>PVHT020000015.1:17387478-17485827 GCA_004024745.2 Catagonus wagneri | reverse complement strand
ACACGTACGGCCCCCCCCCACGCACGCGCCGCACGCACGCAGGTCTCCCCGGCGCCCCTTGGCGCCCTAGCGTGTTGCCCCGGTCCTGCGTGCGCAACTCGGACCCCGGCTGCACACGCGCATCCTCGGGAGCCTCTCCCGGTCTCCCCCTTGGTTGGGCGGGCCTCGCCTCCCCGCCCCCGAGCTGCGCGGCCAGCGAGGCCCCTCCCCGGGCGCGCTGATCTCACCCTGTCCGCCCTGGGCCACCGCTTCCCTCCTCACATCCCAGGAGACACCGGGCGGAGTGTGGCACCTCCGGCGCTTGGCCACCGGGGGCCGTCGGAGGACAGGAAAGCTGAGGAAAACTCCCTCGATTTCCTGTCCCTCCTCCTAACGGAGTGGGGGGCGGAGGGAGGGGGGCGAGAGGCGGTTCTTGTCCTGGCTGGGGAAAGCGCTCACCTCGTTCCCAAAGCGCGTTTGCCCTTCCTCTCCTTTCAGCCAGAGGTAAGGGAGAGCCAAGGTCTTTGGGGCGGAGGAGGGGAAATGACTCAGAGAGGAGGCGGCTCAGAGGGAGGGGCCGGCCTGGAAAGGGGGGGTATTGGGGAGCAGGAGGGAAAGGGGAGGAAAAAAGACGATGGGTAAACCGCGGCAGGGGAGGTTTTGAAGGTGTCTAGCCCGGTCCTGCGAATCCTGCCCGGTCATCCCCCGAATCCAGGAGCCACTAGGCTGGGTCTTCTTCCTGGATGTCCGGCGCTAACTCGTTTAGCCCACGCCAAAGGCATCCAGAGCCCAAACCCTTGCTAGCAGCTTCCAGGCACCACGACGGAATCTGCTGATCTGGGAAAGGGCACAGGGATTAACTCTTCATGTCTTTTGGAGCCAATACTAGTCTTTACCTCCTAGCGTTGCTGGGAAAATTAAATTAGCTACTACATCTCAAGTGTTTAGAATAGTGTCTGGGACACTGTAGCCAATCAATCGGTGATAGCTTCTGTTATTATGTAAGTGTCCGTTTATCGGTGGTCTGTCTTCTAGATTGTGAGTCTTATGAGGGCAGAGACTGTATTTTATTCATTACTGAATTCCAGCGCCTGACGCAAGGAAGTTATCAATAAGTTATTTGGTGAATGAATGAATAAATGAGTGAGCGAATGAAAACTTGGACTAGTGGCAATGCCAAGACCCTCACCTCTGCCACATAAGGGGTGCATTAGTGGAAGTTTGAGGAAGGAGAGCTGATTGGGAAAGGCAGCACATTTGGACCCCCGTTGGTTGCTCTATCAAGTGACCAAGCTCTGCCCTTAGAAAATGGAATATCTTTGTCAGTGTCCCACATGGACATATGGAAGACATCAAACAGCTGACCTAAAACTTAAAACTAATCAGTTGCTAGCTAGAGCAGTATTTGCATCTTAGTAAAGAAGGAAGGAGGAGAGGGCTAAAGTGGAAAGCTAAAAAGTAAGTGGCAAATGTAAGTGGGGGGAGATTGGCAGGGGAGCCCTGAATGAAATTAAGTGTATATGGAGAAGTATAGTCAGCCCCAAAGGGAATCTGATGGAGATCATCAAGTGACAGTAATGTTATCCGCTTCTCTGTTCTAGTCATAAGGTTCCTGATGATCTGCCATCATGTCACAACATTCTCGGAGTAGGTGTGCAGATTAGGCTCCTACCACCACATTCACTAAACTTGCACTTACGGAAATTAGTACTGTTAGAGCTAGAAGGGACCTTAGAAATTACTCACACATTTCACTTCGTAGTTGAAAAACCAGGAACCAGAGATAGATCACAAAGAATTTGGGCTTTGGGGATTCTCTGGCCTTGGTACTGAATCTTGCAGGAACTGAATTTGTTGTGTCCCATTATCCCTTTAATCCCTGTCCCATTCCCTTCCCAGAACCTGGAGACATTGAATGAAAGGACACAAATAGAAGGTCAGCAGTAAGGAGGGAGAGAGGAAGTTCCTCAACAGACTCTAACTTCACTTCCTTTTGTTCCTCTCCAGGGAAGGTACCTGGGCCGTCAGCTGCTGTAGAACAGCACCGCTACGGTACTCTGGGGACTTTATGCTATCCGCATAAGGTACTCTGGAAACTTTATGCTATCCGCATAAACTCCGCAGGCAAAGGCTTGAACCACAGCTAATCTGAGTCTTGCCAAAACACCTGTGATCCTGCCAGAGCACAAGAAGATGGGAGGCTTCCCAAGAAGCTGCTTCAAGGCCATCTCCCACTCACCTCTTTATCTCTCCTCCCCTGGGAGACTGTAAAGAAACAGTTTTTCATGGCTTCCCGCCTACTGAGATCTTTTTTTTTTTTCCTTTGTCTTTTTAGGGCCGCACCTGCAACATATGGAGGTTTCCGGGCTAGGAGTCGAATTGGAGCTGTAGCTGCCGGCCTACGCCAGAGCCACAGCAATGCCAGATCCTAGCCGTGTCTGCGACCTACACCACAGCTCATGGCAACACTGGATCCTCAGCCCTGAGTGAGGCCAGGGATGGAACCTGCATCCTCATGCATACTAGTTGGATTCATTTCCGCCACCACAGGAACACCACACCTGCTGAGATCTGATGATGTAAGGGTCTTCCAGACTCATCCCCCCTCTAAAGAGGGCTACAGACTATAAACCCATTTAGTTGCAGTCTAAAACTGTCTTCCTAGCAACTGGATATATCCCCCAACCACCACTGCAGTCCTCTGACCCCTTTTGTTGCAGTGTCATCCTTTTTGCTGCTTGAGACAAGGACCACCGGGAGCAGAAATCTTTGACTACTTTTTCTTTCACTGTGTAAATAATAAACTGAATCTAAAAGTGATTCACTGTATCTTCACCTTCTAAATGAGTTAGGCCTTGGACTTGCCTTTTCTTGTGTACTTGCTGCTTGCTATGAATTTCACATTTCTGGTGTTTCACAGCACCGTCCCTTATCACTGAGGGAGTTGAGCTGGATAAAAGATGGGTACAGCACAATGGCCTTTTCCTGTCACTGTACGTTAGGGAAAATAATCCCAAATTCCATTTTTCTGGGATTTCCATTCTGGCTGGAAGAGTAGCAGATCCTCTTTGCATTCTGTATGCATAAAGGGCAGCCTAACAGAAAGTAGAGTGGGCATCTATTTTCTTTTACTTGAAAGACTCCTCTTGGCTCAAAATATGTTCCCGACAGGCTTGCCAGAGCATGACTGGCTGATCTTTCCAAAGCTGAAAATCTGGGATGACTACCCATCCCACTCATCTCCAGCTTCGACAATAAAAGCAATGCCTCTAGAAGGTTCTGGTTACCATTTTCTTGTTTTCTGAGAAGGAAGGAAGAGGTAGAGTGAGAAGTTGGTAAGAATGTGAATTTTGCTCACACCCTTCCGTTACCACATTATTGCTGGCTAATATAGGTAATTTTAATTGTTTCCTTTGAAGGAGACTGGTTGTAAAAAACAATAGCCTATTAACCAAGAGGCAGTTGTGGGAATGCTGGACCAGAGATGAATGCCTGAGAGGAATTATATGAGTGATGCTGTGGAGTTCTCCTAAAACAAACCTCACAAAGTATGGGGTAGCACATTTGTCGTTTTGGTCATCGGGTTCTTTTTTTTTTTTTTTGGTCTTTTTAGAGCTGCACCCTTGGCATATGGAAGTTCCCAGGCCAGGAGTCGAATTGGAGCAGCAGCTGCCGGCCTACACCACAGCCACAGTAACACCAGATCCAGGCCATATCTTCCACCTACACCATAGCTCACGGCAATGCCAGATCCTTAACCCACTGCGCAAGGCCAGGGATTGAACCTGTGTCCTCATGGATACTAGTCAGATTTGTTTCCACTGAGCCACAATGGGAACTCCATCAGGTTCTATTTCTATTCAACCAGCACTTACCAAATAGCTCCTATGTACAAATTGGTAAGAACTTCCACTCTCACCCCTGCATCTCCAGTAAAAAGGCTTCCTTTTTCAGCTACCACTAGTAACTCTAGTTCATAGATCAAAAACTACTTGGCAAGAATTATTCGGTTGGGTACCCCACCAGATTAAAAAATGTTAGGAATACATTTTCATTTTAATATGCCTCCACAGAAATAAGCAGAGTCCTTGGAACATATATAAGCACCTCGTGAATGACCAGACCAGACCAGACCAGTCACAACCGTGATTTGTGTATTATGCCCAACAAGACCACCCCTAGAACTCACAGCGAGAGAGAGTCATTGTCATTTGCTGCCACGCCATATACATTTCCAATATTCATGTAACAGCCTGTGGCCTCTATTACTCCTAATCCTTTTTGCCACATTTTTTATTAAAGTATAATTGATTTACAATATTGTGCCAATTTCTGCTGTACAGCCTAGTGACCTAATCATATTTTTCTCATATTATCTTCCATTTTGGTCTATCCCAAGAGATTGGATATTGTTCCCTGTGCTAGACAGCAGGAACTCGTGGCTTATCCATTCGAAATGGAATAGTTTGCATCTGCTAACCCCAAACTCCCAGTCCATCCCATTCCCTCTCCCCTCCTCCCTTGGCAACCACAAGTGTGTTCTCTTGTGCATTACCCTTAATCTTTGTAAAAACCACCTCACCCCCACTTTCAAGCTCAGCTTCACTGAGACTCTAGAACCAACCCTGTTTCTAGGTAGAGGAGTATGAAGAACCCCATGTCTGCTCTGGCCTGGCACATTAACATGGATCCAGCCTTTCTAAACTTCACATTCCCCCAAAATGTATAAACTCTTATCTGTGGGTGATAGCCTCATAGTCAGCTTTTGCTTGGCTGTTCTCCAGTTAGACCACTAGCCCCTGATATTCCAGATTTTTATCTTTTATATTTTAATCCTCTGGCCTTTGGGCTATAGTACCTATAGGCCCTTGGTCTGACAACCTGTTTCAAGGCAATTCTCTAGCTACCACCCTTGACAGGCCTTCACTTCACATGGCATGCCTCCTTTAGTAACTCTGATTACAGTATGTCCAAGTTCAGCTCTGGAGTGGTGGTAGGGGTGGGGGATGGGGCAAGGAGGTGAGGATGTTGGGGTGGGGAACCTCCTAACGCCCCCAGGTTCCTCCTACAGGCCAGATATTTACCAGCAAGTCAGCTCACATCTTCCAGACCTACCCTGACTTTAACTAATAGGTTTCAACACTGGGATTTTCTTCGTCCTTCCTTAATGCATACCTTTTTGCCCAGTCACTGAAACTGAATATGTCATGTTTCCTTGGTCCTTATACCTTCATTCTTTGGTCTTCCTGACTCTATCTTGCTCTTGAAACCAAACTCTTCATGACTGGATCTCAATTTTTAGATGCTCCGGATCCTCCCTGCCCAAATCTCTACCTATTATATAGTAATGAATTTCCCCCAAGTCATTTAGACAATTCCAGTAACTCATGACCTCCTTCCTTTTAATCTCCCCCCAATTTAGACTCCAGTGAGAGACAATCAAGAACTCATGAATACATATATATTTATTTAATTCATAATATAGCATTTGGGGATGGGCTGGGATATTTTAGAGGGATGAGGCTGTGTAATCCGCAGATGCTCAGATTTCTGTCACTAGGAGAGACACTACTAGTCCAGAATTCCCAGTACGAACAAGCCTGGGATAGAATATTTGATAAAAAAGAGTCCAACAATAGTCTAATAAATATTCTAGCCAACAACAACAACACAGTATATGTCTGAAGCTGGCAGACTAGACTGTAAAAGGCAGCCTCACCTGACTTGATGGCAGTCAACCTGGCCAACCTGTAATACACAGCCAAGTACAGCACAATGGCTCTGAGGCTGCAATTGGCTTCAGGAATTGAAATAAGTGTGGGAGTGGTTCTCATCTGTCAGCCTCACATTCGCCATTCTGTAGAGGAAAGGGTATCAAATATTTGCAATTATCAAAAAGTCCATCCGTGGATTGTTCCATCCAGGTACTCATATATAAATATGTAAACCATGGAAGCTTAGAAAATTCACCTAGTGTATCTTAGCGGAAAAGAACACAGATGTGATTTTGCTGCAATTTAAAATCCACTGCATCCAGAGTTACACAATGGAATTGTATGATAAAAAAACATAGACAGATGCAGTTAGTCTTACTTACAAGTAGCCAGAACTCCAATGTGGCATTTAAATTTCTTTCATATTCTCAAAACATGTTTATTGTTGATTTTTTTGTGCTTTCTTCAATAAGACAATATAAAAAGTGGAAATAAGCATAAATTACAGAGAAAAAGAATAATCTGCTAGCAGAAAGGATTGTAGGAGAACAGACTGAAGACAGCAACAACGAAACCTTAAGGAGTCACCTTCCATGAGGATGTTAAATACAGGTCCTGTTCCCTTTGTCCAACTGGGTTTAGCTAGAGGTAGGTCAATGACTTCTTTTAAGGTACCTGGCATTGCCAGTATTCTGTGAAAATATTAAATTTACTAGAGTAAGTATTTGAGACTCACCACACCCCCACTGAATACTTTGCCACCATGTTTGTTCTTGGAAAGCACTTTTCATTTATTTGGCTTAGAAACTTCATTGCTTACCCCAAACCCAGTTTAATTTCCTACTTTATTCAGTAGGCTTAGCTCTGAGTGATTTTTGGCTAAAACCACAACTTAAATCCACATTCAAAGAACAAAGTTTGAAAAGACCAAAAAGTTATTGAAAAGAATGGTGCCACATGCTCCAGACAATTCCCCAAGTCAACTTCCAAACAGCTTTTGAGGAGGACAATACTTATTTATATGTATGAGTCCTGGGACATTTGCAAAATAATATTAATACAGCCCAAATGGGGAAGTAGCCAAGCTTTTCTGCCCCGGAAACAACAAACACCAATATGGATATCAGAGTACAACAGGGAAACTTTGATTATTCATTCGTTCATTCATACATTCATGCAATTAACATTAGCCAGGCAACCACTCTGCTCCACACACTTTGCCAGGTGTTAAAAATACAACAAAACCAAAAAGACACAGCCCCTGCCCTCAAGGTATTCACAGTCTGGTAAGGAAGATTCTTATGTGTTAAACTTTTGTGTGCGTCGGAATTACTTGGGGAGCTTGTTAAAAATGCAAAATTCCACCTATGTGCCCGGACGTTCTAATGAAATAGATCAAGGGTGAGGCCTAAGAATCAACTGTTTCATCAAACACCGAATATGATTCCAAAAGGTGGTCTGAGGACCACACTTTGAAAAACACTGCTGTGCAAAGTGATTATTGCTGAGAGGTGGGCATGCTCAGGGTGCCACGGATGCTCCAAAGAGAACATAAGCCAGTCTAGGGCTTCAGAAGTTGATCTAGTCGAGCAGGGCAGAGGTGGGGAAAAGTAGTCCAGGCTAGAGTGGAAAGTAGGGTGGGGAAATTGCAGCCTCGTCTCGGGGTACTGAAATCTAAAAAGGCACAAAAAATATGAACAGCATGGGAGACCCAAGGCCAACCAACGTAAGGAAAATTGGATTAGGTGGAGGTGGAGGATTCTGCACTTATTGCATTTTCACACTATTCCCTTAATTTAAGAATAATTGCTACTGTTTACTCTGGGCATCAAAATTGTTAACAGTATCTCTATTCCAGGACCAGAGAACAACTTGTGCAGTCAAGCTTGATTAGAGTCATCGGTGTGAGGGGGAAAGTGGCAAAAGATAAAGCTGGGAAAGCAAATAGGAACTTGAAGAGCCAAACCCTAAGTAGTTGGGACTTCCTACTGAATGCTCTAGGAGCCAGTGAATATCATAAGGGCTTAAAATCATCTGTTTTGTTTAGGAACTTGGGGATGGGCCCTGGAGGAGAGACTTAAGAGTAACTTAGAAATGAAATACATACATTTGAAAGCACTGCTATATGGTATTGGAGCTGGGGCTGAGCGGAGGAGATTAATATTTGTTGCATACTTAACTAAAGGCCATGCTTATAAGTTAAGTATGCCACACTAGTGCCATACTTAAACTAAATGCCAGGTGCTGTGCTAAGCAGTTTATGTGTGCTATCTTTTTGAATCTTTGCAACAGCCTTGTGAGGTAGGTATTATAGTACAGAAGAGGAAACAGGGGCTCAGAGAAGTGAAGTGAAACCTGCCCCAGGTCACACAGCTAGTAAGTGGCAGAGGAAATAGATGATTTTAGTCCCAAGGCTATGATGAGATTTCCATCACAGGCAAGCTATTTCCCAGCAGTGCCGAATCTCACCGGAGTTGCTCATTTCCTGATTAGCAGTTAAGTACATATAGTTTTTAAAGCCCAAAATCTGACTTTGCCACTAGATAGGGAAGTTGGAAGCTGCCATCTGTGAATACATCAGTCTTGCTTCCTGTGTTAGGCGTACAGGTAATACAAAACTGTTCTTTAGGGGATGTAGAGAAGTATAGAGATATTTTGGGTCTTCTACAGAAGAGTAAACCATTTGACAGCAGGGACTGTGGATTATCAATATGTCAGCTGCAGTGTGGTACCTGGCATCTAGTAGTTTGTTGAATGAATTAATGGATGAACGTCCACCAAAGTGGTGGAAAGGAAGAAGCGGACAAGCTCTGACAATGTTTCAAGGCTACCACGTTGTACAAGAATAGTATTTTCACAAATCCCAGGAAGTAGACTCCTTGAAGCAGGTTGGGCTCCTGCGAGGAGAATGCTCTGGGGCCGACATTCCTAATCCCAGCAGTGGAACTGACAAAAGCATAGACTATAAAAGCTCGATTCCCTTCAACGATAGCGATAAGGACTGGGATGAAGTTTGCGTCTGCATTTGCCATGAAAGGTTGGCTAAGCAAATGAATAGTGTAAACAAGATCATGGAGAGGAATGACTATTGGACCTGTTTAAGAAAACAAACTATTCTCAGGCATTCTTAAGCACTTCAGAAGTGTTTTATCTGAAAATATAAGTATATTTGTATGCAAATAGTTGTTGTATCTACAACATTCCATTCTTACTGATTAAGTAAATAAGGCAGGCTCCTAGAGAACTTCCATTATGCAAATCCTTTTTTTTTCCAGCCTAATTCTAGTAACTGTATGTACTTGAGACTAATAAAACTGTATTTCTTTGAAATATTCTATGATGGAATTTTTAAGAATTCAGACAAACCTGCTCCATTAGGTAGCATCAATGAAACTGTGCTACATATAACACGTCTACCTGAATCAATTTTCTATCCAGCAGTAGCATCTCTTGTGCAATTTTGTCTCCCAATCTCTCCCAATCCAACCTAGAGCCCTTCCCGCCATCTGTGTCATTACTGCACGTGCATGAGTGTGTGACAGGAGGGAGGAAGGAAGGGATGAATGGAAGCAGGGAAGAAACATTGACTAACTTCGATGTTCCCTTTAGGGGACAATAATGGATGGTATAATTTACTTTCCCTTCCAGTACATTTCTCACTCAAATGAGTAAATTTAAAAGTTTATTATGTATATATAATTATAAAATGAATACATAATATATATTATTTATTCATTTTATAAATATATTATATACACACGTTTCCTTTATAATAAATCCTTGATTGTAGGTTTTTATAAAAAGCTACACATAATATGGGATCATCTGACGCTTCAAAATTCTACTGGGCCAAATCGGCCAGTACTAAAAAGGCTGACACACCCCTGCTTTCCAGCTGGCTAGCCCCTTGTTCAGAGCATCTTTCTATATTATTTACCTAGAACTACCCTAATTCCTTCCAATAGCAGTTACACTCCTAAATCATTGGGAATTCTTAATTCTCCAATGACAAGAGAAGCATTCTTCAATGGCTTGAACCCAGACTACTCAGATAATTTATTCTGAGAAACTCAGTACATTAATTCAAATACAAGCTTGAATGCACAAAAATTAAATCTATAATATCTAGTTATTTTGGAGGCTTCAAATGAACTTTATTTTTGTCTCTGGTATATTATTTGACACTAACTGAGGTTTAGGAGGGGAAGAACTGCTGAACTGGAAAGCCAGTGAATTATATGCGCTCTTGAAACTTAATGGCAAGCTTTCATCCCAGAAACATAAGGGGATTCTTGAGGCCTGCAGTTGCATTCCTGCCGCTCGGGGTAATCAATAAAATCTGGGGCAGGTAAGCCAGACAGGATCATTAGGGATTTGTTCCAGATTGTGAATGTTGGACAAACTGGAAGAATGAAGGTCACATCAAAAGTATGAAGATGGAGAGAGTTAGCTGGGTCATAGAAAGACAGCATGTTGTTGTCATAATCCAGAAGGACACCCAGACGCTTCAACTGCGGGTGTACGTCCACCAGCATTTCCTTATTGTTATGTCTCACTACAAAGTTACTATTGCATCGAGAGAAGACCCACGAGGAGGCGTTCTTGCCAATCCACTCATTCTTGGGAGCTGATTTGTAGGCAATGCCAATTGCATACCTGTGAGACAGTGGAAAAAAGAAAGGAATAAACACGTATTCATGATCTGAGTTGTGCTAGACACCATATATCTAAGAAATAGAATACATGTTTCTTCCTTTAATAGTTTACATTTAGATCCATAATACTGACAACACTAGAGCTTTAAAAAAAGTTAGCAATTAGAGTGTTGTAATTTTCAAGTCCTAGCTCAGTATATTTTCCAAGATTTTACTTTTGAAAAGCTGGCAAGTTTTTTCTAGGAGTGGTTTCCATCACACACCTTTTAACCCTGACTTACTGGTATTATGTTTGTGCTATAGAACTGAATTGCCCAAGACCCCAACAACAAGGGAGAGAAAAGAAAAGAAAAGTGGAATATACTCACCACGTGGAAGAACCCATGACCACCTCCCAGTAGTGGCAGCCACTGTCAATGAATATATTTCCTGCTGCCCCATAGCACCCTGTGCCACTAAACCTCTCCGGGGTGTGGCTCTTCTTCAAAGAGCTTTCATCTTTCTCCATCTGCAATCCATCATTGGAGATCTTCAACTTCTTATGAGTCATTTTGGGATCCAATTTAAAGGGCTGGCCTGAAGAAAGTAGAAACAAGATAAATGCATGAGGTGAGTTCCAGTCGTGGCTCACTGGTAACGAACCCAACAAGTATCCTTGAAGACGTGGGTTCAATCCCTGGCCTCGCTCAGTGGGTTAAGGATCTAGAATTGCCGTGAGCTGTGGTGTAGGTTGCAGATGGGGTTTGGATCTGGTGTTGCTGTGGCTATGGTGTAGGCCACAGGATACAGCTCCAATTTGACCCCTAGCCTGGGAACCTCCATATGCCATGAGTGTGGCCCTAAAAAGACAAAAAAAAAAAAAAAAAAAAAGGGAGATAGAAAGAAATATAAATGCACAAGGAAGTAGCTAAGAATTCTATCTTTGGAGTTCCCGTCGTGGCTCAGCGATTAACGATTCCGACTAGGAACCATGAGATTGCAGGTTCGATCCCTGGCCTTGCTCAGTGGGTTAAGGATCCGGCGTTGCCGTGAGCTGTGGTGTAGGTTGCAGACGCGGCTCAGATCCCGCGTTGCTGTGTCTCTGGCGAAGGCCGGCGGCCACAGCTCCGATTAGACCCCAAGCCTGGGAAGCTCCATATGTCGCGAGTGCGACCCTAGAAAAGGCAAAAAGACCAAAAAAATAAAAAAGGAATTCTCTCTTTGTCCTCCAGAACTATCATTCTTGAGTCAGAGAAAGTTGATTGGTGTTTGGATTATATTAAGGAAGAAAGCCAGAAGCCACTGTTTTCAATAAAATAAAAATAAGCTGCCCTCCCCTTCACAGATTATCAAATTAAAAGGGGACTCTCAGAATCACATGTTCTCAAATAAGTTTTGTACTTTGCTTTATTTCAGTGGATGGTTTGGGACGAGCAGATTTTAGGGGAATGAGTATCTGAAAGGTGAGACAAAGTGAGGGAATAGATAAGATGACTGCTGCTTGGTGGCAAAATAGAAAAAAACCCTGAGAATAACTCAACTACAGGATAATTTTTTTTGCTAACTACTGGGATGTAAGTAACATATAATTAGGTAACTTTGTTAGAGTGACTGTTGCATCACCAATAATCAAAGAAAATATTTGCTGTGTAGGATCATTCACAACAAAGAATTCCTTACAGTCATATAATACAGCCAGTGAGTTACTAAGAGCCAACAGCTGGGTATGGCAAGAGCTGTATTACACGAATACGTCAGGGGACGTGTCCCTGGTGGCCTAGTGGTTAAGGATCTGGCGTCGTCACTGCTATGGCTCGGATCACTGCTCTGGTACAGGTTTTAAAAAAATTTTTGTATTATAGTTGATTTAAAATGTTCTGTCAATTTCTGCTGTACAGCAAAGTGACTCAGTCATATATATACATATATATATATATATATGTATATATTCTTTTTCTCACATTATCCTCCATCATGTTCCATCACAAGCGACTAGATCCCTGTGCTGTACAGAAGGATCTCATTGCTTATCCACTCCAAATGCAATAGTTTGCATCTACTAACCCCAAACTCCAGTCCACCCACTCCCTCCCCCTCCCCCTTGGCAACCACAGCTCTGTTCTCCATGTCCATGAGGTTGTTTCTTTTCTGTAGGTAGGTTCATCTGTGCCATATATTAGATCCCAGATATAAGTGATATCGTATAGTATTTGTCTTTCTCTTTCTGACTTAACTTCACTTAGCAGGAGAATCTCTAGTTCCATCCATGTTGCTGCAAATAACATTAGTTTGTTCTTTTTCATGGCTGAGTAGTATCCCATTGTGTGTGGTGCAGGTTCGATCCTTGGCCCGGGAAGTCCCACATGTCCTAGGCATGGCCAAAACAAACAAACAAACAAAAAACCACATCTGGCAGATACCAATGGTGAATATAATACCCACCCCCTACTTTTTGTCTCTTACCCACCTTCTCTATAGAGGCCAGAAAAGCTAAATGCTCAAGCTCTTAGCCTCCCTTGCTGCTAGAGGTGACTAAAAAGATCAAAGCAGAAGTCAGACAGGGTGAGGGAAACTTCTGGGAGAGTGCCTGCTTTCCTGATAAAAAGGGATAGCCATCACGTGTACCAACGCTTTGCCCCAATCTTTCTATCTTGAAAGGAAATGTGACATCTAGAGGTGGCAGTGGCCACATGGTGACCGGGTAGCAATGAGCCAACACGCAAAGGGAGGAGCCTGGGTCTTTTATGACATCACACAGCTGCTGCACCTGCCCTGAACCGCCTGCCTTCAAACTTCCTGCTATGTGAGAGAGAGGTGAAAAATACTACTTGTTTAAGCTGCCAACAAATACTATTTATTAAGCTAAATTCGTTGGATTTTTCTGTCACTTTCAGCTGAAAACATTCCGAATGGGTATGGCTCCTCTGTAGCTGGATTTTAGCAGATTGTCACAAACAGTACTTTTATTTAGTTGTCCCCCCAGCATGGAGGTGGAATGCAGAGAAAAACTCTTTCCTAACATCCTTCCAAGCTACCAGCTATTTTATATATATATCTGTGCCCCTGTACCTCCCAGGGACACAAACAAACCCCTTGCCCAAAGCCCAAATGCCAACAGTAAAGCTCCAGTGGCACAGGGAAGTTCCCGGGCCAGGAACTGAATCCATGCCATGGCTGCGAGCTATGCAGCAGCGGTGGCAATGTCAGATCTTTAACCCGCTGAGCCGGGGCCAGGGATGGAACCCACACCTTCACAGCAACCCAAGCCACTGCAGCTGGATTCTTAACACACTGTGCCACAGCGGGAACTCCTGAGCCCTCCTTTTGGAATCAGCACAACGTACTGTTTGTTTTGAGTCGGGTAGGTTCACTGTTCCGGCTGCCTGCTTGGTTTATGGCTTTAACAATGAAGATGTAGCGTGTCCCGCTCTGCAGCCCGTGAACTGTGTAATGGTTCTGTTTGATGTTGGGCACAATCATCCAGCTATCCACGGAGTTATACAGGCCTGTAATGTGGGCAAAGACAAGGATGTTAAGGTAATAGCAAGAGGATAAGAAAGCACACCGAGAATTTCATCCTAAGTTCCCCTGAAAGTGAATTTCATTTTGTTTTCTTTTGAGTCCTGGAAAACATAATGAGATGAACCTCCTCTGCTTCTTTTCTCCCTTGGAGCTAAGTTTATGCCAGGCTCCTTGCTTCTGGTAATTGAATGTAACCACTAGTGAAAGCTAGGTCACTTCAATTTACTGCCAAATAATATAGGAAAAACTTCTATACAAAAGCACAGAATAGTCTCTTCTGTGGAATCTCTAGATCTTTATCCCAAAGGTCCGGTCTTCTGAGATCTGAGTTTGACCTTGAATGGGTGGGTTCTGTGCAGAGCACAGTAACATGGAATCCCAGAGCCAAAAGGACACCTAGTCACTATATTTCTTTCATTTTACAAATGGGAACCTCAAATGGAGAGAAGAAAAGTGATTTTCCCAAGACCTCGGACAGCTGGGGATGGTGGGAGTAGAACCCTGGTTTCTTTAATACTAGTCCAGTGCTTTCTCCACTACATCACAATTCATGGAGCAAACAGCAGTGCTCCTTTGTCTCTGCAAGGCAGCGTCGCTTTCAGGGCTCATGATTCAACTCTCCCACACCATCCTCACCCTTACTTCCAAAACTAGCTGGGCTCCAAGGTGTCATAGGGAAGTCAAGGAGATGATATAATAATCAATATGAAATATCATCTCTTTACTTGACACTACTCAGTTTTACTCCTTCCTGGTTCTGAGTCATTTGAGGTTGGGTGGTCCAAGAACACACTGTTGTCTGGAACCTTCTTCCCTTCCAAGTAGGGAAGGGGATGAGAGATCTAGGTTTCTGCTTTTCAAACTCTTTAGACCATAAACATTGACTTAAACAGAGAAAAATGTACATAATTAAAAACACATATTTGGCTAACTTTTAGTAAAAGCAGGATCAACATTCTAGTCTGTGAATTATCTAGATTTCTCTCATGTTACCTGCTTTTTAGTCAGTTTACCAATTTTTAACCATAATTGTACCAGAGTATGGAAAAGAAAGGGCAGGGAAAATGAGTGGTGAATTTAGCCATTTCTATGCAGCTTGAGCAAAAGCTTTAGTGAGGTTGAAAGTTGGAAATAATAAGTGATTTGAAAGAGATATGCTCAGGAAGGTTTTATAATTAACTTGGGGGGAAGTAAGAAAAGTCTAAATTAAACTCGAAAAAGAAGCATAATGGAGTGTAAACAGATGTGCTATAGAAATAAGAAAAATTGGTGGAGATGTTTAGTGACTCTCATGGAAAGACAATAAGGATAAGGGCCAGGAACAACGTTTGAGAGCTTGGTTGCCTATTTACCAATGCAAAGTATGAATAATAAATTGCATATTAAATTTGAATACAAAGAGGGAAATATATGATCTCCCATATATACTTCTAACAGTACAAAACAAACAAACAAAAAAAAAACCCAAAAGACAAAAGAAACTTCACAATGAAGTTTCTATGAAAAAGGAAGGTGATCTCTATGAACTGATATGGGATGATTTCCAAGATATACTGTTAATTTTAAAAAGAAAATTGCAAAAGAGTATATGTAGTATGCTACCTTTTTTGCAAGAAAAAAGGGCAAAATAAAACATATATTTGCTTAGATTTATGAAACAATAGTAACAACAGGAAGGAAAAACTAGAAAGTAATGAATTTGGTTACCTACATGGGATTGGGGTCGGGGAAGAGAATTAAAAGGATACAGGAGAGAATGACACTTCTCTGAGCATACCTTTTTTGTATGGTTTTCCTTTTTGGAAACATACTGCTGTTCTACAAATTCCAAAACTTTAAATGTCATCAACGTGAATGGAAAGAGTGGGGTCTAAAACTAAAGGCAAATGGAGACAAATGAAGCCACTTGCATTTTAAGTATAAAAATCCACAGCAAAGCGATGGGGGCAAGAGAAGAATTGCAAACAACTTCTCAACTATTGTTTGTTTTTGTAGTGCTATGGGCAACGGCATGCTGAAACAATTTCAAATATACTATGCAGTGGAGCAAATGACCATCTGTGTTGATGTTGTTGGGAGCCAGGGTTCTCATTGTGGAAGTAGGAACATACAACTATGAAATGGGGGATGGCAAGAAGGAACCTGTGGGGGTGGACTGGAATTGGAAGTATCGACATGAACTCACGATTTCTAAAATATGTTTATGCATGTGCATACATAAGCTACACATATGTTAAGTATGTGTATATGCATATGTATGTGGGGTGTTGTGAGTGTATTTCTAGTACCCAGGTCTTGGATTCTAATACATTCTCCCATTAAAAGGGACCAGGGTGCAGTTCTCTTGTGGCTCAGCAGGTTAAGGATCTGGTGTGTCACTGTAGCAGCTCGGGTCGCTGCTATGGTGTGGGTTCAGCCCCTGGACTAGCAACTTCCACATGCTATGAGCACGGCCAAAAAAGATTAAAAGGAACCAGGGTTTCTCAGAAAAATGGCTGGTTTCAAGCCTGGGGCAGGATATGGTCAAAATGAGCCTAGAACCTTTTGCTATGCTGGAAATTAAGGAAGTGCTTGAGAAAATGATAGAATATAAGGACCTAGGAGTCATCTTAAAGGGCTCTCACTGGCTGAATCTGGTCAATCTGAGTGCCAAAATAAGAAAGGGCAGGAGTTCCCTTCGTGGCTCAGTGGTTAACGAATCCGACTAAGAACCATGAGGTTGCGGGTTCGATCCCTGGCCTTGCTCAGTGAGTTAAGGATCCGGCGTTGCCTTGAGCTGTGGTGTAGGTTGCAGACGCGGCTCGGATCTCGCGTTGCTGTGGCTGTGGCGAAGGCCAGCGGCTACAGCTCCTGTTAGACCCCTAGCCTGGGAACCTCCATATGCTGCAGGTGCAGCTCTACATAAAGGCAAAAAGACAAAAAAAATAAAAAATAAGAAAGGGCAGTGAGGAATTGTAAACCACTGAATGAAGAGAATTCATGAGTCCATACTAAGAAGTAGAAAAATGAACAAATGAAGGGTGAGATTTTGCTTACAGTAGAATGCAGAGTGGCAACTTGTAAATGTGGGAGAGAATGCTCAGTTGGAAAATGATCATTTCGCCATCATCAGAGTAAAGGCTGGACCAGGTAAGAATTATTGATTGATGCTAAAAGCAGGGTGGGAGTGAGATGGATCTGATGAGGAAGGAGGATATTTTCACGGTCTCAAGGTATCAGAGCACAGATTGTTTATTAGTTGCAAAAGAAAAAATAGTAAATATGTAGGGAGGAAATTAGGCAACACTTTTGATCAGTTTGTCAAAATTAGCATCATCAGCGAAGGGCAAGTAGACACCATGTGTCTCCAAATGTGAGGTCCTGGGAACACATCTCTTATGTGACACTCCAGCCATGAACGCGTAATCTGAATATAATTGTGAGGAAACATCAGATAAACCCAAAATAAGGAACAGTACAATAAATAAATTAAAAGGCACCTTTAAAAATATCAATGTCATTAATACATTGATATTAATGTATTAAAGACGAAGAAAGGCTGAGAAAATGTTGCAGATTAAAGGAGGCTAGAAATATGACAGTTAAATCTCATGCCTGATCTTAGACTATATAGGACAATATTGGGTCCTTTACATGTTCTAAAATATATTATTGGGTCAACTGTCAAGATTGGAATGAAAGGAGAATTAATGAATAGTTGTGCGTCAACATCAAACCTCAAAGTTGTTAAGTGTACTGCAGATACATAAGAAAATTTCCTTATTCTTAGGAAACACACATTGAGGAACTTAGGAGTGAAAGGTCATGATTATGCAATTTACACCCAAAAGCTTCATAAAAAAAAATAAAAACAAAGCATGTTAGGAAATGATTAAGGAAATGGGGCAAAATATTAACAATGGGTGAATCTGGGTAAAGAGTCTATGGGTGTTCTTTGTGCTAGTCTTGCAACTTTTCTGTAATTTTGAAATCATTTCTGAATTTAAAAAAAGGTAAATATAAGATCCTCTGGGTATCACCGCCACTTGATGAGATGGAATTTATCATTAAATTATGGTAATGAAAGTACAGAAGAAGAGAAAATGTGGGAAAACCTCAAGGGAAAGTTCAAAAGGGAAAGACCAAAACAATATGGAAATCCATGAACCTGAGCGTATTTGCATGTGGCGAGCATTTGCATGAGAAATGAAAAGGAGGGGAAATAGAAGTTACATCTTTGTGGCAGTGTGTTACAGACTGCCCGGCCAGACAGAGGTTATAGCCACTACTTTCATAATGCAAAATGCGGGACTGAAAGAGAGGAAAGATACATAGTAATGGGGAAGACCATCACCCAAGCATCTGCTGGAACTCTCCGTCAGCTACCAGCATCATCTGAAATATCATTGGCTTGTGACCATTTCAAATCTTACATAAGGTGGGCAGAAAGTTTAAAATAAAGGAGGAAAGTTGAAAAAAAAAATAAGGGGAATTACTTCTCCAGACAAAATTCTAACCAAGGAGGAAGAAATTTCTGGTTAAAGAAAATGTGGTTTGACTATTTCAAGATTCTTCGTATAAGCAGTATCACATAGTATTTGTCTTTCTGTGTCTGGCTTATTTCACTTAGCATGTCATCCAGGTTCATCCATGGTATTGCATGCGGCAGGATTTCCTTCTTTTTAAAGGCTTAATAATATTCCAATTATGTATATACACTTTCTTTATCCATTCTTTTTTTTTCTCTTTTTATGGCCTGCACCTGCGGCCAATGGAAGTTCTTGGGCTAGGGGTTGAATCAGAGCTGCAGCTGCCACAGCAATGCCGGATCCAAGCCGCATCTGCAAACTACACTGCAGCTTGCAGCAACACCAGATCTTTAACTCACTGAGTGAGGCCAGGGATCAAACCCACATCATCACAGAGACAACGTTGGGTACTTAGCCCCCTGAGCCACAACAGGAACTCCTCCATTCATTTTTTTTTTTTTTTTTTGTCTTTTGCCTTTTTAGGGCCATGCCCGCGGCATATGGAGGTTCCCAGGCCAGGGGTCTAATTGGAGCTGTAGCTGCCAGCCTATACCACAGCCACAGCAACGTGGGATCTGAGCTGGATCTCCGACCTACGCTACAGCTCACGGCAATACCAGACCCTTAACCCACTGAGCGTGGCCAGGGATGGAACCTGTGTCCTCATGGATACTGATCAAGTTCATTAACTACTAAGCCACTATGAGAACTCCCATTCATTTGTCGATGAACAACTTTTTGTATGTCAATTATACTTTAATAAAGTGGTTTTGAAGAAGAGAAAATGTGGGAAAACCTCAAGGGAAAGTAGCTCTCAGAACCAGGGTTCAGTCAACAGTGACAGGCCAGACCAGCATGTAGGACTGGAATCTGCATGAATCTTTCTTCCAAGTCAAATTGTTTCAACTTATTTGCCCATCGCCACCCAAAATTCTGCTTCAGGGTTCTGCCCTTGTCCCTATCCTATTCCACTTTTCTATCAATGACCGGAGGAAGAAGAAATGGAAGGCAGGCTTGGTGCCAGGGGCAGGGGTAGGAGGAAGTAAATATATTGAAAGGCAGAAACTAGATACAGAAGGATTTTGGCAGGCCAGAATGAGGAGTCAGAACTAACCAGATAAAATGCCACTGGAATAAATTCAAAGTGTTGTGTTTCAGCTTAGACACTCAGTTGTATAAGATTAGGATGTGGAATACATGGATATTTCAGCTGACTATACGCTCGGTCAACACAGTAGTCAACGTGGCTGCTGGAAAAAAAGGTATGGGACAAGGGGGCATCAGCTAATGCACGGGAGCAATAATTCAGCTATCCTCTGCGGTGCTCAGACCACTTTTGAAGTCCTGTTTTCACTTTTTTGACAGTACATTTTGTAAAGCACTTTGACAAACAGGAGTGTGTCCCAAAAAGGATACCACAGTGGTTAAAGGGTCTGAAACCATGTCACCTGAGGATGCTTAGCCTGGAAAAGAGAAAATTTTGAAGGGACATGAGAGCTACCTAAAATTATCTGAAGAATTGGCATGTTGCTAGCGAGGCACCAAAGGGAAGCTGGGGTTTCATTAAGCTTGGAATCTGACGGGCTTGGGTTCAAATCATGACCGCACTGGTTTGTAGCTCTGTGACTTTGGGCAATTCACGTAACTTGAGCTTCAGTTTCTTCTACATAAAATAGAATTAATATCGTCTATTTCATAGAGCTAAGTAAGTCAGAAGGACCAAATTAGATAAGGGAGCATTTGTAAATGGAAAAGCATACTGCATATGTAAGTTATTATTGTTATTATTCTTCACTAGGAGGAAGGGTTAGGCTTTTCATAAGGAAGTACTGACAACTGTTTACAGCTGCACAACAGCCGAATGGGCTATTTTGCTAAAACCCAGCTACAGTTCAGTTTGAGCAGAAACAGGCTGATCACCTACAAGGCATCTGGTAGAAAGGAAGAGGATTTCACTAGATAAATTCTGAGGTCCCTTCCAATTCTAAGATGCTATGATCCTATCACTATTAAGAATTATCCTTTCAGTCTTTCTTTACAAAGGACTATATGGCCTTGAATATAGAGGTGAAAGCTGACAGTCTTTTGATCTTTGTCACTTCTTGGACCTATTCTTGACTCCCAGGAGACCACTGTTCTCCCCCATATCAGGAAAGAGAAGCAGTTACTGGCTTTAAGACTTTCCAGAGCAGGAGAGACAAGTGCAAACAAGCATACTGGGGAGGCCTTAGCGGTCTGTGACTTCACAACCTGAAGAAAATACCCAGTAACACAGCTACCAGGGCCAAGTGGCTTAGGTTGGAGCTGCACGAGGCAAGTGTTTTTTAGAGCTTGACCCTAAATGTCCTCTCACCTCCCCACCCCACTAGGTGGCCCTAAATTGTCACAAAATGGGCAAAGGAAACCTATCAGGAGGGTTTTGTCGGGAAAACTCCTCTTTTGCGGGTCTGTAAAGTCAGACACAGAAGCACTAACACAAGGTAAAGAGAAAAATGCTAATTTGCAATTACGCAGATGCAGGACTTAGGGTGTGAATCGGTTCTAGTCTTGAATCCAGCTTTAATTCCGCGTTCATTTCCATTTTCCCCAGTACATTGAGCGGAACCTGAGGCTGGAGTTCCGGTCCCACTCTGCCTTGCCTTATTCCAGTTCATCAGAAGGTGAAACCATAACATGTGACCTAAATGACTGCTTTAGGGACGTCTTTCATTTGGTGGCTCACCGATGCGTTTTTATATTTGGTGTGATTCTTGGAGGAAATGGAGAAGGGGTAGAGGGAAAAGTGACAGAGGCGGGAGGCTTGTCACATGTTCACTGATCCAAATAGGTATGGTCAAGGAAGTGGTAGTCTTCGAATATGTAACGTATTTTATCATGATAATGAAGTGGGAAAGAATCAAAGAGAGAGATGTTCACACACATAGAATCAGCAATGATGGCGGCTCAGCTACTCAGGAACGAATTCTGAGCTGTGTTCAGATTTAGGAGAGTGGAGTGACATGGATTAACTAAGGAAAGGCTAAGAATTACATAAACAAATGGGAGTGGCCCCAGTGACTACCCAGCAAGGAAATACACAACTTGCTCGTCACCCATCAGTAAGGTCTTTGCAACGCCCTGAGGGGGAGCTTGTACTGTCTATCAAACACTAGACTAAACAACCTAACATGTCTTACAAACACTTGCCTCGTGGCGCCCCGGCCAATCTTGAGCAGCTTACTGCTTCCTTACATTTCCTTATCTCTGGCCACAGGCCCCAACTACACCATGACTTACTGATGAAGTTAGCCTGGCCAGTGAATATGGTGTACTGAAGCTCATAGGAGCTGATGCTGAACTCATCATCCGAGATCCAGTGGACTGTAATGGTGTCATGGGAGGCAGTACAGAGTTCCTCTCGGATAGATGGTGGGTTTGGGGCTGTAAGGAAAGGTGGAAAAGAAGGTAAGGAAAGCATACTCTCTGTTCTGGAATTTTACAGTCATTACTTTCGCTGCCCAACCCAACATCTCGTGGAAAGGAGGTTTTCTTAACAAGCGACTTTAGATGGCATGTACCATACAACCTGAAGCCAAGTGCTAAGACTTCAAGTTCCCCCAAACTACTTTTGCTTTGATGATAAAGGTATTCAGGCAAAGATCTAAGCCTATGCTATGGAGATGACTGCCCATCGATGTTTTTGCTCATTATCTACTCTGCCTACACAAACTCACTGACGTTAGAGCAGAGTGGTCACGTGGTTTCCTTATTACATGACCTTCGCCCAGCTTGTTTTTATTTCAAAATGTTTTATTATATACTTTGGGCAGTATTAATATGGGTTAATTGTGCGAATTAACATGAGTTCCCCCATCTGTAAAATGGGGGTGCTAATCACTTCATAGATTCATTTGTAAGGATCATGATATAAAATTAACATAGTGTCTGGCATAAGGTAGATGTTCAACAAATGACACCTATTTTAATATAGTAACAGAGATAATTACAAACACAAAGTTATCGTGTGTGTATATTTTTCTCAAGAAACGATCATTCAACAATCATGAAGGTAGCCAGCATTTTTTTAACAGATTGGTTGCCTCCCTCATTTTCTAAAATTTTCTGCAAGTCAGATTTGTTTTTTACATTTTTCTTCCTAACCTGCTAATTCCTAAATTTCCTTAAAACCGTTTGGATGGCACCTGTACCCATGTGAGATGCTCTCTAATACTTTTTCATTACCGGTGAGCTTTACTCTGTAACAAGTGACGTTACATTACTGATGGGCTCATAAGTAGAAAACCATCAGCAACTTCTTGTTTTTCACTTTTAAGTAGGGATGGTATGTGTACCCATTCTGTTCTCAGAAATATCTGACAAACCACCTTCCTTTTCTGTTACATGAACTAAAATGTATTCTATCTAAAAATATACATGTTACTGTTTAAAGATTATAAAAGCATTTTCATTATCAATAGTGTCCTTTTCAGATTATTTTAAAGTAAAAGCAAACCAAAAGAAAAGTAGTAAAATCAGAAGGAAAGCACAGTATTTTCACACCTGTTAAATAATCTAGCCCCTCCAGCAGTTTCTTTTCTCTGGAAAAATCTAAAGCAAAGTTTTCAAAGGCATCATTAAAATTGATGTCTGGAATCAGAACTTGAGAAGATGCAGTTGCCATAGCGACCCTGGAAGAGAGAAAAGTACATTGATATACATCAAAATAGGTTTGCAACCTTTATCCAGTGTTTGAGTTCTAGTTTAACAAGGTGAAAATAAATGACTGGTAGGGCTTGATTCATTAAGTGAAAAATATCATATCTGTGCTTTTCCACTGGAAACCACTTAAATTTTAATCATCAGGAACCAATTAAGGGTTATACCATATATATTCACATATGTTCACCCCTCAAACACACTCCCCCATTCTGTCTTAATTTGTAGAAGTAAATACAGGATTTTTTCCCCTCTGCATCATTTTCCATTTGGCAGACAGCATCAAAACTAGACCTCCGAAGGCTTGGTAAGAGCAGTTTGAGAGAATTTTTTCTCCCCCTCTATATTTTTAAAATGCTAATCACCAAGCCAGTGTGCTGGGCCTTGGTTAAAACCTGCCCCTAAATACTATCCTTCAATCTTTCATAACATTGACATTTAATTTTATTATGCTCTAATTGTATAATGCTAGGCTAGTCTTATCTCAACTAATTTGAAGTGTCTCAAGAGCAGGATCCATAATTTTGTACCTCTTATAATCTTCCATGGTCCCTAACACAGCATTGGACACATAGAGAATAAATAATTATTGAATGACTAACTGAATAACTAACAACAACACGAATGCTAACCTTTATTGAGCATTTAGTATATATAAGACATCATGCATGCACTTTACATACACTATTTAAGCTACTCTCTACCATAACCCTGTGTAGCAAGTGTTATTTCCATCTTGTAAATGAGACACAGAAAGGTTAAGTAACTTGCTCAAGGTCACACAAGGGTCAGAAAAAAAGAAATATTTATTTATTTATTTATTTATTTATTTATTTATTTATTTTTGTCTTTTTTGTCATTTTAGAGCCGCACTTGCGGCATGTGGAGGTTCCCAGGCTAGGGGTCTAACAGGAGCTGTAGCTGCCGGCCTTCGCCACAGCCACAGCAACGCGGGATCCGAGCCGCGTTTGCAACCTGCACCACAGCTCACGGCAATGCCAGATCCTTACCCTTAATGCACTGAGTGAGGCCAGGAATTGAATCCGCAACCTCATGGTTCCTAGTTGGATTTGTTTCCACTGAGCCACAATGGGAACTCCCAGAAAAGAAGAAATAGAACTGAACCCAGGTTCATTGGCTTCTAAACTCTATACCCTTAACCATTTAGACAGTTACTTTTATTTTTCTACAAGGTATATTTTTTACATACTTTAGCAATTCTAAACCACTGTTCTACATAGGAATTATCTCTGAGCTTTGATCAAAACATAACATGTTTAGGCCCTGTGCCAGACCTGAATTGGAGCCAATGAAGATCCTTGAGCATGCAAATAACAGAAAGGAAAGAAACATTAACTTGGCAATAATACGCATGCTAGAGCAGAGGGAGGAGGCACTGAATGCAGGAAGAACAGAAAGGAAACTTGTATGTGAACTAGTTGTAAGGGGATGAGGAGTTAAATAAATACAAATCCTCATGCATATATAGCCCGCTACACATCTACCAGCAATAGCTCTGGGCTGTTTCTGAAAATAGAGATGTTTCAAGAATTAATTTTAGCCCAGGATAAACAAATGAATGACTAATACAATGAAAGCCACTGAAGCATTTTAGGCCGAGGAGTGATGTGCTCAAATTTACGTTTCAAGACCAATACTCCAGCAGCAGTGGACAGACTGCAAGGGGTCAAAACTGGAGGCAGATCAGATTTTAAGATGTCTGGGAATGAGTAGAAGGTAAAGGTGTGACAGGAGTGTAGACAAATAAAACAGAAAGTTAAATCATAAAACATGAAAACAAATAGCCAATAAATATATTAAAAAGTTCAACTACATGAGAAATCAAAGAAATGTAAATTAAAATGAGGTAATATTTAAGATTATACATAATGACTTTGTAGGAGCTTTTATAGCTGTATTAAATAATGCCTACATATTTTTATTAGCACTGAAAATGAATCAAATTTTGGAGGCCAAATTTGGCATTAAATGTCAAAAAAGGAGTTCCCTGGTGGCACAGTGGGTTAAGGATCTGGCATTGTCATTACTGTGGTGCAGGTTTGACCTCTGAAACTTCCACATGCCTCGGGCACAACCAAAAAGAAAAAAAAAAACCACAGCTTAAAATGTAAATATTCTTTGACATCACAGTTCTACTTCATGAACTTTTTTTATTTGTGATTTTGTTCATTCTTAAGCCTAATGATCCCATAATTTACAAAACTGTTGCTGATGGTTTATCTCCTCTAACACTTCCAACTAGTTGGTAAAAGCACCATTACCAATCACACATATACAGTAGCTCTAAAGTTGTATGTGTTTTTGCATAGCTGTTTAAAAACAATCCAGAATTATAACTTGGGCTGACTTAGTAAAGAATTCACAAGCAAAGTTTGCTACTGTATCTCATGCTGAATTTCAAAAACAGCCGATCTTATAGATTATGAAATGTGAGAACTGTTAAATATTTTTCTTTGGCATTATATAAACCACATTAAAATGCCTTTCATTAAGCAAAAGGCAACATTTTAGATACAGAGCATTTTAATTAAATAAGCACAGTTGAGACCAAAAAGCGAAAATAGACATTGTCAGCTTATCTTCAGGCTTTGCCTTAACAGAACACAAAGCACAACTGGAAGCACACATGAGTCTTGCTCTATTCTATGAGAGAGTAAAGGGATCTTCTCAGTATATTTAGATATATTAAAATATATTAATATATCCAGTTATATAAATTTAAATATAAACTCAATCTCCTATAGGTTTTGAGATGGTAATCACTATCTTTGTGAAAAACCAAATGTTATTTTTTAAAATTTTATTGGGGTACAGTTGATTTACAACGTTGTGTTAGTTCCAGATGTACAGCAACGTGAATCAGTCATACATCACGTGTATCCATTCCATGTGTAAACACTATTAATCAAGTCCAATTGTATCTTTAGAGGGGAAAACAATGACTGTACTTGCAGAAATGGAATTACTATCAAAATTCATAAAGCTGATCATATCCATTGAGCCACAAGCTTATCTTACGTAAGCCATGACTGCCCAACAGAAATATTCTATCAGTCCTTCATGATCTGAATTCTGGTGCAAAAAAAAAAAAATGAGATTAATTTAAATATGGTACACATAAAAAAGTCATGAGCCATGAGCTATTTCTGTTTTGTATTAAATAAGGCAGTGGCCAACTATTAACCCATTAGCAGCTTTTTTGAGTTAAGCTATCCAGTCTGCCTTTTCTCCCTTCTTAATGTCAGCAAAGAGCATTTCTATTCCAGGGATGCAGGGATGTACTTCCTGGGATTCTCCAACTATTCCATCAGCATCTCCTCTCCCCAGGTGATGGCTTTTGTTCTTGCTGGCATCTGTGTAAGAGAATCCAGGGTCCTGACCTGTATTTCACCCAGACAGACCACAAAGATTTGGCCCAGTCTCATGTTTGCCTCTCTGTTCCATGGGAAGGCTCTGGGAAATCTTTAGAACAAAAATCTTCTTGTCCTTCTTAGCATCACTCATTTTAAAATCATTCCTTCATACATGCTACACAGAGGCTCCCACTTGTAAATCAGATGTCCTGCCATGTACTTCATAATTTCTTTTTTTTACTAAAGAAATAACTAAGATGTATGCAAAGACACAACTACAAAGACACTGAACACACCATATGTAAACTAAATGTCTAACAATGGGGAATGGGCTAAGTAATGTATTGTACATCAGAAGATTAAACAAGGAGTTCCCGTCGTGGCTCAGCGGAAACGAATTCAGCTAGGAACCATGAGGTTGCGGGTTTGATCCCTGGCCTCGCTCAGTGGGTTAAGGATCCAGTGTTGCCATGAGCTGTGGTGTAGGTTGCAGACGCAGCTCGGATCCCGTGTTGCTGTGGCTGTGGCGTAGGCCAGCAGCTGTATCTCCGATTAGACCCCTGGCCTGGGAACCTCCACATGCCACGGGTGCAGCCCTAAAATGACAAAAGACAAAAAAAAAAATTAAACAATATAAGACCATTGGAAATCAGGTTGTAAAAAAATATCTAACGACAGAGGAAAGTTTGTGATATATTGCTATGTATCAAACATAGGGTAAAATGTAGTATATACAGCATGATCTTATTGTGTGATAGATCTCTATCTATATATCTATATCTATATATGGATACTATACTCCCAAATGGTAAAAGTGGCTAGAAGGTTAAGGATGAGATTAAAATGACATTGAGGTATATGTAAGTGTTTGTGTGTGTGTGTGTGTGTGTGTGTGTGTGTGTGTGTGTGTGTTTCTATGTTTAAGCTAAACACAACATCAGCTATCTCTCAAGGCTTCAATCTCTATTAGGGATAATATAATAAATGTAATTTGTAAGGTGGCAGGAATAACTCTCCCGGTTAAAATTTCATTTTAACTCAAGTCTTGGTTCTTGATACATTACAATGAATAATGGTGGGGAAGAATTTCAGACCTTCTGAGAAACCAGGGAGAAAGATATTTAAGTTGCATAGAAGATTCTCAAGCCATACCACATAATTAGCCATCTATTCCACCAACCCCATATGCAATAACCTGAGCCCATGAAACGAAGATTTAGATATAGAGAGCTGGGAATCATCAACAGCTAGACAGTTAAAAACAAAAAACAAAAAACAGCTACACGGTAACTGAAGCCCTAGGAACTTTACGTTTGCAACAGGGAGAATGTGTAGTGAGAATAACTTAAGACAGAATCACAAGGAAAAATATCATTAGAGGAATAGGTCAAGGAAGAGTTGCTGGTAAAAGCAAATGAAATCCGATAGGTTAGAAGAAAACGAGGTATGTTCTCAAGCTAAAGGCAGGGAAATTTCAAGTTAAAATGGTCAGTAGGGACAAATGCTACTGAGAGACCAAGTAAGATGAGACAGTATGATAAAACAAAGGAATGTCTATTATATTTGGTGACCTTGGAAATAACACTTTCAATAGTGTTCTAGTGGCAGATTGCAAAAAGTTGAAGAGTGAGTGAGTGGGCATGACTACATACAGTGGTTTAAATATATGTTTTATCTCTGTTCTCATGAAATCCCACTGAAATGACAGGCAAAGGGAAAAAAAAATCATAAACACACAAAGAGAACAGAAAGAGATGCCAGCAAGTAAGAGATTGTCAACAAATGTTTGGAAACTAGGAAGGGATGGGGAGTTCCCGTCGTGGCTCAGTGGTTAACGAACCAATTAATATCCATGGGGATGCAGGTTCTATCCCTAGCCTCACTCAGTGGGCTAAGAATCCACTGTTGATGTGAGCTGTGCCATAGGTCACAGACTTGGCTCGGATCTGGCATTGCTGTGGCTGTGGTGTAGGCCAGCAGCTACAGTTCTGATTCGACCCCTAGCCTGGGAACCTCCATGTGCTGCGGGGAGCGGCCTAAAAAGACAAAAAAAAAAAAAAGGAGAGAGAGAAAGAAAGAGAAAAAGAAAGAAAGAAAGAAAGGAAGGAAGGAAGGAAGGGATGGATGAATGGTAACCAACAATAGAGCAGAGAAAGCTGGATTGGGAAGCCAACAACGTCAAGCTGATTTAGTGCCATAGACAGTTGAAAGTTTGCATAAGAAACAGCTAGACCACCAGATCCTTTCCCATGCTGATGCCAGACTAAAAGCAGTCTTAAAACCCTTTCCCTGCTTGGCTCCTGGAATAGTGGCAGCCAGACTTACAACCCTTCATCCCCCTCCTTCCAGGGGTGATTGACCCAAGAGAAAAACACCCACAGAACTGACACTTGGGGTCCACTCAATAAAATCTGGCATTTCGCCTTATAATCCTATAGCAAAATTCACCAAGCAACAAACTGTTCCCACCCCCCTCAGATCTTCCAGTCACCTTTTAGTGCTTAAATTCAAACAGGCAGCGAAAACCTCCCCAAACACTTGGGTAAAGACAGAAACTAAAACAAACTAACAGAGAAAAGAAACATGGAGGAAACCAAGACAGTGCAGTTTAGAAAAAAACTTTTTTTTTTTTGTCTTTTTAGGGCCACACCTGCGGCATAGGTAAGTTCCATGCTAGGGGTCTAATCAGAGCTATAGCCACCGGCCTACACCACAGCCACAGCAACGTGGGGATCCGAGCCGCGTCTGCGAACTACACCACAGCCAGTGGCAACGCCAGATCCTTAACCCACTGAGCGAGGCCAGAGATCAAACATGCAACCTCATGGTTCCGAGTCAGATTCATTAACCACTCTCTAGGAAAAAAATTAAAATAATCAATATGTAACCCTGTCACCACGCTGTACAGCTGGGTATAATGTAAAAATAAAAAAAGAATATATCCTATAAAATAAAAATAAAATAAAATAATCATTAATGTCATCAGGAAGATAAACAAATAGTTTGTGTACATAAAGCAAGGACAGAATGCTAAAAAAAGAAGCAAAGATCGAGAGAGCACTTATAAATAAAAAATATGAATGCTTAAATTAAAATCTTAAAAGAAGGACTGGATGAAAAATTAAGGAAACATCTTAGAACAGAAGACAAAGTCATGGAAAATAGGAGACAAAAGATTTTTTTTAATTAAAGGGAAAATCTAGTATGTCCAAAATCTGGCTAATTAGAGTTCCAGAAAGAGAGAAAACAGGAGGAAATAATTAGCAAATTATAGAAGATAATTTCCTAATACTAAAAGTCTTCTTGGGAGTTCCTGTTGTGGCTCAGTGCTTAACGAATCTGACTAAGAACCATGAGGTGTGGGTTCGATCCCTGGCCTTGCTCAGTGGGTTAAGGATCTGGCGTTGCCGTGAGCTGTGGTGTAGGTTGCAGACGCGGCTCAGATCCCGCGTTGCTGTGGCTGTGGCGAAGGCCGGCAGCTACAGCTCCTGTTAGACCCCTAACCTGGGAACCTCCATATGCCGCGGATGCGGCCCTAGATAAGCCAAAAAGACAAAAAAATAATAATAATAAAATAAAAGTCTTCAGATTGGCAAGATTCAGTTCCCAACAAAAATGAATGATAAAAGACCCATACCAAGGCATATTTTGGTTAAATTTCAGAAAAAGATTACATATAAGACCTTCCAAGTTTCAGATTTTGTAGTTCCTAGTGTGGCTCAGCGGGTTAAAGACCCAACATAGTCTCTGTGAGGATGCAGGTTCAAACCTGGACCTCACCCAGCGGGTTAAGGAACTGGTGTTGCTGTAAGCTGCAGTGTAGGTCTCAGGTGTTGCTCAGATCTGATGTTGCTGTGGTGTAGGCCTCAGTTGCAGCTCTGATTCGACCCCTAGCCTGGGAACTTACAGCTGTAAAAAGAAAAAAAGTGTTTCAGATTTTTTTCCCTTTTTCTTTTTTTTTTCTGCCACACCCATGGCATATGGAAGTTCCCTGGCCAGGGGTCAAACCTGAACCACAGCTGTGACCTATGCCATGGCAACACCAGATCCTTAACCCACTACACCAGGCCAGGAATTGAACATGTGCCATCACAGAGACAACTTTGGATACTTAACTTGTTGCCCCACAGTGGGAACTCCAAAGCTTCTAATTTTTAAAATACAGGTCACATTCAAAAGATCAGGAATCAAAACAGCAACACAGCATGGAAGTTAGGAGACAACAGAGTCATGCATTCAGAGTTATAAGGAAAATTAATTTCCAACCTGTCAAATTATAAAATAAATTTTAAATATTTTTTAAGCAAAAAAATTCTCAAAAATGTATGCCCTTTGTACTTTTTCTCAGGAAGCTAATGGGAAAATTTGTTCCAGCAAGGGAATAAAATGGTACATGAATGGAAAATCAGGTGGAGTACAATAGAGTCCCTAATTAAGAACACAGGGCTGAAAATCCAAGGAGACTAAGTAGATTGGAGTTCACAAGGCAGAATACTACAGAGGAGAAAGTTGCACAGAGAGGATTCCAAAGACCTTCAGAGGGGTCACCTTTAGTATCCAACAAAATACTGATCAACACGTGCATGTGAGAAAATTGCCCAATTCCAGAGAAAGAGCCACCCAAAAAGATTAGAGGGAAAAAATCCAATGCTCATACGGGACCAGGAATAGTGTCTGTTCCCACAAGCTAAACCAGAAAATCTCATGATTCATGGGGCACTCAGTAGAGCACCAAGAACGGTCTTGCCTCAAAAAAAAAAGGAAAAATTTCCCTTGGACTAAACACTGTTCTGATCCCACCTAACAAATCTTAAAAGCAAGACCCGAAAGAAACAAGTTATTTTCAAGTAACTTAACTGTGTCCCAGAACAAAGTTTAGAAATATTTATAGGAATACAAAACACACAGCACCCAATAAGACAAAATTCACAATGTCTGGCATCCAATACCGGACATGCAAAGAAGCAAGAAAATGAAACCCATAATGAGGAGAAAAAAGCAACTAGTGGAAACTGACACAGGCATTAGAATTAGACATTAAAGCAATTATTATAACTGTATTCCATGTGTTCAAAAAGCTAGAGAAAGGGTAAGTGTGTTAAATATATATATGGAAGATATAAAAAGACCTAAATTGAATTTCTGGAGGTGAAAACTATAATATCTGAGATGAAACTAGAGCAGTTAATGGCAGATTAGGCATTACAGAAGAAAAGGTTAGTAAGCTTGAAGACATATCATTTGAAACTATCAGAATGAAACACACAGAGAAAAAAAGGCTAAAAAAATGAACAGAGCAATAGTGAGCTGAGGAGAACTTCATGCAGCCTAATATACATATAATTGGAGTGTTTGTAAGAGCAGAAGGAGGTGGCATAAAAATATTTGAATAAATAATAGATAAAATTTTACCAAATTCACAGAAGCCAACTGTTATTATCTAAAATTGAAAAAATAGCAACATCAGGATATTATTTAGAAACATAAAATTCTTGCCAATAGAAGCACCTAATAGAACTGAAATTGCTTGTCTTTGTTGTAAACATGCAGACTATAGTGCACTCCATAGATTTGAATCCTGCCTCTGCCCCTAAACTAGTTGGTGGGCCCTAGAGGAGTCACATAACCTCTATGAGCCTCGTTCTCTCATTTGCAAAATGGGAATAGTAACAGTGTCTATCTCATAAGGTTTTGTGCAGGCTAAGTGAGTTAACAGTTATTTTACTTTATTTTATTTTTGTCTTTTTGCCTTTTCTAGGGCTGCACTCGTGGCATGTGGAGATTCCCAGGCTGGGGGTCTAATCAGAGCTTTAGCTGCCAGCCTACGCCACAGCCACAGCAACGCGGGATCCGAGCCGCGTCTGCGACATACACCACAGCTCACGGCAACACCGGATCCTTATCCTTAACCCACTGAGCAAGGCCAAGGATCGAACCCGCAACCTCATGGTTCCTAGTTGAATTCGTTAACCACTGCGCCATGACGGGAACTCCGTGAGTTAATACTTATAAAGGCTTAAAATAATGCCCAACACAAAGTAAATGCCCAGTATTATTATTATTAGAGAGCAGAAATTGGGGATGAGAAGAGATTGCAATTTCTTGCTGTATTACTATTAACATCATTTGACTAGGTACAAGTATTACCTTAATATAAATAAATTTTAAATGTTTAAGAAGAGTAAATTAGAAGTAAAGACATGATCATTCTTTCAGGAAGTTTGCTGTGAAGGGAAGGAGAGATGGCAATAACTGGAGTATAAGGTAGAGGAAAGTTGTAATTTTTGTTTGTTTGTTTAGATTAGACACGAAAGTGGATGCGAGGTCAACCTGAGATGGGGCAAAATTGAAGCTACGGAAAAAATAAGGTATGTGGCCAAAGTACAAATGAGGGGATATCTCTTCCATTTAACCAGAAGGAAGAGGGAAGTAATGGATGTCAGTATTCCAGCAGTTTGGTACGAGAAACTGAGGAATTTATCATTTCATATCTACCACTTTCTCTGTAAGATAGGATATAAAGTCACTTGCTGAGTATGAGCAGGAAGATGGCAGGGTTGGAATTTTGAGCTGAGTATAGAAAATTTTTTTCTTGTCTTTTTAGGGCCGCACCTGTGGCATATGGAGGTTCCCAGGCTAGGGGTCGAATCAGGGCTGTAGCTGCCAGTCTATGCCACAGCCACAGACACAGCAATGCCAGATCTGAGCCTTGTCTGCGACCTACACCAGAGTTCATGGCAACACCAGATCCTTAACCCACTGAGCAAGGCCAGGGATTGAACCTGTGTCCTCATGGATGCCAGTCAGATTCATTTCCACTGAGCCACGACGGGAACTCCGAGCAGAGAAAATTTGAAATAGACTTTATGGAGACAAAGAAAAAAGAAAGCAATTTCTGGTCAGTACTGAGGGCCCAGGTGAGATTATAAAACATAAATTTGTCGTGCAATTGTACCAACGTCTTTGGTTACATGATTTTCTCCAGCAAGGTTCTGCGACTCAATTATCGACATGGAAAAGGTGGGAATAGATGAGCTGATTCACGGTTGGGATCTTATCAGGTTGGTGTGATATAAAGAGAGTGGGACAAAGGAACTGAGGATACTGAAGAGAAAGTAGCTGAAGTGAGAAATCGCAGACCCTAAATAGGCCAAAGAAAGAAATGAAGAGAGTAGGTAGCTGGTAGGTAGGAGTCAGGACTTTGGGGTTCCAATGAAGTTGAAGAATAAACGCACTGGAGAAAAACAGACAACTGTAAGTACAGAGGCTGTAGTTAGAAAGCAGGATGTTTTAAACTTATGATTTAAGCGTAATTTTGAGTGATGCTGAGGTTCAGCATGTTGACCATGGAAGTGAGTGGACGAAGGGTAGCAGAGGTGAGGGTCAGTAGAGGAGGGGCCGGCCAGGAGCCAGGAGACAGACGGCTAGAGGACTAGATGGGTCAGCTATTGTGGATGCTGCTAACATCGCCCAGAATGATGGCAGAAGCAACAGAAGGGACTGCTGTGAACCTGGAGCCAAAAAGTCTTCAGTGAATGAAAGGGCACTATAAGAAAGTCAAGTCAGATCTAATGAGCCCCTGCAGCCCCTTCAAACCTTGGTGACTACACTGAAAGTGATTCCCTTTAGGTCTCGGATTCTTCACAAATGATGTATAGACGGGCTTCTAAGGATCCATGAGTTCTCTGAAGCTGTATGCCAATTTCTCTATGTTTATCTATATCTCACATGCATTTTTCCTCCTTGGGAAGTGGGTTCACAACTTCCATTAAATTTTCAAAAGGGTGGCTGAGCAAATAAAAGCCTAAGAGTTATTGCTCTGAAAGATTTATGTAGGGGAGAGCTAAGCGAAAACGAGAGAAACTGCACGTGGACTTAGGAAGGGCACACACTTATCTCTGCGGCTGAAAGTTGCTCTGTCCCTCCACCAATGCCAGCATAGAAAGCTCCAGCCCTAAGCGGACAGCACAGAGCTGGCCGGGCATTAGAAGAACTGGGAGGCTGCAGAGACAGACAGAAGGCCGTCTTCCGCACTGAAGCTTAGTGACTGGCCAGCTGGTAAAATCTTCAGGTAGCAGCTGCTCCATACATGCCTGAATAGAATTAAGTGACTTTAGGCGGGCCTCTTTTCATAAGAGCGGGCATGTTGAAAGAACACAAGGAACTCACCTCTCAGCAATATTTTTGGCAGACTGGAGAAACCGTGCCTGGTCATTTTCTTTCAGGATATGCTCGGCTTGGTTGATGAGGACTGTTGACCGTTCTAGACACTGGCGGCAATTAGCAACCTGCTGTGCCAACTTTCTTAGTTTCATCACCTTAAAGAATTAACAAAAGAAAATGCAGTAACATATCCAGCGCTTAATTAAAAACGATAAAACAACATGAAGGGGATCTGCTGCAGTGATTCCAAAAATAAGAGCCATTCACATCCCAAGATTCCTGTACTAGCCGCTGGACTTCTCACCCTCCCCTCCAGGTCTGCTTTGCCAACGCCCCCTCCCACCTACGGCCCACTTACTTACCCTGCAACACACTCAGTCATACACTTTAGGTTACCTACCTCCTCTTTTTATTGATCACACTAACTTTTTGATTATAAAAGCAATGAATGGCCATTATAGAAAATTTAGAAAATAAGAAGTTTAAAAAGAAACCCTAGGAGTTTTCTTGTGACACAAAGACTGCCATTGTCACTGTGGTGGCTAGGGTCACTGCTGCGGCCCGGGTTCCATCCCTGGCCCTGAAACTTCTATATAGCGTAGGCGTGGCAAAAAAAAAAAAAAAAAAAAGGGGAAAGAGGAGCTCCCTTCGGGACTCAGAGGTTAAGGAACCCAACTAGGATCCATGAGGATGTGGGTTCGATCCCTGGTTTCGCTCAGTTAAGGATCCAGCGTTGCGGTGAGCTATGGTGTAGGTCACAGACATGGCTTGGATCATGCGTTGCTGTGGTTGTGGTGTAGGCCAGCAGCTGTAGCTCTGATTCGACCCCTAGCCTGGGAACTTTCAAATGCTGCAGGTATGGCCCTGAAAAGAAAAGAAAGGAAAAGAGAGAAGAAAGAAAGAAAAGAAAGAAAGAAAAGAAAGAAAGAAAGAAAGAAAGAAACCCTACCACCCAGAGATCACCACTGTTGACATTTTATTTTAAATATACTATCATACACATTTAATAAAAAGGACCTCCTTTTTCTTTATGAGTATCTACATTTCTATGTATATATTTCTATAAGCATCTTTACACACACCTGTGCATTCACAGGCCTGTGTTCTTGGAAACATCAATTCCTGTTACTTGGAACCACCCAGCATGGCACAGAGTAATGGTTATCACCCCAAGCTCTCATAACTTCCCACACTGTACACACAGCACGAGCTCATAATTGCTACACTGACCAGCAGACCAATAGGCGTAAAACCATATAGAGGCATGGAGGCTCTCACTTGACCTTGACCGTGACTCTTCAGATCCCATGCTAAAAGCCTGAAGTCTTCTCTCTCTTCTTCATCTTTTCTATCTAATCTGTCGATGATTCCCATCATTTCCTTGCTAGCGATGCCTGTTATGTTCTTCTCTTTCATTTGTGCTGCCACTTCCCTGGTTTAGGCCTTCATCAATTCATGCCAAAAATCATTCCTCATAACCCGCTTCCCTGACTTCAGTACCATCCCATTCTGACCTACCCTGTACACTTCTGCTTTATCCATGAGTCCTCTCCTGTCCTAAGAAACTAGAATGGTTTCCTAATGCTTTTCAGATTAAGCCCAAAGGCCTTATAACAGAATTCATGATCCTTCCATAATTCTGGCCCATATTTCTACCATTACTTTTTTTTTCTTTTTGTATACCAACATGTAGTAAAGCATTCAAATCTGAAGTGCACAACTCAGTTTTTTGCATATACCTACACCCATGTAACTACCAACCAGGTCAAGACATAGAGCAGTTCCAACATCCTAGAACTGCTATCACTTTTGTTGGATTCATTGCATCAGGCCAAACATTGCTTCTTCTTTGCCTCCCTCCTTCGAACCTCATTTCTTCTTGCTCTCAGGATCCAGGTTCAAACTGGAATCACTGGGATAAAACTCTGACATTTGTAAAGTCAACTTGGCCTTGGCCTCACTGAAGTGCCGTGCTTTACCTTCGTCTCTTTGATTTTGACAGCAATCATTTGCTTCCTCTGCTGGATGATCTCTACCAATTCGTCACATTCTTCCATAAGTTTTGCCTCATGCATAGCAGTATTCACCTGCCAAGAAAGTCCAAAGTATTACACAGTGATTTCTGCCTTTGTCCCCTGCTGGCTCTCAAAGGTTCGGACTGACAGCTAAGCATGCATGACTTCTTCCATACCTCCCTCATAAGATCCACTCCTAGAAGAAGGGTAGAGATGATGATATTAATGATGCAAGGGCATTGAAGCACCACAGATAGGAAGCTCTCCAGTCTCTGGTAGATCATGATGGTTAATGGAAGGCTGGGCAGAAGGACAGATGAGATGGGGTCATGTTATTCCCACTGTACAGTTCCCTTTACTCCAGCGCCCTGCCCTCCTGCTGTTCTTTTGGAAAGAGGGTAAGGAGACTGAAGTACATCAGGAAGAGACCACAGGCACAAGAATATTAAGATAACATCACAACAACATATCTCTAACATTCCAACAAAAATGTTTTGCTTTCCTTTTTCCCTTCGAATTTTAAAATATATGAATGTAAAGCTATAGCTTCACATTAAATATATGACTGTGTAGATATATTTTCACATAGTTGTCATCACGTCTTAGTAGATATTTCTTACCTTGGGCTGTCCGGTATCTGAATACCTTTCCTATTTGGCTACATCAACAATATCTTTACTGCAAAGTCAGGGTTGGGGTGGAAAAAAAGCCACCATTCTTCATTGCCTTTCCATGTACTAACTTCTTCTGCCCATCTCTCTACCACTGTTGACATTAGAGGATATGAAGCCCCCAGTTGGGCTAAAATGAGAGCCGAGGATCTTTGGGCTGCCTAAGTACAGAGGGAAAATGAGCTTACATCTTTTAAGCACTTAATGTGCCCAGTACTTTACAGATAAATTATTTCATACAATTACCATAACCACTTTACAACATAGGAGCTGTTTTTATTTCCACTTCACAGCTGGGGAAACTGAGACTAAGAGAATTTCAGTGACTTGCTCAAGATGCCCCAGCTGGAAAGGAGTAAAGTCAGAATTCAAACCAAGACATATCAAGTGAAACCCCTGGGCCGGCTAGTTGGGCAGGCAAGACTCAGTTTCATTTCAGCAGCACACAGAGCAGTCACATGCAGACGCGCAATCATTCCAAGAGTCTATTCAAGGATCACTCGAGCAGAGCTCTAAAAAGCTGAGGAACAGACAGTGGGTTACTGGAGAGCATCAAAACTCAAGTGGTCAGATGTGCTCCATTAGCAAGGTAGGGCTGCATTTCCAATTGCTAGCCCTCTTCACAGGGCTCATTTACATACTCCAAGCCCAGCAAAAGACCTGTCACTGGACCCTGCTGCCTCTAGGGTCTCTGCTGGCCAATTCTGCAATTGCTGAAATAAAATACGCTTGCTGAATTTCAGCCTTGTTCTGTTTTATTTCCACTTGCCAGGGGGGAAATGTCACAATGAGAACTTCCATTTACCCTGAATGAAAAGTCCCACTCTGGCCATTCTCATTCTTTTCCCAGACCCCTCACCCTCTCCCTATATTGGATCCACCTTTTTAAGACAGATAATATCACCCTCCCCAGGAACTCCCACTCATGCGAGAATAAGAGATGTATCTGGTGCTTCCTGGATCCAGGCTTAGAGTATCTGGAAACCTAAGACAGTACTCATTTACAGCTTTTTTTTTTTTTTAAGACTGCTGATGGTGGAGTACATAACAGTGTAGTGCCTTGTTTCTTATAATTCTGCCCTTGGACTAACCTTGATATAACACTCACTATATGCCAGGCACTGCCCTAATCACTTTATATAATAGCTCTCTCAGTCATCAAAACAACCCCATGAAGGAGGTACCATCAGCCCCACTTTACAGATGAGGCAACCTGAGCACAGAAACTAAGTGACTTGCTCAAGGCTATACCCTTAGGAAGTGGCAGAGCTGGGATTTGAACCCAGGGAGTCCAACACCAAGAGTCCACACCTTTGGAGTTCCTGTCCTGGCTCAGCGGAAACAAATCCGACTAGGAACCATGAGGTTGTGGGTTCGATCCCTGGCCTCGCTCGGTAGGTAAGGATCCACCATTGCCATGAGTTGTGGTATAGGTCACAGACGGCTCGGATCTGGCGTTGCTGTGGCTGTGGTGGAGGCCGGCAGCTGTAGCTCCGATTGGACCCCTAGCCTGGGAACTTCCATATGCTGCAGGTGCGACCATAAAAAAGACAAAAGAAAAAAAAAAGAGTCCACACCTTTATCACATTCTACCGCCTCTCTAGTCTACTGTAACAAAATCTTGTCTTCGGTCTGTGACAACCGTGCCCTCTTTTGCACCATTCTTTTTTACTCTGTCAGCCGATTCTCTTTATTCCTTTCAGACTACCTGTTGTTCCACTAGCAGGCCATGTATATCCATATCTTGTGCTTTTGCTCAAGACTCTCTTTTCACTTGTAAAGTCAATCCATCCTTTGTTTATTAAGCAAAGGTCTACTTATCTTTCCAAGCCCTGCTCAAAGAATTGTCACTTCTGAAACTTTCTCTCACCTGCTTGGCTACCATTGATTCCCTCTTTATATTCTCACAGCACTTTATATACAATTCAACTATACCCTTTACTACCTTACAGGAATTTAGTAGTTTTTCTTCACTGATCAAACATGAACTCAGGAGGCCAGGGGCTGTGTCTTATTTGACTATAGTTCCAGCAGAGTAACTGGCATATGGTCGGTGTTCAGCAAATAGCTGTTGCTTTGAATTGAAAGGGACGCAGTATCTCACTGCCTGGTAGACATGTCCACTTGGTTACTCACGTTACCTTCAACTCAGTATGTCTAAAAAATACTCCTGTTCCTATCATGCCTCAGTGGTTAAAGAACCGACTAGTATCCATGAGGATGCGGGTTCAATCCCTGACCTTGCTCACTGGGTTAAGGATCCAGCGTTGCTGTGAGCTGTGGTGTAGGTCACAGACGCGGTTTGGATCCCACGTTGCTGTGGCTGTGGTGAAAGTCGGTGGCTTACAGCTCCTGTTAGACCCCTAGCCTGGGAACCTCCATATGCCACGGCTGCAACCCTACGATGACAGCAACAACAAAAAACACCTCCTCATCTTCCCTTAAATCCAGCATCCACCCCTGATTTCCTCTATCATTACCGCACTTGCTCAGGTTCAGTTACTTACTTCTACCTCACCTACCTGCATAAATTCACTGTAGTCCCAAAGCCCTGCCCTCCCTTTTTTGTTTGTTTGTTTCAATCTCTCTAAAGTTCTTCTGGTAAGACAATAAGGCTCTGAGCCAAGGAAATAATAAGTTGAAGCCCTTATCACCCACCTGGACTATTATTGTAAAAGCTTCATTAATTCATCCCCCTACCTCCAGAATCTTCCCTTTGCTACCCACCCTCATAATCCATCCTATACCCTGAAACCAGGAAAAATCATCACCATCCTCATCATCAACCATGGACTGAATATCCCTTGTGGGCAATGCATTAGGCTCAGGCCCTGCCCTCAATAAATGTGCAATCCAGAAAGGTGATAAGGGCTTTGATTTATTGGTTCCTTGGCCAATTTTATGGGGGAAACCCACATACATATAAAACAAATAAGTCAAGGTAGCATTAGTGTAATACCAACGAGTGATGTAGCCAATAATCTACAGAAATTGAAGGGAAAGATCACTCCCAGTGGGGAAGTGAAGAAAAGATGCTTGAATGAAGAGGGACTTGAACTGAGCCTTGAAGATGGATAGGACTCATATTTAAAAGGGTGAGAGGAGTTCCATCGTGACTCAGCAGAAATGAATCTGACTAGCATCCATGAGGACGCAGATTCGATCCCTGGACTCACTCAGTGGGTTAAGGATCCGGCATTGCCATGAGATGCGGCGTAGGTCTCAGATGCAGCTCAGATCCCACATTGCTGTGGCTGTGGTGTAGGCTAGCGTCTGTAGCTCGGATTCAACCCCTAGCCTGGGAACCTCCATATGTTTTGGGTGCAGCCCAAGAAAGAAAGAAAGAAGAAAAAGCGTGAGAGAGAGGGAAATTTTGAGCTAAGTGAATGAGATTGAATCTTACCCTTTAGACAATACAGTATCTTTGAAAAACTTTGTGAGGGGTAGAAAAAGGATAAGATGGTGGGAGAATGCTCCAAATTAATTTTTTTTAAGAAGACGAACTGGCACTAATTTGGTAGGGGTTTGACGTTCCCATTGTGGCACAGCAGAAACGAATCCGAATAGGAAACATGAGGTTGCGGGTTCAATCCCTGGCATCGCTCAGTGGGCTAACAAATCGGCATCGCCGTGAGCCGTGGTGTAGGTCGCAGACGCGGCTCAGATCCTGCGTTGCTGTGGCTGTAGTGTAGGCCGGCGGCTACAGCTCCGATTGGACTCCTAGCCTGGGAACCTCCATATGCTGTGGGTATGGCTATAAAAGGACAAAAAAAAAGACAAAAAAAATTTGGTAGGGGTTAATGGTAAGCATGGGGACAATTTAGGAGGCTATCGTGATGTGAACAGGGCCTAGCCAAGGAGAGTAATAGGAACTAAAACGAAAGGTCAAGTATGAGAAGCACTCCCTTGCCTGAAGAATCTTCAATTAGACAGCAAGCTCCTTGAGGAAAGGTTTTATGCCACTTTGTTTCTCCCTCTATAACAGGCGCAATGCCTTAAACACACACACACACACACACACACACACACGCCCCACTTAGGAAACATTTACTGACTGATTTAGCAAAGTGAACCATCCAAATGTACAAAAATACATTTTGTAGAGAAAATGTAGATTGAAGTCAGGGAGCTTGGGTGGCGTTTGGACAGTTGCATCAGACAAGATTAAACAGCCAGACGCAACTGGGAGAACAGAAAGTTGGCTGAAGAGGCAAAACCCCAACCTAAAGGTAAAGCAGTGACATTAAAATATTTCCATGTCAAGAAACAGCCCAAAAGAGCAGGGCCTTTAAGTGTTTTCTGAATGGGAAATACTCCAGGGAAAATCTGTCTGTATGATGTGAATAAAACATTTCAAATTGCTTGGAAGGCACTCGAAAACCCTGATACTTTCCTTGTCTGCAGTTTCCTTTGAAAATACAAGGAGGTTGTTAACCCACTTGGTTGTTAACCCTCAGCTGAAACAACTGGAGTTATCTTGATAAGCATTCTTGGTTGGTTGGCTGATTGGTTGGTCAGTTCACTGGTTAGTCGGTTCATTGGTTAGTCGGTTCATTGGTTAGTTGGTTGGTAATTTGAGGAAGACTCCAGATTTTTCTTTGAACTTTGTTTTTTGGTTTGGATTAGTGTGTTTAAATGGCTTTATGTCTATGGAAAAACCTATCTTCCTTGAAAATACTAATCTTGGCAACCTACTTGCGTAAAGGAGGAGCAGTTGCTGCTGTTTAAGACTGAGACTCAGGAGTTCCCATCGTGGCTCAGTGGTTAACGAACCCGACTAGTATCCATGAGGATGCAGGTTTGACCCCTGGCCTTGCTCAGTGGGTCAGGGATCTGGCGCTGCTGTGAGCTGTGGTGTAGATTACAGACACTGCTCAGATCCCGCGTTGCTGTGGCTGCAGTGCAGGCTGGTGGCTGCAGCTCTGATTCGACTCCTAGCCTGGGAACCTCCATATGCCGAGGGTACGGCCCTAAAAAGACAAAAAAAAAAAAAAAAAAGGACCGAGTCTCTGGGCCAGTCTTCCAAGGCCTACGTACTAGGGAACACAGGCCTCGTGCCATAAGTCTCCAGGTCTCCTCTGCTCTGTGCTCTCTTCTTTCTTCCCAAAGGCAGCAAGAATTTGACTTCCACGTTTCTTTCCAACTGCCCACTCTATTTCCTGTAGTTCTTTCTGACCTCCCATCCCAAAGATTAAAGCCAGAGGGAGACCTAGTCTTCCCCAATTTCTACTCTTCCTTGACACAAACACATGCATCCCCTGTTTGAAGGGATCTTCTTACTGCTCACTACAAGGAAATAAATATGCTGCCAAGATTAAAAAGACTGCAAAAAGTTATTTTGGGGAAGTTCCCGTGTGGTGCAGCAGGTTGGGGATCTGGCATTGCCACAGCTGTGACACAAACTGTACCTGCAGCTTGGGTTTGATCCCTGGCCCAGGAACTTCCACATACTGTGGGTGTGGCCAAAAAAAAATGTTATTTTGGGAGTTCCCATCGTGGCACAGAGGAAACGAATCTGACCAGGAACCATGAGGTTGTGGGTTCGATCCCTGGCCTTGCTCAGTGGGATAAGGATTCGGCGTTGCCATGAGCTATGATGTAGGTTGCAGATGTGGGTCAGATCCTGCGTTGCTGTGGCTGTGGTGTAGGCTGGCGGTTACAATTCTGATTCGAGCCCTAGCCTGGGAAACTCCATATGCCATGGGTCTGGCCTTAAAAAGATTTTTTACAAAAGTTATTTTGGTAATCGTTTCTATTCCATATTGAAATGTAAATGAACTAGACCTTTTAACCCTTCCCTTCTTTTAGGGTACTTATTTGATAATTTCTTGGGAGATCTCCCATACACTCATTCTATAGGTCTGGTTTTTTTTGGCTGTGCCCACACCATGTGGAAGTTCCCGGGCCAGGGATTAAACCCATGCCACAGCAGTGACCTGAGTTGGTACAGTGACAACACCAGATCCTTAACCCACTGAGCCACAAGGGAACTCCTCTATAGATCTTTTATCCCTGGGTTTAAACTTCAACAGCCTTCGCTCTAACCCATCCCCAGGAGAAACTGCTCCACTTATTCCATCCCTTCAGCTCAGTCAGCTCCATGGGTCCTGCCGAGCACCATGCAGGAGTTTAGGCGGAACTGAGATTTCATGTTCAAGTGGAAAAAAATATGTATAAAGTAGTGGATGAGCCCTCTACCCAGACTCAAGTTCAGTTTACTTACATGGTGACAGAACTCTGCATTGGCATCTCCATCTCAGTGTATTCCACTCTAAAAAGTCAATGCAAGCCTAGTTTATCCCCTGAAATCTTTAGCATAAACAGATCTTCCCCTTGCACCTAGAAGGTTTGAAATGCCAGCATTAAAGGTCACGGGAGAGTTTTTATTTCGGCAAACACTTAGTGAGTGCCTACACTATGTACAAGGGACTACATGGGTTCCTTGAGTAGGACCAAACTGATGAAAAAGACTCAGTTTCTGCCTTCAAGGCACTTACAGTCTAGCTTCGACAATGAGAGTGAATTCCACTCATTACAATTTAATGAATAGGAGGACAAGTATTAGAATACAAATTAAGCTCTAGGAGAGCATAAAGAAGAGAAGGAAAAATAGTCTGGCCTGTGGAAAAGGACAGTCAGGGGATTAGGGAAGATTTCACGTAGCTTAGCTGGTCTTGAGGGACAAGCCAGACATGGGCAGGCAGATATGAGGTTTGGGAGGAGAGAATTCCAGGCGGAATAACAGGAGTCAAAACACAGGCAGGAAAGCGGAGAAGGGGTAAAGCAGATCAGCCTGACAGATGCAAGGGAGAGAAATACGGCTAGAAATGGAGACTGTAGATATATTTAAGGAGAGCTCTGCTGTCATTTGGAGTCTGAACGTAACTGGAGAAAATGTCAGGATCTTAAGACTATAGCACCACCTTAATCATCATTAATTAACATCTTAGTTGAGAACGAGGTGGAGAGAAAAAGCAGGCGAAGAACTCAAAGAAGTAGAAGAGCACAATAAATTTCTCACTTTCCATTCTCGCCCAGGACCACTAGGATTCCAAAACGTCAGAGAAAAGAGGGTGAGGGCTTTGTTCAACATGCAGCCACTTTCTGTGCAAAGGACGGGCTAAGGAAAAGTGACAAGCAAATTGGACATCTGATGGATTATCAAGGAGTCATTACAAACAACTTTGTCGCCTTGCTGAGCTGCAAAAGAATTCATTACCCTCTTATAACAACACACTCGAGAAAATACAATGTTCTTTCTGTTACTACGAGTTTGGTTTTTTCAGACTCTGATTACACTTAACAAGACTGTATTGTATACTTGAAAGTTTCTAAGAGAGTGCATCTTTTTGCCGGCCTACGCCACAGCCATGGCAATTCGGGATCCAAGCCACGTCTGTGACCTACACCACAGCTCCTGACAATGCCAGATCCTTAACCCACTGAGCGAGGCCAGGGATTAAACCCGCATCCTCATGGATCCTAGTTGAGTTCATTAACCACTGAGCCACGACGGGAATTCCGAGAGTGGATCTTAAATGTTCTCAACATACATGCGTAACTACGTGAGGTGATGGATGTGTTAACTAAGCTTATCGTGGTTATCTTATTGTGATATATTAGCATGTCAAATTATCGCATTACATACCTTAACCTTACACAATGTTATATGTCAATTATATCTCAATAAAGCTGGAAAAAAACAAGAAAACACGATGTTTATGATGCAGATTGCTGCATGTACTGTGGCAGTATCTAAGCCAAGATGTTAATCTAGATCACACTTTAAGGGACAGCAACACAAACATACCACCTCCACAGCCCTTTGTATCAAGAAAGTTCAAATCGGGGATTTCCTGTTGTAGCGCAGCAGAAATTAATCCGACTAGTAACCATAAGGTTTCAGGTTTGATCCCTGGCCTCATTCACTGGGTTAAGGATCCTGTGTTGCCGTGAGCTGTGGTGTAGGCTGCAGACACAGCTCAGATCTGGAGTTGCTGTGGCTGTGGCGTAGGCCTGCAGCTGCAGCTCCGATTCAACCCCTAGCCTGGGAACCTCTGTATGCCTCAGTGCAGCCCTAAAAATAAAAAATAAATAAATAAATAAAGGTTCAAATGTGTACAAAAGGAAGAGGAAGATGAGACAATATTCTCTGTTTTCTAAAGCAAAATTCTACAACATTTCAAAGATGATTCTGCCAGCTTTACATAAAAAGAATTAAATGAAACGGGACTTTTTTTTTTTAATGTATTTTATCTGTTTCATTTGATTTGGAGGGAGGATGGTCACTTGACAGACCGGGGAATATGTAAAATACGTAATAGGATTCTGTACTGGAGTAACTGCAGCTTAGGAGACAAAAAAATAAATTGTTGAGGCATAGTTAAGCAACCTACTGCCTCAGAGCCTAAGTTTAATTTTTTGGCAGAGGAGTGGATGAGGGGTTGCGGGGCAGAGAGGTAGGTGGGGAATAGGAGCGTTGAAGCTAGAAAAGTAGTGTGGGAGTTCCCTTCGTGGCTCAGTGGTTAATGAACCCAACTAGGATCCATGAGGTTGTGGGTTCGATCCCTGGCCTCCCTCAGTGGGTTAAGGATCCGGTGTTGCTGGGAGCTGTGGTGTAGGTTGCAGACGTGGCTCAGATCCCAGGTTGCTGTGGCTGTGGTGTAGGCCGGCAGCTGTAGCTCCAATTTGACCCCTAGCCTGGGAACCTCCATAGGCCACAAGTGCAGCCCTAAAAAGGAAAAAAAAAAAAAAAAGAAAGAAAGAAAGGAAAAAAGAAAACTAGCATGGATGGGGAGGCGGCAGCCAGGCCATCTCTAGAAGTGTAAGAGTCCAACAGACATAATTCAGGTCAGGTTGTAGATGCTTACAATGCTCTAGGCACTGTTCTAATTGCTTCGTGTATTTTAACTCATTTACTTCCCCTATTTACTCTAGTAAGTTGGCACTAGTATTATCGTTGCCATTTTATAGAAGAAACTGAGAAACATAAAGCTTATATAATTTGTCCAAGGTCATACATATAAATAGGAAATGGCAGAGCCAAGGTGTGCACCCAGCAGTCTGCGGTCTGGCTCTTGTCTGTGATTTAACCAGTGTGTGTGTGTGTGTGTGTGTGTGTGTGTGTGTGTGTGACAGAGAGAGAGAGAGAGAGAGAAACAGAGGCAGAGAGAACGTGCTCGCACTCCTAAGAATTAACTATCGCAAACACTTTGTGTAAGTCCTTCCTGGTTTTGAAAAAACATACAGCATAAAAACGCATATAATAAGAATCCCCTGGTCACTCGGTGGGTTAAGGATCCGGCGTTGGGTCACTGCTATGGTACGGGTTTGATCATGAGGACTCATGCAAGAGGTGTGGCCCCCAAAATGCATATAATGTTGTATGTAGAACATATATAATGCACACACGTATATATTGACACACACACATACGCATTTTCCATGTTTTCTTTTTACTGAGTTTAATAAAAATTTTGGCAACACAGAGAAAGGACAATTTGCTCTCTTAGGAATGGCCCTAGGAAGGGCCCAGTGCCGTGTGGCAATTCTGTGTTGGTTTTAGAATCTTCAGGGATCAGGCCTCCAAGCCTTGGCAGCCTTAGGGTTAGTTATTTTCTCCCCCATATTCTCTTTCTACACAAGGTAGCTATTTAGAACATGCAAGAAGTGGGAGAGGTACTATACACACACACACACAGACATATATATATATATATATCCTACATGAAATGAAGCAGAAACCTTCTTTCTATATCTTCAGAACCATAAAATTGTTAGATCTTAAAAGGACTGAAGTAAGCATCCATTTCTAGCCTCTTATTTTATAGATAGAAACATGAGGCCTAGCGAGAAGGGCTTATTCAACATCATACTACCGATCAATGACAGGGCAAGGCTGCAGCCAGAGCTTTCGCTCCCCATCCAGTGTTCTTTCCACTCTACTACTTGCTTTGTGAAGCATAATACTTGCTTATAACCCCCTCTGAAGCTATAAAACTCTCTGGATCTCACCCTTGTGAATTTAGCCTATAAATATGAACATTTATATTTATATATACACACACACACACAAACTTGCATGAATGTTCATAACAGCTTTATTTGTATTAGCCAAAAACTGGAAACAACCGAAATGCTCTTCAGAGGGGGCATAGATAAACGAATTGTGGAACATCAACAATAAAAAAAAATTTAAACTATTGACGCACACAACTTGAATGTATCTCAGAGGCGTTATGATGAGTGACACAGACAAATCATAATATGTCACATTCTGCATGATTCCATTTCTATAACATTCCACAAATTACAAAATTATAGTGATGAAGAACAGATCAGTGGTTGCCAGGGGGGCAGATGGGACTACAAAGAAGACGCACAAATGAGGTTTTAGGGGTGATGAGATTGTATTGTTCTAATTATGGTGGTAGTTACACAAATCTATACATGTGATGAAACTTATGGAATTACACACATTCCCCCCGCCCCTCCAAAAGGTTGAGTACATGTACACACTGGTGAAATTTGAATGTGGTCTGTAGCTTGCTTAGTAGAATATTGTACCAATGACAACTTCCTAATTGCGATAGTTATGTGATTATGTAAGGTGTTAACACTGGGGAAGAATACGTGAATGGTATGTTGGAACTCTATTACTTTAGCAACTTCTATAGGAGCTTAAGCTTATTTCAAAATTTAAAAGAAAAAAAAAAAAACTCTAGAAGTCCCATAATGTTTCAGACAGGTCAAGTGAACCAACATTTATATATTTTTCTGAAGTTAGGACTAGTAAGCTTTTAGGCCTTTGCTCAAATGGCATCTCATCTCACACCCACTTTGCCCCCTAGTTTATTTTTAATCCATAACATTTATAACTCCTAATAAAAATATATTTATCGTGTGTCTCCCCCAACTAGAATGTAAGCTTCGTAAACTTAAGGACTTTGTTTTATTCACTGCTGTATCCCCAACACCTAGAATAATGCCTGGCACACTGTGGGTAGTCAACAAATATTTGTTGAATTAATGAATGCATGTGAGTATGTTGGCCCTGAAATAAAAAGATAACGAAAAATTGTTTACCAGGTTACATGTCTTCGTTACATGAGACAAATTTCCCTTACATTTTCTTTTTAAAGAATTACTCAAAATGGTAATTTGGTTCTGCCATTTACATATTGTTTGCCGCATTATGGAAGATTTTGAAAGATGCTGAAACAACCACCTAGGTGCTAGGAGCTCACATATTCTGAAACGGTTCCTCACCCAATGTTAAAAGAAAGAAAAATTCTCTCTCCTGCAAAACTGGCTGTGCTTTACTCATCCACAGGATGCATAAAGGATTGTACTTACAACAGCTAGCCACCAGAGGGTAGTGTTCATTTAATTATCCTTTCTCAGCACCTATTGTGTCCCAAGCCATGTGCTGGGTATAAAAAAACTGGATAGGACACAGTACCCACTCTAAGTTTAAAGTCTGGTGGGGAGACAAATAGGTATATAGAAGTGTTATGGTGAAAGCATCTATAGGGGAGTTCCTGTCATGGCTCAATTGTAACGAACCTGACTAGTATCCGTGAGGATGCGGGTTTGATCCCTGGCCTCCCTCCATGGGTTCAGGATCTGGCATTGCCATGAGCTATGGTGTAGGTTGCAGACACAGCTCGGAACTGGTGTTGCTGTGGCTGTGGTGTAGGCCAGCAGCTGTAGCTCCGATTATACCCCTAGTCTGGGAACTTCCATATGCCGTGGGTGCGGCCCTAAAAAGACAAGGAAAAAAGAGTATACATAAGGTGCTCCAGGTATGCAGGGGAAGAACTCCTGAACCAGATTAGGGAGAAGGAGAGGGATATAGAGCATGTGCGATGGCTTCCTGGAGGAGGAGATGCCTGAGCTGAGCCTTAGGAGACAAATATTAGTCAGCCAGGAGCAAAGGGGAGGAGTGTAAGTTCTGTGAGGGCAGGTGCCATGTTCGCACTGTGTTTCCAATGCTTGGCCCAAGGCAGAGATAGATAGGCTTTAAAACTTGCGGAGTGAATGAACAAGGTATAAAGGGCAGGCAGTAAAAAAGCATATGCTCAAGGTAGACAGGATCCAGATGACAATGGGTCTTGTAAACCTTTATCTTAATGGTGATAGGGAACCACTGAAGGCCTTGTGGTAGCGGAGTGGCACGTGGGCTTTGCACTTGAAAAAGCTCATTCCCACAACAATGTGGAAAATGGATTAAAGGGGGACAGCATGAGTCAGAGAGACCAGTTAGGAACTGTGGTTTCCACAATGAATGTGGCATGGTCATGGCCACTGCCTTTAAGAAGCTTACTGTCCAATAAAGGGAACAAGATGGAATCAAGTAACTCCAACAGAGCAAGCAGGCAGTGAGTGTAGCAGAGGTGATGCATGGGCCATTCTGCCCAAGGTCGAGGAGCCAGTGGGTGGCAGAGAGAGTACCAAAACCCACGTTTCCTGATTCTGAGTCTAGGGCTCTTCCCCAAGCCCTGCTTTTCACGGCCTTTCACAATTACAGAATTATGTAAGGGAAGGAGAGAGGGCAAGCCAATGAAGGATTGTGCCTTCTTTAGCCTCAGACTGTAGGGAGCATTTAGCCCTTCTTTGTACTCAAGTCTGACATAAGCATCCCTGCCCAAGACCTGTTTTTGGGAGACAGCTGCGGTATTCTGATTTTTTTTTTTTTTTTTTTTTTTTGGTCTTTTAAGGGCCGCACCCGAGGCATATGGAGGTTCCCAGGCTAGGGGTCAAATCAGAGCTGTAGCCGCCAGCCTACACCACAGCCACAGCGATGTGGGATTCGAGCTGCATCTGTGACCTACACCACAGCTCACGGCAAAGCCAGATCCTTAACCCACTGAGCGAGGCCAGGGATCGAACCTGCAGCCTCATGGTTCCTAGTTGGATTCATTTCCACTGAGCCATGACGGGAACTCCCGTGTGCTGATTCTTTCTGCATTACATCCAGTGCAAGGAATCCACTGTGAGAGCCAAGGAAATTCACACACTGACAGCTAAGGTCAGGGAAGGCATCCTTCTGAGAAAGAAGTCATATTTATGAGACAGGGCACTTCAGAGGACAAAAGGAAAAATAAATCAGTTTCACGTTCAGGAAAGGAAGACGGTCACTAGAAAGAGCAAGGGCCTAAAGGGGAAGAGTGAAAAGGGCTGAGGGAGAGCCTGTATTGCTTCTAAGCTGGGGCGGGGGTGGAGGAGCCCGGGGTAGGGAAAGAAGATGGAGAAGCACGGGGATAGAGCCTAAGGACAAGAGCCCAAAGAATTCTGTACGAGAGCATCAGTGAACAAGGAGAGCCCAAAAAAATATCCAATTCCATCCATCGGTAACAAAGAGGCCTTGTGAACATATTTCCAGGAGTTTCTTCATGAGCCAGGAAAGAGACCAGAACTAAGGGGTTTCTATGAGGGAAAGCCAAGGCTGTAAAGGGGTCCTGAGGAGATCCCTTGGTCAGGCTATCTTGGCGGGGATGGGGGTTGGGGTGGAGAGAGACAGAGTGCGCACGCATGCGCAGGGGCTCTCTGGGCTGGGTCCCTGAGTGTCCCGGAGCGGGGGTGGGAGGTTGGGGGGTTGGGGGGTGGGGGTGCTGGTTATTTTTACTGAACCAAAGACCAAACTGAAAATTGAACATACTTAAAAGAATGGGCTTTGAAGTCAGACCGCCCCAGGTTAGCCTCCTAGCTCTGCCGCTTATCAACAACCTGTCTGGTCTGGGACAAGGAGCCTAAGTTGCCTCCTCTGTAAATGAGCTTAATACTAGTACCTAGCCTCGTAGGGTTTTATACGCGTTTATGAAATAACAGAAATAAAGCGCCTAATACATTTTTGGATATATAATAGGTAGTCAAATAGTTGCTTTTTTGTTTGGTTTGGTTTTGTTTTGACTACTACTGCTCTGATGGTGGTGGTGACTACTATAGCTAAAACCACTACATCTTCTGGGGTTTTCTGCAGAACAAACAAGCGAGCACTGTTTGATCATCCGGTTTATTTTTATTCAGTTTCTGCTTCTGTTTTGCTTTCTGGAACATACTGGGTCACAATTTGCTTTGCTCTGAAATTACCATGTCCCTTTATTTTTTTATTTTTTTATTTTTATTTTTTTTTTGCTTTTCAGGGCCGCACCCTCAGCATATGGAGGTTCCCAGGCTAGGAGCTGAATCAGAGCTGTAGCTGCCGGCCTACAGAAATGGCAGATCTGAGCCGTGTCTGTGACCTACACCACAACTCAAGGCAATGACAGATCCTTAACCCACTGAGCGAGGCTAGGGATCAAACCCTCCCCTTTCTTAATTCTTCTTCCCACACCTAAGCATCTAGATCACATTCCCAATGGTAGTTCCCTCCACACTGCTGGACAGGGGTCACCCTGCCTCTGAATATAAGATAGTTACTCCTCCTACCAGGAGCCAGGCCATCACCTCTCCATTCAGAGCAGAAGTCTGATGCCAGAAGGGAGATCAAGTGCTGATTTCTGACAGAACACCGATTACATTTCACGTCTTTGGCTGGGAAGGAATTTGGCTGGCTCAAGCTTGTTATCCTCTGTTTTTCTGCTCTGGGCTCCCCCATAATTAACACAATACCCCAGGCTCAGAGCCCAAGGGATATCAGGTTGAGTCTCGAAGAAATAGGTGTCTGAGCAAGAAAGCTAACACATTCCCTCACTTATAAAAATACAATACCGTAATTACATTCTATATCAGGATCCTCTGTGGTGCTCCCTGAGGGAGAGGACCCCATCTGTCCTGTCCTCTGAACTCCAAACAGAGTAGAGCGCTGCACCGGGGAGGCTCATTAAAATACTTGTTAATGCACTGATGAATATGCATCTTCCCACATACAATAGGGATTCACCAGTTAGCCCGCCTGTGGGATTGATGAGGAAAGATGAGAGGCAGTTGTCAAAACTATGAACAGAGTAGCCGGTATGATGCAAGTATTGCTGGAATCAGCAATGGCCCTAGGATACAGCCAGGGACTCTATCCTGATGGGCATTGCCTCATGGCAAAAAGCCCCTAGTCTCACATCCTCGTGGGTGTTCGCATAGGTGTTTGTGTGTAAATAATGGCTGTCATTCCTAATCTCTCATCATCTTTGTCCTTCACTAGGACAAAGCAGGTAGGTCTGTGCCCCCCACCTTCACACTTGCTCAGACAAAAGGCTCCCTCTTTTGGGAGCTCATTTTCCCTTATAGGTTTGCCCTTGATGTTTCTTTTAACCCTATTCACCTATACATAGTGAGGGTATAAGGGGGCACAGAATGTGACGTACTTTCTGCCTAGGGTTCAGGGCTCCATTTCTCACTTTGGACAGTAGCTCCTAGAGGAAATATAAGGAAAAGGAGAAGGAATCTCAACTTGCCGGGAAATTCCAAAAAGCTGATCATCTTTTTTTTTTTTTTTTTTTGGTCTTTTTATGGAGACCTCCGTGGCATATGGAGGTTCCCAGGCTAGGGGTCAAATCGGAGCTACAGCCGCCAGCCTACACCAAAGCCACAGCCAACGCCAGATCTGAGCCTCGTCTGCCACCTACACCACAGCTCACGGCAATGCCGGATCATTAACCTGCTGAGCGAGGCCAGGGGTCGGACCTGCATCCTCATGGATGCTAGTCGGATTCGTTTCCACTGAGCCAGGAGGTGAACTCTGAGCTGATCACCTTAATATGATGTGACTAAAACCAAGGAAATCATTAATTACAATTGTGTAGTTATTACAGCTGTGTAGTTGCTCTGGGTTCGACTAGAGAATGCTTTCAGATATATTTGATCTTTACAACAATCTTATGAGATGGCTAGGGAAGGCATCACTGTGTGCATTTTATGGATGAGGAAACCAAGATCCAGAGGGGTAAAGTGAATTATCAAAGTCATATAAACTAGGAAGTGATGGAGTTACAACCCAAATCAGGTTTTCTAATTTCAAAGCCAGGGCTCCTTCAGATTACCGACATTTCATTCTAACCATCAAAGTAATCCTCCTCTTTGATCACTCTCTTTGTAGCTATAACTACTGGTGGGGAGAGGGAAGGAAAAGCACTCTCCTTTTTTTTTTCTTTTGAGGATTTTTATGTGCTAAATTGCCATTTCTTCTCAGCACTTTTTTTTTTCTCCCAGGAGGCAACAAACTAGACTGGAAAAAGCTCTGGATTTGAAGTCAAACAGACCAGAGTCTGAATTCCAGCTTTAACACTTATAAGCTGAGGCACCTCGGACAAGTTACTTAACATCTCTGAGCCGAGCTTTCTGGTGAGCAAAATGGAAGCACTGTTACCTACCTCACAGATTGTTCCAAAAATCAAATGAGAAAATAGAGAGAGAGGTCTTACCACAGGACCTGGAACACAGTAGGAGTTAAATAAACACGGATTTACTTCCCTATTCCTACCCCACCCCTACCTGCTGCCCCAGTCCGGAAATATGCAGTACTTCTTCCCAGAAAGCTGGAATTTGGGCTTTCATTTGTGTCTACACTTACTTGGCTTACTGTAAAAATAGGATGACTGGCATTTCAACTCTTGATGGTTTTTCATTTACAACTGATATTTCTAAAATATTTTGTGGGCTAATTGAGATCATCTTGGAATTTAAAATACGTGGGTATGGGGGTTCCTGTCCTGGCTCAGCGGAAAGGAATCCGACTAGGAACCATGAGGTTGCGGGTTCGATCCCTGGCGTTATTACTCAGAAATTACTTTCATTCTCTAAATCTGCATAAATCATTCTTCTTAATCTCATCAAGAACCTAAAGGGCTGAGTTGGCCTTACTTGGACAGTGAGTTAACTTAGCCAGTTGCTTTGTTCTAATACACTGTAGGATTTCAGGCCTATGATCTCTTAGAGCTCAAATCTCACATCTCCAGCACTAGATTCCAAATGCATTTTCTAAGCAAGGATGCATCCACTAGGAGCCAATTTCCTGTGGGATGTCTTTAGACAGTAATATGGTTTAGTTCTTGCACTTGGATCTTTTCCTGTTGTCACATTCACGTCACTGAGGAGCTTCAAACAATGTGACCAAAAAAAGGAAGATAAATTGGGCATGGGAGAAAACTGGGCTAGTCCTGAAAGCAGGGATACAGGACTTTGATAGAAATGGATTCAGTAGACAGGAAATAAGCTAGGCTGTAGATTTTCACCAGAGAGAGGGTAGGGAAAACTAAAATGTTCCCTTTTTCATTTTAGTATCATTTTACCGGCTGCGATGAACATATATCACTATTACCATTTTAAACATTTCTATTATGAAATTTTCTAAGCTTTTTTTTTTTTTTTTTTTTGGTCTTGCTCAGGGCATTTGGAAGTTCCTGGGCTAGGGACCAAATTCTCAGCATTTTTAAAACTAGACAACATGATACAACCTCATGTACCCATCCCCCAGCTTCAACAACCATCAGTATTTTGTTACACTTGTTTGATTTCTTTTCCTTTTTTTTATTGCTGGAGTATCTTAAAGCAAATTTAATATATTTTATTATTTTACCCCTAAATACTTTAGTTTGCATCTCAAAAACAAAAGGATATTTTATTGCACAATCATAATGATTAAAATAATTCCCTAATATCATTCATTGAGTGCTTGTTCCATTATTTAAATTTTCCCAATTATGTAAAAATTGTGCTTTTACAGTTGATTTGTTTGAACCAGATACTTTATGAAGAGGAATTTAATACTGATTTTTCAAAGAACATGTGTATTCCTAATGAATAATTAAATACTTCTGTTTTCACGACGAAAAAAAACAGAAGACCCATCAGTACCATGTGCTCTTTCCATTCTAATTATTGACCCTTAAAATTCTACCTTCAGAAATATATGTCCTTTTTGAAAATGTAGATCTCTGTACAGCAGTTTTCATTCATTCAGAAAGCACTGTGAATTTGTGTCCCAGAAAACAAGTTCTGAAAATGTTGGAGCGGAGTTCCCATCGTGGCTCAGCAGAAACGAATCTGACCAGCATCGATGAGGACGCAGGTTCAGTCCCTGGCCTTGCTCAGTGGGTTAACGATCTGGCGTTGCCGTGAGCTGTGGTGTAGGTCACAGACGTGGCTCGGATCCCACATCACTGTGGCTGTGGTGTAGGCCTGCGGCTACAGCTCTATTCGACCCCTAGCCTGGGAACCTCCATGTGCCATGGGTGCAGCCCTTAAAAAAAAAAAAGAAAATATCGGAGAAAAAGTCATCACTGCGCAGAACAAAGAGCATGAGAAAGTCAAGAGGATGCAGAGGCATCAGGAATTGTGAAGAAAACTACTTGTGAACAACATGGGGATATTTAATTGCTTACTAAAAACTACTTCTGATTTCTCTGACCGTGTTCTGTATGGAAACAATCCAAGCCCCAAAGCCTCAACAGTCTCACTTGCAATAGTAGTTAGTAGGACTGCTGGATGACGCGGCAGTTTTGTTAACTGGAACTCTAATCCAGTGGGACTTCCCACTCTTAACTACTGCTTGGCATCCAAGAATTTTTCTCTTAGAGAGAAGATCAGAAAGACTAGGTGTAGTTGACTGAATTCAGTAGCATTTTGTAGCAGTATGGCGGAGGAAAACACAGGAAAGCCCCATCTGCTCCCTTGTACATTTCTGGTGGGAGTGTAAATTGCCTTGGTGAACAGAGAATGTTGACAATATGTATTAATAACTTTAAAAATGTGCCTTTTCTTTACACTGTCAGTTGCACTTCTAGGAATCAAATATTCTTAAAAATAGAAATGACAAGGAAAAAGATACAGTTATAGTGTGAAACAGACAGATGAAATAAGTAGGTTGCATGCTAAAAATTAAACAAGGATATAGAGGATTTGGGGGAAAAGCTATCAATAAAACCATGTAATAATTACATATAGAACTTTGTACCCTATAGAAAATATACATTCTCTTCCATTCATGGAACACTGACAACTGATCTTGTACTTCACCACAAAGAACAACATAATACAGACACATTTTAAAAAATAGAGATTTTATAGTCTACCTTCTCTTATAATAATCCTACAAAATAAGAAAATAACAAAAATACGAACACCTAAATCCTTATATTAAGCAACACATGCCTAAAATTTTTTGCAATCAAAGAGGAAATCAAAACCAAAATTCTTATAGAAAATAATGAAAAGGCACAAACTTAAAATCTACAGGATACACTTAAGGCTCTACTTAGGAAAATGCATTAAGACTGAAAATAAATGAATGAATTTTTCAATTTAGGAAACTGGAAAAGGACAATAACAAACTAAAAGGGTACAGAAGGATTTCACTTTTTATAAAGTTGAAATTAATGAAATCAGAATGAAACTATCATACAAAGGATAATGCTCAATATCACTAATTATGAGAGAAATGCAAACTAAAACTACAATGAGGTACCACCTCACACCAGTCAGAATGGCCATCATTAACAAGTCAGCAAATAACAAATGCTGGAGGGGGTGCAGAGAAAAGAGAACCCTCCTCCTACACTGTTGGTGGGAATGTAAATTGGTAAACACTATGGAAAACAGCATGCAGGTGCCTCAGAAAACTAAATATAGAACTACCGCACGATCCAGCAATCCCACTCCTGGATATATATCCAAACAAAACTTTCACTGAAAAAGATACATGCACCCCTATGTTCACTGCAGCACTATTCATAATAGCCAAGACATGGAAACAACCTAAATATCCATTGACAAATGAGTGGATTAAGAAGATGTGGTGCATATACACAATGAAATACTGTTCAGCCATAAAAAAGAATAAAATAATGCTATTTGCAGCAACATGTATGGAACTAGAGATTCCCATACTATGTGAATTAAGTCAGAAAGAGAAAGACAGACACCATATGATACCACTTATATGTGGGGTCTAAATTATGGCACAAATGATCTGTCTACAAAACAGAAACAGATCATGGACATGGAGGACATGTCCTCCTCTGTCGACTTGGTTTGCCGGCGGGAGGGGGTGGGAGTGGGATGGATTGGGAGTCTGGGGTTAGTAGATGCAAACTATTGATATTACTTGTATCTTGAATCTAGCATATGGTACAAACCAACCTATCTACAGAAAAGAGACAAACTCATGGACATGGAGAACCAACTTGTGGTTGTGGGGGAATTTGTGTTAGTAGATGCAAACTATTGCATTTGGAGTGAATAAACAATGAGATCCTGCTGTATAGCACAGGGAACTATATCTAATTACTTGTGATGGAACATGATGCTGGGTAATGTAAGAAAAAGAATGTGTGTATATATATATATATATATATATATATATATATGTATGACTGGGTCACTTTGCTGTACAGCAGAAATTGACAGAGTATTGTAAATCAACTATAATAAAAAAATAAATGAAGATAGAATGAGAAAAAGAAAAAATCAAAAGATGGTTTTTTTGGAGTCCCCATCGTGGCTCAGTGATTAAAGAATCCGACTAGGAACCACGAGGTTGCGGGTTCAAACCCTGGCCTCGCTCAGTGGGTTAAGGATCTGGTGTTGCCGTGAGCTGTGGTGTAGGTTGCAGATGCAGCTTGGATCCCGCGTTGCTGTGGCTGTGGCGAAGGCCGGCAGCTATAGCTCCTGTTGGACCCCTAGCCTGGGAACCTCCATATGCCGCGGGTGCAGACCTAGATAAGGCAAAAAGATCAGAAAAAAAAAAGAGGGTTCTGTTTTGAAAATCCTGGTTAAGGAAAAAGAAAGCCAAATAAAACAAAAAAGCACAGTGGAAAAAGAGATATATTAATTGATACAGGCAACAGCATGCTGGTAAACATTTAACAGTCAGCTTGCAAGAAAAGCCACTATTTGTAGTGCTTGCTGATTTTCATGGTATAAAAACTCCCACTAATGGTGGATTTTAAGCTACCAATGTGTAGTCACTAAACCCAGAAATGTGCATAACTGGCTACTCAACTTCAGCACACCGCTAGAAAGATATAAAAGTAGTTACAAGGGAATATTATGTGCAACCTACAGCACACAGCTGAAAAATCTATTAAATACTGCCTAATTTACCCAAGAAGAAGTAACAAAACCTAGAGAGACTGAGCGCTTTAGGCCAGATTGGAAAGGTGATTGCAGATGTGAATTAAAAAAAAAAAAAAAAAACTCCAGGTTCAGATGGTTTCAGAACTGCATCCCTTTAAACTCTTTAGAGAACAGACCATTCCCATGCTGTTTAAACTATTGCAGACCACAGAGAAAGATAAAGATTCCCAACTGCATTTAGTGAATCTAGTATAACCACAGTACCAGAAACCTAAAAAAAGATATCAGAAATAATAAGACTGATTGAATAATAAGACTGATTGATTTCACTTCTGAACATATACAGAAAAATTCTACATAAAACAGGAAATGAAATCCAAAGGGCAATAAAAGAAAAAGATATCAGAAATAATAAGACTGACTGAATAATAAGACTGATTGATTTCACTTCTGAACATATACAGAAAAATTCTACATAAAACAGGAAATGAAATCCAAAGGGTAACAAAAGAATAAAACACTATAATCAAATGGGGTTTATTCCCGAAATAAAAGGATGATTCAACATTAGAAAATATATCAACACATAGGATTATATTAATACATTCTAAAAGGTTTTTTAAACAAAATTCAGCAGCCAATCCAAATAAAACCTCTACATAAAAGACAACTTTTAAATATGACAAAAGTCCCAACTAGCAAACATGATATTCAATGATGAAAATGCTAAAGTCCTTCCCAGAACATGAATAAGACAAATATGTAAGACATAACCACTATTGTTCACCAGTGTTTTTATTTTATTTATTTATTGTTTTGGCCACACCCACAGCATGTAGAAGTTCCTGGGCCAGGGATCCCACTAGCGCCGCAGCTGTAACCAGAGCTACAGCAGTGACAATGTCAGATCCTTAACCCACTAAACCACGAGGGAACTCCTTAACAGTGTTTCTAATGCTTTAGCTGAGGCAAAAGAAAATGAGAAGATTAAATCATTGGTACAAATATTGGTGACGAAGAGATTTAAGTACTTCAGATAAACCTAGGAAATTCTAGCTTTTAAAAAATCTAAAAATATTAATTTGGTAAGACTCACATATAAGAAAATTTGTAAAATCTCGATTTTGCCATATGCTATTTTAAATGGAAAGAGAAAAGCAACCCACTCACAATAGGGACAAGACTATAAGATACCTAAAAATAAATCTAACAAGAAAGGTACTGTAACTACTTGAAGACTATGTAAAATATTAAAGAGAAGATCCCAAAAATAAAACCTGAAAAAAATGCAGAGATATACCATGACTCTTTTGGGGACGATTTAATATAATTTCTTCCCAATGTAGAAATACAAGGAGCATCACAATCCAAATTAAGTATATTTCATAACTGGATAAAATTTAAGTTAACATGAACAAATTATCCAACAATAGCAGGAAAGTTATGACAAAGAAATACAAGATATTACCAAATATTAAAAGTTTATATGAAGCACTATGATCAAAATAGAAAGGTATTGGTATAAGAACAGAAAATTAAATCATTAGAACAGAGTCTAGAATAGGTCCCAGTACATACGGAAACCCAATATATGGCAATGGGGAAAGGACTGCTGGGTGAATAAATGGTCTTGTCATAGTAGTTATTTATCCAGAAGAAAACAAAACTACATATCCTAAAATAAATTTCAAAACCTCGTATCCTAAAATAAATTCCATGTAGATTAAAAACTTAAAATACAAGGAAAGAAAACCACTGAAAATATGAAAAGGCAGTTTAAGGAGGAGAGACCTTCCTCCACAAATCAGAAAAAGCAAAAGACATATAGGAAAATAAAGATAAATGACAAACCAGGAAAAAAAAATCACAACACATGTGATAGATAAACAGTTAACATTACTAATAAAATGATACAACCCTGTATATCTCAAATACTAATAATTAACCTTTTATTTGTCATATATATATGCATATATATATGTATGCATATACATATCCATCCTTTTTCTCACCTAACCAACATTTTGGTTCTTGTGGGGTTTTTTTCACTCTTTCGGCTACACCTGTGGCATATGGAAGTTCCTGGGCCAGGGATCTAATCTGAGCTGGAGCTGTGACCTGCACCACAGCTGCAGCAACATCAGATCCTTAACCCCCCGCGCTGGGCTGGGGATCAAACCTGCACCACTGCAGAGACCATGCCAGATCCTTAACCCACTGCACCACAGTGGGAGCTCCGAATCTCATGTTTTAATTATGACCTACAGGCTGATCACACAAGCATAGACTGATTCCCCTTTATATCTGTGGTGTCCAGCTCCAGGCAGGTTCTCAGTGTTTCCTACTAATCCTGTATTTGTAGGATTCTCGTAACAGCTCTCCCCACCTCTCCACAGTGGCTAATTCGAATCTTTACTGTCCTCAAAGCTCCAAGCCCTCACCTCCCTTCTTACTCAGAGTAAAATCATACCAAATGATTTCACTTCCTCCTTCGCAAAGAAATAAAACTTATCCCAGAGAATTCCTTCAAATTCTCACAACAAACCAGTAAACAAACGTACCTGCATCCTCAACCATTCTGCCCTCCTTCTCTAGCTTTACCAAAAAGTGGTGTCTCTCTTCCTCTACAAAGTTCATCCCTCTACCTGTGCTCTGTATTCCATCCTCTCCTGCCCTCCTGGGGTCCTTGATCAATCTTTCCTTCTCTCTTCATCATTCATCCTCTCCCTGTCAACTGGTTCCTTCCCACTGGCATTTAAGTCTCTCCAATGGTCAAAAAGAAACCATCCATTTACTTCTTCTGAAAATACTCTCTTCCCTTGGCTTCCATGGCACTAATTCTCCTAGTGTTCCTTCTGATCGCTCCAACTCCTTGGCCTGGCCCTCAAATGCCAGTATTCTAAGAAGTCTATCACTCTTGGTCTTACGGGACTGCATCCATTTCTAAGGCCTCAATACCATCTATATGCTAGTGCCTGGCTTATCTTTTTTTAAAAGAGCTTTATTGAGATAAAATTCATCTATTTTAAGTGGAGAATTCAATTTTTTTTGCCAGTTCCATATATATATAATTAGATTTCTTGCATTTTAGTTTATTACAAGATACTGAATATAGTTTACTATGCCATCTGTAGGTCCTTGTTGCTTATCTATTTTATATATGGTAGTGTGTATATGTTAATCCCATACTCTTAATTTATCCCTCCGCCCCACTTTCCCCTTCAGTAACCCTAAGTTTGTTTTCTATGTCTTTGTTTCTGTTTTGTATATAGATTCATTTGTATTAATTTTTAGATTCCACGTGAAAGTGACATCACATAACATTTGTCTTTCTCTGCCTGACTTGCTTCACTTAGTTTGATACTCCCTAGGCCCATCTATGTTGCTGCAAATGGCAGTATTTCACCCTTTTTTATGGCTGAGTAATATTCCATTGTATATATACCACATCTTCTTTATCCATTCACCTGTCGATGGTTGCTGCCATGTCTTGGATATTGTAAATAGTGCTGCTAAAGAATTCTATGATTTTTTTAATTAATTTACAGAATTGTGCAACAATTACCACAATCTGATTTTAGAATAAATCTCTCATCCCCAAAAGATCCCTATTTGCCTTACTTACCTTTCTCTCCATCCCAAATTTCTTTCCTGAAATTTAGACCCATATATCTAAGTGCTTATTGGACATTTTAATTTGTATAACCATAGGCACCACAAAATGTTTCCAACTATTTCCAAAACTGAATTCATCCTCTTCCCCTCTCTTTTCCATTAAATCTGATTATTCTCTAATATTCCCTAAATGAATGAGTGGCACCACTGGCCCCTCAGAAATCCTGGGCATTGTTCTTAACTTATCTTTCTCATCCCCCTGCATCCAATTAATCATTAAATCCCATATATTTTGCCTCCTAAATATAATTCAAACCTATCCCTTTCTATACTTCATTATTACTTCACTAGTTCTGTCCACTAGAATCTCTTCCTTAAATTAATCTATCCAAGAGTTCCTGTTGTGGCTCAGCAGTAATGAACCCAACTAGTATCCATGAGGATGTGGGTTTGATCCCTGGCCTCACTCAGTGGGTTAAGGATCCGGTGTTGCCGTGAGCTGTGGTGTAGGTCGCAAAGGTAGTTCAGATCTGGCGTTTCTGTGGCTGTGGTGTAGGCCAGCAACTACAGCTTCAATTTGACCTCTTGCCTAGGAACTTTCATATGCCTCAGGTGTGGTCCTAAAAAAAAAATAATTAATTAATCTATCCATCCATCCATCCAACAAATTGTCGGTGAATGCCTACTATGTAGGCACTGTGCTACAACAGTCACCTAACTGGTCCCTCTGTCTCTCATCTTCTATCTTCCCAATATAAAATGTGTTCTTAATCCAGCAGCCAGGCAGCATAATCTTTACAAAAAAACAAACAAACAAACAAAAAAAAAACACTGCTCCCATGCTTAAAATGGCTTTGTTCTAATTTTCACCTCGCTTCCCTCTGACCTTGGGAGGAATTACAAACCTTTTTTTTTTTTTTTTGAGGAAACCAATAAAAGTTTAATAACATGTCTACCTCCTATATGTAAAAAGAGACATTCAGGAAAACCGAGTAAATGGCCCAAGCCATCACCTTAAATACCATCTTCATCCAAGAACAAAACAAAGGAAGAGTAAGTTTGCTGTGCAGATACAAACTTCTTAACATGGCTCTTAAGGTCCTTTGTGATCAGTTCCCTCCTTGCCTCTCTCTCTAATATCTCGTCTCATCACTCCCCTTGGATAAGTCGCTTAGTTATCTGAGTTTTCTCATCTTTGGGATGATAATAATGCCTATCTCAGAAGTAGTTGAGAGGATTAAACAAGATAATACGCACGAAGCACTTAGCACAATACCTGGCACATAGTAAGTGTCAATAAATGCTAGCTGTGATGAGAGTGATGATAATGTCAGCCTTCTTTGACCTCTCTCTCCTCTGAGCTCCTATAGCCTATCACACAATTAAGGACTCAATGATTTTATTTTGTATTGATTACCATTGCTTCATAACGTGGGTTCTTTCCCCAACTAGACTACAATGTCCTTGAAGACTCATATCTGCTCTAGTCTCCTGTAGTACTAAGCACAATGTTGAGCAAGCAATGGATTTTAATAAATATCTTCTGATAAGGGTTTAGAAAGGAAAAAGTGACAGACATTTTACTCTCTATAAGGGTAGTTATTCAAAAAAAAAAAAAAAACACCATAGAGTTCCCTGGTGTTTCAGCAGGTTAAGGATCCGGCGCTGTCACTGCGGTGGCTCAGGTCTGATCCGTGGCCCGGGAACGTCCATATGCCGTGGGTGTGGCCAAAAAGAAAGACCATAAATAATAAACACCAATAACCTTGGAACACCATTTACTTTCACCTCCTGAGCTAACGATGTGTCACTGTGTTAGCAGCTGTACGGCAGGCTGGCTTTAAGCATGGGGCTTGGCGGTACTCACGTAGGTCAGTTTTGGGGTTTTTTTCAGATGGTTTGCTGCCAATATCCCGTTTTTGACAGAAATGGAGTATGAAAGCATGAAGATGTTTAGTTCTACTTCCTGGCAGGCATACAATATGCAATTTGTCTACTCATCTGTGAGATCAGATTCTTACTTCTTAAATAAAATGTTCTCCCTGTGCTACCAAAATAATATATATTCTACTTCATTTGAAAGCCAATGGAATCCTTCTAAAATAGTTTGGATCTCTTGGCTGATGACTGAGTGGCAATCAGTATCCCAGAATAGCCCTAGGAGGCTAGAAGATTCAGAATTCTTCAGACGCTAGAACACGCCACAAATTTGGCAAGCATTTCGGTGTATATGCGCTGTATAGTAAACTGGCACCTTGTGATTGTTTTTCCCCCTCCTTTTCACATACTTTCTCGCCATCTCCCATTGTGGTCCTTTCCTGCCTCGTCGTCTCGCCTTTTCTAATCCTCTTCATGTTCTGTGCTTCCCCTCCACCTGAGATGTTTCTAAAAAGACATCTTTATGCACTCATAAGCCCGCCCTTGTGTGCCAGCGGGCGACTGCCCATATATAGCGTGGGAGTAGAGAAGCTAAAGGCAGAACCGTGTGGTTCTACGTGACACGGACTCCCATTGGTACAATGCAATCTTTTGGTTGAAGTTTTATTGGTTTAGAAATTATTCCATAGCCAATGATTGTCCTGTGCCTTTGATGTTACTAAGGAGAAGTTGGAACAGGCCTGGGCTATGGAGAAGAGGGGGAAAAACTCCTCTGAACACAAGAGATGATGTTTCTGATCAGAGGAAACAAAAGGCCTCCTTCTCCAGTTGTTTCCCAGTTCCTCCCCCTATATGGGGAACATCCCAAGAGTTTGGAAAGAATCTTTTGAGGGAATTAAAAAAAAAAAAAACCAGAGGTCAAAGCAGTCCTTAAGACCCAATTTAAACACTGATTCTCTCACTAGACATATGTTCTTTCCGTATATATTCTTTTTACAATATACCCCTCCACACACACATGCACGAGACGAACACTCAGCCAGCCATCTCTGAGATAGAGATGCATAGCATGTGCAAGAGCGCCGAGATGCATGCTCTACAAAGAGCTTATTACCACCAAGAAAGGCATGCCCAGATGCTGTTCCAGATACACACTGTGCCCTTCCCACATGGACGCACAGTCCCATAACACACCAAGACTGAGATATATAGACAGACGTCTGTCCTTACCTAGACCATGGGCACGATAACCAGCAACTTGCAAAGCACTGCGCGTACAGCCACGGATGGATCTGGTTAGCTTTGCCCTTCACTTTTAATGCAGCATAGTGGTTAAGAGCATGGATTCTAGAGTCCGACTGGATGCTAACCCTCACTCTGCCATTCACTCCCATTATGTACTTGTCCTGTGCCTCAGTTGCCCTGTCTGTAAAATGAGAATAATAATAGTACTTACCTCTTAGGGTTATTGTGAAGATTAAATGAGCTAATGCATGTAAAGCTCTTAGGAATACTAAGAGTTCCTAGAACTGCTTGAATGGGGTAAATGTGGATTCAAGATGCGATTTACGTGATAGGAGAGGTAGTGGGAATGGGCTGGGATGTGGAATTCTCTTTCTGTCCCGAAGTAGTAAATAGCTGATTCCCTGGGTGCACCCGCACTTCTCAGTACTCATTCCATCAAGGCACATGAGCCCATCAATAACAGTAACAATGTATCTGGACCACTACCGAACATCAGACACGAAAATTAACTCAAAATCGATTAAATGCTTGAACATAAGACCTAAAACCATAAAACTCCCAGAAGAAAACGCAGGCAGTAAGCACCTTGACATAGGTGCTTTTTCTGAATCTGACCCCAAAAGCAAAAGTCAACAAGTGGATCTACCTCAAACTAAAAAGCTTATGCACAGCAATGAAAACCATCAACAAAATTAAAAGGCAGCCTACAGAACAGGAGAAAGTATTTGCAAATCATATATCTAATAAGGGGTAATATCCAAAATATATAAGGAACTCGTATAACTAGCAAATAAATAAACAAACAATCCTATTTTAAAGAAGCAAAAGATGTGAACAGAGATTTTTCTAAAGAAGATAGCCAGATGGCCAACAGGTACATGAAAAGATGCTCAACATCACTAATCATCAGGGAGATGCTAATGAAAACCACGAGATATCACCTCAACCTGTCAGAATGGCTCTCATTAAGAAAACAAGTAGGGAGTTCCCGCTGTAGCTCAGTGGTAATGAACCCGACTAATATCGATGAGGATGCAGGTTTAATTCCTGGCCTCAGTTGCTCAGTGTGTTAAGTATCCAGCATTGCCATGAGCTGTAGTGTAGGCTGCAGATGCAGCTCGGATCCCGTTACTGTGGCTATGGTGTAGGCCAGCAGCTGCAGCTCCAATTTGACCCCTAGCCCGGGAACTACCATATGCTGCGGGTGCAGCCCTAAAAAGTAAAAAAAACAAGACAACAAATCACAAGTGTTGGTGAGAATGTGGGGAAAAAAAGGGAAATTTTGTGCACGTCTGGTGGGAATGTAAATTGGTGCAACCACTGTAAAAACAGTATGGAGCTTCCTCAAAAAACTAAATATAGAATTACCGGAGTTCCCGTGGCACAGCAGAAATGAATCTGACTAGGAACCATAAGGTTGCAGGTTCGATCCCTGGCCTCGCTCGGTGGGTAAGGATCAGGCATTGCCGTGAGCTGTGGTGTAGGTCACGGACATGGCTCGGATCCCAGGTTGCTGTGGCTGTGGTATAGACTGGCAGCTACAGGTCCGATTTGGCCTTTAACCTGGAAACTTCCATATGCCATGGGTGCAGCCCTAAAAAAAAAAAAGCTACACACACCTGCATGTCCACTGTAGCAGTATTTCCAAGAGCAAAAACATGGAAACAACTTAAGTGTTCATCAATGGATGACTGGATAAAGGAGATATGGTATCTATACAATGAAATATTATTCAGCCATAAAAAAAGAATGAACTCTTGCCATCTGTCACAATATGGATGGATCTCAAGGGCATTATGCTAAGTGAAATAAGTCCAACAGAGAAAGACAAATACTGTATGATCTATCTTAGAATCTAAAAGAGAATTTTGATTTAAAAAATAAGCTCATAAGAGTTCCCATCGTGATGCAGCAGAAACGAATCCGACTATGAACCATGAGGTTGTCGGGTCGATCCCTGGCCTTGCTCAGTGAGTTAAGGATCTGGTGTTGCTGTGAACTGTGGTGTAGGTCGCAGACGTGGCTCAGATCTGATATTGCTGTGGCTGTGGTGTAGGCCAGCAGCTGTAGCTCCGATTAGACCCCTAGCCTGGGAATCTCCACATGCCTCAGGTGCGGCCCTAAAAAGCAAAAAAATAAAAAATAATCTCATAGAGTCTCACTGCCTGCCCACTTGCATCTCTCACAAGGGTCCTATCTTAATAAATCTATTTCATGCCTATCAAGAAAAACATAGGCTCATAGACATAAGAACAAACTGGTGGTTGCCAGAGGCAGTGGCCTGGGGGTGGTGGTTGTGGTGGTGAAAGAAATGGGAGAACTGTTTCTATTTTTTTATATGAATTGAATTTTTTAAAATAGCCATGTATGTACTCTTTTTCCGAGGAAATCTATATATATTTGCAGTCATTGTAGTATTATATTTATGAGTTATTCTAAGTGTGATAACCTTAAGTACACTTTTGAGGGTCAAACTTGACTGCCAAACTCTTTTGTAACAGTTCGGAAAATCCGTGTCACATGGAGACTACTTTTACCTTGCAGCACAGCCACGCCCTTGGAGGACCCAGCAAGGCAGTCCGAGGAAGGAAGCGCGGGTCCCGCAGTAAACTGACTGTACTATCGGGGTCAGTACCAATACCGGGAGCTGCCCACCTGTTTGCATCCCTTACTTGGGTCTCACGGCACAAAAATAATCAGAGCAAGCGCCTTAACAGTGGATACTACTGCTTCCTTCTCTCTCCCAACTCTAGCAGTCATCCTCCCTCTGCTTCCTACCCCCATCGAGAGCTCTTAGGGCAGCGAGCTGCTCTGGGCTATCAAATATAGGAACATAAGAGGCTTACCACGGAGTCAGGAATGCCAAGCCCCCAAACAGATCGTCTGTACTTCCAGAGCTGTTTAATGAAGGGAGAAAATCAGTGGGCATCCTAAGCCTGCTCCTTTCTATCTGACCACAAGTGAATCCGTGGTAAGGAAACAAATAGTGTCTTCGGTCAGCTGCCTATAGTGCAGCAGACAGGACACGGACTCTGGAGTCCAAGAGATGCGGGACTGAAAGTCCGAGCTTACTCTATGTATGACCTTGAGTAAGTCATCTAATTTCTCTCCCTCTCGGGGTTCCTCATGTGGAAAATGCGGATATCACCAACATTATCACAGGGTTGTCATAAACACTTAGATTAGAAACAAGAATGCCTGTAGCACGAAGCCCAGCACACAGCATTTAAATATGAGTCTTTCTCACTCCCAGTGCCTGTTTACCATATCACACCGGTGGACTCTTCTAGACGGTGAGAGACAGAACAGGCATTTCAAGGGCTGCGTGCATGTCCTGGAGTGGTAGGGGCTGTTTTCGTTTTAGGGTTTTTCGACATCTTTTTTTTAAAGAATTTTATTTATTTATTTATTTACTTACTTACTTACTTACTTACTTACTTATTTTGCTTTTAAGGGCCACACCAGTGGCATATGGAGGCTCCCAGGCTAGGAGTCCAATTGGGAGCCACAGCCACAGCGATGCCAGATCCAAGCCACGTTTGCGACCTACACCACAGCTCATGGCAACACCGGATCCTTAACCCACTGAGCGAGGTCAGGGATTGAACCTGCAACCTCATGGTTCCTAGCCGGATTCGTTTCTGCTGAGCCACTACGGGAAGTCCTTGATGTATTTGTTTCGTTTTATTTGCTTGGGTTTGGGGTTGGGTCAATGGCAAGAGAGACCGGAGGTGGGGTGGAACTGGAAACATTTAAAGGTATCAGGTAGGTTTGATAGGGCTTTAACTTGAATTATTAGCATTCCAAAAGCATGCTGGAAATGGGGAACGTGGGTGGATTGTGCAAAGAGTGGAGCAAGCATAAGGATCCAAAATTAGGCAAGTGTTCTGGTCATTTAGCAAATAACCTGGACTTTGAACACTGAGAAATGAGAACTGGAGGAAGAAGGCAGCAGATGGGAGATGGGGCTATAAAATGAGCTTCAAGGCACCAAAAAAAGCACAGAAACAGAACAAGACTGTATGCCTATAGGAACTGTTTTGACTATGAAACCATGGCCACACAAGAAGCTTTTTTTTTCTGTCTTTTTTTAGTTTTTTTTTTTGTCCTTTTTTTAGGATATAGCAGAAGCTTTTATGCTGTACGGATGTTGGGGAGGAGGGGAGGGAAAACACTGTTAACCCTAACTCATTTTATCCTTATAACCCTGTTATGTGTCCGTACCCTCCAGATGTTTCAAATGCAGCGTTTAATGTGGAATATAGCAAAAACTGTCACAAAGTATTTCTGAAAAAGGACTGGACACATTGGGTGTCAAAAAAATTATAAAGCATTTTCTTTTCTAGCATAAAAACCGGTTATGCTCACACTTCAGCTTGTACAGTTGATTTAGGTTTTTCATCTGTATTAAATATCAATTGCCATATACTTAATAGGATTGAATATAATACTCTGAATTAATCATTTCAGTAGTGTAAGTGAATAGACTAAGTCACTATGCACTTACTTCCCATTGTTCAGGAAAACCATTTTCTCCACCTATAATTCCACATTGGTTTCAAAACAGCTATTTCATTCTCATGAGGTGCTGGTAGCCCCAGTCCTCCTCAGCAGCTTCATGTTAAGTCTGCTCTTCTTGCTCTTCCATCTCCTGCAAAATACTCACTGAATATCTTGGCTAATAGTATTTTACAACACCAAATAATTTTTTTAAATTTATTATTATTATTATTTTTGCTTCTTACAGATGCACCTGCAGCATATGGAGGTTCCCAGGAGTCGAATCAGAGCTACAGCTGCTGGCTTATGTCACAGCCACAGCAACTCGGAATCTGAACCGCGTATGCGACCTACACCACAGCTCACAGCAATGCTGGATCCTTAACCCACTGAGCGAGGCCAGAGATCCAACCCAGGTCCTCATGGATACTGGTCAGGTCCATTACTGCCGAACCACAACGGGAACTCCCTCAAATAAATATTAAATCACTATATTGTACATCTGGAACTAACCTAGTCTTGGATGTCAATTATACTTCAATAAAAAAAAAAATCCCCCAAACTCAGTTTTCAAAACCACTAGAGATGAAAGCATCTGTCTCTCTCTCAAAACTTTTCTTTTGCCTTTGCAAAGTCAAGAGGAATTCGGGCAGGATAATAGGCAAGTTTACTTAAATACCAACGTCAAGAATGCCTTAGATATTCTTGCAGAAGGGCAATGAATTTTTCCATACTAAATAAAATGTGTTTAATTCAGTAACTGAAAACCAGCAGCTTATTGAGCGTAATAACCCTTTTCAGTGTACCACCTTGGCACAATTATTGGTGGGTGATTAAATAGGGCCACATGGCTGAGATTTCCAACATTTTCAGGGCTGCAATTTCACTGCCACTCCCCCTTCCCAAGGAAAGTTCTAGTTCACGTGTTAAATTTGAAATTGATTGTGAACACCGGAAAATGACTGTCTTCCCCACCCTCAGAAATAATGATAATCTTCCAGAAGTCCTAAGGTCAGGGCTAGGAATCTCTGGGCAAAGGTGTGACGCCCGGAAATACTATCAGTACTGCCAGTACTATTAAAAGTAACAATTCTCCTACTATTACTCCTACTCCTATCACCACCACTACTGCTGCTGCTACCACCATTTACTGAGCCTCGACTATCTGCCAGTTACAGCCTAAGCATTTCACATGCACTACCTTTCCCTTCAAAATATAGTTAGCCTAAGTTTCATAGATGATGAAACTGAGGCTCAGAGAAGTGATTTTGGTCCAAGGTAACGCAGCTAGCATGCCCGACTCCAAAGCCACCACGTCACACTGCATCTCAGAACCTACACACTTCTAGGAGAGGGGAGTTGTAGAAACCGAAGCTTGGAGCTGTGCAGGAGGGCCTAGGATTGGAAAGGTGGCTGGAAGCCAAGTCAGGATGGGAAATGAGGCGTGTGTGGTCAGAGTCCGTGGGCCTAGTGAGTACTGCAGTTACTTACGCAGTAACAGAATGAATAACTAGAGTATTGTACGAGTAAGTCTGAGAGTCTACTTGTTTTGTCCTTCAAAAGGATAATTACCGCTCTGTTTCTCTCTTTACTTTCAGCATGCATTTCCTTAAAACTACTTTCTCTTTGACCTCTCTCTATTCTAGCCTCACCATTCCACTGAACCTTCATTCTCAAAGGTCACTAATGACATCTTCCTGTACAATGGTGCTGCTCCAATGGAGTCTATCAAAACTTCCCTACCCTGAAGGCCTCTCTTCCTTCGCTATTTTAGAGCCTCTGTTTTGTTAGTTTTCCTTCTCCCTTCTGCTCTTTCTGTTCCTCGTTTGCTTTCCTGCAGAACTCACACCCATATATCATTCCCCTTACTCACTACAAGTCATCCTCATGACGGGTGATAAACAGATATCCAAATGCCGTGTACCTTGGCTTTGCAAAAGCAATATAATGGGGTGGTTGGGGCACAGGTTCTGGAGCTTAAGTGCCTGGATTCCAATCCCCTCTCTGTTACCTACTAGCAGCATGGCCTTGACAAATCCCTTCAATCTCTCTGTATCTCAGTGTCTTTATCTGAAAAGCAAGAATAATAATGGTGTTTACCTCATAGAGTTGTTGTAAGGATGAAATGAGTCAATACATATAAAGTGTTTACCTGCAACATAGGAAATCCTCATTAAGTGTTACTATCACAGTCCTTACAGAGATAATATCTAAAATGCTGGTCATGCGAAAGACAAACACCATATGATATTACTTATATCTGGAATCTACTATATGGCACAAATGGACCATTTCACAAAAAAGAAACTCATGGACTTGGAGAACAGACATGTGGTTGCCGGAGAGGCGGGGAGTGGGATGGACTGGGAGTTTGGTGTTAGTAGATGCAAACTATTGCATTTGGATCGGATAAGCAATGAGATCCTGCTGGATAGCACTGGGAACTATATCTAGTCACTTGTGATGGAGCATGATGGAAGATAATGGGAGAAAAAAATGCATGTGTGTGTGCGTGTGTGTGTGTGTGAGAGAGAGAGAGAGAGAGAGAGAGAGAGAGACTGGGTCACTCTGCTGTACAGTAGAAAATTGGCAGAATACTGTAAACCAACTATAATGGGAAAAATAGAAATCATTAATAAAAAAATAATAAAATGCTGGTTATTCCTACAAATGAATGAGTTGCTTCTGATACTTCATTTTTTAAACACACGCTATCCCTCAGTTATCTCCTAAGAAGCTCCATAGTCTTCCATTTATTTTTGCAAAGTCATTCTGTTGTATTCAGAGTGACAAACAACTGGCTGAAGTGCCCTAGGCTTTCTTCTCATTCTCCACATTCTCCATGGCTTTCGATGCTCCTTAGATGACTCCCAAGTCTTTATCCCTTTCCCAGACCTCTCTCCTGACCTCCAGATCCAGCTAGCTGTCCACTAGGCATTTCCTACTTGACCCTCTGACCCACAGCACAACAAATCTCCCATGTCCAAAAAGAACTCTGTGTGTATTTCCTAACCTAGTGAAAGGCGACACATCCAGTCACCTAAGCCAGAAACCTATGGATCATCCTACTATTTTCTCACCCTTCCACCCATTGCATCTAACTGATCACCACATAATATCGATTCTATCTCCTACAACTGTGTTTTGAATTTATCCCCCCTTCCCTGGCCCTACTGCTACTGCCTTAGGTTAGGCCTTCATCTCTCCATACATCAGTACAAGTCACCTAACTGGTCTCTTTGCCTTCAGTTGTGACCCTTGACCCTTGTTCCATCCTGCATACTACAGCCAGAGCAATCCTGAAATGAAGACCATATCCAGTCATTCACCTGCTTTATATCCCTCCATGGGTCCCCAGAGGCTTCAGGATAAAGTCCAACACCTACCCCTGGCATATGAGGCCCTAGCCACTTCATACTCACCTCTTGCAATGATTCTCACATGTCACGTTCCGGCTGAACCAAACTTCTCGTGGTTCCCTGAATACCTCTATGCTGTTTACCCTTCCGTGTTCTCCCATGTGTTCGAACCCCTTTCTCTCTCTCTTCTCATTTTTGTTGGCAAAATTCTACTCTTGGTTCAAGATAACTTGATTTTTATTTCTATTCTGCAGTCTTTCCTAAGCCTCTGAGGCAACTTAGGTATTTCTTTCTCTGTGCGAGCTTGTCATCTTGCACTTACCTTCCTTACAATAATTATCACTTCACATTATATTCAAAATTTTACCTGTCAGGCAAGTTTCTTGAGGACAGAGACCATTTCCTATTTATCTCTATATACCCGGTGCCTACCCAGGTACCATTTTGCTCATACAATCTGCTCACTGCCACCTCTGTTAATACTTCTGCTCCCTGTCTCAGCACAAGGAGGAATTTATTTTTCCCCCTTCAACGTCTGGCTAAAATGAATTTTCCCATTAAATTTTCCCTGATTACACTTACTTCACTCTAATCGCTCCTTTCACTTGATCATGTCCTCAGTGCTTGCAGAAGAGTCCTCCAACAAACATATTTGTGCTTTCATGATTTAGATTCTATTATATCTTTTAGCTCGACCACTCCAGACCACTTAAGGATCATCTGCTGAAATCATCCAGAGCAGCTTTTTTTTTTTTTTTTTTTTTTTTGCTTTTTAGGGCTATACCTTCAGCATATCTAAGTTCTCAGGCTAGGGGTTGAATCAGAGCTGCAGCTGCCGGCCTACGCCACAGTCACAGCAATATGGGATTTGAGTCACGTCTACGATCTACATGGGGCCGGATTGAACCCGTGTCCTCATGGATGCTAGTCGGGTTCATTTCTACTAAGCTACAACGAGAACTCCTAAACTAATTTCTCTTAAAATGTCTATTTTTATGTTTGGAGAAGTGGTCAGACATTGACTCTTGCTCTTCCCCAAACAAATACCTTTCAAGGAGCAAAAGGAACAGAAAAGGGAGAACACCAAGCCACCTAAGACTTCTGAATGTTACTGGAGCTAAGACCTGATGGCAAGACGGGAAGCTGAAATCCCACAAACTAAGGGAAGCCGTTCCCTCTCTGCCAGCTCATCTCTTTTCTTTTTCCTTCCACTTAAAGCTGAAGAGCTGTGCCACCCAGCCCCTTCAAAGGCTTGAGAAAAGCCAGAAAGAAATCAATCTACCCATGGAGCTTCTGCAATGGACTAGCCCATTGTCCCGCAAGCAGTTCTGGAGGGGAGGAAAACAGATGGCACACAATACATCCAGGCAGGTGCTTTAATATGTCAGTGCCCTAGAAGTTAACTAAATCGGTGAACACGGAAGGGTTATGCTACATTCATGTGTGCTCCCTGTACTGCACGCACCTCTCTCTCACTAGATACTGGGTGGTCCCCAGCTAGACTAAAAGTTCCTGGAGGTCATCAAAAAGGTATGTTTCTTCTGTCGCCTGCACATGACCTAGGGCACTGAGAACACAGTGTTTGCTCAAGAAATGTTGACTGGCTGGTTACTAAGTATTTAACCATTTCTCCTCCCCTCAATATTTGCAGGAATGCTTATTTATTCACAAAACCATGCAGTCTTGGAAGCCAAGAGGAAATATTCATCTGTTGGTATATATTGTCCCTTGGCTATGCATTAAACAGAGATTTCCTTTGGAAATGTAAACAAAGGATGCCTGATGAGACGGGATAAAGAGCTATATATAGAGATCAAGTGGCCAGAGCAGCAAGGTCAGAGTATGCCCTTCCTTAACCCGATTAAAGGAGTCCTGGGTCTGCCTTTTCCTCCTTCCCACGTTCTCCGGCCTCGCCAGAAAAGATTTTCCTACTGCCTGTCCACTGGATTCTGAAGGCTGGGCAGCGACTATAAGAGGCTGCGTTACCAAAGAATGCAGCTCACAAATCTGTGGCGATCCCAATCTCTCTTTCTGTAATAATAGGAAGACTGCAGCTTTGTTTACTTTCCGAGGAGAATAGAGAACAGGGAGAAAGAACCAGGAGAGGGAGGCGGTATTTATGGCTCTTTTATGAAAAGTCAATCTGTGACAAAAACATTTGCAGACAATCAGGAAGGGGAACAGGTTTGGCAGGAAAATAGCCTATTCCAGTTTTCTCAGAACTGCCTTAGCTGGTATCCTCCACCCCCGCCCGATGTGAAATGCCTGGGTTATACTGTGAAGATAGTCATTTCCCAGAGACAGATCTGGATTAGAGAAAAAAAAAAAAAATTCAAATCACCCTTCAGGGTCTGGCTCTCATGACGGACAGCATCTTACGATTTATTCCATTTTATAAAGTATTTATAAGCACTTATGAAGTCTCAAATCCCTTCTTGAACTGCATTTCTAATCCCGGGGTTTGTCCTGAAGCCTTCTGGACACACAGGCTATATGCTGAATGAGCATAATAAGTACCCTGGATTCACCCTATTATTATGGGGGAAGTTAGGGCACATCCCTAACCTTTCAGAAGGGATGATGTCATAGAGCACAGCCATGGTCTTCCATAAACCCTACTATAGGGCCAATGTCAAAGACAGAATCCTAAACGGCATAGACCGTGGAGCTAACTCCCAGAATGTACTCTCAGCCTTGACCCTTGACATGTAATGCAGTCTCTCAAGATTCTTTCCCAGTTCTCAGTTCACCTTTTTTCTTCCATTGTCTGTACTTGCACATGTGTATCCACATCAGGGTGAATTTGTATAGCGTGGAAGCCGCCCCCCCCCCCCAGGGTAAGTAGCATATCTATGCCATTTTCTTTGTACCGGATACAATGCTCTGCCTAAGTAAGTATGAATAAAAGGTGACCCTTTGTATGCCAGAGCAGACAGTGGCCAAGGATTTAATAAGCACCCTTAAGGAAGCCTCTTAAACCCCTCCTTCACGGGTTGTCACCGGGCTGCTGGGCTGCTCATCCCCCTTACTTTGCTTACATTTGGCAGCACTGCTGTCATCTCCTGAAGGCTCAAGCAGGAATAGGAACTTCAAAAAGGCATGAAAACATCGCCTCTATCCTAGAGGGCATGAATGAGTCCTCCTCCATTGGCACAATGATGCATTGTTTTATGACGCTAGCTCCTTGCCACTTGAAAAGAGTAAGACCCTGAATTATAAAGCTTTGATTGGTGCACTGGGCTGGGAAAGGCTGGAACAAGGGCTATGTCTGGGTGAGACTGGCCAGACTGAGAAGCTTCCTGGGGGTGGGCTGGTGAGATGTTAGAGAGGTCCTAAAGTGAATAAGCAATGAAAATAAACTGCTTACTTCGCTAATTTAACTACAACTTGCTGTCTCCTTAAGGTAGTCTTTTTGATGAGAATGAGAAAGTGATGATTATAATTTCCAACCACGTTTTATTCACGATGAGCTGTTACCCCACCCTCAATCATGCAAATTCTAAACCAAGGGATTCCTTATCTTGTCTCCTGCTCACAATACCTCCTTGTCTCTTCACCAGTGTGGGTTTCTTATACTGTAATCTAACAGCATAATCAGAAGCTTTGATAGAGTGCAACATAAAGAGATTCTGATTAGCTGAAAAACCACTCTAAAATGCCTTCTGTTTTGTTTCTCCCCTCTTGGAGAGGATGAGACCAATGAGAAAAAGAAAAGAATAAAGAAAGTAACCATTTACAGAATTACGACTTGAGACATCTGGAAGAGACGCCGAAGCTCACGTATTCAGTTCAATCCCTCGTTTTATACGTAAGGACACCGAACTTGAGAGGCTAAAGGACTCACTCAGGTTCATACTATCAGTTAATGACAGAGTCAAGTACAGAACCCAGTTTTCCAGCTTACATTCCACTATTCTTTCTTTCCATCCCTTAAGCTTCTTCTTAAATTCTCCACCCCATTCCACAATCTCGCATCTGAGTTTAACCAGTATCCTGTGTACCCTACATGGTACACCACTTACTTCCACGAGTGGAGCACCCAGCAGGGATTAAATTGCTATAATATGCTCATCAAACATGTAAGATCTACTTTAAGAAACCCAAACAATCAGGAGCGGTTACGCATATAAGAAGATTCTTTGCCTTACAAGAAGATTCTGGAATATCGGAGGGGGGGAGAAGCGGAGATTAAAAGGTGAGATCTTAATAAAATTCTATTTTATTACTTAAAATAAACTAGAACCATTACATTTTCTGTCCCACAAGATTAAAACTAGACTATCTGGCTGTAAATAGAAATCAGAAACATTTTTATCCAATCACTGGCCATGAGGAGTCCTCGAATATTTTACCCAACCCTGTTTATACTTTAAGCCCTGCCATTGCCTCTCTAACAAAATCAACACAAAACCAAATGCTATGGCTCAAGTTTCACGCTCTTAAGGAAAAAGAGAGAAATGACATTTCTTTTATTAGGTCCACTTATGAAGAGGTCAACTCTTCTTGTCAGCTCTACTCCAAGATGTGATGTAGAAAACAAATGTTGGAAACCATATAGTTGTACAACACTTGACAATTCACAGGCAACTTTAACACAGATATCATTTGTTGATGATAAGAATAAGTGGAAAGGATGACTGAGGACCAGGTAAGGTGGATGGGGAAGAAGAGGGAAGAGGCTAGGAAGCGGAGAAGCAATTCTGAAAATATTTTTACAGAAACGATATTGCAGTGAATGAACCTCACCCTACCCCGAGGACCCAGAATTCCCAACTCCCCTTATTCCCTAGTAATCGCTTTAAGGAGCTATGATTTCCAGTTTGACGAAGGAAGAAACACACTTCATGTCAGATTCTCATACCACCTGCTATTGTGAAAAGAGAAGGGATGGCCCCTTAGACTGCTATCTCCCCAACCCACCACTACCACTTAATGCTTTTTTAAAAAGCAACAGCTGGGAGTTCCCATCGTGGCGCAGCGGTTAATGAATCCAACTAGGAACCATGAGGTTGCAGGTTCGATCCCTGGCCTTGCTCAGTGGGTTAAGGATCTGGCGTTGCCGGGAGCTGTGGTGTAGGTTGCAGACGCGGCTCGGATCCCGCGTTCCTGTGGCTGTGGCGAAGGCCGGCGGCTACAGCTCCTGTTAGACCCCTAGCCTGGGAACCTCCACATGCCGCGGGTGCAGCCCTAAAAAAAAAAATGACAAAAGGGCAAAAAAAAAGAAATAAATAAAAAGCAACAGCTAACGGTCACTTTTCTTCGCATAAGCATCATCAAGGAATGAGACACCCTAGAACCATCAATCAGCTCTTTCACTCCAAATGGACGAGCTACACTCTGACAAAACTCAAGTCCCCCCAAGAGCATGGCCTGATCCCGGTCCTCGGAAAGAATGACAAAAATATTTCTGTTACATACCTCAACCTGCTGGCAGATCTGTATCAGTTTGGCCATTTGATTTTCTAGTTCACTGTTGCGCTTGACCAGGTTGGTGAGGTTCATCTCCAGAGTTTGCTGCCGTCGCAGAGCGTGGGAAACCACAGGGAAACAGGGAAGAGGGACAAAAAGAAGGAATGTTCAGTCTGAGAGCCAGGATCATGTGGTGTTCAGTCAGTCAGTCAACAAATATTTCAAATCTTCATTGAGTGTGGGCCAGGTGCTGTTCTAGGTGCTAATTAATAATGCAGTTCATTTATTCCAGATTGTCGTTATTGGGGAAAAGATGACATTCATGACTTTGTGGATGTAGGAATTTAATGACATTAAAGCAACTTTATGTTTTCTATAATAGTTTTAAAATAAAGTATTTCATAGTATCTCATTTTGCCCCCGTGGTAATTTGTCACATAGGAAGAACAGGTTTTATTCTCTCCTTTACAGATGAGTAGACTGAGAAAACTATAATTTATTGAACAATTACCACTTGCCAGACACTATGCTAAGCAATGTCATACATATCCTGTGATAAGCATGAAAGCCTATGAAGTAGGAGATATCAGCATTTTACAGATGAGCGAACTGAGCTGCAGAATGGGGGTAAAGGGTTTTGCACAATCATATAATTAGTATGTGGCAAAACTTGGACTGGAACCCAGGTCTCTAGTCCTCAGACACAGCTTTACTCCAGTATTCCATGGGTTTTTTTTTTTGTCTTTGATGATAACACTTTATATTTATCAGTAGCTTCCTTCAGGAAAAAAAAAAAAGATGACATTTTAAGTGTGGAATTCATCGAAATCTAGCATTATATCTCACAGCTTCCCTTCTTTGACGCTATGAGATAGCCTGCGGAAATGCCAGACTTTGAAATGCAAAGCACCGCTATATTGAGAGGGGACATCCATTGCTTACTATTGTTTACTGGTCCATAGATCCTCTTAGGTAAACATTAGAAGCGCTTTGCAAATCTGTTTATTATAACATAGTTACCATAGTACCAAGGCCTCTTAGAACATTTTCAGTTGAGCAAGCTATTCCCTTCCATTCCTTATGTGGAAAAACCAGAATGCGCTTCACTCTAGATTGATACTGGGCTTCTCCCCACCCCCACCCCCACCCAATTCCCAAGTTCTCAGCCCTAGAGGCTGCTTCTCTTCCAGGACCTACCCCAATAGCCACTCCTCTCTCACTTACCATCCCAACATCCCCACAAAGTCTGTTCCTAATGTAATACCCCAACTTTCTGGCCCTTATTCGGCTAGCTTTCCTTCCCTTGGTCATGTTCACTGCTATCTCCATGGTTCCTGTGGTTTGTAATTGTTCAAAGTTCATGTTCTTGGTCGGGGGCCGGGGGTGGGGGAGGAAGGGAGGGGGCAAGGCGAAGTGAAGGGACTCATGGACTTGGCCCCTTCCTTCTCTGCTAAATAGCTGTGGCTCCTTAATATCCTCGGCGCTGTCCCCTGAATCTGTCCCAGAGGATGCATTCCCATGCATCTATGTATTTCTAAGACAGGCGGTCTGATCTCACTTGTTCTCAATCTGGATTATGAGAACCAGCTTAATCTCTGCTTTTCTTCTTGCCAGATCTCTCTTGGTTTCTTTGGCTTTATTCCCATGGGAGTGATTTTTTTTCCCCCATTTATTCCATTTTTCTTGGCTTGGGCACTACGCCTCCCCTGGCCTTCTTTAACTCCACAACAATCTCAATCTGTGACTTTCTCCTTAGCAAAGACAAAGGGAGAGAAAAAGGAAAAACAAAGGGCTGGAACGGTTGACTTGGACCTGAGTTCTAAGCCAAGGAGATGTTGGAGGGAAAAGAAATGGCCGTTCAGAGATTTAACACAAAAGCTGTTTCATTTGTATTTAACACAAAAGGTATCGAGCACCTACTCTCTTCAAGGTGCTTTGACTTCAGGGATAAAGAGATGAATTTAAGATGGGTCTTGAAGGATAAGTAGGATTTTAACAGAGATGGAGGCGGGCAGGGTGTCCTAGGCACAAGGAATAGCACGAGTCAAAGTAAAAGGGAATAAAGTATAGGACACTTTCAGGGAACAGAAGTTGAGTTTGGCTAGAACAGGGGGTACAGGAGAGCAGTGGGGCAGCAGGTGGAAACGGAGATCGGGGCCCTGTTATGAAGGCCCTGAATGTCTAAGTCAGGAGTTTGGACCTATTTAAAGCAGCGGGAGTTTACCAAAGGCTTTTGAGCCAGATAATGACATAATCAGAGCTGCCTTTATGGGATCAACCCGTGTATGGCAGGCTGAAACACTAGAGCCTGGGGGCAGGGGCATTGGTTAGGAGGAGGCTGCAATATGCAAAGCAGTCGGTAACATGGATCTGGGCCAAGCTAAGAGGATGATCGAGAGAAACATGTTTTCATAAAGGATTTGTCACTGTCAAATATGTGGCAAGTGCAAGAAATAGGAGGCCTGATCAAAGGCAGCTGGATTTGGAAATTAGAGGTCACAGGTGACCTTTGAAAAAGGAGTTTCGGTAGAATTTTGGAAGCAAATGACAAAACAGTACGGGGTTAGTGAGTGTGTCAGTAGTGACGACGTGAAGACTACCAGACTGGACTCCTCTTCAAAAATTTGGCCGTAAGGTGATTAGGATGGAGCTATATTTTGATGAAAAGGTCCAGCTCACGTTAGAGAAAGGGCATAGGTAATGGATCCAAGCAGTTTGTGATTTTCTCCAGCAGAGTGGTCCAGATTCCTAGATCAATGGAAATTCCATGTATCACACATGACTTTATTGACATATTAGGTAAATACAGTGTAGATTGATGAACTCAGCATATACAATACCACAAATCTGTGTTTCAACTGTAATGTGTTTCCTTCCAAACCTGGAATTCCAAGGGGAGAATGTTTTCTAACAAGTGCATGCAACCTGTTGCAACACTTGTCATGAAAGTGATATCTTATAAATAATTCATAGTGCAGAGCAGGACTGAGATCCCTGCTGTGTGTTCCTCATTTATGGCCCACAACTGAGATTCGAAGCTTCTGTTAAGCCTCTGAAAACAAAAATTAGGGCTGAACACGTAATTTGGGGTCTAGTTAGACTATGGACTTTGGGTTACCATCACAACATTGTGGCAAATGGTGATTTTGCTCTGGCCCCCTAGTAATTTGCAGAATGCCAGCACATTTTAACAACCCAGAACTAGAACTGACAAGATGACTCTAATTTCAACCTTACTTCATTAATATGAAAATGCTCTGAAAAATAAATCTTTAGCTAATGAAAACACCATCTGTTGAGGGCTTGTTGCCACTGTTTTCTTACATTACGAGACATAATTTGAGGGAAACACCGAACATTTACTTACTCACTTCCTATTCATTTACCAGGAATTAAAGCCTCCTCTCAAACTGGAATTGATGCTCAGAAATGAGCATATGCAAAGGGAAGCAGAGAACTGAAACAATTACGCAGTTTATTTCCTCGCCCTTGCTTATCATGCTTAGCACTGATGGATCATTTAGAACTAGAAATTCTAGGCCACTCTAGGTTTGACTGAATGGTTTCATTAATTCAGCCAAGTAATTACTGTGTCTGTACACTGACTAACAAAAATGATACGTGTGTGCGTGTATGTGTGATTGCGTGACTGTGTGTGTGTGCAAAATCTCCTTTTGTAATCTAAATATCTCTTTCTGGTTGTTGTCTGGTTGTGAAGAACTACTTAGTTGTGCTCTTTTTTTTTTTTTTTTTTTTTTTTTTTTTGTCTTTTAGGGCTGCACATGTGGCATACGGAGGTTCCCAGGCTAGGGGTCAAATCAGAGCTGCAGCTGCTGGCCTACACCACAGCCACAGCAACGTCAGATCCAAGCCGCGTCTGTGACCTACACCACAGCTCACGGCCATGTGGGATCCTTAACCCATTGAGCAAGGCCAGGGATTGAACTTGCATCCTCATGGATACTAGTCGGGTTCCTTACCATTGAACCACAACGGGAACTCCTATTGTGCTCTTTTCTCATGAAGTCCAGTTAATGACTGGGCTAGGCTTCCCTCTGCCCAAACCTAGTTGGGGCAGCTTTCTCAGAACACTCGAACCGTGACCACAGGAGCCAAAGTGGCAGGGGAGATCGGAATGGAGATACCTACTAGGAGGAAACGGGACAGGAGCTTGGCAGGGAGAGCAGGATGAAGCTCCCATTTCCTGCTGCAGGAGGTTACCTCTGGGCCCTTCTGGGCTTCCCTGTTGTGAGGGTTAGAGAAGCCATTTGGGCTATGAAGCTGTGAGACCCTCCTCCCCTCCAGGTGAGCGCATTGTTAGCGCTCTCACAAAATTGTCCATGTGTCTAAACAGCACCAAGTGAGGGGAAGTTTTGGCTGATTTGCATAACTGAGGTTTTTAAAGGGCCCAAGTTAGCTAACTTGGCGGTCTACACCGATTCCATTTTTACCCAAGTTCTACTTCATTTGTGTCATATAGACTTGGCCTATTTTTGTTTTTTTGTCTTTTTTTTTTTTTTTGCCTTTTCTAGGGCCGCACTCGCGGCATATGGAAGTTCCCAGGCTAGGGGTCTAATCGGAGCTGTAGCCGCCGGCCTACACCACAGCCACCGCAACGTGGGATCCGAGCCACGTCTGCAACCTACATCACAGCTCACGGCAATGCCGGATCCTTAACCCTTTGAGTGAGGCCAGGGATCGAACCTGCAACCTCATGGTTCCTAGTCGGATTCGTTAACCACTGAGCCACGACTGGAACTCCTACTTGGCCTATTTGTATTCTGTTATACCCTCCCCAAAGAGGAAAATGTTTTGCTCTGTCTGAGAAAGCCAATCACAGGTTATTCTTCTTCCAGACAGCTTCCCATAAAAAGAAATGACTTTGCTCACCCTCTCAGATAAGGGTTGGGTTTTTTTTTTTTTCCACTTCTTTAGACACAGGTTATTTCAGACAACTTGCTCACTGGCTCCCTCAAGAAACCTAGCTATAGGTCAAAACACCAGCTCTTCATTAATGCCCCTATGGCACACACTTGACCGTGATCTTCGTTTGTCATGCTCCGGGGAGGCACATGTATCCACATACATGTGAGCACACTTACATACACCTACCTGACTCAGCAAGTCTTGAAGCCTAAAAAAGGGCAGAGCCTTTCTGTTTGTTCTGTTGAAACTAGCATTTGGCAGCAAATGCCTGCATTCTCTCTTGCTTTCTACAAGGTACAAGGGGAACATTATCTAAACCTAGGCAAGATCCCAACTGTTTGGATGTGGGAACTGAACCTTGGAGGTTGCAGAGAGACCTGAAAGGAAGAAAGGCCAGCTCGTCGCAAACCTGAGCCTTCCCAATTGAAAGAAGACAACTACATCTTTAAAAATACTCTGGGCCAGTGACCCCATTGCTATTCTTTGACGCACTCGTTTTTGACATCCTGTCTATTCACCGATGTGCCCAGCTCTTCCAAAAGCCAGTAACCAAAATCTTAGCAGACTTTTGGGGTCACATTCTGCCTTCTTTTTTTAACTTCTTGTCTTAAAATACTTCCTTTGCTTTTGCTTCAGTCTGTCACTTTATGTATCAATTACATATGGCCTTTCAACAGCAGAACACACCATCTGGTCCACAAACTGAAGCCCACACCCTTATGCCTGAGTTTATTCTTCCCCCAAACATTTATTTGCTGTTGTACAGACACGGCTATATCGCAGAATGAGATGCAGGTGACACGCTGGATGTCCGAGGTCTAATCTACCTGGGGTTTGCTGGAGAATAACCACACTGGTCTTCCAGCTCAATTAAACAGGCTGTCATCCCTCCTCTTTTCAAAAGGTTCTGAAATCATCCAGCAAAAACCCCACCCTATCCCAGGCCCCTTATCAGAAATGCTACCCACACTATCCCACACTCTTTGCTTTTCCCTCCCTTCAGGTGCATAGCATGGTTGAAACTCTGTTTTAAATGTGTAATTATTACGTGGACCTTCTAAAAGAGAACCTAAATCCAGTGTTTCTTTAATCAAGAATGTCTTCTTCTTTTTTTTTTTTTTTAGTCTTTTTAGGGCTGCACCCACAGCATATGGAAGTTCCCAGACGAGGGGTCGGATGGGAGCTGCAGCTGCCGGCCTAAATCGCAGTCACAGCAGCAACATCAGATCCGAGCCTCATCTGTGACCCACACCACAGCTCATGGCAACAACGGATCCTTAATCTACTGAGTGAGGTCAGGGATCGAAACAGTGTCTTCATGGATATTAGTTGGGTTTGGTACCGCTGAGCCATGATGAGAACTCCTATACTCAGAATATTGAGCCTAAGCCACTCTAACTTTCCTAGAGGCCTCGATATTATACTCCAGTCACACGAGTCCTCTCAGTTCCTGTCTCTCTTACACATCCTCCCCTTTCTCTTCCCCTTGCTCTTCCTCACTGTCTACCTTAAAGGCCGGGAGCATGCCACGAGGCTCTCACCCCTGGGCCCTCATTCAGCTCACTACAGCATGGCTCCACCTCCACGCTAAAGACACTCAAACCTGTGTCTCTGGCCCTGATTGTCCCACCACCACAAAGGCCTGGATTTCAACTCCTGGAGCACTTAACCTTTCACTTCTGAGAGTGCCCCCATGCTCGCTTCTCCTCCAGATATCTGAACAAACTATTTCCTCTGGACTAGAATACTCCCCTTACCCCGTCCCTGTCCTCCAAATGAGGGTCCAAAATGCCATGCCAAGTTTCATTTGATGTCCCTCCTATGCTCCCACTGTCAACGACACTCATCACACCATCCTGTAACTGTGTCCTCATTTGTCTGGCTCCCCACACTGAGCAGTGAGCTCCACTAGGGTCGGGACTGTGCTGATTTTATCACTGGAACCCCAACACCTCTTCTGGTGCTTGGCACCTAATAGGTGTTCCGGAAATGTTCGAGGAGTGAGTGAATGCGAAATGACCCACAAGCAATCACACCGACTCAAATCTGAAGTCGTCATCGCACCAGATCTGCTGGTCCCTTCGTAATTTCGCTGTTTCTGAGCTGGATACCACCGCTCTTCAAGACATCCCTTCCTTTTTTTTTTTTTTGGTCTTTTTGCCTTTTTTATCTAGAGCCGCACCCGCGGCATGTGGAGGTTCCCAGGCTAGGGGTCTAACAGGAGCTGTAGCCGCCGGCCTTCGCCACAGCCACAGCAACGCGGGATCCGAGCCGCGTCTGCAACCTACACCACAGCTCACGGCAACGCCGGATCCTTAACCCACTGAGCGAGGCCAGGGATTGAACCCACAACCTCATGGTTCTTAGTCGGATTCGTTAACCACTGAGCCACTAAAGGAACTCCCGACATCTCTCTTCCTTTTAATTCTTCCTCTCCATTGCCTATAACACTACGGCTGTTCTCCAAGTCCTGTCAATGCTTCCTTCACCGTCTCTCTCCAGTCAGCCCTCTTCTCCAACAAAGTCACTCGTAATTCCCTGCTTATGAGCTCTACGGCTTCCTTTCACTGACCCTTCTTCTGTGCTTCAGAGCACCCTGTGCAAACCTCTGTCATGGCACTTACCATTCTGAATTCAAATGTCTGATGTCCTCTTCTATCTCCCTTACTAAGCTCAAAACTCCTTGAGGGCAGGCACTATGCCTTATTTCCTATGTCCCCGGCTCCTACCACAATGACTTAACCATTTAAGTGTTCAATAAAACAAAATGTTTGCTTGCTCATTAATTGTTTGTTAAATGAATGAATGACCCCTGGGCCTAAATCTCTGGGGTTATGGTTTATTGTCTGGTCTCTCTTAAGGGGAGATAAAGAGCAAGACACTACCTCATTGTATCAACCTTCATGAACCTGAATGTCATTATCACATTTTCCCCTTTAAACCTCACTCCCTTGGGCTCAGTAATTCTTGTTTCTTTCATCTTTCCTCACCTATATTACATTTCTGTAATATGTTCTTTTGCCCAATAATAACAGAGGGTTTTCATTCATCCTAAAACAATCTCTGAGTCAACGTTTTATAAGTTGTTCTCAGACTGATGATTGTTAGCTCCTTTCAGATGCTGAGGATGAGGAAACTTGGGGCAGAAGAAATAACAGAAAAACAAGATAAAAGCACAGATAGCTGGAGTATCCACTTGCTAGACTTGCTCTCAAACCCGAGAAACAATAGAAAACATCTTCTGGAAGTTCCCATCATGGTTCAGCAGAAACGAATCTGACTAGTATCCATGAGAACGAAGGTTCAATCCCTGGTCTCGCTCAGTGGGTTAAGGATCTGGCGTTGCCATGAGCTATGCTGTAGGTCACAGACGCAACTCAGATCTGGCGTTGCTGTGGCTGTGGTGTAGGCCGACAGCTATAGCTCTGATTCGATCCCTAGTCTGGGAACCTCCATATGCCATGGGTGCGGCTCTAAAAAGACGGAAAAAAAAACACTCCAACACAGGGTCCTGTTAATAATATTATATGAGAACAGAGCCAGGGAAGCAGTATGATTACGGGAGAAGCAAAAAAAGGGGGAGGTTCAAATGAGTCTTGGCACACAGTTCAAATAGAAACGGAATAAAATGCGTTTTTACCCCATACCCCTATACAACATATACAGATTTATACATATTATAAGTACATATTATAAGAAATGGAGAGAAAGTCTTGGACAATTAAGAGGCCATAGAGAAGCCAGATCTATAAGCAAGAATGATTTTCCAATGTGAGCTGAAGGCTGGTTTAGCTGAAAAAGGCCATAACAGAAATTACCCCCACCCCCATACACCCATGTCTACCACCATGCCTAGAGAGTGCAAATCTAGACACAAATGCTTTGCTCTTACTATATCTAGCTACTGTGATTCATTACCTAAATGAGTGAAAGTCACAAACAACCTCTTCTGTGCCCTCACCGATGCTAACCCATCCTGGCCTCCACTGAAGATTTGCCTCATCACGAGGCTCATTTATTCGGGAGAACCCTCCTCTCAGGATGGGTTCTACCGAAGGCCTAGCCCTCCCTAGGGTGGCCCCTCATACCCAAGTTAGCCATAGATAGGCCCACAGAAGATTAACATGGGCCCCTCTCCTCCCCATGCATTTACAGATACACACAGACACACAGAGATTAAATTCTCAGCCACTCACCCACACGGAAACACCTGCACTCGTATACAGTGACACCTACACATGTATGTGAATATGCCCTCTCTCAACCCAGTCGCTCAGAGAGATCTTTCTCCTTCTTTCCCTTACACTCGTATTCCTACTGGCTCAGAAACAGTCCAATGTCCATTGGGAGATAAGCTGCGAGGGTATCTGTTTTGGCAGACAGAAGTGGGTGTCAAGTGGGTGAGTAGACAAAAGACTGGGAGAAGGTGGTGGCTGAGTGAGAATGGGTGGGTAGATGACAGAGTGACCGAGTAGGAAGAAGGACAAGTAACCAGCTCTGATAAGATCCTAGAATATCATATTTTCCAACCTTTTAACTCTCGTTGTGGTTTCCCTTTGAACAGTCTCCAAGTCTCACATCTCTCTTCTCTTTGGCAATCTTGAGCTCTCTCTGTCTCAGTCTCTCTTTGTGATGTGTGTGTGTGTGTGTGTGTGTGTGTGTGTGTGTGTGTGTGTGTATGTGTGTGTGTGTGTATTTTAGTTTTCCATAACAAAAAAAAAATGTACTCTAGCACCAGGTAATATTTTATAACAACAAGATCCTTGACGGGTAAATGTAACAGCATTTAAGAATTATTCATAGTAATGAATTTGGGGAAATGTAATGAGAAAAAGAAAATGTACTTGTTTATTCCTTTCAGGAAATTCCTCTATTCCCCCTGGTTTTCATCAGCTACATTTTTGGCAGGCTGTGGGCATGGAAATGTGAAGACATCACTCTCAAAGAGAATTATAATAATCACATCTGATTTATACAGATGTCACCATAGGGTTAGGCAGTTGGAAAATCCAGCAATCAAGATGGATAGGCAACTAAAATTAAAGACATGGCATACTTTGGCTAACACTCTGGTTTTTAACATTATCAACAGTTCACAGATTTTTTTTTTCCAGACTTCTAAAGTATTCATAATGGCAAGACAGATTTATATCTTATAAGAACAGAAACAAGCTCTACATGCTGGTATACTTCCTGCAAATCCATTACAAAGACTTAATTCATTTGGATTTCTTGAGCCTACACTATGTGTGCTAGACACTAAGGAACACATTGGAGAAATAAAAAAACAAATGTGCCTGGCCTAAGAGAACTTAGGGTATAGCAGACCGTGTTGGAGTGACCTTGTGGGACTTCAATTGAGTACTAAAGAACAGGTAGGATTCCTCAGGAGGCCGAGATACTAGTATGAGTGAAAGTTAAGAGTCAGAAAAGGCAGTGGTATGTTTAGCAGGCAGTTGGGAGGCTAGCCTGAACAGGTTTGAGAGTGGCAGGACAACACACATGGGCAAGCATGAGAACCAAGTTGTACAGAACATGAAATACTGAGTTGAGATCTGTCACCAACAGTCACTCAAATTTGACCTCTTTTATAAAGGCGACATTTATTAATACAATAAGATCGATCGTGGAGTTCCCATTGTGGCTCAGTGGTTAACGAACCCGACTAGGATCCATGGGAATGTGGGTTTGATCCCTGGCCTCACTCAGTAGGTTAAGGATCCAGCGTTGCCTGAGTTGTGTAGGTCACAGATGCGGCTCGGATCCCGCGTTGCTGTGGCTGTGGCATAGGCTGACAGCTACAGCTCCGATTCAACCCCTAGCCTGGGAACCTCCATATGCCCTAAAAACCAAAACAAAACAAAATAAAAACAGATCGATCTTGTCTGAGGGGAGGAAACCACATGACAAAGAAAACTCTAAAATCTGAAGCATTTTTATAGAAATGCACCACACAGCATGAACTAAGATACATATTGGGCATGACGAGTGTAGAGAGGTACTGGAGAAGACAGTGACTGAGAAAGGCCTTACGACTTTATATAAAAACTGTCATGAACACGATTACTCATTCCAATTAAAGGATTAATTGAACCACTAGAAGCCTTCTGAGGGATATTTAGGTAGATAGAACAAATAACTGAGGATAATAAACTATACTAAGCATTCCAAACCCTCTAATCCATTTTGAGCACACGTTCAGAAGACAGGCTGGCTTCTGGTTATTCTGACATTTCATCTACAATGCAATGATTTGTTTATTCTTTATTGGGCAAATAAACATTAGAGACCACTAATGCTAATCAGGGAGGTTAGTCCCCCAAAGGGTCGTTATAAATACCGACAATGAATTTCCAGAACAAAAAAGTACAAATAAACACTGTCAGTCACTAGCCAGAAAGTCAAACCTGTTTCCCTTCTCCCATAGGACTCCCAAGCTCCCCTCCGGGCCGGGGTGGGGGTACACTCAAAGCCATCTCCCCACCCCCATAGCTTCTGACAGCTGGCTTTCTCCTTTCTCCTTGGGGAAGAATCAAGCAGATTAAGGGGATAATCCTAAATGCTTTCCTAAATGAAAATTAACGCAAAGAAGTGAGTATGTGTGACACTAAAAGTCAGGCTTCCTCTCTGCTTAATGTGGAGAACGAACATCCTTTTATTCTTGGCACCAAACCAAAGTGACCCCCATCCCACCCCACCCTACCCCTCCCGCACATAAGCAGCACCTTCCTCTCTCCCTGAAGTCCAAGATGTTCCAGACAACAGAACAAACCACACGGTTGGGAATGATTCATATGTTTCCACTCTCTGTCCAAAAATGAGCAAAAAAGTTTCCACTTAATTTATAATCTGAATTTTCTGCACATTTCCTTAAAACTTAAAGGGGAACGCTTCACAAGTCGGCCTTTCTGTCTCCAAAAAATTGCCGATTAGTTCCAGAGCAAAGTATCTTTTGGTAAAATGCTTTTGCGTCCCATCCATCCCTGGAGACAAGGACGATAGCTGCATGATGCCAAATATCTAATCAATCATCCAGTGTTTTCGTGGTTTCGGATGTTTTCAAAAAGCTGGTGTTCTGTAGATACAGGCTCGTTCTATCCAGTCTTTTGTTATCTCAACAGTACATATGGATACAGACTTTTCTGTTTGGAATATTTCTCAAGGCCAATGCCTTATTATAGTTCCAACACCTGCAAATATTTGGCAGAGACTGTTCTAGCCTCGCCATATCCCTCACTCTTCCTGCAGCCCCGCCTCCATCTCTTGCCATTGAAAAGCTATAAGTTTACACAGTATGTCCTTTCCTCGATGCTGTTAATCGTTTCTCTGTGACCCACGAAATGTGCAGTTGCCGGAGCATAAATTTAAGTTTCAAATCACATTTCATGCGGAAAAATTTAGGTCTGAAACAAAGTGGCAGCAGGCTACAGTAGAAAAGATTCTTAACTTAGCTCTAGAAGCCGAGTTCCAGTTCCAAGTCTGTGACTTGAACCAAATCACTCAACCTATCAAAGCCTCCATTTATACTACTTTATTTTTTTATTTTTAACGATTTTTAGTTTTTTCCATTACATCTGGTTTACAGTGTTCTGCCAGTTTTCTACTGCACAGCAAGGTGACCCAGTCACACATACATATACACATTCTTTTTTCTCCCATTATCATGCTCCATCATAAGTGACTTATTTATGCTACGTTAAAGCGAAGGGCTTCAACTAGACTAAGTCCACAGTCTGTACCACCTTAGGATCCTAAGAATTGAAGCCAATGAGATTATTCCTCTCTGCAATCTTGATATGAATAAGATTATCACCCTGAGAGAAATCGACAGATAAGCATGGAACATTGTACAAATTTATAAACACTAAATGTCAATGATAATCAAAAACGGCAGAAACCATTGTCAGTGTGACTCTCAATCTTGTTTTCAATAAACCTCAGAAGGGAAAATGTAATCTCTTCTGAGTACCACTACCCTCACACCATCATTATTTTTACTGAAGTTACAATGACTTTTCCATAGTGTGGCAAGGGGAAAATCTCCACTCCCTTATTTCCTTCCTTCCATCCTGTCTGGGTCTTCCTTCCAGCTTGGCTTACATATCCAGGACCTGTTTGGGGGGTGGCAATCTTATTCAGTTAAACATTTTTTTTTCTGGAATCTCTGTTGAATAGCTCCCTCCTTAAGAAAAATTAAGTTACCAAGCAGGCAGGCAAGGGGAATAAAGCAGTTTGCTGGATCCGACATTTGCTAACATCACCGTGAGATAGTAGTGCTTTAAAAAAAAAAATAGGCACTTGGACTTGAACGTAAACATCACAGGGGACAACAGCTTCAGAAAACTCTGACCACTGAACAGGAACTTCCAAGGCAGGGACTGCAAACCAGCACTTCAGTCTGTAACCCACAAAAACAAATACTGGCACATAATCTGATACTGGACTAAATATTTAAGAACTTCAGCCTAAATTTTTAGTTCAGGTATTTGATTATACCTCCAGACTTCATGGTACACTGAAGTCCCTTTTTTCATCTGTCTCTTTGTTTTGTTTTTTAAGGCAGGCTGAGAATTAGCCCCTGTCAAGAGCTTGGTGGCAATTTGTGGTGGCCAGTGCCGAAGATTTGTTTCTTTAGTGAACTGACTGTGCAAACACACACCCTACTGTCCTCAACAAAAAACTCTCGCCTACATAGATACACTCAGACACCTCCACCCACACCTCCGTGGAGGCACACAAGCTTCCCATTGCTGTATGCATACGTATACAAATCAGCATATATGCTAATTGTAGTACACCTACACAGGTACGCACATCCTTAAAAGAAGAGGTGGAAAGATCATGCCAAAGATATGCAAGGTGCAATATGCCATTGTCAAGGTGAGGTGTCCCTGGACAGACTACCAGTATGGGCCATGCATGGACTAACTCCCCCAGAACTGGCCAGAGGTGAATGAATGCAAGCAGGTGTGTGCAAGAGCCGAGACGGGTTCCAGTGGGAGCTTGCTGGTGAGGAGTCTGCTCTTCACAAGAAGAACCTGGAGTTAACTCACTTGCCAGATAGGAAAAGTGACCACTTATATCGGGGAACTTGCAAACCCCATACCCGTGTATAAAGAGACAAAGTCGTGTAAGGCGTGTTTCCCAGATCCCTTACCTTGAGCTTCTCAAACCGATCATTCAGGGACGCGACCTGATGGTCTCGATGACGCCCCACCAGTTTGCATAAGGCACAGATCAATTGGTCATCAGATACACAATACATGTTCACTTTCTCATTCTCATGGTCCAGGCAGGTGATCCCCCGAAGATGTGTGTCTGGCACTGGTTCCACCAGGCGGTGGCTGGTGAAAGGTTTCTTGTTGGGGTGCGTGGCCCGCAGGCAACGATCACAGTAGGAGACCTCGCAGGTGATGCACGTTTTCACTGCATCCCTTGGCGGGTCCTGCTCACAGAACTGGCAAGCGATTCGCTCACTGGACATGGCGCTGCTGGGCCTGTAAGTCCTCTCCCGGCGGCTCTCACTTGGGGAATTGGGTCCACTGACAGAAGCCTTCTGGAAGCGGTCAATAATGTTCTGCAGAGTCACATTCCTCTTGAGGCCGTCCAGGCCCCGGTGGTTCAGTGAGATAACATACCTGCACGTAGGACACTGGAAAGCGGTAATGGGTTCAATGGATTCACCAGAGCTGCAGCTCGAGACCAAGATGCGATGGGCGCAGCTGAAGCAGAGGCTGTGAGCACAAGGGAGCAGGAGGGGGTCTTCAAACAACTCGAGGCAGATTGGACAGGTCAATTCAGACTCCAGTGTTTCCATCTTTAGTGAAAATAATCCTGCTGAGGCATTAAGAACCGCAGAGGCTGGGCTTTCACCTGCGAGGAACACAAAGCAAGGGTCATTAAGCATTTCCAAAGGAAACGTGGATGTAGCATAATTGCACACTAACCAATGGGGGCTTTGCAGGCTGGATTCCCCGGGGATGCTGGAGCAATAGGAAAGCAATTTGGGAATTAATCAGAAAGCCATTCTCCCCCTTTAAACCTTGTTTTTGACAAAGGCCTGGGTTTATTTTCCTGCACTAATAAACAGAAGCTAGCGGAAGCTAGTGGCCACCCCTGAACGCCGGCTTACTGACTCACAATACTGTTGCAGCTCCCCGCACCGGCATGGCTCATCCTCACACGTATCCTTGTCACCGACAGCCCTTGTCGTGAACTATGACAAGCCCGAGGCCCTGCCGAATCCTCAATCTCCATTCCCCTATATTGTTCTCTATTTTACTTCCAGGTAAAAATTTAGAGGCCGCTCCTATTTCACTTCCAGTGGAAGGAAAACAAGGCCGTATTTCAAACTAACGCTCTAGTTCCTGAAATGATCCATTTCTGAGAGCCTACGCAGAAAAAGAAGAGAGAGCCTTAGAAAAATGTAGTTCTTGGAGCAGGATAATAAGTTCTTCAGATGTGTGAGCTTGAGTTACTTCCTATCACCACACGTGGAAATTTCTGCTCCAGCCCATTTTTAGTCAACTGAGTTACTAGAGACAAAGAGGAAAATATTAAAATATCAAAAATATCAACCATGTTTTACAGGTTTAAAGTGTTAATCCTATTTATAGGAAAGAGAAAGGAAATCTATAGCTTTTGAATAACTTTCGTTCATCATCTCACTATCACTGGAGGCTCTCATAGGACTTGAAAGAAGTTTGCTTCTGCCATTGGTATTTGCGCAGATTTTATCATCTGTCAGAGATATCTGCACAGCCCTCTCACAGGAAACTTAAATACTGAGTACTATCTTACGTTGTGCATAAGTACAATAGATGTTACCCTAAAAGCTATTGTTGTTGGGGTTTGTTTTTTTTGTTTTTGTTTTTGTTTTTTGTTTTTTGTTTTTTTCATTTTTGTCTGCTCGGTGGCATGTGAGCTCTCAGACCTGGGATCAGTTCCCAGTCGCAGCCTTGATCTAAGCCAAAGCTGTGGCAACGCGGGATCCCTAACCCACTGTGCCAGGCCGGAGATCAAACCCGCATCCCAGCACTCCCAAGTTGCCGCTAGTCCTGTTGGGCCACAGCGGGAGCTCCCCTAAGAGCTCTTTCTAAATCAACCCATTTAAGTGCACTGAACTAACTACCTACTTAATTGAAATCTATAGGAAATTGGGCTGTAAAAGTGAAGACTCTTTTTTAAAACAGTCATTCTCAGTGGGTTTGATAAGTTCAGATGTTGGTATAACCACTTTTTAAAAAAAAAAAAGTGAGATGTGCGCTGTTCTTATTTTACAAAGTACAAGTGCTTGAAAAGTGTTGGCTAGTATTTTGTGGCTTCTAACATCTATCAACATTTACCTACAAAGATGAAAAAGTAAAACAATTAAAATGCACATATATCATAGAATCTTAGAACTGGGAAGAGATGGTAGACTCCAACATCCACTCAAGGCAGGAATATTGCCTTTAGTAGTTCCACTGCTCAAATTCAAACATGTCCATAAAGGAGCTCTCTCTCTTCTCCCCTGCCCCTCAAAACGAAACACCGTCTCCTGTTCCAGTTTTCCCTATCTGTTGAATATCACCATCCAAGCCTAGAAACCTAGGAGTTCAGGTTTATCGCTTCAACTACTTGGTGGCTTCTAGAACATTCTAGGTTATTTCATTTACCTATCTGTGTCTCCCCGCTAACTCTCCTTACTCCTCGAGGGCACCAACTATTTCATAGTTTTCTTCGTAGCATGGTGCCTCACACACATTAGGCGTTCAAAAGTGAAGGATCCTTTAAAGCAGAGGAAGTTAAAGAAAGGACCTAGCATTTATTGAGCACCTCCTGTACTCTGAGTACCATGTTACAAACTTTACACACAATATTTCATTAAATTCTACCAGGGAGGCTGTACAGCAGGCACTAATACTGTGCACGTGTTAGGGTTAGGGAATTGGGGCTCAGCATCGTTAAGCAAATGGACTGGGAATATACACACCCAGAGCCCTGGGTCAGTCTAATGCCAAGGCCTGTGCTCTTTCCCCTACACCTTTATTTCAATCATCTCACCTCCTTCACTTGACAAATATCCTGACTATTTCCAAGACGGTTTCCCGACAGCATGTTTCCGCTTCTATTTGTGTCTCTTCGTGTCCCTCTGAGTGTCTCTGAAACTGCCTCTCACGCCTAGTCCCTTTCAGAACCATATCTCTTTCCTCTAGGCCCATCTCCACCTCACTCTGCACTTGGACTACTGTCTCTTCCAGAACGGCCTGGCCACATTCCTCAGTGGCCCTGCTGGAAGCTACCTGGGAGACTCAAGGCAGGCCTCCCGCCAAAATGACAGTTGGTCAGGAGCATTGCTGATAGACCTGTCTCTGTGTTGAGACCTTTATGAAAATCAGAGTACCACCACTCTGGAGGTACCATCGTGGCTCAATGGTTAACAAACCCGACTAGTAACCATGCGGTCACGGGTTCGATCCCTGGCCTTTCTCAGTGGGTTAAGGATCCAGCATTGCTGTGAGCTGTGGTATAGGTCGCAGACATGGCTCAGATTTGGCATTGCTGTGGGGGCTGTGGTGTAAGCTGGTGGCTGTAACTCCAATTCGACCCTTAGCCTGGGAACCTCCATTTGCCGAGGGTGCGGCCCTAAAAAGACAAAAAAAAAAAAAAAAAGAGTACCACAACTTTTCTAAATCTTAGGAGCCTGCCATATACATTCTTCCGTACAGAGGCAAAGCTCTTTGAATGGTCCTGTGACCCGAAAAGTTGATCCTAAGTGTGACACCCAAACCTCACTGTGAAATTAAGCTTAACGAAAGCATATGCAGTGGGTCAGGATTGCCTTGGATAAAAATCAAAACAGGACTTTGAACTAGGGATTTCTGAACCTTCTAGAAATGTGTAAAGAATGTTGTATATCATGTAGGCACTTCTCAGGGGGAGAAGGTTGTGTGTCCATAGCATTCAAAATGTCCTCAAGAGCCCTTGACTGAAAAAAGTCCAAACATCGGTGCTCTAAAATAACTACCTTAACTGATTTCAACTCTATAAAGATCTAAACAGACAATTCTCCAAAGAAGACATACAGATGGCCAAAAGACACATGAAAAGATGTTTAACATCACTCCTCATTAGAGAAATGCAAATCAAAACCACTATGAGGTACCCACCTGACTCCAGCCAGAATGGCCATCGTCAAAAAGTCTACAAAACATAAGTGCTGGAGAGGGTGTGGAGAAAAAGGATCCCTATTACACCGTTGGTGGGAACGCAAATTGGTGCAACCACTGTGGAAAACAGTATGGAGTTTCCTCAGAAAACTCAAAACAGAATTACCATTTGATCCAGCAATCCCACTCCTGGGCATCTATCCAGAGGAAACCATGACTCGAAAAGACACATGTACTCCAGTATTCATTGCAGCACTCTATACAATAGCCAAGTCATGGAAACAACCTAAATGCCCATTGACAGAGGAGTGGACAAGGAAGATCTGGTACATATACACAATGGAATATTACTCAGCCATTAAAAGGAATGAAATAACAACATTTATAGCAACATGGATGGACCTAGAAATTATCATGCTAAGTGAAACCAGTCAGACAATTAGACACCAACATCAAATGCTACCACTTACATGCGGAAACTAAAAAAAGGACACAATGAACTTCTTTGCAGAACAGATAATGACTCACAGAATTTGGAAAACCTATAGTTTCCAAATGAGACAAGTTGGGGGGGCAGGGGGGATGCACCGAGGGTTTGGAATGGAAATGCTATAAAACTGATTTGTGATGATTTTTGTACACCTATAACTATAATAAAATTCATTAAGTAATGGAAAAAAAGAATTATATAAGACGGTTGTGGGTCTGTTGCTTCTAGTAACTTTTTCTATTATACTGTTTCTGTTCTGTTTTACTTGATCATCATATAAGAACTGCTTTAGCCTATTTGGGGGAACTGAATATTTTTCAGCTTCTTCAGACATCTGTTCATCTCATCTCTCATTTATGAGGCTGCCTTGTTCTGGTCGCTCCTAATATTCCAGCATCCTTTCAACCTATCTCCAGTTTTCCCTACCTCCCTGATAACCTAAGCACCTTTCCCCATAAGATTTATTGGGCATTTTCCACATGCCAGGCAGTAAATAATACCCTTTACATGCACTATCTCATTGAATTTTCACAGCAACCTTCTAAAAGGCCGGTACCATTATGACAACAACAAAAAGGTAATTTGTCCACAGTCACACTTATTTGCAAGTAGCTAAGCTAAGATTCAAACCCAGAATAAAACTGAGAGTATACATTCAGAGTCAACTGACTTTTTATAAAGGTTCCAAAACCGTTCAACATATTCGTTTCAACAACTGGTTTGGGAAAATCAGATGCCCACATGCAAGAGGATGAAGTTAGAGCCCTACCTCACACTACACCTCAAAATTTACTCAAAATGGATCAACGATCTAAATTTAAGTGTAGAAAGTATAAAACTCTTGGAAGGAAACATAAGTGTAAATCTTCGCGAACTTTGGTTAAGTAAAGGTTTCTTAGATGACACCAAATGCACAAATAACTCAAGAAAAAAACTGATAAACTGGACTTCATCAAAATTTAAAACTTTTGTACTGCAAATAACATGACCGAGAAAGTGAAAAAACAGCTCACAGAATGGGAAAAAATATTTGCAGATCATATATGTGATATAGGTCTAGTAATCTAGATATATATAGAACTCTTACAACTCAACAATAAAAAGACAAAAAAAATTTAATGGCAAAGGAGCTTAATAGACATTTCGTCAAAGATACACAAATGATCAGGAAGCGTATGAAAAGGTACCCAACACCATCAGTCATTAGAGAAATACAAACAAAACCACACTGAGATACCACTTCATACTCACTAGGATGGCTATAATATTACTTTACACACACTAGGATGGCCATAATAAAAAAAAATCGCAAAAAAAAAATCGCAAATGGCAGTCAGGATGCAGAGAAATTGGCATCCTCATACATTGCTGGTGGGAATGTAAAATGATGCAGCTGCTTAGGGAAAGTTTGGCAGTTCCTCAAAATGTTAAATGTAGTTACCATATGATCCAGAACAACTTAGGATATTCTCACTCAAAAATTTGTACACCA
>PVHT020000015.1:17357995-17387378 GCA_004024745.2 Catagonus wagneri | reverse complement strand
ACGCAGCTCGGATCTGGCATTGCTGTGGCTGTGACGTAGGCTGGCAGCTACAGCTCCGATTGGACCCCTAGCCTGGGAACCTCCATATGCCGCGGGTGGGACCCTAAAAAGCCAAAAAACAAAAACAAAAACAAAAACAAAAACCGAGTCACAGCAGTGACAATACCAAGTCACTAGGGAACTCCAGGTACACAAATGTTCATAGCAGAATTCACAATAACCAAATGGTGGCAGCAACCCAAATGTCCCTCAGTTGATGAACGGATAAACAAATCCGGTATACCCATACAACGGAATATCATTCAGCAAGAAAAAGGAATGAAGTACTGATGCATGTTGCAACATGGATGCTCCTTGAAAACGTCATGCCAAGTGAAAGAAGCCAGTCACAAAAGGTCACAGATTTGATGATTCCCTATTAAAGGAAAGCCCAGAATAGGCAAACCCAAAAGAACAGGAAGTATATTAGTGTTTGTCCAGGGCTGGAGGCTGGGGAAGGTGGAAGTGGAGGGAATGGAGAGTGACTACTAATGAGTATAGGGTGTCTTTGGAGGGTGATGAAAATGTTTAGGAATTAGATAGCGGTGATAATTGCACAGCTTTGTGAATATACTAAAAACCACTCAACTGTATAGTTTAATATGGTGAATATTACAGTATGTGAATTTTATCTTAATTTTTGTAAAAGATTCAAACCCAGGTCTGACTCTAGCGTGTGAACAGTCAACCACTATTCTATACTGCCAACTGTGAAATTATGTAATATTTCTAAACTCTACTGAATCGCTTACTCCTCTCAATTGTTTTTCTAGGTTAGTGATTCCCTGTTGAGGTTTTTTGCGATACCTTGGGATATCTCTAAAGACCAGTGGGTGTCAGAAAATTACTAGCTCCCAAATTTTTTCTTTCTTCTTCTTTTTTTTTTTTTTTTTATCTTTTTAGGGCCGCTCCTGCAGCATATGGAGGTTCCCAGGCTAGGGGTCGAATCCAAGCTGTAGCTGCCAGCCTACACCACAGCTACAGTAACGCTGGATCCTTTAACCCACAGAGCGAGGCCAGGAATCGAACCTGCGTCTTCATGGATACTAGTCAGATTCATTTCTGCTGAGCCACGACGGGAACTCTCAGTTTTTATTCTTTTAAAAATTAAAAGACTTCTAAAAATATTTGACTCCTATATCACAAAATACTTTTAGGAAGTACAGGAGGAAGTGGTCTGACCAAAAATAAAACAATGGCAGTGCTGCAACTTCAAAAAGTTTGTGAAGCACGAATTTTTGCAGAATTAGAAAATATACTAAGGATAAAGACAAGATGTAAACTTGATAGGGTGCCACCAAATTTCAGGTAGCCATGAAGCTTCTGCCAGAAAACACAATGGTTTGTCATAAAAATGCATTGGTGAAAAATGCCTGGGTGAGCAGACCAATGGCATGTCAAGAAACAAATGCCTACATCCACATACACTGATTCATTCTCTTCCTTATCATGTAGTTACTGCCACATAGTCAAATAAGGATGTTTACGTATTTGCCCTTGTTCTATTATAAAATTGTTTCTGTATGGCTTATCGTCCCCCTGCATCCCCCTTCAGGCTGAGATTCCCGAAAAAAAAAAAAATGATGAGAATAAACTATAAGAAGGTATCATAAGGCTGTGTGAGTGGGTAGAAATACAAAGGTGGAGTTTCAATGCAGACGATTAGGATAAAAATAATACATTCTACCCGGAAAAACTGATTTCAGCACTGCCCTTCGAATCCAGCGTGCAGTTGAACTGATCAGAGAGAGAAGCCGTGATCGGCACTTGGCAGAATTCTATGATTTCAAATGTTATTTGAACGTAATTAAATGCCCACTTATTTCAACAGTTCACAATCCATCTAGTTTTCATCTTCTGGGTCTGCAGAGCATGGCTCGCTACCTCCCCGAGGAGCCACGGTCTCCCTTTCTTCACAGAAAAACCATGAGTGTAGAACCCAGCCCAACCTCTGGGCTGTGGAACGAGGATTGAGCTGGGCTGCAGGATTTACATTCTTCAGGATATTAGCATTCACGTCCCACGAGCTCTTCCTTAAAACACTAGAAACTGTCTCTCTGCCCTGGAGGCTGAGCAAATGAGTCCTGGCTTAGTCGGATGTTCCCTTAACTGTAAAATGTCATTCGAGTCGGGACCAGAATCACCAGAGGATCTCTTTAGGATGCGTTCCAGCTCTGACATCCTATTATTACAGAGCTCTTGCTGTTACCACATAGGAAAGACACCTTGGATTATTGAAAATGGGTTCCTCACAACACAAATCTTATTTATTAGTGTGACTAGAAAGGCTGACAAGGAACTGGAAATAAACAAAATGCATTACTTTCCCTTGGCTAAGCCAAGGGCTGAAGGAATGACCGTGGCTGGCTTTGCCTGTTGTACCTCAAAGAAGATACAATGGGAGTTCCGGAGGACAACTAAAGGGGAGGGGAGTCCCAAGGGTGTATAAAAAAAATAAGTACACCTTTTGGAAGAAAAGAAAGACAACCAAATCCTAGAATACCGCTAGCAGGAAAGGACCCCCTTGAAGCTCAGGAAAGATCATCTGGTAATATAAAAGGCCACCGAGGTAGAGAACTCTCGCCCTAAAAAGATAAAGACTGAAAAAAAGAGGTTAGGTGGAAGTTCCCGTCGTGGCTCAGCGGAAACGAATCCGACTAGCATCCATGAGGATGCAGGTTCGATCCCTGGCCTCGCTCAGTGGGTTAAGGATCCAGCGTTGCCGTGAGCGTGGTGTAGGTCACAGATGCGGCTCGGATCCTGCGTTGCTGTGGCAGTGGCGTAGGCCAGTGGCTTCAGCTCCGATTCAACCCTTAGCCTGGGAACTTCCATATGCTGCGGGTGCAGCCCTGAAAAGACAAAAGGCTAGGTGGTCAGTAAATAGAATTAATAGTAACAGTCATCTTACATTCGTGTACCAATTTTATACTGGTAAATGGTTCCAAAGTCATTATCTTACTTGTTCTTCATAACAGAGCCTGGTTGTAGTCCATGCTCTAAACTGAATTAGCCTTCTGACCCCAGGTAAGACATCTCAACTATCTGAGACACATCCTCCTCATCTATCGAATGAAAAACCCTCGTCCAGAGTTCCCGTCGTGGCTCAGTGGTTAACAAACCCGACTAGTATCCATGATGGACACGGGTTCGATCCCTGGCCTCGCTCAGCAAGCTAAGGATCCGGCAGTGCTGTGAGCTGTTTTAGGTTGCAGACATGGCTCAGAATCTGGGGTGGCTGTGGCTGTGGCGTAAGCCAGAGGCTGCAGCTACGATTGGACCCCTAGCCTGGGAACCTCCATATGCCACAGGTGCGGCACTAAAAAGAAAAAAGGCCAAAAAAAAAAAAAAAAACCAAAGAAAAAAGAAAAACACCTGCCTTACTCATCTCACAGGCTCTTGAGGATCAAATGATAAAATTTTTAACTTGCTTTACAAATATGGATATTCTCAACGTACATTCACAGATGACAGATCCTGAGGAAGTTATTAAGGAAATAGCACAGGTTTGGAAATTCACCCCAAATGCATGGTTGACATAACAGAAGACAATTACACTCCCCTACAAGGTTTCTGGAGGACCATGCTTCTGATTGTGGTATTTATTATACCCATATGCCTGCCCTGTTAAATTGGAGCTCCCCCCCCCATCCCCACCCAAGGGAAGAACTACCTCTCTTTTTTCTTAAACTTTTATCACACATAAGGAGAGCTCAGGACTAGAGGCTGATCACAGGCTGACAGCACCACAGCCAGTTCCTGTCTAACAGGTTGTTAAAGCCTACTTAATATTTTATGGTACATGCATTTAATGATCTCTTCTTTACAATAATTAGCTCCTAAATCCAACCATTGGCTATTTTATACAATATAGACATCATAAACATTAAAACATATATCACAAGAGCAGAACTAAAAGTCCTAGATCTGCTACAAACATAAAACATTAATCTAAGTCACCAAGGAATGGATTTGCCAAGGTAACACATGCTAATTGTCAGAAATCGTAAGAACAATTCATAACATCTTTGTCTTAATGACAGTTCCACTGGCACTTTTGATGCTGGGGAGCAAAATGGAGAACAGACTTCATTTACCTGAGGCTACCAGCACAGCTTTCCATCTATTCTAGGGCTGCTTTCCCCAATCTCTGCTACCCAATGAAATATTTGTAAATTTTAAAATAGTCCCTGGGACACCTAGATGGGCAGTCATCTCTGCTTCTACAGAATAAAACTGGCAAAACATATATGGAGGGCATGCTGCTGGATGTTAGGCTGAGAGGACCCCAGGTTCAGGTCAGAAACAAGGGACAGAGAACAGAAGCCTATTTGAAATCAAGCTTCTACTCCCCTGGGAACCACATGGATCCTAGCAACACTGAACAAAGGGCTACAGACAAAGCGATGGAGGATTCTGGACCGTAAACCATTTTTCTATCTCTGGGCTGTATACATTCAGACGCATCACTGGCCTGCATTAGCACTGGCTACCATGCTCATACGTTATACTCCTAACTGGGAAAATGGTAAATACTGGGATTTTCTGTTTCCGGGGATTTTAGGTTATATAATGACTCTGTTATCAGTCAGACTTTTTGGTTTCTGTACAAGGAAGATCCAGAGACCAGGGATGCTGTTCATCAACTAGAGGAGTCTGACCTGCAGCAAAGAGGCTGAGACAAAGCCCAAGGTCAGGCAGTCAGAGCTCTGCAGGGAGTAAAGAACCCAAGTAGGACAAGTCTTACTAAGGATACTTCGCTAACCCACTTAGGCAGAGCCAACACCCGATTATGGATTCAGGTGAACCTGACACGGAGAGGGAGTGGTGGGATGTTGGCACATTACTCAGAATCCCTCCACCACCCATGCTTTAACCATCTAGTAGTCCTAGCAGCTTACAGGATTTCTAAGGGCAATGTGGGAGCTGGAAGACGGACTATTGAAAGGAACATACCCATCCGTGGTCATGAAGAAGGTGAAGATGGGAAAAGAGTAGAAAGAGCCACAAACCTTCAGTGCCCACAGAAGACTCTTAGCAGTTTTAAATCATAAAAATGGGGAAAGAAACACATATTGATCCTTGGAAGAGAGGGGAAATAAAATGACTAGTAAGGGAGTTCCCTTGTGGCTCAGTGGGTTAAAGATCTGGTGTTGTCATTGCAGTGGCTTGTGGTCACCGCTGTGGTATGGGCCACATGCTGCTGTGTGACTCCCCCCCCCCAAAAAAAAGACCACTAGCAGCCCGCACAGGGCGATGACTGGAGTTGGAATTTGTCTTAGTACCACTCATCTGCTCTTCTCACTTGATGATGATGATCTCAACACTGGTTGAGAAACACTGAGACTCTTTGCCACACAGGTCAGTGATGATCACAGTCTTTGTTGAGAGACCTGAACTACAGACGTTAGCATAACACCACCTTGATACTCAGATTTCATTCATCAAAAAGTGAACAACTGTGAACTCTCCGCAACTGGCGTATATCCAGTATCAACATGTTACATGTCATATTTTGATGATGCAATGCTCTAAGTCAAGACACCCAGCCTAAGTAACGAGGTGCTTTGCAAACACACCGCCACACTTTCCCCTTGTGCACAGAAGAGAAGACAAAGCCTAACGCTAAATGGACACAGATCACCTCCTGGCCTCCACCAGCAGCCGAGTCCCAAGGCCTAAGAGCTAGGGCGTTACCAAGATCCAGAAATTCTGAATGACAGACACACACAAGGCCAAGCAGGTACCTCTGAGAATAGCCATTTGCGACACACTCTGGGCCTCTGCCCTTTCACCTCCTTTTCACGGCTATCTCTGTTGGGAAAGAGAGAACCTGAGTGCTAAGGGAGGACATTCTCTCCTCTTCACCAAAGACATATTCCTTCTGCAGTTTCCTCCTCGACTGTCGTGTTGTCAGCAGATTTTACGGGAGGAAGGACGAGGGAACGGACAGGCTCACAACCCAGAGCAATTTTTGGATGCAATTAGGAGACTCCACTGGCACTGCTTTAGGATCTACAAGTTGGAGCAAGTTGCCCTGCACTTAAGAGAGGACGGATTAACCACACCGATTTCATCTAAATCAATTTGCACTGTTCAGATAGTATGTTCATGAAGCAACCAAGGCATTCTGATTTGCAGCGGTACTTCCCAGGGGGGGTGGCCTTGCAAGGTACAGCACGCTAGATGAGGAATCTAGTAGTCATGAAAGTAAACGGGAGGGCAACAATTGCTCCTTCATGTACCTAGCCTCTACCCCTGCCCAGCACAGCCCCTCCCTGTCCTAATCCTGGAGCTGCAAGTAAGGTGATAGGCCTTAAACAAGCAGAAGCCCAAAATACAAGGCCAAGACTAGGGCGTTAGCCCAGACAGCAGAGGACTCTGCACACTGTAGGTGCTTTTAATACATTTTGTTGACTCACCATTGCCAGATGCTAATCGTGCTTAGACAGCCATGACTAAAATTATTTATGCCATTTTTCAGTAGAAATTAACTAACTGCCCCCATATGGGCTGAAAATGGCTGAGGGTATGTTTTCAAACGAGTCTGAATCAGATTGTTAGGCTGGAGTACATTAGATATGATTCAAGTCTTAGCTTAAAATAACCACCATTACTCTGTATGCCTAGTTTTACGTATGTTTTCATTCAGCAGTACGTGCATTAGAAAAAAAACCAAAGAAATAAAACTTAGGACCAAAGTAGGGTGATAGATTTGGCTCCCCAAAGGGGTTAATAATGGAAAGTTAAGGTTTCCAGTAAACTAGGGTTCCTATTTACACCCAGTCAAGCTGTTATCCCAATAAAAGGTAAATGAAGTACTTTCTTTGAAAAGTATAATGCTAAGGGTTTATAGAACCCTTTCATCTTCAAAGGACTAAGCCAAGACTCACAATAGCCAGTACACAATACGCTGCCTTTTATACAAGTGCATCAACTATGAAAGAAAGGTCGTAGGAATGTCCTAGGGTCATAAAGCCAACGCAGCATCAGATTTGGGGCGAACTCCCTAATCTTGGCTTCTAGACTTTTATTTCAACCACATAAATCAAGTTGCGAGGAACAATCAGGGGAAACCTAATTCGCATTATATATCTGTATTAAGTTAATTGAGTGGGCATGAATATATAAAAATAGCAAAGACTTTCCCCTCAGGCAGTGAGGAGTGGAGAGGAGTGAAAGGGGGGGCTTGAGGGTTAGGGGTAACCCTCTTGCTCAGGGTGAGAAGCAGGGGAAGGAATATCCTTGTTCGGCAGTCCCCTTCTGTTGGAACACTGCCAGAGAACTGATGTACAGGGAGGGAAAAGAACGAGGTTAAAGGCCCCCCTTACGGCCCAACTTGTTCAGAAGCACAAAAATCAACCCACACACAGCACTCGTCTATTTACACAGTCTCTAATACATTCCTTTATAAGGGTTCCTCTTCAGAGACACACAATCACCAGCAACCATTCTCCTCACACTCAGAAATCCTCAAAAAAGGCAAACTGGTTAAGGAGCCAAAGGCTGCAGGGCTGGGAGGCTGGGAATGCACAGGTTGATGGGGAGGAGTCTAAGAGACAGGTGGGTTCTGGTGGGAGATTCGGGTGGGCAGGTAGGTGTGTGACGACGTAGGAAGAAGGCGAGTGAGAGTGAAGGCGGGTAAGGGAGTGTGGAAGAGAGGGAAAGTGAAGATTCCAAGGACCCCAGGATCCCAATTTCCGGCTCTGAGAAGAAACGCCTCCAAAAATTGCATTGCACACGAAATGCATTACCGTCCCCGAAAATGTTTCCGCAAATCCACTCCGCCGTCATTTACTTAATTCTTACGAGCCAGGAATGGAAACACCCCACCTCTCCCGCGTTCGGTCGCAGTCTGTCCTAGGGACCTACAAGTTTTTTCCCTCTCCCCCACTGAGCTGATTGCAAAGCTAGGCCAGAAATAAGGAACCACCCAGGCGGAGACTCGAGGATCGCTCCCCGGGTAGCAAAGGGATTAAGTTTCGCCGGGCCTCCCCGCGGGCAGGGTGTCCGCAGCATCGCCGCCGCAGCAGCCACCGCCGGGCGGCCAAAGGGCGCCGCCCGGGCCGAGGAGGCTGCGGGCCGCGGGAGCGTGGGAAGGCGGCGGTGCCCTTTCCCAGACTCGCACCCAAGCTCCAAGAGAGCCGCTCGCGGGCCGGCGCCCGGCCCGGCCGGGCTGCGCGAGAGGCCTCGGACCCGCCCCCGCCCCGCACCCCGGGAGTGCAAACTCCGTCCGGGGAGGGCAGCGACGGGCGCCCGGGCCCCAGCGGCGCAATGGGGAGCCAAGGCCGGGCCAGAACCCATGCCGCCGCCGCCGCCGGCACCTCGAGCCTCACGGGCCCCGTCACCCCGCCCCGCCGAGCCCCGGAGCAGCCCTCGGCCCGCGCCGGGCCCCGGCCGCACCTGAGACGCGGCCCGAGCCGGGGCCGAGCTCGGCGCGGGCGGTGGCGCTCGGCCCCCGGGGCCGCGGCGAGGGGGCGCGTTTTACCCGGAACATTCCCGGCTGCCGCCCAGGTCCTCGGCGCGCCCCCAGGCCACCGTGTGCTCGGCTGCCTCCGCCGCGAGCTGGCTCGGGCTCTGGCGCGAGCTCCCTGGCCGCCGCCGCCGTTGCCGCCGTTGCCGCCGCCGCTCTAGGCCGCCGCCCGCCTTCGCCGCCGCCGCCGCCGCCGCGCAGCAGCCGGGATCCGCCCGCCCGCACGCCCCGCCGGGGACAGCACGGCGGCCACCACGCTACCGCGGCAGGATCTCCCAAGCCAAACTTAAAGAGTTTTCGCTCCTTAGTCCAGAGGCAGCACCATGACACCGCGGCGGCACCACACTGTCATTTCCGCCGCCGCAGAGCGGGGTGGGGGGAAAAAAAAAGGCAATCCCGACGAAAAGGGGGATGGGGTACGGGCGAACTGGGCTAGGGCTGCCGCCCCGAGGGAGCGCTGGGAAGGGCCCGGCAGCCGGGGCGCTCGGCCACCTTCCCCGGCTCACCTTCCGCCGCCCCGTCCGCTCCCAGCTCCCACTGCCCCTCCTCTGGAGGCGCGTTTACATGTTTTCTCCCCTGGCAGGAGTGACCGGAGAAACCTGAGCGAGCAAAGGCAGCGGGTGGGTGGGGTTCAGGTTACTACTGTACCTACCAGCTGATTCCAGCAGCCTTTTCTCCAGCGCCCTGTCATCTTGAAGGAAGACACACGGAGAGGGGCCGGAGCGGCCGTGTGTGTGTGTGTGTGTGTGTGTGTGTGTGTGTGTGTGTGTGTGTGTGTAAGAGAGAGAGAGCGCGAGCGAGAGCAGAATATGTGTGAAATGCAGAATATGGCCAAACTCTTCTCCCAGTCGCCAAACCCCCTGGTCCCACAAACCCCCAGGTTAGAACAACCAAAAGGCCGTGGCGACCCTCAATGAGAAGAGAGTGCCTAGGTCCCACCGCGCAGGTCCTCGGACGCAGCCGCTCTATGCAAAGTTAACTACAGAGTAAAACAAAAATAGTGGAGGAGACAGAAAAGGGCAGACAATTGAAGGAAACCCAACCCCTCTTTTCTTTTTACAAAGGGAGAATGGCCGCGTTTTATTGGCCTTGGGCAGAAGTTGTGGGGATGGACGAAAGCCACCAAAATTTAAAAACAAAACCAAAAGAAAAAAAAAAAAAAAGGAGAGAGAATAGGGTTTCCATTACATATTTTAAGCTTTGATGGGCAAAACAAGAGGGTCGTTAATAAGAGGACAATGGGGCAGATGCCGGCTGGTCAGCTATTCATTGTCTCTAATAAGCTAATTGGTCCATCTCAAACGCCAAAGCACTCCTAGGTCTGGAGTCAAGTTCGTGGGCTGCTCTGCCACTGGCTCAGAGACCACCGCCCTACTCACAAGGAGGGTGAGAGAAGGAAAGAGGAGAAGGCCCCAGAGGAGATTCTTTTCAGAACAGGGGGAGAAAAAGGGAGGATAAAGGGGAAAGAAGTGAGAAAATGGAAGGAAACAACCTTCTTTCACATAGGCCTGCTATTACCTTGCATGGGAATGAGTCCAGAAAAATTAAGGTAATTCTGGGTGTATCCCATCAGAGACCAATAGTAATTAGCCAACACCCCTGTTAAACAATGTGCTAGAGAAAGAGAGCACTGAGGTGGAAAGGAAGACAAAAATCACAACCGCGCTATCCTGATGAAAGTCTGGCCCTAAGAGAAATAAAAGTTAGTGAGTCACACCAAAGGCTCAGGCAAAAATACAGCAAAACGGGGCTACCTCAAACCTAAAAACGTCTGTATAGCTGGAGAATCAATAGTGAAAAAGCGAGAATGGAGAGAAAAAATATTTGCAAACCGTGTATTTGATAAGGGGTGAGTACGTAAAGAACTCCTACAATCCAATAACAAAATATATAATATGATTTTTAAAATGAGCAAAGGGGAGTTCCCCTGCGGCAAGCAGGTTAAGGATCTGGCGTTGTCACTGCAGCAGCTCGAGTTGCTGCTGTGGCAAGGTTTCAGTCCCTGGCCCGAAAATTTCCGTGATGCCTTCGACACAGCCAAAAAAAAAAAAAATAGGCAAAGGACTTGAATACACATTTCTCCAAAGAAGATATACAAGTGGCCAAGAAACATATGAAAAGATACTCAACATCAACAAATCATCAGGAAAAGGGAAACCAAAATCACAATAAATATCTCGTACCTATTAGGCCGTCCATTATTAAAACAAAACAAAACAGAAAATAGTGTTGGTGAGGATGTGGAGAAATTGGAACACTGTACATGGTTGGTGGGAATGGAAAATGGTAAGGAGGTTCCTTGAAAAGTTAAAAATAGAGCTACCATATGATTCAGCAATCCCTCTTCTGGAAATATATCAGAAAGAATTGAAAGCAGAATCTCAAAGAGATATTTTCATGCCCAAGTTCATGGCAGCATTATTCATAATAGGCAAGAAGTAAAAAGCAGCCTAAATATCCATGCAGAGATGAATGGATAAAGAAGATGAGACATATACATTCCAAGTGTACACACTGAATATGGCATATACATTTAGCCTTAAAAAAGAGGAAAATCCTGCCTTATGCTACAGCATGGATAATTCTTGAGGATAATATGCTAAGTGAAATGAGCCAGTCACAGAAGGACAAACACTGCATGATTCCACTTACAGGAGGTATCTAAAGTAAAGTCATAAAAACAAAGCAGAATGGTGAATGCCAGGGCCTCAGGCGAGGCAGAGGGGAGGAGTTGTTTGGTGGATGTAGAGTTTCAGTCATTCAGGACCGTGGTGAGGGGTTCTGGGGACTCTGTTGCATAACAATGTGCATGTGGGTGACAGTATTGTCTGTACACTTAGAAATTGTTGGGAGAGTGAATTTTATATTACATGCCCTTTTGCCACAATAAAAAAAAAAATGGCCACACCCACAGCATATGGAAGTTCCTGGATCAGGGATCGAACTCGCACCACAGTAGCGACCCCAGCCTCTCCAGTGACAATGCCAGATCCTTAACCTGCTCTGCCACAAAAGAACTCCAAAAAACACTTTTTTAGGGAGTTCCCATCGTGGTGCAGCAGAAATGAATCCGACTAGGAACCATGAGGTTGCGGGTTCAATCCCTGGCCTCACTCAGTGGATTAAGGATCTGGCGTTGCCATGAGCTGTGGTGTAGGTCGCAGACGCAGCTTGGATCTAGCATTGCTGTGGTTGTGGTGTAGGCTGGCCTCTGTAGCTCTGATTCCCAATTCGACCCCTAGCCTGGGAACGTCCATATGCCACGAGTATGGCCCTAAAAAGCCAAAAAAAAAAAAAAACCCAATTTTGTAAAAGGTTGAGTCAGAAGTAAATTTATCCTAGCATAACAGAGGAGTGTATATATAAGAATTATATAAATACATGCATGATATTATATATATATATATATATATATATATATATATATATATAGTCATTTTAGGGCCACACAGGTGGCATATGGAGGTTCCCAGGCTAGGGGTCGAGTCAGAGCTGTAGCCGCCAGCCTATGCCATAGCAACACCAGATCCAAGCCGCGTCTGCGACCTACACCACAGCTCTTGGCAATGCCAGATCTTTGACCCACTGAGTGAGGCCAGGGATCGAACCTGCGTTCTCATGGATGCTAGTCAGATTCGTTTCCACTGAGTTATGACGGGAATTCCTGCATTAAATATACATTTGTATATAGTTATATATCACAGATACTTTTAAGTGTAAAGAACAAGCAGTGGGAAGTTTCCATTGCTTCAGTAACAAGTCCAGCTAGTATCCATGAGGGTGTGGGTTCAGTCCCTAGCCTCACTCAGTGGTTTAAGGATCTGGTGTTGCTGTGAGCTGTGGTGTAGGTCGCAGACGCGGCTCGGATCCCTCTTGCGGTGGCTGTGGTATAGGCCAGTTGTAGCTCCGATTCGACCCCTAGCCTGGGAACCTCCATATGCTGCAGGTTCGGCCCTAAAAAGCAAGAAGCAAAAAAAGGGCTATGTACGGTTTGGTGCTACTGTGTAAAAAAGGGGGGAGGCATAGGTCTGTCCAGATACGCTTGTATGTGCATAGACTCTTTAGTAAAAATACCTAAGAAACTGATGACACTGGTTCCCTGGGAGACAAGCTTAGGAAGGAGAAGTATTTTAATTATTTTAAAATTGTGTGTGCCCTTTTGTATTGTTTATGATGTTCGTGTATTACCTTTTCAAAAACAATTTTATATGAATCGGGAGCATAGAGACAGAAAATAGAATAGAGGTAACCAGGAACTGAAGGGAGGGGAGAACAGGGAGTTATTGTTTAACGATTATAGAGTTTCTATCTGTGATGATGGGGAAGGTTCTGGAACCTGACAGTAGTGATGGTTGCACAGCATTGTGAATATACTTAATGCCACTGAATTATATACTCAAAAATGGTTAAAATCAGATTTCCCGTGTAGCCCAGCAGTTTAAGGATCCAACGTTGTCACTGCAGCAGCTTGGGTCACTGGAACTTGGCCCAGGAACTTCCGCATGCCACAGCCACAGCCAAAAAAGAACCCAACAAAAAATGGTTAAAATGGTAAATTTTACGTTACATATATTTTACCAGAATAGAACAAATTAAAAAATTAAGAGAACAAGGAGGTATACAGGACAGGTAGAGATTATTTTATTTGTGTAAGAAAGTAGATGTATGTATATACCAGTAAATTCATAGAAAGTAACCTGGAAGCACAGTGTAAACAGTGTGAGCCTAGAATTGCCGTGGGTGTTGAGGGGACCTTCCAGGTTTCGTTGTATATATTTTATAACTGTTCGAATATTCTAGAATGAGAATTTCTTTTGTAGTTAAAATTTTTTGTTTAAGGTATGTCTCCAAAAAAATCCAAGGTTAAGGCAGAATTCAACCGATCCCTGAGAATTCTTTAACCTCACCTGATATGGTCCCTACAAAGAGTGAGAATTTTCTAAAATGTGGACAAGCGGCTACATTCATCACGGACACACGTGATGGGAGAACTGTCACTTTAAAGCAGATTTGCTTTGAACTGCTTTTATCAAGCTTTAGAAGCTACCCTTTCCTTCAGTTTTTAGCAGTCTCTCCTCCACCCGAGCTTCCAGTTGATACTTTTCAAGCCAGTCCCTGGCTCACCAGAGCTCTACACAGAGCGCTCCAACTCCATGTTCCCTCCCCAAGCAGCAGTCCACATTCTGGAACTTTCCTTTTTCCTCCTCAAAACTTAAAACCCGTTTCTGGGTCCCTTTCACAAAGGACCTTACTGGTTAAGGATTTCAACCAACTCATTGGGACTAAATGTTAATAACTTCATTTGTCTCTCTATTAGTAGATAATGTTTTAATCTTAACAGAGGCCTTCAATGTATTAACTCAAAAGAATGACTAATAGTCTGTGTGGGTGGGGATGTGGGGTTGGGGAGATTTTGCTAATCACATCACATAAGCAACTACTTTGAAAATATCCTCACTTTCGGTGGTTTTATGCAAATCACCTCTGAAAATGTATTAAAGCAAGTGTTTCGTATCTGGCAGGAGACGCAAAATCAGTTGGGAGTATGTGATGAAATTATTTGTATATAATTATTTAATGGTTACTTTTTGTATATAACATGTGTTGATCCTATTAACAAAATAAATTGGGCCCATGCGGGGCGGGGGGCGGGGGGATGTTTGACAGATCCGGCTTGAGGTGTTTAATTGAATTAATCTGAGGCCAACTCACGACACCACAATCCTGGAGTATGAAAGGCACAGCTCATGGGCTCTTTTTTTCTAACTATGGGGGTCGGGGTGGGGCGGGGTAGTCCAGGGAACGCTCCAGATACTTTCTACAGAGAGAAGCACAGAGCCCAGTCTGTTTCGGAAGGAAAAGAAAAAAATCACAGAAGGGAGATTTTGTTGCACAAGAGAATTGTTGCTTCTGCAGAAGGGAATCTTCATACTGCTCTCAAAAGAAGCAGCTAGTTGTCTGAGATCCAGAGGTTGACTGAAGGCTTTTCTAACCAGGGGGCTCTTAACAGGATGGTGAGAAGAAAAGCACTCTGGCGTGGGCTCATCAATGGGACATTGTTCTAAAACTAGTTGTGAACGGGCCATGTGGCTACTTAAGAGACAGTGGTTCAAAATAAATATGTTCCCACGATGGAGAAATGGCATGCTCCTGGTCCTTCTTATTCACCTAGATTTTGGTTCTGCTTTTATTGATTTTGTAATTTATCTGCATGATCGTGTTTGTTACAATGAGCATGTATGTTGGAAATCTATAGTACGCTGGTAAATATTTTTCTAGAGTTTCAGTGAGTCTCCAGACCCAAGCCTAAACCTTTCAGCTACATGCCTTCCTAACCAGCGCCCCAGGTGACTTAAAGTCTGGGTTCTGTGACTCCCCATCCTCCAGGGTTTTCTCCCATCTCACTGCCTGTTCCTCAGGCTCTGTGGCTTCCTCCTCCTACTCTTCAACCTCGGAAGCTCAGTGTGTCCCAGGCCTCTGCCCTTGGTTTTCTTCTCCGTCTGCACTCACTTCCTAGGTGACCCCCTTTTTTTTTTTTTTTTTTTTTGTCTTTTTGCCTTTTCTAGGGCCGCACTCGCGGCATATGGAGGTTCCCAGGCTAGGGGTCTAAGAGGAGCTGTTGCTGCTGGCCTACACCACAGTCACAGCAACGCGGGATCCGAGCTGCGTCTGCAACCTACACCACAGCTCACAGCAATGCCGGATCCTCAACCCACTGAGCAAGGCCAGGGATCGAACCCACAACCCCATGGTTCCTAGTCGGATATGTTAACCACCGCGCCACGACGGGAACTCCTAGGTGACCCCTTCTAATGCTATGATTTTTAATACAATCGCCACTTTCTCGCTCTCCAGCCCAAAACTCTGATAAACATACATACCCACCTGACTGCTTCACATCTCCACCCGGATGCCTTGCAGACAGCGCTAAGTTAATGTGACCCAAAGAAACCTCTTGGTTGCTACGCCTCCACGTCTCAGAAGATGGCACCACCCGAATGCTTAAATCAAACACTGGGATGTCTTCCTCCACCCTCCCCTCTCCCCGACATCCAACGTTGGATCCATCATCAAGTCTTATCTTGGTCTCCCCTCTTCCACTTTGGTCCCCTTGCAATCAGTACTGCAACCAAAGTGAACTTTAAAAAATGGAAATCTGAGGAGTTCCCGTCATGGCGCAGCAGAAACAAATCCAACTAGGAAATATAAGGATGCGGGTTCGATCCCTGGCCTCACTCAGTGGGTTAAGGATCCGGGGTTGCCGTGAGCTGTGGTGTAGGTCGCAGATTCAGCTTGGATCTGGCGTGGCTGTGGCTGTGGCTGTGGTGTAGGCCGGCAGCAACAGCTCCAATTAGACCCCTAGCCTGGGAACCTCCGTATGCTGCGGGTACAGTCCTAAAAAGACAAAATAAAATAAAATAAAACCGTGATTGGAACTAGTGCTTTCTGTTGGAAGATACTGGCCTGAACTGGGTTAAGAGGGCTGCTCTAATTAAGTTCAAATCTGGCCCGAATGAATTACTTCCGAGGCCACTGAGAACCTGCAAGTACAGCCGATGAACCATTGTCAGTGATCCCTGGGAAATCGTACACATCCCCAAAGACTGGAGAAGAATGGCTTTCAAAAGTGGAAGGAAAGCAAGTTCTGCAAACTACAGACCAGGGTGGACTCTGAGGCAAGACTCCTGGGATTCTTCCTCTTACCCATTTCAGTACTTCTTTCTGTTCCTGGAACATTCCTTTGCATTGCTTGTTCCTTCTGCCTAGAGCAGGGGTGGGCAAACTTCTCTAACGAGCCAAACAGTAAATATTTTTGGCTTTGGGGCCATATGGTCTCTGTCGCAACTACTCAGCTCTAAGCTAAAGCAGCCAGAGACAATGCGTAAAAAAATCAAACTTGGTTTACAAAAACAGGCTAGGGGGCCAGATTTGGTCTAAGGGCCATAGTGGGTCTACCTGGAGTGTACTTTGCCAGGATTGTTATGCAGCTAATTCCTTTTTGTCCAGAATTCAACTCAAACATCGTCTCAGAGTACACCATGCAATCTAAAGTAACTATGCATTTACTTGCTTCCAAATCTCCTGATCTGAATTTCTACTGTACCTATCACTGACTCATATTTTCTTATTTATTGGCTTGTACTCATACCCCCCCACACACTAGATTGACATTTATTGTGATCTTATCATGTGCCTGACACTCTTCAAAGCATTTTACATGTATTAGCTCTTTTATTTTATTTATTTATTTATTTGTTTATTTATTTATTTATTTATGTCTTTTTTTGCCTTATCTAGGGCCACACCCGTGGCATATGGAGGTTCCCAGGCTAGGGGTCTAACAGGAGCTGTAGCTGCCAGCCTTTGCCACAGCCACAGCAACACGGGATCTGAGACGCGTCTGCAACCTACACCATAGCTCATGGCAGTGCCGGATCCTTAACCCACTGAGCAAGGACAGGGATCGAACCCGCAATCTCATGGTTCCTAGTCAGATTCATTAACCACTGAGCCACGACGGGAACTCCTGTATTAGCTCTTTTAATCTTAATAATAACCTCCCGGCAATAATCCTTAGTCTCCACATTTTATAGAGGAAGAAACTAAGGCCGAGAGATTAATTCATCCAGAGTTTAGCAAGTGGTGATTCCAGGATTTAGACTCAGGCGCATAAGCACTATGCTATTGTGATATTGTGATTTATGATAAGAAATATATATTTGGTCTTCGGCCCTGTTCCTGGCAGAGAACTCCTAAAACTCTTGGAATTTCCTAAGTGTTGTGAGTGGAAAAATGTGGTTTCTGTTATGTTAATGATGTGAATTTTGGACCACACCCAAGGTAGGATGCTGGTTGCCAGAGGAACTCCAGGGAGGGGCGGGGCTAGAGGTTGAGTCAATAGCCAATGATTTAATTGATGATGCTTATGTAATGAAGCTTCCATAAAAATCCAAAAGGACAGGGTTCCGAGAGCTTCCAGTTTTGTGAACAAACGCTGATGCTGGGAGACTGGGCGCTTGAAAAGGAAACTCAAGAAAACTCAGTGTCCGTTCTTTTGTGCACCTTGCCCTAGGCATGTCTTCCATTTAGCTGTTCCTAAAATTATGTCTTTTTATAATAAACAATAAGCTAGCAAGTAAAATGTTTCTCTGAGTTCTGTGAGCCACACTAGCAAGTTAACTGAATTCAAGGAGTTGGAGCGGGGGGGATCATTGGAACCTCCAATCTATAGCCAGTAGGTCAGAAGCACAGGCAACGACCTTGTCTTGTGATTGGCATGTAAATGGGACGGGCAGTCTTGTAGGACTGAGCCCTTAGCGTGTGGAATCTGACACTGTGTCCAGGTGGATCGTGTCAGAATTGAGTTGAACTCTAGGACTCCCAGCTGGTGGGGGAAAATTGCTTAGTGATTTGAGGAAAGACCCTGATACTCATTGGAACTGGAGTCAGAAGCATCGCTATACTGCATCACAATTATAAGCTCCATGAGACCAGGGATTTTATCTGTCTGATTTACTAATGATGAGCTTAGAACAGAACATAGTGCAATTCCTGGTGTAAGTTAAGCACTCAATAAACATTTGTCCATTTAATAAAAATTCTAGGATGCTCAGATCATTAAAGGGAGACGTTTTCATGGAGAATAAGTGAAATTAATCTGATTTCCTTCTTTGATGAGGCTAATCTTTAGGGAGAATAAGCAATGAAATTTTGAATTTCTTTGGATTTTAGCAAAGCATTAAACAAGTTCTTTCCTGGAACCCTTATTTCACCAGACCTTTCAGTGTCATTTAACACTGCTGCTCTTTTCTTCCTTTTTGTGTGGTTTCCATGACACCACGCTTTCCTTGTTCCCTTCACACCTCTATGACTATTCTTAATTGTTCTTTCATGTGATCCTCCTCCTCCATCCACATGTAGGTGTTGACCAGGATTTTAGCCTTGGTCCTTGGTTCTTCCCACTTTCCAAATTCTCCCAGAGGGTCCCATACATTCTCATTGTTTCCACTTTTACCTTCACTCTGGTAACACCCAAGTTTATATCTCTAGGCCAGAACTTTACTCCAAGTCTGACAGATCCTACAGGTGCCTCAACTTGAACGTGTCCAAAACCAACCTCAGTATCTCCTCCTCAGATCTATTCCTTTTTTTATATTCTTTGCCTCAACTGATGATGTCACCCACTCGCCTCCCCACCAAAAACCTGAAAATCTTTTTTTTTTTTTTTCATTTTTGGCCACCTCATGGCATATGGAGTTCCCGGGCCACAGATCAGATCCAAGCTGCAGTTGAGACTTAAGCTGCCTCTGCAACAACACCGGATACTTAACCTACTGTGCCGGGCCGGGAATTGAACCTGAGTCCCAGCACTCCCAAGACACCACCAATCCCTTCGTGCCACAGCAAGAACTCGCTGAAAGTCATATTTGCCTCCTCACTCTCTCTCACTCCACCCATAGCAAAACGCTGACCCGATCTTGACAATTTTCCTCCTCAAATATTTACTCATCACACACCTATGTGGTGTAACCAGCACTTAGTTGGTCTCCCTGACTCCAGTTTTGACCCTATCCAACTCTTCACACAGCCATCAAAATTAGCTTCTCCTCCTCCTCCCCCTCCTCCTTCTTCTTCTTTTTTGTTTGTTTGTTTTAGGGCTGCACCTGCAGCTTATGGAGGTTCCCAGGCTAGGGGTCGAATAGAAGCTACAGACGCCAGCCTACACCACAGCCACAGCAATGCGGGATCTGAGCCAAGTCTGCGACCTACAGCACAGCTCACAGCAACGCTGGATCCTTAACCCACTGAGAGAGGCCAAGGATTGAACCCGCATCCTCATGGATACTAGTCAGGTTCGTTTCCACTGAACCAAGATGGGAACACCCAAAATTAGCTTTTTAACTTGCAAATATGATCACATAGCACCTCATTGCCTACAAGATGGAGTCCAAGCGTTGTCAGGGCTGCTGTGCAAATCTCATCAGACTTGCCAGCTTCACCTCCTGATACTGCCTCACTCACAGCTAATGTCTCAACAACACCAAATGAGGGTTGCCTCTGTGGCACAGTGGGTTAAGAATCCAAATGCAGTGGCCTGGGTTGCTGCAGAGGTGGGGTTCAATCCCTAGCCCAGCACAGTAATTTTAAAGGATCTGGCGTTGCGGCAGTTTCGGTGCAGGTTGCAGCTGCTGCTCAGATTCAATCCCTGTCCTGGGAAATTTCATATATTGTGGGGGCAGCCATATATATATATAAACAATACCAAACTGTTTGCATCCTTGCAGTTCTCCAGAGACACCCATGATTTTGCTCATGCTGCAGCCTCTGCTCTGATGCCCATCCCCTCTGCCTCTCACTCCCCCTTTGCCTGGCAGACTTCTTGTCATTCTCTTAGACTCAGACCAGGCATCATCTGCTCAAAGAAGGCCTCTTTAACATGTCCCATCCAGGGCTGGGGCATGTTGCGTGTTCCTCTTCCATGCTTTCAAAACATCCTGCTTCTGTCACTGCACTTGCCCTGTTGTGTCTTTCCTGTCTGTCCACATGCCCATATCCTTCATTAGACTATAAGCTTCCTGAGGGCAAGGATTATGCTTTATTTAAAATTGGATCCGTCACACCATGTATAATGCCTGGCACATAGTAAGAATTCAGTTAACTTTTGATGGGTCTACTACTTCATGGCCATAACATACCATGTTGGCTCATTGGGTTGACTTGTAACACTCGTAATTCTTTTCCCCAAGTAATTGTTACATGGCGTGGTTAAGTGCAATGATAGAGGTGAAACAAAAGAACACAAGAGGGACACCCAACTCTGCCTGAAATGAGGGGAGGTAGAGGAAATGATGTGTCAAATCTAAGCTGCAATGATAGAAATAAAGTGCGTGGAACCAAGGAGGAGATAGTGTGGATCTACTCCCATAGTCAGACTACGCCTGGACATTATTTTGGTCAGTGAGATCAGTTGGATTATTTAATAGATGGCAGTGGTTTGGAAAAAAATAAAGCCAAAGATCAGGAATGGTTGAAGGACCAGGGAAGATTTAACCAGGTTAAGAGAAGACTCTAGGGATGTGATGGATTTCCTTCAGATATTTGAAGGGTTGAGTTATGGGTTGAATCGTGTTCCCCACAAAAGATAGGTTGACGTCCTAAACTCTGGAACATGAGAATGTGACCTTATCTTTGAATGCAGATTCAGTTCATTCAGATGAGGCATACTGGCATAAGGCTGGCCCTTAATTCAATGTGACTGGCACTCTTTTTTTTTTAATTTTTTTTTAGGGCCACAGTTGTAGAATATGGAGGTTCCCAGGCTAGGGGTCCAATCGGAGCTACAGCCGCTGGCCTACACCATAGCCACAGCCGCGCCAGATCCGAGTTGCGTCTGCGACCTACACCACAGCTCACGGCAACGCCGGATCCTTAACCCACTGAGCGAGGCCAGGGATCGAACCCGCAACCTCAACATTCCTAGTCGGACTCATTTCTGCAGTGCCACGATGGGAACTCTATGACTGGCATTCTTATAAGAAGGAAATCTGGTCACAGGCACAGAAGAAAGATGGCCTTGTGAAGAAGGAGGCACAGATGGAATTGTGCTGTCACAAGCCAAAATACAAGAGCCCCCAGAATCTGCAAAGGGCCAGAAAGGATTTTCTTCAGAGCCTTCAAATGAAAGATAGCCCTGTCAACACCTTGATTTCAGACTTCTAGTCTCCAGAACTATGAGACAATAAATGTATGTTGTTTTAAGCCACCTGGTTTGTGGCACTTTGTTATGGCTGCCACAGGAAACTAACACAGGCTGTCATGGAGCCAGGAAAGCAGATTTGTTCTATGTAAGACCCAATGGATGGAAGATACGGGAATACAGAAATGTTTCTTTATAGGGAATGGAAACCTCACAGCCACACTATCGAAAAATAAACTGAGCTGCTGTGGGAGCGGGCAAGCTCCTTATCACTGGAGGTCCAGGCTTGATATTTATGTGATAGAAATGATAATGACAGTGATGATAATAATAATAATAACATAATGATAATAACACAACTTTCATTCTTACCCTGATTTGAGCAAGCCAACTTTAAAAAACTGTTTTTGATATAAATTGGCGATATTTGAATGCTGATTGGATATTTGATCATATTAAGAATTTTGTGTTAAATTTTTAGGTGAAAGTAATGGCATAATGGTTATACTGAAAGAGAGAGGGAGATAGAGAGGAGTGGGGATTGATCTTAAGTCTTTTAGAGATACACACTGAGAGTTCCCATTGCGGCGCAGCGGAAAGGAATCCGACTAGGAACCATGAGGTTGCAGGTTCAATCCCTGGCCTCACTCAGTGGGTTAAGGATCCGGGGTTGTCGTGCGTTGTGGTGTAGTCCTGCAGTTGTGGCTCTGATTCAACCCCCAGCTTGGGAACTTCCATATACCGTACCTGCGGCCCTAAAAAGACAAAAAAAAAAAAAAGGAACGAAGGCAGGCAGGACAGCGTGGTACTGCAATATCAAAGAGCAAAGTAAATTTGTTTTTTATTGCTCTCGTGCTGTGCTGCTATTGTATTCTATTTCTACTCCTATTGTATTTGTTAGCCAAGTGCCACAAACCTAATGGCTTAGAACAATACAAATGTATTATCTTATACTTCTGGAGGTCAGAAATTTAAAATGTCTCCCTGGGCTAAAGTCAAGATGTCAACAAGACGGGTTCTTTCTGGAGACTCTAGGGAAAATTCGCTTGCCTTTGCCAGCTTCTAGAGATCACCTGCCTCCTTGGGCTCATGGCTCCTACTTTCATCTTCAAAGCCAGCAGCGCAGTGTTGTCACGTCTCTTTTATTGTCTCTGCCTCTGTTGTCTCATCACCTTCTCTAACTGCTCTTCTTCCTCCCTCTTATAAAGAATCATCAGTGGGAGTTCCCGTCGTGGATTAGCAGAAACGAATCCAACTAAGAACCATGAGGTTGCGGGTTCGATCCCTGGCCTTGCTCAGTGGGTTAAGGATCCAGCGTTGCCGGGAGCTGTGGTGTAGGCTGCAGACGCGGCTCGGACCCTGCATTGCTGTGGCTCTGACGCAGGCCGGCAGCTACAGCTCCGATTAGACTCCTAGCCGGGGAACCTCCATATGCCACGGGTGCGGCCCTAAAATGACAAAAGCCAAAAAAAAAAAAAAAATCATCAGTGGATGCTAAAACTAGTGGATGAAAGTTTACGGGACAAGAAGATATGTATATAGTCTGAAAAGTGTGTCCCTGTTAGATAGCTATTAGTACAAGAGGGTAACAAATAATAACTTTACAGGGGAGAAACACAACAAGTAGGATCTGAACCAAGTGGCCAAAGTTAACGGGACAAATCAACTTCACTTGCCTACTGGACACAGCCCTTCTGTAATGCTCCTTCCAAGAGCACATAATCTGAATCTAATCATGAGGAAACCTCAGATACACTCAGATGGAAGGACATTCTACAAAATAGCTGGCCTGTACTCTTTGCAATTGTCAATGTCGTGAAACATAAGTACCGTATAACTACTCCAGATTAAAGGCGCCGTGAAAGCTGAATGTTACTCACAAACTGAGATTTTCTTCTGCTGCAGAGGACACTGAAGGGACAATGCATGCAGCAAAATCTGAATTAGCAGTTAGTTCTGCAGATTCATTAATACTGTATCAGTGTTAGTTCCTGATTTTGATCATTGTGCTTGAGTTATGGGAGACAATGTCCCTATTATTAGGAAATACACTCTGAAATATTTATGGGTGAATGGCATCATGTCTGTCACTTACTCGCAAATGATTCAGAACAAAAGTGTGTGTGTGTGTGTATGCGTGTGTGTGTGAGACAGAGAGAGAGGAAGAAGAAGGAGGAAGCAAATGTAGCAGAATGTATAACATTTGGGAACTCTGAATGAAGGACAAAATTGATTTTTTTTACACTGACTGCAAGTTGTCCATAAATCTGAAATTCTGTCAAAATAAAAACCTAAAAAAAAAAGAAGTGATTCTAAGATGAAGAGGAGGCAGCAACTTTTTCTCAGCCAGTTTTACTTTATTTCCAGTTTCTTTCAACAAGTTTGCCCACGGAGACACGTCTGGAGGAAGGACACTGGAGGCAGGTTTGCAGCTGTGACTGTTGTACACATGGGACAGATCTGTGCCAGTTTATTGCCTCCGGGGAAACTCAGGTAGAAATAGGATAAAGAGGAGTTCCTGTCGTGGCTCAGTGGTTAACGAATCCGACTAGGAACCATGAGGTTGCGGGTTCGATCCCTGGCCTCGCTCAGTGGTTAAGGATCCGGCGTGGCCCTGAGCTGTGGTGTAGGTTGTAGACACGGCTCGGATCCTGCATTGCTGTGGCTGTGGCGTAGATCAGCAGCTACAGCTCCGACTAGACCCCTAGCCTGGGAACCTCCATATGCCGCGGGTGCAGCCCTAAAAGGACAGAAAGAAAAATAGGATAAAGGTATAGGAGGGAGGGATATTGCTGGCATGGGGCATGTTGGTGGAGTCCACACTGATGGAGCATTAGCCATAGACAGGAGAAGGGCTAGATTCCCACTTAAGAAGGAAGAAAGCATGAGACCGTGCATATGTAGGTAAGTTTGTGTGTAAGGAGTTGGTGAGAGAGATTTCCTTCCTGATGGCCTCTTTTCTTTAGGAGTAGGAGGCAAAGTCGTCCATGCAGTGTGAGGAGAGAAGGGTGCAGTGCAGAGTTAAAACAGCTCTTCTGAGGGATGGGAGAGGAAGCTAATCAGGGAAAGGTTGAGTCACCTGATATTGATGAGGACCCAGATGAGGTTCTGGGGAGTTAAAATCAGGACACAAAAACTGGCATCTTTTGGATAGAACTAGAGACTCTCATACTAAGTGAAGCAAGTCAGAAAAAGAAAGACAAATACCGTATGATATCACTTATATTTGGAATCTAATAAACGGCCCAAATGAACCTTTCCACAGAAAAGAAACTCATGGACTTAGAGAATAGACTTGTGGTTGCCGGGGGGTGGGGGGGATGGACTGGGAGTCTGGGGTTAATAGATGCAAACTATTGCCTTTAGAATGGATAAGCAATGAGATCCTGCTGTATAGCGCTGGAAACTATATCTAGTCACTTATGATGGAGCATGATAATTGAGAACAAGAATGTATGTATGACTGGGTCACTTTTCTGTACAGTAGAAAATTGACAGCATGGTAAACCAGCTATAATCGAAAAAATAAAAATCATTTAAAATTTTTTTAAAAAACTGGCATCTTTGCAAAAGAGCAAACACACTGATTGACTCACACTCCATGGATGACTTTGCCTCCTACTCCACGAAGTTCGTGCTTTAGTATGCACATGGATGGATCACCGGAGTCTCAGTTCCTTGATTTATTCATCTCCTATGATCTTTTCCTCCACCCCTATATGGTCATCTACTCCCATGGTTATATCCTGGACCTTATCATCAGCAAAATTCTATCACCATTTTTATTTGAAACACTCCACTCCTCCGCCACCCATCCTCACTGCCAACACACACACACACACACACACACACACACTCACACACACACACACACTCACATACACAGCATCTCCAAGACCTCCAATCCATTGGTCATCACTCTTCTCATTATTCATCAGCCTCCCTCTGACTTCATTTCTTAACCAGTCCTTCCTGAATCTGTGTTTCGTCCTTGCAAATATGCTCAATTCCCTTGGCTATTTCTGTTTGTTTTTTTCTTTTTTTGACTGGGCCAGGGATCAGATCTGAGCCACAGTTGCAGATCCTGCACCACAGCTGCAGAAATGTCAGATCCTTAACCCACTGTGCCAGGCCAGGGATCGTACCTGCTTCCCAGTGCTCCAGAGACACCACTGATCCTGTTGCATCACAGTGGAAACTCCCTTAGCCATTTCTGTTGACTCTACTGGCAAAACTCCAACCCCAAATAAACTGCCATCTGCCTTCCTGAAGCCTGCACCCAAGCAGCTGAAGACTGCAGGAGAGTATCATACAGCCAAGCTGATTAGTTTCACTTTAAGTTTATGAACTTAAACCTCAAGAGGGTATTCAGTCCCTCCATTGTGCCCTTTTCTTTTTTCAAGGAATCCTCTTCTTCAGTTATCTCCTCGCTCTTCTGAAACATCAATCTCTCCCTCTCCTTTGGATCATTTCAATCAGAGCTCAAGCATACTCTAGTGCTGCTGACCTTAAAAAATAGAAACTCTTCCTTGTCCATAGATTTACCTCCAACTTCCATGTCATTTGTTTATTTCCCTTTAGAGCCAGCTATTCATATATAAAGCTCTCAACACGTCCTCGCTCCCCTTCTTGTCTTCTCTGTCAATCAATCCATCCTCCATTGCAACCAGACTCTGCCCAACCATTCCACTAAACAGCTCTTGTCACCAGTGACCTAGATGTTGCCAAATCTAATAAGCTCCTATCTATTCTCATTTTACTCATGCTCTCAGCAGCATTCAGCACTGTGGACCACTCCTTCCAGTTTGAAATACTCTTCTCTCTTGCCTTTCTTGACGCTGTACTCCTGTGGTTTTCCTCCTGACAGCTTGGCCACTACTCATGCTGCCTTCTTATCTGCCCCTTCCTTAGCTCATTTTTAAATATTAATATTCTTGGAGTTCCCATCGTGGCTCAGTGGTTAACGAATCCAACTAGGAACCATGAGGTTGCGGTTTTGATCCCTGGCCTTGCTCAGTGGGTTAAGGATCTGGCGTTGCCGTGAGCTGTGGTGTAGGTTGCAGACGCAGCTCGGATCCCGCGTTGCTGTAGCTGTGGTGTAGGCCGGCAGCTACAGCTCCTATTAGACCCCTAGCCTGGGAACCTCCATATGCCGCAGGTGCGGCCCTAGATAAGGCAAAAATAAATAAATAAATATTGATATTCTTCAGTGATCTGGCTTAAACTCTCTTCTCATTTCACTCTGTATTCTTTCACTGAGTGATTTCAACCATTCCCATGGATTTTTAAATGCCATTTTTAATTTTGATAACCCCCAAATTTAAATCTCCCAACCAAAGTGCTCCTCTGAGTTCTGGTTGTCCACTTGACACCTACATAGAGATATCTCACAAATACATCACACTTTATATATTCAGAACTGAAGTCGGGATTACCCTAATCATCTTCTTACTTTCAGTAGTGAGCCTGTCGCCTAAGCCAGAAATCCATGTGTCATTTTTTTTGTCTTTTTTTGCCTTTTATGTAGAGCCGCACCCGCGGCATATGGAGGTTCCCAGGCTAGGGGTCTAACAGGAGCTGTAGCTGCCGGCCTTCGCCACAGCCACAGCAACGCGGGATCTGAGCCGCGTCTGCAACCTTCACCACAGCTCACGGCAACGCCGGATCCTTAACCCACTGAGCAAGGCCAGGGATCGAACCTGCAACCTCATGGTTCTTAGTCGGATTCGTTAACCACTGAGCCACGAAGGGGACTCCCATGTGTCATTTTTGAGTCTCCCTTTTCTCTTAGTCTGAATTCCAGCTGTCCCTCCTTAGCAGGCTGTGTCTTCCAAAACAGCTTTTAAAGCTAGCCACGTTTCTCCATCTTCATTGTTATCAGTCTAACCTGGCTACCTCCAACTCAAGCCTAGATTGCAAATATGACCCAATTTCTCCACTTGCATTCTTGCCCCCTCTAACCCATTCTCCCCCAGCAGCAAAAATGACCCTTTTAAAATGAAAAATCAGGAGTTCCTGTTGTGGCTCAGCGGTAACAAACCCAACTAGTATCCATGAGGGCGTGGGTTTGATCCCTGGCCTTGCTCGTTGGGTTAAGGATCCGGTGTTGCTGTGAGCTGTGGTGTAGGTCGCCGATGTGGCTCAGATCCCACATTGCTGTGGCTGTGGTGTAGATCGGCAGCTGTAGCTCCGATTCAACCCCCAGCCTGGGCACTTCCATATGCCGCGGGTTCAGCCCTAAAAAGACTAAAATAAAATAAAATAAAATAAAATAAATCATGTCACTACACTGCTTAGAACCCTTCAGTGCATCTGGGAAAAAACATTCAAATTTTTTACCAACAGGCTAGACATGGTATAATCTAAGCTCCGTTTTCCCGGAATCATCTCCCTGCCCTCCGGCCTTCTTTTAAAAAGTGCTCAGACACACTAAGCTCTCTTTTGAGACATGGTCTTTGCACTTGCTCTTCCTTTTGTCTAGAATATGTTCTTACCACCATTCCTTTATATCCTTTAAGTCTGAACTCAAATGCCAATTGCTTGGATATGCCGTCCCCCAGCCAATACTTCTAAATAAAACAGGTCCTTTTTGTTATCCTCCTTCTTAGCCTCTCGTTTGTTTCCTTTGTAGAACTTACTGTAATTTATAATGATTTTCTTTATTTACTTTTTTGTCTGTCTCCTCTCAGGGCAGAGTTCAGCAGGGGTGGCTCATCTCTGCTTCCCATGGTGTTGGATGGGACAGCTTGCCTAGGTCTGAAAGATCCAATATGGGCCCACTCAGAAGATTGCAGCCTTGGTGCTTGCTTGCTGTCAGCTGGGGCAACCCGAAATCTCCTCATGGTCTGTTGCTCCAGCAGAGCAGCTGCGATCTAAGATGGTGAAAACAGAAGCTGCAAAACCTCTTAAGGCCTAGCACAGACAGTTTTAAATCCTTCCCGTCCCATTCTATTAGTCAAAGCAGGTCGCATGACCAACCCAGATTCAAGAAGAGGGTAAACTCCACTGCTTGATAGGAGGACCAGCAAAGTCACGTTGCAAAATGGGCATGCGGCGTGTGAGGGATTATCACAGTCGTACTGTTGAACCACCACCTTCAAATATCTAAATGGCTCAGTCCTTCGCCTCTTAAAGATTGTTGCTCAAGTGGCACTTTCTCAGGGAGGCCTTTCCCAACCACTCTATATTAAACTGCAATCCCATCCTTCCCATTCCCTGAATAGTGAATTATTTTAACACTACAGAACGTCTCACCATCCAGCACATATACATCATATGTATTTATGGTCTGTCTCCTCCTTCTAGGATACAAGTGTCACAAAGGCAGGAATTTTTGTCTATTTTGTTCATTACTAGATTGCCAGAACCTACAAAGCGGCTGGCATAGAGTAGGCATTCAAGAATTATTTAATGAATATGAGTTCAAAAATATATGAAAAGACCATAGTGAAACCACATTATTACAAAGTACTTAGATATCTACTATAAGCATATTACACCATTTTTTTTTTCTTTTTAGGGCCGCACCTGCGGCATATGGAGGTTTCCAGGCTAGGGGTCGGATTGGAGCTGCAGCTGTCAGCCTACACCACAACCACAGCGACACAAGATCCGAGCTGAGTCTGCAAACTACATACATTACAGGTCGCAGCAATGCAGGATCCCCGACCCACTGAGCAAGGCCAAGGATCAAACCCACATCCTCATGGATACTAGTCGGATTTGTTCCCACTGTGCCACAACAGGAACTCCCTATGTAAGAAATTTTTAATCGAAGAAGATTTTAATATTCCCAGGAGACACAGAGATAAAAAGCCTGTTTCCCCAACTCTGCCCACCTCCAACAAAATTTTTATTCAGTGTGACTTTTTTAAACAGCTTTATTGAGATGTCATATGCATACAATTCATCCATTTAAAGTACAGTCACAGAGTTGTGTAACCCTCTCTACAATCAGTTTAGAACATTTTCACCACTCCAGAATGAAATCTCATACCCAATAATGATCACTCTCCCCCACCTCCCTGGATCCTGGCAACTATTAATCTACTTTCTGCCTCTATGGATTTACCTACTGTGGACATTTCATGTAAGTGGGATCATACAGTCTGTGGTCCTTTTTGACTGGTGTCTCTCACTTAGCATTATGTTTTCTTTTTTTTTTTTTTTTTTTTTTT
>PVHT020000015.1:17341382-17356995 GCA_004024745.2 Catagonus wagneri | reverse complement strand
TTCTCTCTCACCTTTTTTTTTTCTTCACTTGTTCTACCCAGTTATTTCAGGGGTTTCTTGCAGTTTTTGGAGGTTTAAATTGATCAGCATTCAGATGATGATTTGTCCAACTTGTTTTATATTTAGATGCGTTTTTTGATGTATTTGTGGGAGAGGGAGAGCGCGACCTCTTACTCCTCCGCCATCTTGCCGCCTCCTAGCATTATGTTTTCAAAGTTCATCCATATTATAGCAGCTAACAGTCCTTCATTCCTTTTCATAGCCAAATAGTATTTTATTCTATGGATATACCAAATTTTACTTATCCATTCATTAGTAGATATACATGTGAGTTGTTTCCACTTTGGAGCTCTTATGAATTATGGTACTATGAACATTCATATACAACATGTTTTCATATTCTCTCAGAAGAATTGGTGGGTCAACCCTTTGTTTAACATTTCAAGGAACTGACAAACTATTTTCAAAAAAGCCATATTACATTATACTCCCATCAGCAATGTATGAGGGTTCCAATTTCTCTACATCCTCACAAATGCTTGTTATCAAAACTGACTTTTTGGTTATAGCCATCCTACTATTTGTGAAGTAGTATGTCATTATGATTTTGATTTTAATTTCCCTGATTTCTAAAGATGCTGAGTATCTTTTCATGTGCTTATTGATCATGGGTATTTCTTCTTTGGAGAAATGTCAATTCAGATCCTTCGCTCATTTTTAAATTGGGTTGTCTTTTTTTATTTAATGATTTTTATTTGTTTCCATTATAGCTGGTTTACAATGTTCTGTCAGTTTTCTACTGTACAGCAAGGTGACCCAGTCACACATCCGCATATACATTTCTTTTTCTCACATTATCATGCTCCATCATGAGTGACTAGATATAGTTCCCAGTGCTATACAGCAGGATCTCAGGATTCTCTTTTGATTTTTGAATTTTAAGAATTTTTTGGAATAATTATTTATATGTTCTAGATACAACTTCCTTATCAGATATATAATTTACAGCTGTTTCTCCCATTTTGTGGATTGACCTTCTACTTTCTTGGTGGTAACCTTTGAATCACAAAAGTTTAAAATTTTTGATGATATCCAATCACCTCTTTTTTCTTTGGTTGTTTGTGCTTTTGGTGTCATAACTAAGAAACCATTTCCTATCCCAAGGTCTTGAAGATTTATGTCTATGTTTTTTTCCAAGAGTTTTATATTTTTAGCTCTTATCTTTAGTTAATTCATTTTTAATAATATTTTTGTGCATGGTGTGTGGTAGGTGTCAAAGTTTATTCTTTTGCATGTGGATATTCATTTAAAATTGTCCCAGTACCACTAGTTTTAAAGTCTATTCTATCCCCCATTTAATTGCCTTGGTATCCTTGTCAAAAATAATTTGACTGTAAAATGTGAGGGTTTATTTCTGGACTCTCAATTCTATTCCATTGATCTATATGTGTATTCTTATGCCAGTACAACACTATCATGTTTACTGTAGCTTTGTAGTAAGTTTTGAAATCAGGAAGTGTGAGTCTTCGAATATGGTTCTTCTTTTTCAAGATTATTTTGGCTATTCTATTACATTTCCATATGAACTCTTAGATCAGCCTATAAATTTCTAAAAAGAAAAATAAAAAGTCAGCTGGGATTTTGATAGAAGTTTCACTGAAACTATTGATCAGTTTAGTAGGTACTGTCCTCTTAACAATATTAATGAGTCTTCTAATCCATGGACATTGGATATATTTCCATGTATTTAAGACTTCTTCATTTTCTTTCAATAATATTTTGTAGTTTTCAGAGTGTAAATTTGGTACTTTTTGTGTTACCTTTTTTTCTTAAGCATTTTATTCTTTTTGATGCTATTTTTAATGGGATTGCTTTCTCTTTTTTGGCCACTCCCATGGCATATTGAAGTTCCCAGGCCAGAGATCGAACCCAAGCCACAGCAGTAACCCAAGCTACAGCAGTGATAACACTGAGTCCTTATCCATTAGGCAACCAGGGAACTCCAAAGGGATTTCTTTCTTAATTTCATTTTGGATTTTTTATTGCTAGTTCATAGAAACACAATTGATTTTTGCATATTGATTTTATGTCCTGCAACTTTGCTGAACTATTAGCTCTAATAGCTTTCCTTTTTGTGGACTGCTTAGAATTTTCTCTATACCAGATCATGTGACCTGCAAAAAGATATATTACTTATTCCTTTTCAATATGAATGTTTTTTATTTCATTTTCTTGCCTAATTATCCTAGCTTACGACCTCCAGCACAACATTGACTAAAAGCCTATTGTTCCTGATCTTAGGGGGAAAGCTTTCAGTCCCTCACCATTTCAGTCTCACTTTGAGTGTGTTAGCTGTGGGGTTTTCATAGATGCCCTAAATCAGAATGAGGAAGTCTTGTTCTATGCCTATTCTGTTGAGCATTTTTATCATGAAAAGGATATTGAATTTTTTCAAATGTTTTTCCTGAATCTATTGAGATGACCATGTGATTTTATCCTTTATTCTATTGATTTATTCAGCATGATTTTGAAGAACATTCTATATCGTAAGAACTACTGAAGGAGTCTTCTAGCCATACAGTATGAAAGCTCCTTTACTTAACCAAAAGTGTGCTTCATAAGACACTGTTAAATGCTTAAAGGCGTCCCTGGGAGCAGTCTAAGTAGGTAGCTATTAGGAGGAGTGGTTGGGAGATATGCCAAGGTACTCTGCCAGAAACATCCTGTGATTAAGAACAAAGTTTGCATCCCATGACCCGACAAATCTCTTTTTCTACCTTAGAGAAGTTGCAAAGAGGGGATGTTAAAGTTAGGAGACTCCGTTGTTTTATGCAGAATAAGCTAAATTGGCCAGAAATGTGTGTCAGGTGCTCCTCTTTCTCCCAGAGAGTAAAGATAAATATGGCTGGGTGCCATATGATGTAGAGCCTGAGTGATCCTGGATGTCAAGGCAGAAAGCAGTTCACACTTGAAAAACTTGCTTGAGGGAGAGAGAGCTCAGATACGATGTGGTCAGTGGGATAATTTCCCAAGAAAGAGGAACCTCAAAGAGAGGTTTGGACTTCCTGGTCTGACCGAAGATAAGGGAAACAGATAATTGAGCACCCTGATTAAGGGCACCACCTTTGACGTGGACTCCTTTGTTCGGATCCCAGCTCTGTCACTTAATAGCTTGTGCCCTTACTTCTCTGATCCTCAGTTTTATCACCTATGCAGTGGGCACAGAGTTGTTAAGAGTAAATGAAACTGTGTTTTAAAGTCTCTAGCAAATTGACCAGCTTATAATAATCACTCCATGATAATTGACATTCCCTTCCCTCCCCTGTTTGGGAAAGAATGTTACTGATTGGAGAGGATAACCTTAGGTCACAGGGTGAAGGGGTCAGGAGTAAGAATGTGATTATATCTAACTTTCCAGATGCAAGGTCATGAAACCTGGAGATGTATGCTTGGTCTCATGAAGGAGCAATTTAAATCCTTTACACAAAAATGAAATTAAGGAAAAGTATTTGCTATCAGAGTACTTTCAGCTGCATGTTAACAACTGGTTTACAGCATAAGATAATGTATTATCTCACAAAATAGGACATCCAGACCTAGTGTGTGCTACAAGATTAGTTAACTCAGTAGCTGGATAATTTCATGAAGGACACAGTTTCTTAGGTCCTTCTTATTACCATTTAAAGAATCCAGTTCAGGAGTTCCCTAGTGACCTAGTGGTCAAGGATCTGGCCTTGTCACTGCTATGGCTCAGGTTTGATTCCCAGCCTGGGAACTTCCGTATGTTGTGGGAGCAAGCAAAAAAATCATTTAAAAAAGAGAAAAAGAATACAATTCATCCTAGGGCTTGTTTCTTTTAGAAGGCTGCTTGTAGCAATCACTACACACATACTTACTCACATCCAATGGGAAGGAGAGAGACAACCGCTCCTTCAAGCACAAACTAAAAATCCTTCATTTAAGTCTTACTGGGATCCGCCTTGTTCATTGTCCACCTCTGACCTTACTAATAGCTATCATCATGGAATTGTTTACCTCTGATTGACTTAGACCTGGATTCCTAAGCCAATCACCAGTAAGAAGAGGGAATTAAACAAGTGATTTCCTCTAATGATAGTGGCTAAGCCTTCTGAGTCCCAAAACGAGGATGATCAAGGCATGAAGCAGAGCCCCCAGGCAATCAGCAATGGAAATGTAGTGTGAGGAATGGATTTTAGTGATCTTAAGCCACTAAGGCTTTTGGGGTTGTTTGTTACTGCAGCACGACCTAACCTATGTCATATAACAATAGAAAATGTAAGTAACATGTTGTAAACTATATTGAGAGTGTGGAGAGAAGGGCCACTTGGGGTGTAAATGAACTAACTCCTCATCTATGACAGCAGGGAGTCAGTAAAAGACATTTAAAATGAAAATAGGAGTTCCCTGGTGGCTCAGTGGATTAAGGATCCAGCGTTGTCATCCCTGGGACTCTGGTATGGCACAAGTTCAGCCCCTGGCCTGGAACTTCCACAGGCCTGGCCAAAAAAAAAAAAAAAAGAAAATAAACAGTATAGGCAGTTGTGTTATTTAGAAATATGGAGTAAACTACCAGGAAACAAACAAACAAGCAAAAACCCTGCTAAAATAACTGAAAGTTATTACCCAGCGAATGGGCTTGGGGTTGGAAGAGGTAGGACAGGAAGATTTTTATTTTTATTATAAATTCTTTCAGATTTTTAATATTTTAACTTAATGCATTTGTATTACTTTAATGATTTTTTAAAATTTCTAATTATTTGACTTTATTTTATTTGATATAAAAACAATCATTTCAGTTCCTGGGAACACGGTCATAAAATCCAGGTGAGGAGTTCCTGTCATAGCTCAGTGGTTAACAAACCCAACTAGTATCCATGAGGACACGGGTTCAATCCCTGGCCTCATTCAGTGGGTTAAGGATCTGGCATTGCTGTGAGCTGTGGTGCAGGTCACAAACACAGCTCGGATCCCGCGTTGCTGTGGCTGTGGTATAGGCCAGCAGCTACAGCTCCGATTCAAACCCTAGCCTGGGAACCTCCATATGCCATGGGTGTGGCCCTAAAAAGACAAAAGACAAAAAAAAAAAAAATCCAGCTGAAAAATCTTCTGAAAAGGAAGTTGTGTTTTGGTTGACTCACATCTGACACACCCTAATTTATTCCTGAAGAACACTTCACTTTTGACCATCTGATGGTGAAACTGGTCATCTGAAAACTAGCCTCCAAATTAATACAAGAACAAGAGAATATTTTTATGCCATTTAATAATGTTTCCGAGAGAAAAGTACATCCAAAGGGTTTCCACCCAGAAAATCGAGTAATTTAAATTTGTTGTGAAATGTGTTATTTGCTGACATGTTGTTTTTCTTTAATAGAATTTTTGAGGGGCTGGAGCTGCAAGGTTTTTCTCTAATGGATTCTTCTCGTACCATGGGACTAAGCCTGTCTTCCAAAGCCTTCTCTACCAACATCAAAGTCTTCACGAAACTCATTTCTTACCTGGCCCCCACACCTGCTGTGGCCATACTGTCTCCCCTCTTTAAAACCTGCATCCCAATTTGTGTGGATAGTATGGTCATCTAGGAGGGTCCCATTTAGGAATCGCATGGCATTTTCGGCATCGGCTCTGTGATGGTATTCTACAAAACAGAAACCACATGCTGTTTTCTTTATATTATCCAGGCCCATAAATACATTCTTGACATCACTGCATCGACTAAAGAGCTCAAATATTTGTTCCTCAGTTGTATAAAAGGAAAGATTCCCCACATACAGTGTGGAGCTTTCCATCAGTAATTTTTCATGCTCATCGTTGTCACCACTAAACTGCTGGTCCCGGTACTCGCTCAGCTCCAGGGAGGAGTCGCTGCTTGGACTTCTCAGGTCATCGGACATAGTGCCCAGTGGGCACCGTGAGGGCAGCAGTTCCCGATCCAGGTTAGCAGCAGTAACACCACCAAAAAAAAAGCAAACAAACCCTAAATTGAATTTAAAAAAAAAGTAAAGTTACAAGGAGGGAAACAAATGCAAACCTGTGTATATCTAAGAGGTTTGTGCCCAGATGCATAGATACCTCAGCTCTTGATCGTGAAGATCACATCAAGGCAAACCCCAAATGGCAAGTTCCAAGCCCCAGGAACATGGTCACAAAGTCCAGTTTTTTTTTTTTGTCTTTTTTTTTTTTTTTGGTCTTTTTGTCTTTTGAGGACCACATATGGAGGTTCCCAGGCTAGAAGTCTAATCGGAGCTATAGCTGCTGCCAGCCTATGCCAGAGTCACAGCAACGCCAGATCCGAGCTGCGTCTGCGACCTACACCACAGCTCACGACAATGCTGGATTCTTAACCCACTGAGCAAGGCCAGGGATCGAACCCGCAACCTCATGGTTCCTAGTCAGATTCGTTTCCACTGCACCATGAAGGGAACTCCACAAAGTCCAGTCTTGCAAGTCTTCCTGAAAGGAAAGTTATGCTGCCTTTGGTTGACTCAGATCTTACACATCTCATCTATTACCTAAGAACACATTTAATAACAGTATCTTCTGGGAAAATACGGCATAAAACAGCAAAATGGATTGAATTTTCATGGATAATGAGCACTATTATGGTTTCTGATTGAGGGCTAGGCATCAGATAAATCACAGATATAATCAGGGTCAAAGCACAAATACAGTTGTCACATACTCTCTCATAATTTAAAATAATAAATTTTTAATTCAAGTCTATAATATGGAAATTAATATATTGTATTGTTAGATTAGGCAAAGAATCCCTATATACTCTCAAGTACTGAAGAGTAAAAATGAGGAGTTCCCACTGTGGCTCAGCAGTAATGAACCGACTAGTATCCACGTGCGTTCGATCCCTGGCCTCGCTCAGTGGGTTAAGGGATCCGGCGTTACCATGAGCTGTGGCGTAGGTAGCAGACGCGGCTCGGATCCCACGCGGCCACGGCCTAGGCTGGTAGTTTCAGCTCTGATTAGACCCCTAGCCTGGGAACTTACATATCCTGCGGGTGTGCTCCCCGCCAAAAGAAGAGTAAAAATGAAAACTCCCTGCCATCATAAATCTGACCTAAATTAAGAATAGATTTTATTAGCAATAATTCCGTTTATCCTCCTAGACTTTAGAATGACTTTTATTTATTTGAATATTCCAAGTCTATTTGAAAAATATATTTTTTTTAAAGCCCAAGTGTCTGACACCATACTTAAGTGTACCCAGGACAGAAAAAAACAAGAGAAGGAAACAGATGGACACTCAGGAAAATCCCAAACCACTTGGGCCCAGGTAATTTTAATGAATGACCTGTTTACTGAATTTTCCTACTGCAATCAAAGGCCTTAAAAATGATCAACTGGTTTTAGCTATGCTTTTCAAAAATATGCATTAGTCCTCTGCACGTCCCTCTATTTTGCAATGGTTCCCAAGTTTTAGTGTGAAAGAAATACCTGCAGAACTAGATTGAAATGTAGATTCTTGGGGGGGGGGGTATTTTTTATTTTTTAGTTAAAGTATAGTTGATTTACAATGTTGTGCTAATTTCTGTTGTACAGCAAAATAGCTTAGTTATACACACATATAAATTCTTTCTTTTCTTTTGTCTTTTTGTCATTTTTAGGGCCGCAACCTGCAGCATGTGGAGGTTCCCAGGCTAGGAGCCTAACAGGAGCTGTAGCCGCCAGCCTATACCACAGCCACAGCAACACGGGATTCAAGCCGTGTCTGAGACCTACACCACGGCTCACGGCAACGCAGGATCGTTAACCCACTGAGCGAGGCCAGGGATCGAACCTGCAACCTCATGGTTCCTAGTCAGATTCGTTTCTGCTGAGCCACAATGGGAACTCCTAAATTCTTTTTTTAATATTCTTTTCCATCATGGTCTATCCATGACTATAGTTCCCTGTGTATATAGTAGGACCTTGTTGTCTATCTACTGTAAATGCAAAAGTTTGCATCTACTTGCTCCCAAATTCTCAAGTCCATCCCTCTCTCTTCACCCTCCCCCTTGACAACCACAAGTCTGTTCATCTTGTCCATGGGTCTGTTTCTGTTTTGTAGGTAGGTTTATTTTTGCCATAGTTTGTATTTTACATATAAGTGACATCATATGGTATATGTCTTTCTCTTTCTGATTTACTTCACTTAGTACGATAATCTCTAGTTGCATCCATGTTGCTGCAAATGGCATTATTTTGTCCTTTTTATGGCTGAGTAGTACTCCATTTTGCATATGTATCACATCTTCTTAATCCAGTCATCTGCTGATGGACATTTAGGTTTTTTCCATATCTTGGCTATTATGAACAGTGCTGTAGTGAACATTGGGGTGCATTTATCCCTATGAATCATTGTTTTGTTTGGGTATATGCCCAGGAATGGGATTGCTAGATCTTTCTAGAAACATAGATCCTACCAAAATTGAATCAAGAAAAAATATATAAACAGACTGATCACTTTAAGTGAAATAGAATCCATTAAAAAAAAAAAAAAACTCCCTACAAACAAAAGTCCAGGACCAGATGGCTTCATAGACGAATTCCACCAAACATACAAAGAACTTTAAAAAAAAAAAAAAAGAACTTATAGCAATTCTTTTCAAACTCTTCCAAAAGACCGAAGAAGAGGGAACACTCCCAAAGACATCCTGTGAAGCCACCGTCACCCTGATACCAAGACCAGACAAAGATACTACGAAAAAAGAAAATTACGGGCCAATTATCTGTAATTGATGAATATAGATGCAAAAACTCTCAATGGAATGCAGATTCTCGAGGCCCACCCCTAAGAGATTCTGGCTCAGTAGATCGAGGCAAGGTCTAGGAACCGACATTGAACCTTTGAACTGCACCCTTCGGTGATCTTGATGCAAGTGGTCCAAGGGTCACACTTGGAGAAACTCTGCTGAGGAAATGCATTCTCTTAACAAAACTTGAATGAGCGCTCTTTATTTGCCAGGTACTATGCTAAGTGCTATGAATGAAAAAATGAAAAAGACATGGTACGAGTGTGATTTTCAGAAATTATTGTATCCCCAGCACCTAACATAAATAATGACTTGCACCCATGGTAGACATGTAATAAATATCTGTCGAGTGAAAGGACACGTGAGTTCAGAATTGAATGATACGGCCGGACAAGTAAGCAAGAAAACATGATAGGGTGTGTGCAATACTATTTTAGTGATACACGTGCAGAAAGGGAGAAGGGAACTAACATTTATTGGGCATCTACTTTGTGATGGACATTGCATGCATTTTCCACTACATCACACAGGCGGAGAAAGAGTTACTCAGCTTGGAATCACCAGAGAAGGCATCCAGGGCTGCATGCACTGATTCTCAAATGAGAAGTGTGAGTGAGTGTGTGTGTGTGTGTGTGTGTGTGTGTGTGTGTGTGTGTGTGAAGAGGATGTAGAAATCCAGGGAATGAGCCACATACAGAGAAAACATGTACAAGGGCAGAGCACAAAGAAAAACAAAAGTGCAGAAACATTGAAATGGAAGTCTGAATAAAACCAGGTGCAAAGAACAATGCTATACAACTTAAAGCAATGAAAATGGGGAGTCCTGCATATTTAGATGTCATTTGATGAGCAGTAGGAAGCCCACTGCCCAAAAATCATCTTCCTGATAGCCTGTCAGTGATATCTGAAGGTCTGCAGCTGGAAAGTCATTACTTTCAGTCATTGACAAATTGCCCCGTTAAAAAACAAATATCCCTCCCAGACTTCCTCTTTTTTCTTTTTCTTTCTTTCTTTCTTTTTTTCCTTTTTTTTTTGGATCTGGTTACTAGACTGGCAGATCAGAGAAAGTGATAGCTATAGTGGATTTCATTTTATCCAGGCATTGGACAACATTTCCCATAATTTCCTTGTAGACGAGATGGCAAAATATAGGCTGGGTGCTCCAACTGTTGAGATGAGTCTGTAACTAGTTGAACAAATGAACGATTTGGTGTCAGACGAGCAGGGAAGTTCTAGGAGTGAGCCAAAAAGCTCTATTCTTGGCTGTGTCTTATTCAGCTCATTTATAATTTTGGCTTACTTCAAACAAGAGCTTTTAAAATGGTCAGAGCAGTCCAAAGATAGGATGGGCTGCCTTGGGGAACAATGAACACCAGGCACTGAGGAGTTCAATCCAAACTTGGAGAGCCCCTGGCCCGGTAGTCAGGCAATGGAGAGGTTCCTTTTAACCAGTGTAGTGTTATGAATCAAGCCTAAATTTTGAAGTCAAAAGACCTCAGTTCAAATCTCAGCTTTACCATTTACTAGCACGGGGACCCTGGGCAAAGTAACCCAGGGTCATACTGACTTCAATTTCCTCATCTATAAACTGGGGATCAAGATACCTATCTTGCAGCAAATGCTGCGACAAAAATCATAGGTAAAAAACACCTAGTGTGGTGCTTAACACACTGTAGGTGTTCAAAAACCAGCAGATACTGGACAAATTATTCTAATCTTGTGATTCAGTGACTCGGAATAGGACATATAAATACACATCAAATCTGCTGATGACACGGAGGTGGGAGAGACTTTGAGCAGATCTGGGCAGTCTTGGATGAGGCTGAACCAAAACTGACAACGTGATGGATAATACTGAGGAATAAATGTCAAGTATTACTTTTAGATTCAACATGTGGCAAAAGGACAGAGTGAGGTAGATCTGGAAAGAGCACAGGGTTGAGAGCACAGGCTTTATAATAGGGGCGTTCCGTGGTTCATTTATTTATTCACTCATTCCTTCATTTATTCAATAAACATTTATGGAGCACAATGCTACATTCTAGGGAAATAAGAAATGAGATGTGGGAGTTCCCGTTGTGGCTCAGTGGGTTAAGAACCCGACTAGTATCCATGAGGAGGCGAGTTTGATCTCTGGCCTCATTCAGTGGGTTAAGGATCCGGTGTTGCCTTGAGCTGCAGATGTGGCTTGGCTCTAGTGTTGCTATAGCTGTAGTGCAGGCTGGCAGATGAAGCTTTAATTCTACCCCTAGCCTGGGAACGTCCATATGCTGCAGGTATGACCCTAAAAGGACAAAAAAAAAAAAAAAAAAGGGGGAAAGAAATGAGACGCAGCTCCTGCCCTCAAGGTTCTCACAACATGGGGGGGCAGAAAACCTACACGATAAATTAGTACACAATGTCATTATTCTACTTAAAGAAGCACATACTAGGCCCAGAGGTACCACAGAGAAGGGAGAGAAAACTACAGAGGGGAAATATGAGGAAGGGGAAATTTCTAGAGGATGTGATCCTTGAGTCTTTAAAAAAAAAATGATCACATTATATTTATGTTTTGAATAACCAATTCAGATTTGAATATAAAATACACAAAATGATGGGCAAAATAAGTCTGCCTTTCCACCCTTGTGCCCCAGCCACCTAGTTCTCTGCGGAGGCAAATCGCTGTCACTGGTTCTCCATGTGTCTATCCAGACATACACCAAGTCCAATTCTGAAAGCTGAATAAGGGTTTGGGTGGAAAACAAGGGATCATTCTCGGCAGAGAGAACCATGTGTACATAGGCATGGAGGCATGGTGGGGTGTTAAGTTTGAGATTATTTGGATAAGAAGATAAGGAAAGGATTATAGATGATAAAACTGGAAGGACAGCCGGGGCCAGGTTGTGAAAGGCTTTCTAAGGCACGTGGAGCAGTTTGGACTCTACCAGTAAGCACTGGGAAGCCAGGCAACGGCCTGAAGCAGAGGAGTGATGTGATCTCATATGCACTACAGAAAACTCATTCTAGCACCAATGTGGAAAACAGATTACAGGGGAGTAGCCCAAGAGTCGAGGAGACCATTTGAGAAGCTAAAACAGTAGCTTAAAGGTAGTTTAAAAAGTAGTTAAAAGAAGTCGTTTTTAAAAAGAGATGATGGCAAGAGTTCCCACTGTGGCACATCGGAAATGAATCTGACTAGTATCCATGAGGATGCAGGTTTGGTCCCTGGCCTCGCTCAGTGGGTTGGGGATCCGGTGTTGCCATGAGTTGTGGTGTAGGTCACAAACACGGCTCGGATCCCGCATTGCTGTGGCTGTGGTGTAGGCTGGCAGCTGTAGCGCCGATTCTAACCCTAGCCTGGGAACTTCCATATACTGCGGGTACAGCTCTAAAAAGCTCCCCCCCAAAAAAAAAGAGAGAGAGAGAGAGAGAGAGAGAGAGAGAGAGAAAGATGATGGAGCCTCTGGACTAATATAATGTTGTAACATAAAGAAAAGGCATACCAGATAGATACTTAGAAGAGAAACTTGAGCGAAGTTGAATGAAGATGCCACCCAAGATTCAGGCCTGGACAACTGTGGATAGAGTTCTGAATCACCAAAATGGTGGTTGCGGGGTAGGTAGAGGCGGAGGACCAGATTTGAAAAGGAAGGGGAATCTGTGACACACTGAGTTTGGTTTTGAGGTACGCATGAGATATATGTCCCACGTGTTGAGTTGCAGTTGAGTATTCAGGCTTGGAGCTTACAAGAGAGGTCTGGGGCTATGGTACAGATTAGTCAGTCAATAGCACTATGGGATGAGATGATCTAGGGGAAAGGCATAGAAGGAGAAAAATCCTGGGAAACACCAGCATTTAAAGGGTGGCAGAGGAAGAGTCCACAAAGGAGCATAAGAAAGAGTCACTAGAGAGGAATGAGGAAACTTAGGAGAGGGGCAGCATCACCAGAGCCAAGGACAAGCCCTTTCAAGAGAGGCTTGAAGACAGAAGTGGAGTGAGAGTGAGATGTTAAGTGCAGCAGAGAGACATTCAGTAAAACAAAAGTCCAGTAAAGCAAATGCTTAAAATTGTTCTTTGGATTTGACGATCAGGATGTCATCGGTTTCCTTAGCAAGAGCAGTAACAGTGGTGTTCTGGGATCAGAAAAGCCACACTTGGGGGTGGAGGGTGGTGGGGCTACGTTTTGAATGGGGGTGAGGAAATGGAGACAATGAGTGTAGACCGCTCTTTTGAAAATCTTTGGATCAGGATGAAGGATAATGTGAGAAAAAGAATGTATATATGTATATATATATATATATATATATAACTGCGTCATTTTGTTGTATAGCAGAAATTGGCTGAACACTGTAAATCAACTATAATAAAAAATATGGTGACAAAAGACACCATAATCAGAGTTTGAAGACATGTGAAATGAAAAAAAAAAAAAAGAAAAAGAAAATCTTCTGTGATAGTAGGAACAAAGAAACAGGGTGAGTACGTTAGGTACAGAGTCGAAGGAGAGTTGTCATTTTTTTTAAAAATGAAGTACAATTGATTTACAATTATACATATATATATATATTCTTTTTCAGATTTTTTTCCATTATAGTTTAGTACAAAATATTGAGTAGAGTCCCCTGTGCTATACAGTAGGTCCTTGTTGCTTATGCACTTTATATACAGTAGTGTGTATCTGCTAATCCCAAACTCCTAATTTCTCTCTTCCCCTCTTTCCACTTTGGTAACCATAAATTTGGTTTTGAAACCTTTGAGTCTGTTCCTGTTTTGTTAATAAGTTCATTTGTATCATTTTTTAAAAATTCCACCTATAAGTGCTATCATGTGATATTTGTCTTTATCTGACTTACTTCACTTAGCATGATAATCTCTAGGTTGATGTTTGTTTTATTTTTTTAATAGGGTAAAACTGAGCTTATCTAAACACTGATGGGAAGTAGCTGGTAAAAAGAGAAAGAATGGTGGAAGATACAGATAAGAGAGGGTATAACTGATGAAGTTAAGTCCCCAAAGAGGTGGAAGAGAATGGGTTCCAAAGCATGAGTAGTTCCTATAAGACAAGAAGAAAGGAAGTTAGGATGTGCAGGACCGTGCTCTGTGGCAGAGTGGGGTGAGGGCAGGAAATTGAAAGTTAGCATCTGATGGTCTAGATTGGCATAATGGAATAAAAAGTGAGGTCATGTGCTGAGAATAAAGTGGATCTTATAGATGATGGAGACCACCCACTTCACCAGATGAATAGGCTGGTGACGTGGAGTGTAGGGGAAAATGACTGAAAGGATAAAACTTGTAGATGGGTCATTGACAAGGACATCAAAGTCCCTCAGGATGTGGGCCAGAGCTGGGGAGACTCTAAGTGAGGTCCCTAAGTCCTCAGTAAGTGAGAGACCTGGAGGACAGCAAAGAGCAGGATTGGAAGAGTTTAGCTATAGTATCTCCTGGCCTCAGGGGATAAGAGAGAACAGAGAACCTCTTCCATTGAAACTTTGGAGAGGTCGCTGAGTAGATGTTAAGTATCTGATCCAAAGGAGGTGCTCAATAAACCCTTAAAAGAGTCTTTTAAGGCAACATGATAGTAAAATTGCATAGAAGGAACAGTCCTAATATACTCAGGGTTGGTCACACCACACATGGAGCAGTGCGTCCATTTCTAGGTGCCTTATTTTAAAGGGAACATTTACAAACTATAGTGGGTTGATTAGGAATTGGGCCTTATTTTAAAGGGAACAATTATAAACTATAGGAATTGGGTATGTTTAGTCTAGCAAAGACAAGGTTAAACCTTTAAAGGAGCATATGACAGGTATTGTGATCCATTTGAAGGGTCCATATGGTAAAAGTGAGATTAATGGATAGAAGTTATAAGGAGAAGACGGCGAATCTTTTTCTATCCAGTTTTTCATTTATCCAATGATGAAATGTGAACTTACCTAGTATATTCAAGTGGTGACTGGGTGAACACCTACCTGCAAAGAGAGTTAGAGAGGCCACAGTTAGAGAAGATGGAAAAGAAATGCAGTCACGGGGAGATTGGATTAAGATGGCGGAATAGAAGGACTGGAGCTAAACTTCTCTCCCGAAAAACAGCAAAACTACAAATGCCGAGCAGCCTTCAACCAACTGGACTGTAAACTTCCAAAAAAGATATTCTACTCCAGAAGACAAAGAGGAGACCATATCAAGAGGTAGGAGGGGCGATTACGCGATAGAAGCAACCCCATACCTCCCGGGTGGGAAGCCCCACAGACTGGAAAGTCACTGCATCACAGAGACTTAGCTACAGGACTGAGAGTTCTGAGCCCCACGTCAAAACCCCACGCCTGGGGATCGGGCACAGGGAGAAAGAGCCCCCAGGGCATCTGGCATTGAAGGCCAGCGGGGCTTGTGTGCAGGAGCTCCACAGGACTGGGGCAAACAGAGACCCCATCCTTGCAAGTCACACACAGACTTTCACGTGCACTGGGTCCCAGGGCAAAGCAGTCTCCATAGGAATCTGGGTGGACCTTACTGCAATTCTTGGAGGATCTCCTGGGAAAATAGGGGTGACTGTGGCTTGTTGTGGGGGAAGGACACTGGAGGGGAAGCTCTCGGGAACATTCATCAGCCTGCATTTCTCTGGAGGGGGCCATTTCTGGGAAAATCATGTCCCTCCCATCAGCGCTGAGAAGCCCCAGGCCAAACATTAATCCAGGTGGGATCACAGCCCCACCCATCACTGAACAGGCTGCCTAAAGACCCCTCAGGCACACAGCCAGCCTCTAATCTCATCCAGAGACAAAGCCCCACCCATCAGAGGGCTAGGAATCAACCCCACCTACTAGTGGGCAGGCATCAGTCCCTCCCATCAGGAAGCCTACAG
>PVHT020000015.1:17328773-17340382 GCA_004024745.2 Catagonus wagneri | reverse complement strand
GAGACACAATGAACTTCTTTGAAGAACAGACAATGACTCACAGATTTTGGAAAACCTTGGTTTTTCAAATAAGACAATCTGGGGGGTGGGGGGATGCACTGTGGGTTTGGGACACAAAATCTATCGTATTGACTTATGATCTTTGTACACCTATAACTGAAATAAAATTCATTGTTAATATGAAAAAAAAAAAAAGAAATGCAGTCACTGTGAGCCACAGATCAAGTTGATTTGTAGACAGTGTGAGAGACTATTTCCTACTTTATAAAGTAGAGCTTGGCTAGAATAGAAGGCCCTCCCAGCCTCTCGCTATTGGGGAAGAATGAGTCAGAGCATCTAAAAATAGAAGAAAAACTTGAAGAATGGCTCAAAATGATCACAATCAAAATCCTAAGGGGAAGGAGGAGAGAAGGTGGCAAATAAAGCAAATAACCTTCCAGGAAACAAATTTTACTGGCCTTCTGGAATTAGCTGGAGGACTCTGTGAAGAACCTTTTCAGAGGCTGTCTTAAATTAATGCTTGGTATTATTTCAACTATGTGGAAGAAATAAAGATTTGGACTCGTTAAAAGGCCAGGCTGTTTCCTGCTCCAGATAAAGGCAGTAGCTCTGAGAAAGGAAATTAGAAAGAGCTGGGACAGCAGTGTTATATGCCTCACCTTTATAGGACTGTTCCTAGTTGTAGAGAGAAAGCTGAGAGCAGCTGTTGAGGCCTGGACCCCATGGCCGGAGATCTAGCTTGCGCCAAGAGAAACTAATGCTTGATTAAGGCTGCTTAGGACTCAGGGTGGTAGAAGATGCTCATTTTTTTAAATGATGCTTATTTTTTCCATTGTAGTTGGTTCACAGTGTTCTGTCAACTTTCTACTGTACAGCAAAGTGACCCAGTCTCTCTCTCTCTCTCTCTCTCTCTCTCTCTCTCTCTCTCTCTCTCTCTCTCTCACACACACACACACACACACAAACACACACACACACACACTTTCCTCACATTATCCTCCATCATGCTCCATCACAAGTAACTAGATATGGTTCCCTGTGCTATACAGCAGGACTCATTTGGTTTTAACACCTGCATTTTTTTTCCTAGGCCAGAGATCAAATCCACATCACAGCAATGACCCAAGCCACTGCGGTGACAATGGCAGATCCTTAACTTGCTAGGCCACCAGGGCACACCAACTCCTGTATTTTTAAAAGCAATTGAGCATAAACTGAAATAGACAAGCAGAGACAATGGCCTAGGACAGCCTATAGGAGAAAAGAGAATAAATAAGTGTCTCTTTAGTCTAGAAGCTGATCTCGATGAAATTTGGAACAAGAATTAATGCTGCTTAATTTTTTGCTGCTTTATCATTTATGCTATACGGCCTTGCAATTTTAAAGTGTTGCTCCTGTACTAACAGGAGCCTCATCACCTAGGATCTTGTTAGGAATGCAAGAACTCAGGCCCCTCCCCAGACCTGCTGAATAATAATCGGCATTTTAACAAGTGCTGGGTGAATTGTACGCACTGGGGTGGTGGGGAGGGGGAGTTTGAGAAGCACTGCTATACCCGGTTTCTTAGTTGAACTTGGGCCCAGCAAAACTCTCTCTCCATTCCTCCCTTTTCTTCCTCCCTCCACCTCTCTTGATTTCTCCCATCCCAGTTGACACTGTAAGCTAAAAAATGACTCTCATTATGGCTCATAGCCCTAGGAGTAAAGCTCGTGATATGTACAGATAAGGAAGAGAAAAGGGTGGCCCGGTGAAACATAAAGCCCCGAGTTTGGGGAGTGAGAAGTCACTGACTTGGTTTCCCATTGTACTGTGTGAAAAACCTTCATCAAGCTTATGGACCTTTCTGAGCTTCAGTCTCATCTGTAAAATAAAGGTCCTTAATAGTATTTGCCTTGTAGTGCTGTTGTGAAGATGAAATGAAGAAAAATTATGCAAGCTGTCTGGCACAGGGCCTGACACACAGTGGATGCTCAGTATATAATAGTCCTGATCTGGAGTTCCTGTTGTGACACAGCGGAAACGAATCCGACTAGGAACCATGAGGTTGTGGGTTCCATCCCTGGCCTCGCTCAGTGGGTTAAAGATCTGGCGTTGCCATGAGTTGTGGTGTAGGTCGCAGACATGGCTCAGATCTGGCATGGCTGTGGCTGTGGTGTAGGCCAGCAGCTATAGCTCTGATTGGACCCCTGACCTGGGAACCTCCATATGCCACGGGTGTGGCCCTAAAAAGCAAAAAAAAAAAAAAGCAATTGCCCTGATCAGTTTCAAAGTGAAGTTAGAAATAATAAAGAACTAGCAAACTTCCAAAGTCCCCCTGACAGCCTCCACGAAAGCCTCATCAACCTCACCCACGTCAGCCTCCTTGATTCCAGCACCAGCCAGCAGTCAAGCTAAAGTATTTCTTATTCCCTTGGACTGTCTTTCTGTTTTTGCTGAATTAGTCAGATTTTCTCCTTTTTCATTGCAAATGGCCCAGAGTTCTAGTACATTAAAGCTTAAAAAAAAAAATCTTTTGCGGGCTGGCCTGGAACTATAACTACCATTTATAACCATTTTTTTTTCTCCTATGGAAAAATGCATGTCACCTTCCAAACAACTGACTCCAGAGTGAACTTTGAGATCTCAGCCCGTGTACAAGTTGGAGGCTGCCTCTAGGTCAACATACGGAGTGGTGACAAAGGGCTAGATAAACCGAGTCCAGAATTCCAGAGGTGGCTGAAAGGTAAACGAGAATGCTCCAGAGAGTGGAAAGGAGGGCCAATAGATCAATCTGAGTGCACAGTATCAAGATTTCGAAAGTAATACAGGGAGATACACCTTGTGAAGGATATTTAAAAAAAAAAAAAAACAGCAGCAGCAACAGCACAAACCATTTTCCTACTATATTAGGTCAGGGGCCCCTAATCAGTAGCTTGAGAGCTACAAACAATCTGGAGGCCTTACACGCTATCTCTGTAGGATGGTTACCCTCCTCCTGCCTTGTTCTCTGTAATCTGCCTGGATTCTCAGTTCAGAGGATATAGAAAGCAGCATCCCTGAAAACAGAAAATAGAGGTGCTGAGGAGTTCCTGTTGTGGCCCAGGAGTAACAAACCCGACTAGTATCCATGAGGACACAGGTTCGATCCCCGGGTTCTAAATGCTCTTGGAGACTATCCCCAGCCTTCAGACCCCCACCCCCTGAGAGCCATTCCTTGGGTTCGGGTGGCTTCCTTCCGCCCTTAACCTCCTTCTTTCAAGAGGACATAAAAGCTTCAGGAAAGTACAACACAGTTTGTCTTTATGAAAAAGGAGAAGACTCCTGTATTGGGTAAAATGAGATGACTTGTGAAAGCAGGGTCCCCAGGATGGAGAGAGGTGGAAAGCTAGTAATCAAGGACCGTGGAAAAAGCAAAGGACTTTTGTGCCTTCTCACTGAAGTCTTCAGCAAGAAGATGGGTTGTATTCAGGGAAACTCTGGGCTGACAGAGCAGCAAGCTAGCAATGTCTGACACCCACCATTTACAAATGCCTGTTACAATATCTAAGCTGTGCAAAAAATACTCAGAGTTGCACTAGCTATGGAAACTAGGGGAAAACTGATCACCAACTTCTAGTGGGGAAGGAGTATCTGGCTCTTGAGGGGAGATAGGGTTGGGCTGAGGGCCATACGTGTGGCCTATGAACACTCTACCCTCTGATCCAGATGGTGAAAGTGCCCAGGGAAGACGGGGAAAGCTTTTGATTCACTTCTACTTGCTGTCTTCTTGGGCTGTACTGATCAAAAGACCAGAGACTATCACTTTACTACACAAAAATATCTTCCAAGGCAACTCGGGTTCTGCATCACCTTTTTTTACATTATCAGCTCTTTTTTTTTTTTTTTTTTTTGTCTTTTTAGGGCTGCACCTGTGACATATGGAAGTTCCCAGGCTAGGGGTTCAATTGGAACTGCATCTGCCAGCTTACACCACAGCCACAGCAATGCGGGATCCAAGCCATGCCTTCAACCTACACCACAGCTCACAGCAACACCAGATCCTTAACCCACTGAGCAGGGCCAGGGATCGAAACCACGTCCTCATGGATACTTAGTCGGGTTCGTTACCCTTGAGCCACAACAGGAACTCCTCAGCACCTCTATTTTCTAAATGCTCTTGGAGACTATAACATGAGTACACCGCATGTACGGTGATGGTGGTAGTGGTGGCTGGGCCAGCGACAGTTATAAGGAAAATCTCCAAACATAAGCAGTCTTGGAGACATCATATCTGAAATAATGTAACAGGACAAACTGTAGAGTCAGACACCCAGATGATCAGAGGCAGAAGATTCCATCTCAGTCCAGTAGAACTTAAAAATAATAAAATTGGAGCTCCCGTCGTGGCACAGTGGAAGCGAACCTAACTAGGAACCATGAGGTGCGGGTTCGATCCCTGGCCTCGCTCAGTGGGTTAAGGATCCGGTGTTGCCGTGAGCTGTGGTGTAGGTCGCAGACACGGCTTGGATCCCGCGTTGCTGTGGTTGTGGCGCAGGCCAGCGGCTACAGCTCCTGTTAGACCCCTAACCTGGGAACCTCCATATGCCGCAGGATCGGCCCTAAAAAGCCAAATAAAATAAAATAAAATCACCACCACCTACGCTATCCACTGTCACCATTTGCTGTGCACGTATTAAGTACTAGGCATGATCTTAAGTACTTTACATGCATTGTCTCATTTATGCCTCAAAGCCAACACAAGTTGTCATTCGAGTTTGTTTGAAAAGGTCAGGTAAAATAATGATATCTAATATTTAGTCAGCTCTTACTATGTGCTAGGCACTAAGTATTTTATACCCACTATCTCCACTAGGCACTAGAAAATGGGCTGAGCCTTCCCAATTCATCCTTCAAGGCTCAGTTCAGGTATCATCTTTTCCAGGAAGCCTTCCTTGACCTTCCCAATCTGGGTTAGATACACCCACTCTGCATTCCTTCCATCACTACCCTGTGCTCCCTTGTATCACAACTTTTATCTCATAACACACACACATACTCTCTCTCTCTCTCAAATACCAGACTATGAGCTCCAGAAGAAAACACTGTAGATATTAGGATGCACTAATACACGGCCAACATTAAAGAGTTCTATAAAGAGAGAGGTTGAGATAAAAGTTGCTCTTAGCTGGCAGGATTGTGGGTGAAATTTCTTTTCTTTTCTTTTTTTTTTTTTTTTTTTTTTTTTTTTTTTTTTTTTTTGCTTTTTAGGGCCACACCCGTGACACATGAACACTCCCAGGCTAGGGGTTGAATCAGAGCTGCAGCTGCCGGCCACAGCCACAGCCACAGCAACGCAGGATCTGAGCCGCGTCTGCCACCTGCACCACAGCTCACAGCAACGCCAGATCCTTAACCCACTGAGCAAGGCCAGGGATCAAACCTGTGTCCTAATGGGTGCTAGTCAGATTCGTTAACTGCTGAGCCACAACAGGAACTCCTGTGGGTGAATTCTGAGGCTTCTACATACCATTCTGCACTAGCAATTTTTTGAAATAATCTTGTATCACTTTTTTTGGCCACACCTGCGGCACGTGGAAGTTCCCAGGACAGGGACAAAACCCGCACCACAGCAGCGACCCAGGCTGCTGCAGTGACACTGGATTCTTAACCCGCTGTGCCACAAGAGAACTCCTCTTGTATCACTTTTATAATTTAAAAAAATCTTGAATTTATATAAGTAAAACATAATAATTTTTTGGCAAATGATAAAACTAGAAAGTCCCTCTCCTTCACTCATTTCCTTCACTCCTAATCCCACATCCTCCTTAGAGGTAACCACTGTCAACAATTCATGTGGAATCTTTCCACAGGGGGATGTACTTTAATTTGAGCAAGAGAAAAGTATATCAGTTCTGAATAGAGTAAATCCTGGTTGCATTATAAGGGTGGAAAACCAAACTACAATAAAATAAATCAGTCTTTAAAGAAAATCTAGGTGGCCTGGTGGCCTAGCAGTTAAAGGAGTCAGCATTGTTATTGCTGTGGCTCAGGTGACTACTGGCCCAGGAACTTCTGCATGCCATGGGTGCAGCCATGAAAAACAAAATAAATTAGAAGTTCCCATTGTGGCACAGTGGAAACAAATCCAACTAGGAACCATGAGGTTGCAGGTTCAATACCTGGCCTCGCTCAGTGGGTTAAGGATCCGGCATTATGGTGAGCTACAGTGTAGGTCGCAGATGTGCCTCGGATCCTGCATGACAGTGGCTGTGGTGTTAGCTCTGATTTGACCCCTAGCCTGGATGAAATGTCAGGGCTGTGGCTCTAAAACGACAGAAAGACAAAAAAAAAAAAAATCCGTATGTTGAAATCCTAACCCCTTATATCTCAGAATGTGACAATATTGGAGATGAGATCTTTAAAGAGGTAATTACATTAAGACAAGGTCATTGTGGTTAGTCCTGATCCAACAGGACTGGTGTCCTTATAAAGGGAAGTCATTTGGACATAGACACGTAGAGGGACAACCACAGAAAGACACATGGAGAAGGTGACTGTCTGCAAGGTAAGGAGAGAGGTCTTAGAAGAAAACAACCCTGCCAACACCTTGATTTCAGACTTCTGGTTTCCAGACTGGTGAGAAAATAAATTTCTGCCGTTCTCTTCCACTTGCCAGCTGTGTAACCTTGGAAAATTAATTCTTTCTCTCTGAGAGCTTTCAAACAAGGCTACCTCATGGGCTCGCTATGAGGAATAAATGGAAAATTGTTGGAAAGCCCTTAGCACAGTGCCTTGCATACAGTAAAGACCCATTCATGTTAGCTGTTGTTATTAATGTTATAAGGTGGTTGCTCTAGAACATGAACACTTAAAAAATCAGGGAGTAAATGAACCTCAATGGAAAAATGTCACATCTGTATTTTCGCCAATCTCTAACTGAAATTTAGATTTCCTTCCTAATGTTATAAATGCAGAGAACACACCACAGTTGTATTAGCAGTACCTGTGACCCTGTGACTTTGACACCAGCAGAAATCCCCGTTTTACATCGCATTACTGTTTTGACAGTAATGTGTAAAAACATTAAATGTCTTTAAATATTTTTACACTTATAACTCTGAACTTACCATGGCTATCAGAGCTGCATCCAGATCTTATTATTTACTATATTAATAACAAGCACCTACATAACTCTATGACAATTTTTTATTTTTAATATTTGATAAGTGCTTTTCTATGTAATTTATTTCCTTTGTAATCCTACATATTTTATTCTCTGTATCTAAAAACATTGTTCTGAGAAGGGGTTCAGAGGCTTTATTATATTGTCAAAGAGCTCCCTGGCACAAAAAAGGTTAAGACCTCCTGAACTAGAAGGTTTTAAACCCTTACCTGCTATAGCTGTCTACAAATCTGTGAACAACTGTGAAAAATTTCAGGAAGGATAACCTTCTTTCATCAAGAAAGTTTAATAGGAGTTCCCGTCATGGCTCGTGGTAACAAATGGGACTAGTATCTAGGAGGACCCGGGTTTGATCCCTGGCATTGCTGTGGCTGTGGTGTAGGCCGGCAGCTGAAACCTGGGAACTTCCATATGCCGCGGGTGTGGCCCTAAAAAAAAAAAAGTCAAAAAAAGTGTAATAAAATTGAATACTGATAGTGGGTAAATGGGCTTGCCTAAAAATTATTGTATGCCTAACTTGAACCTAATTAGATTGTAAGTGCTTAGAAGGCAGCTTCCTATTCTCCAGATCCGCTATATAACCTCTCAGTGCCTTGGTTTCTTCATCCCTTGAATGGCGATGAAGACAGTATCTCATAGGTTTGTTGTGATCATTAAATTAGATAATGCCATGTAAAGGACTTGGCACAGTGCCTGCCATAAGGTAAATAATCAAAAATTCAACTATTATAAAATTATTATACCTGATTTATCAATTTCCTTCCTGGTTCTCCGTAGTACAAATAAAAGTCTTTAAATACACTGGTTAGGGCGGAAGAAGTGAACAGACATTTTTTTCAAAGAGGAAATGCAGATGGCCAATAGGCACATGAAAAGATGCTAAACATCACTCATCATCGGGGAGATGCAAATCAAAACCACAATGAGATATCACCTCACACCTGTCAGAATGGCTCTCATCAAAAAGAACAGAAACAACAAATGTTGGCAAGGATGTGGAGACAAGGGAACCCTCTACACTGCTGATGGCAATGTAAATTGGTACAGCCACTTTGGAAGATTTCTCAAAAAAAACCTAAAAGTACATAGCTACCAAATGATTCAGCAATTCCACTCCTGGGTATATATCCAAAGAAAACAAAAACACTAATTGAAAAACATACATGCACCCTAATGTTCCTAGCAGCAATGTTTACAATAGCCAAGATATGGAAGCAACCTAACTGTCCATCAGCAGGTGAATGGATAAAGATGTGGGATGTATTTACAATGGAATAGTACTCAGCCATAAAAAAGAATGAAACTTTGCCATTTGCAGCAACATGGGTGGACCTGAAGGGCTAAGTGAAATAAATCAGACTGAGAATGACAAATACTCTCCTATATCACTTATTTGTAGATTTTTAAAAATACAACCAACCAGTGAATATAACAAAAAAGAAGCAGACTCAAAGATATAGAGAACAAACTAGCGGTTACTCGTGGGGAGGGGAGGAGGGGGGAGGTACAAACTATTGGCTCAAGGATGTTATTGTACAACATGGAGAAATATAGCCAATATTTTGTAATAACTGTAAATGGAAGGTAACCTTTTAAAACTGCATGAAAAATTTTAAAAAAGATTGTGGTCTTCATATATATATATATATATATATATATATGTGTGTGTGTGTGTGTATGTAATAAATGGGTTTGTTGTATATATTAGTAAACCATCGTACTTTTTTTGGAATATACAATCTTCTTAAAACAGATGGTATGCTTTGTAAATGCTTGATAAAACCATCACTAAAAACTCACCTAACGGTTAAAGGCCCAAGCTTTGAAATTGGAAAGTGGTGAGTTCAAATCCAAACGCTACTACTTACTACTACTGTGACATGAGAGCTTCTTTAATTTTCCCAAGGCCATCTCCTCAGTGGAATCATAGTATCTGTTTCATAGGATCGTTGTGAGGATTCAATGAGATGGTGTATGTAAAGGGCCCAGCGTATAGCATGACCTCAATAAATGTTTATTCTTTTTCTTAATAATTGCTAAATGTGGAGCAAACTCGTGCAGTGGGAGGATTTCCTTAATGTTTCACCCGAGATGCCCGGAGACCTGCTCCCAAATGCCTTTCAGGCTTAAACTCTCACTGTTCCCTCCCTCGCATCTGATTCTCCAGCAACACTGACCTGCTCTGTAATCCACACTCGGCCCCCAGCATACACACTGTTCTCACCTTCAGGCCTCTGTTCTTTCCTCTCTCCGAGGAGTAGATTGCTCTTTCCTCCTTCTGGAGCCCACCTCCCCTCCACACAGGCCCAGCAGTGCTCCCCCCACCCCCAACCAGACGCGCCCCCCCCAGGGGGGGGGGGCTCCATCATCACTTCCTGTTTCTGTTGTTTTTGTCTGGTTAAGCATCTGTTTTGCCAACTAGACCATGAGTTCTCTGGGGGCTTGAGCTGTGTCTCATTTACCTCTGAATCCCCACTAACCCTCCTACTTGGCACAGGGCAAGTGGCGAGTGTGTGACTGTTGATTCCATCTGAGAAAAAGGTATCCCCTTTTTTCCCCTTTCTGCTCCACCCAGAAAGCCACCAGCTCTGTCTGGAAGTGGGCCCCCCCATCTGCTCCCTGGGTTTATGCAAGAACGTTGTGCTACTTGGAGTCTCTCCATCTAACACAATACATGGGAGCAAAGTTTCACAGAGAGGACCCAAGGAGGCCCTGCCCAGTCAGCTTTCCTCGGGAGGTATAATTCAATCCAGGCTGAACTTGTAAACGCAAACACACAACAGCTTTCTGAACTCTATCTCTGAACTATCTAGATTTTCTCTAAGTTATATTTGCTCTTGATCAGCTTGGAGATAGTATGCAAAGCTGTACTGAATTATTAACAATACTGCTTGCGAGCAAGGACTACAATAAGGGAAATGTCAAGGGGACAAAATCTGGAGTTTAATGGTGCCAAATGCCAAGAAGGAAATCCTTCCACCAGGGCCTCGTCCCAAGGTTATGCCCAAAGATAAGAGGATTCGGGCAAGTGTAGAAGCAGAAGGCCCAGCAGTTCTCAAAACACAACTTAAACATTTATGGAGCTAATATATTTTGTTATAATGTTTAACATAAAATAATTATAAACAAGAGGCAAAATCATCAACACTGTAATTAAAAAATAATTCAGCAGGCCATAAGTCTACACAATGCATATTAAATTTCATATTCTACTACCTCCTCTGGCTTTTACCCAAGAACACTAAAAAAGAAAAAAAAAAAAAGACACTGAAGAAGAAGAGAAGGGGAAACTAACGCATCTAAGGGACCGGACGTTTGAGAGAACAAACAGAATTTTCTGCAGTCGGTGAGAACACAGGGACCATACTCTCAGCTGACCTCCCAACACCTCTTTCATGTCTGATCTTAGTTTCCTGTCAGGAGCCAGGGATACAGGTTATGTTTAGTTTTCTGGGTCCTACAGCAGAAAGAATACAGCCCTCGATCCGTTTCGAAAAATTGCCGGGCCCCACGTAAGAGCCACAGAGCCTCGGACACAGGAGTTTGTGGGCTGCCCTTTGCTCCTAATCGCGGAGGTGATGTTTGTGGCACACGGAGGGAACGCGTGCCAAATCTCGGAAAGCCAGATCTGTAGGGACTCAGGCACGTGGAGCTCCACTAGCAATTGGGGGGCTCTGCCCTGACTGGGGTCCAGGAGTACACTTGGCCCGGGAGCCCTTTTGGCGTGGAGGGCGTGCCTCGTCTTTGCTCCGGCTCTCGGGACCAGTGCAGGGTCAATTCCACTAGGGGGCGCCTCTGGCGTCTCTGCGAGCTCTGACTCAGGCAGGAGACGTTCCACGTCTTGCCCAGAAGATGGCAGTATATACTGCTCTATTGCCAGCGCCTTGGGCCGGTGAAAGAAGCAAGCTGATGGGGGGTGGGGAGTGCTGACTGAAACTGAAATCCACTTGAGTTTCCAGTGAAAGCTGAACACCATGAATATTTTGAATGTTTTTCAGGAGCCAGTAATTACTGAATACTATGCATTCAAAGTATTCCGAGTCTCCAGGTCCCGAGACATGCGGGAACCCAAGCACTTATCAACCCTTCACATCCCTGCCTCTCACAAAGCTGGGGTTTGACCCACGGCACCAACCTGCTACGCTCTCCACAAGCCTGCCCTTTCACCTCAGCCCAGCTTCAGACTCACCTTCGCCTCAGAGCCAAGAGCGTCAGGACATCCTCCCTCTCAGTGTCCCCAAACATCCAATCACCACACCTCTTGAAAGGGTAAGGACAGAGATGACCTAAGGCAGGTGGCGGATCAGAAAAGAGAGGGGAGCGCAAGTTTGGGAAAACGGGGCGGGGGGGATGAGTGAAGCGGGGAGGAAGGGACAAAACTGAGGCGAAAGAGGGGCACGGAAGCGAGAGGGGCAACTACAGGAGGGAAAGGCAGGGGGAAGAAAGAAGCTGGGCGTGGGGTGGGAAG
>PVHT020000015.1:17286834-17327773 GCA_004024745.2 Catagonus wagneri | reverse complement strand
GGGGGGTGCAAGCGGAGAAAAGAGAGGGAGCAGGGGCAGCGGGGGGCAGGAAGCCGGCTAAGGGGCCGGCATTCCCGGAAGTGGGGACGCTGATGTCTCCGATGGGGTTCGAGGGAGAGGGGTGAGAGCCAGTGGGGGGGATGGGGAAGATGCGTGAAGGGAGGTGGCAGGGACCGAAACCGGGGAGCGGCTGAGCGTGCTTGTGCGAGTTTTGTTTCAGGCCCGTCTCGGGTCCTCCCGACGCGCGCTCTCAGGCTCCCCGGCCGGGGCCGCCGCTCTCTCGGGACCCCGGCCGCCCGCCCACCCACCCCGCTTCTGGAAGGCGGCGTCTCTCCGGCAGAGGGACCCCGCCGCGCGCGGCGGGACGAGGCACCTGGGCCGGTCCGCCGAGCTCGAACCCCGGCCGGCGGCTCCCGGGCATTTGTGGCCCGAGGATGCGCCAGAAGCGGCGAGGAGGGAGCCCGAGCCGAGGAGCTGCGGGGCGGCGGGGGGGCGGCGGCGGGCAGAGCCGAGCGGGGTTCCCTGGCGCACGGGCGAGGGTGCGAGCGGCCGTGCGGGAGCGGAGGCCGGGGGGCGGGGCGGCGTGGGGGCAGGACCGCGCCGGCTCCGGGGCGCGCGCCGGGAAAGCGGCGGACCCGCGTGGTCCGCCGGCCCCCCCCCGGGGGGGTCATTTGCATGCTGTCACAGCCCCGCGCCGACTCCCGGGCGCGCGGCTCGCTCGCTCGCTCGCTCGCTCGCTCAGTCGCGCTCGGCTCCTGCCACCGCTCCGCCGGCGCAGCCCCGGGGAGCCCGAGAGCGGGCGAGCCAGCGAACCGGCGAGGGGAGGGAGGGAGCCCGGGAGGGAGGGAGCGAGGGCGCGCCCCGGCTCTCCCTCTGCCCCGCCGCCCGCCCTTCCTGCTGCCACAGGTCCGCCCCGGGCCCCGCTCACACTTGGGAAACTTGGGACGGCGCGGGGGGCCGCGTGCCGCACCTCAGGGTGTGTGTGTGGCGGGGGGGGCGGCCCCGGCCTCGGGAGGAGGAGGAGGAGTGGGGGGAGAGAGGAGGAGGAAGAGGAGGAAGTGAGCCCGAAGGATCCGCTCAGAGCTGTTTGTCCAGCTGTTTCTATTCGCACCCCGAGCGGCCGGCGCAGCCAGAAGGGGGCCGAGCCGAGGGTGGCTGGCTTTCGGCGCTAATTGCCAACTCTTCTCCTCACAGCTTGTCTTCCCCAGACACCCTGGAGTCCCCTCAGGCCGGCCCGGCGGGCGCGCACCTGCCGGCCGCCCCTGACCTCGCGGGCCACGCGGCCCCCGAGGCGGAGAAGATGGCCCAGCCCAAGACCGACTGCCGCTCACCTGTCGGCCTCGACTGCTGCAACTGCTGCCTGGACCTGGCCCACCGGAGCGGGCTCCAGCGCGACAGCAGCGGGGACAACAACAACCCGGGCAGCCCCACCGTGAGCAACTTTCGGCAGCTGCAGGAGAAGCTGATCTTCGAGAACCTCAACACCGACAAGCTCAACAGCATAATGCGGCAGGATTCGCTGGAGCCGGTGCTGCGGGACCCCTGCTACCTGATCAACGAGGGCATCTGCAACCGCAACATCGACCAGACCATCCTCTCCATCCTGCTCTTCTTCCACAGGTGGGTGGCGGGGCGCACGGGTGGGCACACGGTCCCGGCTCGCACCGGCCTCTGCTGGATCCTCCGCTCTGACAAAAGGGGCGACCACGAAGTCCAAGGGGCGGGGCACTGGGGAGGTCGGGTTCACGGGCTGCGGTGACCGGGACCCCGACCCCCACCCCCACCCCCACGCGAGGCTGGCGACCTAAATTCCTGTGCCCCTGAGGGGAGGCCTGGCAGGTGCTGTTTTTGAAAGGTGCCTGCAAGAGGCCCTCCTGGGGAGATGCTGGCGCCCAGAAGGTGGACAGAGCCCCTAGATGGTTTGGGGGGAGCACTTTCTCCCCCAAATGCCCCCCACTTCTACAGTCGCTTTGCAGATTCTGCGGTGGATGCTCCTGGGATCTGAGTTCTCCCCTTCTCAAAAGCCCTTTGCCAAATACACAAACTCGGATGGAAACTGCAAGGGTTTTTAAATTTCCTGAGTGGCCCCAACGGACGGTGAGGGCGAGCAAAATGTTCAGACAAATTAAGCTGCCGGTGGGGTGAGGGAGGGTGGGGAATAGGAAGAAATTAGAGACCTGTGAGAATTTCTAGAAACTCTAGATGGTGGGACCCTCGCCTCCTCCATGGATCACAGCCTTCGGTTTCGAATGAGGGCTAAAAGCAGCCCCAAAGAGCATTCTAGGACATGAGGGTGGATGGACCCGTGTCATCGCAGGTGTGGGTTGGAGCGCCAGTCAAACTTTCTAGAAATCGGGCTGAAGGACAAGGAAGGGCGAGGAGGGGAGAAACACAATGGGAAGACCCAATGTGTCTGTTGTCCTGCAGTCTGAGACGCTCTGGTAAGGGCTGGTCTTACCAGACCCCGAGGGCAGGGGTCAACAGCTGAGGCAATTTTGAGGCAGGGGAGGCAACCTCAGGAAACCCAGTCTTGCGTTTGATGCTCTTAGAGCCATAGGGACAGGGCGCTGGTGTGCGTGTGTATATATGTGTGTATGTGTGCCCACGTGTGGGTGGATTTTATTCTTTCTCAGCGTCGCAAGTTATGTAAGAGAAAGAGAAACCCGCTGTGGGAGACCTGGCTTGTAGTACAAGTTAGGGCTCTACTTCCCTGTGTGAGGCTGAGCAAGTCGCTTGACCTCTCTGGTCTCTAAGTTTCCTTCTAGGACTGAGATTCCAGGCCGTGGGCAGGTAATATGCTCAGACTTACGTAATAAGAAATTTTGAGCTCCCGTAGAAGATTTGAATAATTGGATGGGTTTTCAATGAGACACAAATAGAACATTTTAAAAGCTATCAAGCTAGGCAGGAACTACCTTCCTCCAGCCCCAGAAGTTCCAGGAGGGAACAAGCCAGACCGCCCTCTTAGTTAGCATTATCATAACAAGTTGTATTTTCAGGCATTTTCCAGGCCATCGAAGCCCTTTCTCAGCTATTATTTCACTTTAGGCATCAGTTTATCTCATTGTCTCCAAGAGACCAGGCCGCGTATGGAACAGGTTTCAAGGGAATCTTCATTTCTGGTAAAAGATTACTTCAAGTGTATTCAGACCACAGCCGATGAAACCCTTCCGAAAGGAAAGCCCTTAACAGGCTCCTACCAATCCGCTGGGGCTCCTAGGTGCCGGGGGAGGGGTGGCAGCAACACCTGGGAAGAGCGCCCATAGCACTTGCACTCTTCCAGCTGGGAAAGAAGCCGCTCTGAAATGGCCTGATGACACATACGAAGGGACGCATCCTCAGCTCTGGTTCCTAGGTTAGAGGCCTAGGAAGGTCGGACCTTAGGTAACTGTGGGGTGAAGCTGAGAGCCGGAGATCAAAGTGTTGACGTGTGCCGCACCTGGCGAGGCTTTCTGGTGGTCTGGGTTTCTTGACTGGCAAGACTTCCTTTGTCACCTACTTACTCCGCGGACACCTGTCTGTTGAAGCTTAGTTCTTGGCAAAGCCTGGAAATGCTACCAGGTTGGGGGAGGGGGCTGAGGCCGTTGGTGGAGGGAGCAGGGCCATCCTTGGGAAGTTGTCTCTGAGCACCCTGCCTCCTGAGATCAGACCAGCTAAGCGGCTAACTAGCCGACCCTCGGGCTTCCATGAAGCCACGGAGTGACAGGGCGCCGTGGTAAAAGCCTTAGCAGGTGCAGCAGGACAAAGCAGTCTCTCATTTGCCCTGACAACTGGGACCTTCGAGATTGGGGATTCCAAATTTGGTTGCGGTTTTGCCTAGAACGACATGCTCATTAGCAGAGGAGGAGACCCTTTTTTTGCTGATCGTGGGGCTTCTCCAAAATCTGAGCTGGACAGTCTTCTCCTGAGTGAGAATTTCCTCTTCTTACTTTATGTATTCCCTGATTTTCTGTCTTCATACCTCAACCGTCATTTCTGCTTCTGTTCCACTTAGTGACTGGATAGTGCAAATGCCATCATTTTTACTTCTGTTCCATTTAATGATTTGATATTTCAAATTCTTGCCTGGGCATCTTTTTCCTCTAATTTGTCTCCCTTCAAGACCATCTCTTCTGGAAAAGCCATTCTGCCTGCCCCTCCTCCTGCAGCCCACTCCTCTGCTGCAAGGGCTCCTGTATTCTTGCAAGGAAGGGCGGGACACATTCTCGATTTCTATCTGGTTTGTCTGCTTTGACCTGTCCTTGGCTCCCAGCTTAGTTCTTGGTTTCCTTGGAACGCAGGAGTGTAAGCAATTTGAGAGTAGCGCATGTTTTATATTCACTTGACTTTCACTTGGCTTCTAGTTATACAGTCAGGACTCAATAAAGGTTTTTTGGCTAGACGGCGGCTTCATTGTAGGTATGGTCCTATGTAAAGATTTTACAACTTTGGAGTTCCCGTCGTGGTGCAGCAAAAACGAATCCAACTAGGAACCGAGAGGTTGCAGGTTCGATCCCTGCCCTTGCTCAGTGGGTTGAGGATCCGGCGTTGCTGCCGTGAGCTGGGGTGTAAGTCGCAGACACGGCTCGGATCTGGCATTGCTGTGGCTCTGGTGTGGGCTGGCAGCTGTAGCTCCGATTGGACCTGGGAACCTCCATATGCCACAGGTGCGACCCTAAAAAAAGAAAAAAAATTTATAACTTTAATCTAGTCTTAGAAAATTCTTATTAAGGTTTAAATGTGATTTTTTTTTCCCGGTATGAACCACATGCAATAATAATAGCCTGGTAGATGTCCTGATGAACAGGACTGTGTATGTACATACGAATCATAGGTAATGGGCACACAACTCATTAGTACGTAAATGGTGCCTTACGTAAATGGTGCCTCTGAACTACGGGAGGGGGGCAAAGATGTGTTTACATACCATCCCGTCGATCTTGTGCTAGCTGCTAATAACTATAGTAGATCAATAGCTAACACCTATCGAGTGTTTACACGATGTACTAAGCATTATATCTACATAGCCGCATTTAATATTGACAGCAACCCAACGAAATGGACACTGTCATCACCATTCTTCATTTTTTTAACGAAGGAAATTGAGGGTGGATAAAATTAAATAACTTGCCCAACACTTTACAGTGAAGGGCAGAACCAAGACTCCACCTAAGATCAGTAAGACACTAAAGAAAAGAATTGTTAAGCAGAGGTAAGTATTAGCCCAGAAACTAACCAAATGGTTAAAATGTCCTGATTAGGTCAGGTGACCAAGCATCCCATTCGAGGACATAGGACCTTCAATGCTTAAGCTGGGACAGTCCCAGAGAAACTGGGATGATTGGTCACTCTCATATTAGGGGACTCTACTGTATCATTTGAAAATGCTTCTAAAGCTGGAAAACTTCAGAGGCAGAATATGCCAGGCAAACAGTTAAAATTTCCAGTTGAAACAGAGCCTATTAAAAAACTTGCAAAGCTGCAATTCAAGGAGCCTTAATTCTCTGATCAGTAAGGTGTAGCAGGCTGGAATGGGCGCTTTTGCCATATTCCGTTATTGTGGTTGTGACTTCAAATTTATAGCTAAGATTTTATCCCAAACTGTGTAGTCAGCTCTGTTTTGCTTTCGGCCCCCAAGCACACCGGCCCAGTGTGATCTCAGCTTCTCTGAATCTGAGTTCCCTTCCAGCTCCGAAAGCCCTGGGAGTCCACCTTTATGCTTCTGAGCTGGCGACAATGGTTCCCACATCTAGATGCTCAGAAAATAGTAATAGCAATGACTTCCAATTATTCTGTGTGTGTTAATTCATTTAACGTTCCCTATTGATGTGACCTATAGTAGTAAGGGAAAGACAGATTCAGAAATCAAGCTTCAAAGAAAAATTTGCATAAAAATTCTTTGCACTTCTCTGAGTCGTCAAACTAATGATTTCATAAATGTATATTCCTGGACCTGATTTCTGAGAACATAAGCACTTACATGGTGTGATTTGAGGGACAAAGCTCACCCACTCTGCCTGCTGTAGCGCCTCAGTTCATGGTCTTAAGATCAGTTCTCTGTCCTTGTCGCATCTAAAATTCCTAGCCCATTGCACAGTGGTATGTGGGCCACACCGTGAGAAAACTTGAATTAGAGATTGCAACCCTTTGTCAACTAATTTGCCATTTGCTTTTGAGGATGGAGTTCTTTGCTGTAGAGAGGTTTTGGGTTTCTGTGTGGTTAAGTCTGTCATTCTTTGCCTTTGTGATTTTTGCTTTTGGTATCAAGCTTCGAAAGTCCTTCGCTGGCCCGAGGTGATTTAAAATAACTATCTCCTGAGTGCCTAGTGGTCTGACAAAGAATAGGCCCTCTTGGATTAAGGCGCATGCTCTGTTGAAAATACAAACGCATTTGCAAACAACATTCATGGTTTGCATACATCATGAAACCTTGATATGTAAGAAATTGTCTTGTTGCTGAGGCATAGATGTGAATCCATGTGCTAAGAGGCTTTGGGTGATGGGCGACACTACTGCTGCACCAGCACGTACTACATATATTACATATGCATGTGTGTTTTCTATATGCATATAAAATATATTATATATTAGATATACACACGTATAGCAGCAAAATGTATGTAACGTAAAATTTGACATTGTAACCATTTTAAGGGTACAGTTCAGTGGCATTAGGTATATTCACAGGATTGTGCAGTCATCACTGTTATCCATTTCCAGAACTTAGAATTCATCCCAAACAGAAACTCTGCACCTATTAAATAATAACTTCCTATTCTCCCCTTCCCCCAGCCCCTAGGAACCTCTATTCTACGTTCTGTCTCTACGAATTCTGGGTATTTCGTATGAGTGGAATCATACAATATGTGACCTTTTGTGTCTGACTTCATTCTCTTAGCATATTGTTTTCAAGATCCGTCCATGTATTGGTACTTCATTCCTTTTTATGATTGAATAATATTCCATGGTATGGGTATATCACATATTGTTTAATCCATTCATCTGCCCACGGACACCTGTTGTTTCCACCTGTTGGTTCTGGGGAAGAACGCTGTTATGGACATTGGTGTACAGGTCTCTTTTTGCGTTCATTCTTTTGGGTCTCTACCTAGGAATGGAGTTGCCTGGCACCTACTTTTCAACCCAGTTTTGTGGTCCTCTACTCATAGTCCATCCAAGTGTAGTAATGCCCACGAAATGGGCAAACGTCTGTTTCTTTGGGGAAAATGCCCCTCGGCGAGTCAGCTGCTTGTTCGACTGATTACATTGAAAAGGAAACTAAGAAGTTTAAGCAGATGACAGAAACAGAAGCTTTATGGGGGAAATGATGTGCTTTCGGGGTGCTCATGAATTAGGGACTGGCGGAAGTTTGCGTGTGTCTTTTTCATGAATGGCCAGTGTCCACTTGCGTTTCCTACACAGGATTTCCTCTTTAAAAGTGTAGCATGTGACGGCTTTACTCGTCATGGACCACTTTGTGTGGATCGGTTTATCACAGCTTCCTTCGGGGTGACAGCTCCCTGGGAGTAGGTAGGGTTCTATGGGAATGGAACGTGGAAGAACCAGGTTTGGAGAAGAGAAGCAGAGACACGGGGCCGGAGTCCTTGAAAGGCTTGCTGCAGGGCTCTGGGCAGCGTGAGAGCTCCAGAGGTCTGGATGGGAGGTTCATGCTCTTCAAGAAAGGTGGCGAGAACTGAACATGTATTTCACCTCCTCCTTTTCCTCCTCCAGTTTGCCAGGAATGGACCCATGTGAGCCCACACCTCAGAAAATATCTCTTTCCAGGGTGACCTTATTTTCCCTCCATGCCTGAGGAGAAGGTTAACACAATCCTGCTTATATTTGCACTTCCAGATAAACTAACCAGCTCTCAATTCCAGGTAGAGCGTTGGCTCCTTTCCATAATAGGTCCTGAAGGCCAGAAAGTCTGGGTAAATGGAGATGGATGTGTCTGGCCAAGGCTGCCAAGGTCCCTGGGTCCCCTGAGTGATGGAGCCCAGCAGAGCGCTTGGGAATGTTTGAGAGGAATAGGGTTGACTGCACCCGGTGGTGGCCATGGCTCTGTGTTTGCTCATCACGATTCTGCTCCTACCTGAACTTTCTCCTCTTATGTAAGGCATCTCTCAAGATAACTACACAGCCATAATCTGCCATGGCTGGCTGGGTTTACTGAACAAATTGGTTGGCGTCATGCAATCGCGTCTGGAAAAGCCAATGTGCTGAGTGGGCCTGAGGCTTGGGCTCATTTGGTGGGGTACTCTGTGTGCTCAGTGCACTCAAGGGAGAGCATTCCTTGACCACAGGAGTCCAAAAAAAGACGAAATTTCCCTTTTAGATGAGGAGGGCAATAATGGCCTGGGACATGTTGTGCTGTTCCAGTGCCTGCAATAATGGGACAAGGGTTAGGGCTTCGCCGTGGGGCCACAGCTTTGGCAGAGCAGGCCCTCCTTAGAACCCCGTGGGCTAATGGGATCTCGATGAGGGCCAGGAGGCTAGATCATAGCCTCAAATGATGAGGGGTCAGGTCAGGGAAATGGATTATGGAAGCCACCATGTACCACGCCAAAATCCAGCTTAGCTAAGGGGTTGGGGGGGGGAAGGAGACGAAGTCTGTGGGAATAGAAAACAAGCTTTTCGAATGCTAATCCAGGCAGGAGGGAATCTTTTCCAGGGGCAAGGCCAAGTCCATTGTACCTTCTAGCTGGAAAGCCCTGCTCCAAAGTAGCCATCGCTCTTCTGGAAACAGTTTAAGAGGTGCGAGATCCCAGCCAGCACAGAGACTGACTGGGAAGCTTCCCATTGTGCAGACACTGGCCCAAAGGGAAACAAGAGCCAGAAGCACGCCTAGTCAGTGAGGCCTCAGGCACGCTATCAGCCTTCCTCCCCTGGGAGCCACTTTCCTCAAATAGACGGAGCCTGAAATCAGGCCCCTGCCTGTGGACCATGCCCCATGGGGACCTTCTGCATCCTTCCTCGAAGGAAGAATTTACTCACGAAACAACCCTGGGTATGCAACCTACTTCCTCTTGTCTCCTTTTCGGGGGAGATGGAGAGCAGCTGCTCCCAGCTTAGGGGTCTGGCCAGGAGTCCCGCTCTGAGCTTTCCAGGCTGGTGATTGGCTCCGGGTATCCCTGAGGAAGAAAGCGGTGAGAAGTGAGAGGAAGGGAAGCGGTTCCAGCGGCTCCTTCCTGGCTTACACCACCACCATGCCACACACACACACACACACACACACACACCCCTTTTAGCCTCACTCCCAGACTAGGCTGGGCCTGGGCCAGCCTGAGGTCCCTGACTCATATCTCGCGTAGTGCCTTATGTAACAGAGCCAGGTTACTGAGGCATCAAACTTCTGCTTGCTCAGTGGCAGGCTTCCCTGGGGCCAGGCGCTCAGAAGCCCGCTGGGGGTCTAAGTAGAGCTCACCGCATTCCCAAAGCACAAGCCCATTCTCCTCAGTGTCAGGCCAGCAGTCTGCTCAGAGGCAAGTGCCAGGCTACAAAGGCGATCCCCCCCCAGAACGCCCACACTCAGCAGCAAATGTAAGCAGGCAGGTGAGCTGCTGTGGGCTTAGTGCCGCTGGGGGTGTTTTTTAAGGGGTAAGGGTGGGAGTCCTGCGATCATCTGATTATATGGTGCTGAAGAGACAGCCTGGTGCATCTGGAGGGGTCCCGGAATAGGTGTCAGAAGTTCTTACTTTTGTATCTGCTTGTTGGTTCAGGTACTGTTCTGGGGACCTTATGGAATAGGGCCTACCCTGGGGGAGCTCCTTTTCTTCTGGCTTTGTTTTGTTTTTAGGGCCGCATCCGCGGCGTATGGAGGTTCCCAGGCTAGGGGTCCAGCTGGAGCTATAGCCGCTGACTTACACTACAACCACAGCAACACAGAATCTGAGCCGCGTCTGTGACCTACACCACAGCTCACGGCAACGCCAGATCCTTAACGCACTGAGTGAGGCCAGGGATCGAACCCGCAACCTCATGGTCACTAGTCGGATTCGCTTCCGCTGTGCCACAAGGGGAACTCCAGGAGGAGCTTTTTCAAAGAAGGCCTGAAAAAGCCAATTCCCAACCCTTTCTCCATGTAGTCTCGAAGGTCCCAGGCTGACCTGAATTCACAGTGATAACCTAGCTCTCTTCCTGGCCTGTTTAGAAAATTGCATTATTGGCTTGGTGCAGCTGAGCCCCCCGTGAAGTGGGGCTTGCCGAATTCCAGGACATAGTTCTCTAATAATCTCATTTGACCATCTACAACACAGAATAGCCTCATCAATCCAACAGTCCACTGGCTCGAACTTTGTGACTAAACCAATAGGTCCTCTTCTTCTCTTGCCTTGTCTTTGCCCAGCCTTTCCCACTGTGTCACCAGCGGGTAAATGGCTCACGGGCTGAGGGTAGTTGAGGACACTGCCCTCCTGTCTGAGAAAAAGAGGAAGAAACAGGGAGATAAAGTCAAAAAGGCAGCATGGGAATTACCGGCCTGCATGATTTGTATCTAAAGCTCAGTCTCACAGATCCTCAGACAAGCTCAAGACCACTATCTTGGGGCTCCAGAGAGCGGGGCACCCCAAGTTCTCTGAATCACAGTCAGAATCCAGGGAAAATTGGGAGCAGGGGCTGAGGCGGAGGTTCAGAATTTTCCTTTCTTGAGACTCCCTCTGGGGCCTCCAGCCTCTCCCTTCTCCCGATTCCTCAATCCTTTTGGTTCTTAGTCAACTGCAGGTTTAAAAAAAAAGAAAGAAAGAAAGAAACAGAAGCAAAAGAGAATAAGAAGAACCCTGCTCAGTTTTAAGGCAGTATCTATCCTCTGCCTCCCCAGGTACACGGGGAGATGAATGACAGCAGCACCTTGTTCGGCCTTGTACCGAGTGACCAAGCACTTCAGTTAATCAATGCATCATTTATCGACCACAGGCCTGCTATTTATCTAGCGCCCACTGCGGATTTATTGAATGTCTACCTCGCTAAGCACGGTAGAGGACATTAGAGGCGGCAGAGTCGAGGACCCGGGGTTGGGGGGCGGGGTGGCAGGAGCCAAGAGTGATACAGCTACACTCCAAGGCCGGTGGGAATGAAGCACTCCCATCTGAGCCACAGCAGGGCCGCGTTAGGGCTTCTGCTTCTTAACGGAAAGGCCTCAAGCTTGCTGCTCCCTGGATCTGCAAGTCCGGAGCTTAGGTGGTGCCAAAGCAAACTAGGAAGGGGAGAGTCTCTTTATGGCGGCGGCTTCCAGCAGGGCCTGAAAGAATGGGTTGGCTCTAGCTGGTGGGAAGCTCTCTTGTTGGGAGCGGGGAAGGGAACCTTGCCAGTCCCGCGGGACTGATGGGTCAGAAGGAGCGGGCCTGGGGTGGGGACAGGGAGAACGCTTTCTATTCTTCCTGGACTGGAACCCAGAGTCAGCCAGCTTCAGGAATGAGAGGCCTACTCTGGCCCTTCTCTGCTGGCCCCTCTGTGACTCAGGGCAAGCTGGCCCCAGTAGCCTCCCCACAGAGACTTAGCTAGTCTTGGGTAGGCAGGGGGCCTTCGGGGCCCGGGAGCAGGAAGGCACCTCTCCTCTACGCTTGCGGAAAGTTCATCCGAGTCAGGAGGGTTGAGCTTGGGAGCACAGTTGAGAGTTGCCACCAGAGGAGCCGGTGGGTGTAGCTTCCCGTCTGTGCACCTCTGGCCTCAGTCTCGACCAAGCCCCATCCCGAGGGTGAGAGAACCAGGGGCGTGTCAAGGTGCTGTCCTGAGAATATATATATATATATATATATATATATATATATACACACACACATATGCCATTTGCCCAAATCTCTCTGGAAAAAACATTGCTGGCAGCCCCACAGGGTGTTTGTTCATCTTAGCCTTGTGTGTACCTTGGTCAAACCCTTCTTTCCCAGACGCTCTATAAATGAAGGCCTGGGGGTGTCGGGCTGAGGAAGGAGGGAAGCCTCAAGCTGACAGGAAAGGAGAGGGAGCCGAAGCAGTAAAAGGGACCAGCCTCAGGTCACCTGAGAAAGGAGGATGCTGCTTATGTCAGCAAGCACGTTGCATTCTGGGCCCTTCTCCCCGGGTTAGTGTCCTGGGCGTCCATGCCCACACCCTCTCCCACCGGTGCTCTGGAGAATTCACCTTTAAGTTCATGAACAGATTCAGTCAACCACAAATATTGCTGTACGCCTTCCATGTACCAGGCTCACCGTTAGGCACTGGGACAGAATGGGAAACTCACAAAAGGCCTTGTCACAGCCATCATGGACTAGTCAGTCGAGTGGGGGAGATGGACATTAACCAAATAGTCACGCTAATGAATGTGTAATTAGAAAATAAGTGCCAGGAGGGAAAAGGAGTAAACTTCTGTCGGAGCATCTAAGAAAGGATTAGACAAGGCTTCCTGAGGAAGTGATATTCAGCTCAATAAATGAATCTCTGTTGCTGAAATTCTAATCATCAGACTCAGGCCAAAGGAGACATGTGTAGACAGGGGGCTGTCTCGGGAGCCCTTGAAGTCATACCATTAGGTAGCCGCTCACACTCTCGGAAATATTTCCAGGCCGTGAGCGGCCAGTAGGTCCAGAGGGGAGGTCTGGCAACATTCTGACAAGAGGAAGAGATGAATTTGAAGCCCACGGGGCAGCCAGTACTTAATGTCATTCTTCGCTAAAAATAGTCCATGACAGTATGGAAATGCGTAAAGGCTGGCCCTGGGGACCGGTGATAAAGTGGATATAGCCTATGGGGAGGAAAATTTGTTTTTGTAAATTATTTACTGTAAAGAAAAAAAGAGAGGGGAGGGTCGTCTGGGTTTTCTTTGCCCTTTGCGGGCCTCCTTCTGAGTTATGAATGCTTCTCATTGTACCGAGGCACTGGGGCACAGAGCTTCAGGCTGCACTCCTTTCTGGGGCCCGGGGTATAAATTTTCTGGGCTGCAAATGTCAGATAATTTTTCCAGGCTGAAAAACAGCCTGGATACAGAAGGGAAGAGAGGGACCTGTTTAGCCAACAGGAGGTAAGCCTGGGACTTGAGGGAGCTGTGGGGCCAGGCTAAAGGAACTAAGATGATTGGTCAGAGAGGAGTGTTAAGGGTGGCCCAGACGGTGGTTGAGAGAAAGAAGAGAGGTTGATCTTCAATTATAAGAAAAGGCACAACTCAGAGATGGTGACTAGCTGTTTCCAAACCACGCTAGAAACAGAACAAGAGGAAATGGGCCTCTACTGTAGCATGAAGAATTGCGATTAGATAGCAGAAAGAACTTCCTGACTACAAGCATTCAGAGAACTAGACGAAATTACCAAAGGATGTTATATTACAAATATGGGGAAGGCGGTGACAGTAGCAATAAAGGACTGGATAAAAGTGGGAGAGGACTGGTTCTAAGGACCATGGACAGAAGGGGACAGACAGGTGAGGAAAGCAAAGGGGTCAGAAGCAGGTGCTTATAAGGAAAAGGAGAGTGCATGTGTGAGAGAGGCAAGTGTTTTTAGGAAAATGCTTTCGTAACAGAAATGCGTTATGAAATTTCCACTGGAGGTCAGTCAATAGACCAAGGAGCTGCTAGGTCCCCTCTGCATCCTTCAGCCTTCTTATCTCCTGCTCAAGTTGGCTTCACTGGAACACGCATCCTCCAGTCTTAACAATTCTGGGGAGTACCTCAGTGCCAGGGGCACTGGGATAAGACTGCCCACCCCAGAGCCTGGGGAGGAGGCCGTGAAAATCAGACACAGAGGATACAGTGGCAGCCAACAAGCCAGGCGGGATCCCCGCGGCAGGAAATTTACAATCTAGTGGTGGAGACAGACATCAAATAATAATTACACGAATAACCATATCTTTACAATTGATCATAATGAAGGAAAGGTGCAGGAAGCCGTGAGAACACACGCTAAGGGGGCTTCCCCCAGGATTAGAAAATCCATAAAAAGAAAAGTCATCTGTTGAAAACCTTGGACACTGCCTATGCCCCTCCGTGAGGGATTCTTGCCCCAAATCAGTAGCGAGTTAAAATGATCCCAGTCAGTGCCAATACCCTAGGATATGGATTTTGAAGCTCCGCTGGCTCACCAGGGCCCTCAGATAGGAGCAAACCCCCAAGGAAATTTTCCCATTGCCAAGACCAAGCAGTCATGGTTTAGGCAGAGTGATTCTCTAAGGGCTGTAATGGCCTATCCGCTGAAAATCAGTATAGAAAGACCTTGAAGAGCTCATCAACTGCAGATGAACAGGATGAAGGTCAGTGAAGAGAGTAAAGAACTAACGTGCTGAAAATTATACTCGTAATTGCCCCCCCCCAGCCTCCGGCGCCAATGACCGTGTCTCCGAAATGCAGTGTCTTCAGTCTCTTATTCAAACGTGGGACGCTTTGCTAGTATATTCTAGTATTAGCTGCAAGATGTGCCCAAAGCTGTTGAGTCCTGGGGAGCCAGGCTCCTAGAGAGGCAGGGCCCCATGCTGCTTTTCCGGGTTCCTCTCCCAGGGGAGTGGGAGGTGCTGGCCCTCGCAGGGAGCTGGGATGGGCTTCTTCGCCATCCAGAGACCCCGGAGGGCCCACGGAGGAGCAGAGAAGGACCTTAGGCTTTGTGGTGTGCTCCTGAAGCAGCTGATAAGACTACTACTGAGAGACTCTGTGACCTTGACAAGTGACGACTCTGGACCACAATCTCCTCATCGAGAAAATGGCAGAGGCGTGGTTGCGAGGGTCCAGAGGATTCTCCCAGGAAGCACTCAGAAAAGGGAAGCCTTCGTTATCATGGGGCAAGTCCTACGGAGAACCGGAAGAAAACCTTTGCAGACTTTGCCAGACCTTCCTCTCTCACCAGTCTCCTCGCCCTCCTTCCCCTTGCTCTGTCAATCACACACCGTCCTGGCCAAAGCCAGCTAACACCTGCGGCCCAGTCTGTCAAGCTTTCTCCCTGTCAAGGCTTGCTCTCTGAACCTGCCTCATTCACACTCAAGTATAAATGACTGAGAAGTCTTCTGGTTTTCCTCCTGCTCGGGGCAGAGGGAGGGACGAGCTGCCGGGGCCTTTGAAATTTTTACCGGAGATTCAAACCTGCAGAAGCACGAGGGCAACCTCCTGGCATTGGCTGGCAAACGGAGAAGGATTTCATAGGGCAGTGGAGCTGGGGACTGCCTCTTCAAGACCCGGAGCGTCCCCCCACCCACCCTTAGCGTCCCGCCACCCAGTGTTGGTGGCTGGCAGCTTCGGCCTCCACGTGCATCTTAGCTGGAGACACAGAGGCTCAGAACTGGTCGGGTTTCTGCAGCCACTCAGTCTGACCCCGACCCCATCCAGATGAGGAAACTGAGGCTCAGGGGTGGGTGGGTACCTCCCCCAAACCGAGCAGCCAATTAGCGACCAGCTGAAAAGAGAAACTATGTCTCCTGATTCTCCCATCCAATGGTCTTATGACTTCTCTCTAGACAGCTGTGCACATCCCATCCCAGTAGGTACACAACATCCCCATGCCAGGAGACCAGCTTTGGGTCCACCTGATGCCAAAAACAGTGTTTTTTTATTTGATTTTATTTAATGGAATTGACCAGTGGTTTGGGTGTTATGGAGTCCCGGCCCTGGAATCCTGCTTCTGCTCAGGCCGGGGCTGCATGCCACAGCCAGTCATGCAAGGGGGACAGAAAGGCCTGCTGTTCGGGTTGGAAAAGAAATCAGTTGCTGAAACATTGGTCTTTTTGAAAGTTCCAACCACAGGGGCTGGCTGGCAGAGCCGCCGTCTGGGCTCCCCCGGAGGATCCGGCCCTCCCCTTCAGTCTGGGAGTTAGTTTAGGAAGCTGGCCCAGCCTGGGCAGAAGATCCCGGAGGGCAACGCTCACCCCAGGAGCTCCAGCCTTCCCTCAGAGCCTGAGAGCCCCCGAAGGCACTCAGGGCCGGGAACTTCCTCCCGCCTCCACAGCTGAGCCAGCCCAGGCTGGCCCCGAGGCTCCCTGAGCACTTTTTCTTCTGAGCCTGGGAAAGAGTTTCCAGTTGCGCCCGCCCTAGCCCGGCAGCTACAGAGAGAGAGAGACAGAGCTAGAGGGAGACACAGAGAGAGAGAGGGAGAGAGAGAGGAGCCAACCCCAGCCAGGCAATCAAGGTTTCCCTGGGCAGCAGTGAGATGAAGGGGGAAAGGCTGGAGGAGCCCCAGCTCGTGGAGGAGCCCCAGCTTGGGGAGGACCCTGCACTCGTGGAGGAGGCACAGTTCCTGGAGGAGCTACAGCTCGAGGTGGTGGAAAGTGGGTCGGATTTGGATCCAGAAGATCTGGGTTTGAGTCCCGACTTTGCCACCAATCTGATGCTTGAGCTTGAGTAAGTAACTCCCTGCCCTTGTGCGGGCTGCTTTCCCTACTTACAAAAAGGGGGAGGGAGAGACATGATGGTTGCTGCGGTCTCTTCCAGTTCAGATATTCCGGAAGGCTAGACCTCTGAAATCTTGATGTGGGGTAGATGGGATGCTCGGGCACTTGAATATGTCATTGAACCTTGGACTGTTAGATTGGTTCAGGGTTCACATGAGCAAGAAAAGAGAAGGAGAAGACGGTAAATGTGTAAAGAGTCATGATCCCAAGAGAGGGTTGAGGCTGAATAGAACATTAGGGTCAATTGTCAAAATTCAAGGATGCTCAGCTCGGAATGAGTTAGTAAGGAGAACCAGGGTGTTGGGGGCTGTGCTAACGAGCCCTCCACCAAATGTCTCCAGTGGCCCTTTCAGCCCCAAAGCTCAAGCCCTCAACCCTGAATGAGTTCTTTATGTGTATCTTTGCGGAAACTCTCATTTGAATCAAGGGGATTTTCAGGTCTTGGATGTTCACATCCAGATCTAAACGATTGCCTAAGAAGAAAGGCTAGACTGACCCCCTGTCTTAGAAACCCGGTTTCTTGGTAAACCTTCACTTTCACCAGACCCACCGCTGCATGACTGAATGCAGGGCCCTTTGAGAATTTGACGGCCGCTATATATAGCCACTCTCCCCCCACTAATCCACAGATGAGCTACCAGAAACCACCTCGCTTGGTGAGTGTTGGTGTTTGGTACATTTCACTGCATTCAGATTCCTTCAAAGTGGGTCGTTTCTCCCTGGTAAGGGCTCCATAGTCACAGCAGGTGACATTTCACTAACCAGAGAGCTCCTTGCTGGGCCAGGCATGAGAGCTCGGGGCTCCCCACACAGCAGATCATCTCCAGTGTCCTCTGCCAACTGTGTGCCATCAGCCTCTCCACTGCTGGGGAAACGGTGGTGGGGAGAGTGAGTAGAAGAGGAACCGCCCCCGCCCGTACAAAACCCGCCCCCTGCCCAGGCGCCCTCACCCTCAGCCACACACCCTGCTTCCTCGCCACTAGCCCTCCTTCTTGGCTCAGTTCGTTCAACAAGCATTCCTTGCCCCTCGATTAATCGGTCATAGGTTCCTATGGCTGCAAGGGACATTGTAGTGCTGCACGACATAGACCCCTGTGGTCCTCTTTGGTGCCTTAGGGGCTGTTGGAAAGGAGAGGAAAAGGGAGAAAGGGAGGAGAGTTGGGGGGAGGTGAGGAGAGGCCAGGGAGAAGGTGAATTTGAGGGAGAGATTTTCTAGAGGAGGACAGAAGGAAAGAGGGGAGGTTAATAAACCAAATCGCCAATAAGACTCTGCATGTGTCCTTTAAAGTTAGCCGGGCCTGAGTCCTCACCTGGCTTGTTTTTCCTCACCAGAGGGTTTTCCAGCTGGGCTGCCCTGAACTAAAAAGCATCCCCGAATGGGTGGTGGAAGTTAGGGGGCTCTGGGAGCCTGGGGAGCTGAGGAGTGGGTGGAGCTCTGCCTCAGCCCCGCCCCCCTCAGAGCCCTTCTGCCCTGATGAGGACTTTGTATCCAGAGACCCTGAGAGCATCCGCGTTAGATTTGGGGAGGGGCGGGAAAGGGGGATGATGATCTGTTTAACGACAACAACCAAAAACAAACAAACAAAAAGGCTGGTAAACCAACTTAGGGCCTTAACTCTCCCGTGGAAACGGGATTCTCTTGTAAAGCATTGCCAGGGGGTGGACACGCTGCTTCAGCTTGCAGGCTTCTACCCACAAGCCAGTTCCCACCCACAAGCCGGCTCCCTTGTTGATCAGCCCTGCTTGTTAGACAGTCCCTGTGTTTCGCCAATATTGGCACAATCTTTCTGCCGGCAGAATGCTTTGGCCCCTCCTCTCTTGTCCTTGCTGCGGGGCCTCCTTTGTCTCCTGACCACCCGGGGAGCCGGCTGCGAGGGTCTGGGGACCGGTCGCTGGCAGCCCAGGAAAGCGGGTGTTCCCAGCTCGGGGCGGGCACGGTGTGCTCCGAGCTTCCGAGCCGGAGGTTGCTGGGGCCCGCGTGAGGGCCGGGCTGGACAGGCAGGCTACTGATGTGGGCTTGGGGCACTCCGGCTGAAGCAGCCCCTGGGGCCAAGGCTGCGGAAGTCCACTCCACAGAGGGCACTGTCCCAGTTAAGTGAGGTCTAGTGAGGAATCCTCAGCAGGGGAAATAGCTCGAGGGAAGGAGCACTTGACTGAGAAGAAGGGCCCTGTGTTCTGCTGCAGACTCCGGCACTGGGCCGGGGCTGGCACCTGAAAGGAGGAGAATCATAAGGGCCAGGGCTCTAAGCCCCTGAGAGGAAGGCGTGAGGGAAGCGGGCTCAGGACGGCATCCTGGCCATTCGGCCACCTCAAGCCCTGCTGGCTTTGCATTGCAGGAGGAAATAAAGCCGTGCTTGTTGGCGGTGGGGACCATCTGTGCACACTATACAGAGAGCACTGTTCCCCCAAGCGTGGTAAACATACGCTGGTGGTGTGCAAGATGATTTTAGGTGGTGCGTGGACTAACTTTGTTTTTCTATTTTTATAGCTATTTTTTAACATGTTGGGGTGGGGGGGGGATTGTGTCTAACACGTAGACCGTATGCTTTCAAAAATATTTCTGAGGTAGGAGTTCCCATCGTGGCGCAGCAGAAACGAATCCGACTAGGAACCATGAGGTTGCAGGTTCGATCCCTGGCCTCGCTCGGTGGGTTAAGGATCCGGCGTTGCCGTGAGCTGCGGTGTAGGTTGCAGACGCGGCTCGCATCCCGCGTTACTGTAGCTGCGGTGTAGGCCGGTGGCTATAGCTCGGATTCGACCCCTGGCCTAGGAACCTCCACATGCCGTGGGTGTAGCCCTAAAAAGTAAAAAAAAAAAAAAAAAAAAAGTCTGAGGTGGAGGCATTTTTAAAAAGTGAAACTGCTTTATTTTAGAGAAACTATTACATAACAATACTGCTGGTCCTCAACTATGGCCCAGAGCTTGAGAGTGGTAGGCGAATCGTTGGAGGTGGGGCCATGCCCCCCACGCTGTGTTAGCAGAGGCGGGCAATAGGACCATACAGTATGATTTGAGATGGTCTTGTCCGCGTACACCTAGCTCGAAGGCCCCGTCTGATAGCCTGATTCCAAGTGAAAGAACACCCTGCTATTTTTATATCCCCAGTGGCCTGCTCTGCCCCGGGACACTCAACAGTCTAGATCAGCGGCAGGCCTTTCCCGGGCTCCAAGGCAGCCTCCCTGCCATGCTCCCGCACGCGGGACAGAGCCACTGACTCCTTCTCAGCATTGTTCCCCAGCATATTCAGCTCCAGCCTAAGGAGTATTTCCGGGAAGCAGGTCAAAGAGGTTCCAAGTCTTTCTCTGAATGCACAAAGCCCACAGTTAGAAGGACAGGAAATAGGTCACTGCAGCACTTTTCGCATGGACTAGTGCCGATTTCCGGACAGATTCGGGCAAGATTCGGTGGGAAATTTGGACTAAATCAAACTGTACAAGAGGGTTCCCACTTGTGCTGAGAACCGGCGCTGGGCTCTGGGTAAAGGAGCTTGGGCTGCTTCCTCCTTCCGTTGCCCTGACCTAGGGAACGTGATTATTAGTCCACCTTGCGGGTTGTGAGGTGAGACCGGGAAGGAAGTGGAGAGGTGATCAAGGTTTGGGGTCTGGTCTCCTGCCTTTCACCTGGATTGTGCCTCAGGAGCCTTGCGTGTCTTTCCTGTGTTGTCCCTGGAACCGCCTTTAGCAAAAGGCCCAAACAGACAGCTGAGTGCCCCACACCTCTAAGAAAGGAAATAGCACAATGTCCTTTGGTTCTACACTCCAGTGTTAAACAACCTCTGCTCTCTGAGACTCTTGCTCCTGAGTCCTGTCCTTCTGCTTTCTGATACAGCTCTTAATGTGCTGAAATGGTAGTTATTATGTCCTTTGTCGGCTCTCTTTTCCAAGTTAGCAAAAGCTATTTTTAAAAAAAGACTTCGAACCATCTTATATTTCTCCATCCTTTAGACAGTCTCCAAATTCTCCCCCAGAAACTTCACTCTGTCCTCTGAAACAGCTGAGTTCAGCAGGCATGTCTCTACCTTTAGCCAATCCCCCTGTTCTCGCCTCTGACCAGTGACACACATCTGCAAGATGGCAGGTTAGGAAAGGAGCAAAAATTAACCAGAACTTGGAGAACCCAGTCACCTGCCCTAACCCCCTGAGCTCGCCGTCCCACGGGAGACTGGCAGAGGGTAGGGTTTCATTCGTGGCCGATGGCCATGGAATAGAGAAGGAAGATGACCTCAGAGCTCCTACATGCTTCTTTCCTATTTAGAGCAGCCAGGATCATGCTCGTCCCTTAATGATACTAAATTGCGTGCTTAGAATTCATTGCAGCCTGTCTTTTGCTGCCCTCCCCACATAGCCCCATTCTTGTATCTGTCATTGTCCACACTGGGGATCCTCCATAGCCGTCACCAAATCCCAGGTTGCCACTCACCCCCCTCGAGCTGCTCTCTGAATACGCAGGCATGCAGGGTCACCTTGACACCAGTCCAAGTCAAGCATAAATAAAAAAAGATTCTTGCAAAAATAAATTATCCACTCACATATGGAATCCAAACACAAGCAGTCGAATTTCACGTGGCCGGGGTAACATCCGACGTGCGGCACGGAGAGTCCAAAATAAAAGTTATACCCCCCCCCAAAAGTCATGTATAGCCAGCTTTGAAATGACATAGTGGGTCTAATTAATTTCTCAGTAGTTCAGCCTTCCTAATTATTTGGGCCGATATGAAAATGAGCTTGCATCCTGGAGTATACAAAAACTAGAAGGAGAACCTGGGCAGAGAGAGAAGCTAAGCTGAGACCAAGTGTTGCTACAGCCATTTCACAAAGTGGAAAAGCCACCGGGAATACTTGGGGGTTGACTTTCAGTAGTCTTCTCTGCGTGTCTTTGGAGGATGTCCTGCAGTTGTTTTTGCCTTGGGTCTGTGCAGGAAGGTCCAAGGGGCTTAGTTTGACTCAGGGGGACGCAGGGCCAGGGAGCTGACAGGAAAGCATCGGTCCGGCTTCGCCATAGCCTGATGCCTGCTTCACTGTGCCTTGTCTGGTCACCTGACCCACGCAAGTCTGAAGGAGGTGGTGCAATTCATCTGAGGAAAATCACGTCTGAGACAGGAAGGGGCACGGCAGCCTCTTCAACTAAGGATTTATGTATCTGTCACAGGAGGGAAGTGTGAGCTGAGAAATGACTCCCAGAAGTGCTAGAATTGGAAGAGGCCCGCTGCTACCTTTCACAGTCAGCAGTGTATTCCCGTGGAATCCGGGCTACCTCAGGAGGCCAGCATCCCGGCCCTGCCTTCCTTCCTCGAGTCCATCCTCCCTCCTTGCTTCCTTCCTCCCTCCCTCCCTCGCTCCTCTCTGGCTCCTCACACACTTGAGAAAACAGAGCAGAGCTGGCCAGGTGCACCTCGCCAGGGGCCATGCTTTAGGTGAGGAGAACAGAGGCTGCTTGCTGCTTTTTGCCTGGCAGTTAGAGGCCAAGGGGACAGGCCCCAGACCCTTGAGCCAGCCCCAGCATCTTGCAGGTGACGATGCCATGACCGGTACAGTGGCAGCCTCCTGTCCCGGCAGCCCACAGAGGCCAGGGGTCTCACTCAGTCTGGCTCTATCGAGACAATTCTTTGCCCATCTTCGTGTATTGATTTTTGCATTTTTGCCTGCATTTTGCCTGCATTTGCATCCTCTGCTGCGCGTGGCACTGCGTCTTCGGGGCAAAGTTCCTCGTGCCTTGCCCTGCTGCGAGGCTGCCGGAACTGCTCCCTTGACAACGTTATTACATTCCCGCCGTGTCTCCTGGGAATATAAGCCGGGGGGAGGGCTCCATCTTTCAGGCTCTAGCTGTCCAGATGGCTTCTAGCCTCTCCCATGCCAAGAGACCCCAGCTGCAAAGTCCAAGCCAGCCGCCTTGGGGAGCGCCCTCTGCGCTCAGGTCTGTGCCCGGCGCCGGCGGCCCCCAGGCGCAGCTCTTGGAGCGTTCCTTTCCTATTCTTCGTCTCCTGGGCAGGGGCTTGGCCAAGCGAGCGGATTCCCCGTCATGACAGAGCACTAGTGACTCCTGTCATGCTCCTCTTCTCCGGAAGCAAGGGGTGCGCTGTGTCGGGCCTTGAGCCTGAGCAGGGAAGGTGAATAACCCGCCGGCCCCAGACCTCGGGCTTCCTCACCAGCACGTGGTCGCTGTGTTAAGTGGGAGATGAGCCTGAATTCTGGGGAAATGCCTCAGTCTGGAGAGGAGATGTTATCTCCTGTGCTATAACCCTAACTGCCAAAGCAGTCCTAGCCCGGATAGAGGAAGCAGGCCCATCCTTCTGAAAATGGAGAACTGGATAGAAGTTTGTTTTGACCCTCTCTTTTCTCCCCCATTCTCCCTTCTAGCCCAGGCTCCCTCACCTGCTCAGGGCTCTCAGCTGCAGGGTGGTAGAGAGCTCAAGTTCCAGAACGTTTCCTGATCCCCCCCACCTCTTAACCATCCTCCTGGGCACGTGGCAGGGAGGCAGGGCGGCTTGCTTTAGCTACTGCTGATGTGATGCAATGCATCCAGTCCCAGCGTAAACAGCCGGTAGTAACTGAATGCACTTCCCCTGGCCAAGTCACAATGCTGTTTAGACCCGGACCTTTGATAGGAGTAAGCGAAGTGAGAACTGCAGGCTCCTCTGGGGGGGCCGGTGGAGGTGACCATCTGGGGCAAGGTTCCTCTGGCCTTTAGCCCCTCAAATCATGCCAAGCAGGCAGCCCCCCTCTCGGTCTATGTGCAAAGCCATCCCTGGGGATGTGGTTGACTTTAGCAGAGGGGACTGGGAGAGTCCTGGCTGTGCCCTACCCCCACTCCCATGGAAGCCCAGACACAGGGGGAAGTTTCCAGATTAGCCTAAATTCAGTCTCGGCCTCTGTGCCCCCCCCCCCCCCCCAACCAGGCAAGCACTTTTGGAAGATGCTGGGAAGAAGCTGGAAACCCCTCCCCTCATAGGTGTGTGTGTGTGCGCGCGCGTGTGTGTGTATACCTGACTCGGTTGATTTTAAAATATCTGAGAAAGTAAGAGTGAGGCAATTACTTGTAATAGCAAAACCATTCTCATTGGAAGGGAGAAGCTCTAACCACTTACAGAGCAAGGGTTACAGTCCTTCCGAGGGGTCTGTTGCAAAGCTATTTTTGGCTCATTTGCTCTTCTTTCCTCCTCGCATTCTGTTCCTCCCAGGCCCCTCAGGAGCCCCCGTCTCCGCCTCCTTCCCGGTGTCTGTGCTCACACAGGCTTATGCAGGGGAAGTAACCCCTCGCCAAGTGATTCTCTCATCCAACACATTTTCCGAGACGGTCCCACTGCTCCTTTCCAGAAGAGCAGGGACAAAGACCGTCTGGGCTGGTGTAACGACCTCTTCCCCTCCGCCCAAGCACACCGGAATTCCAAATGCTCTCGTTTCCTTCGAGCGCAAATGGCTTTTGCCGCTGATCCTCTGCTCTGGGTTACCCATTTCCTGCTCAGCCCTGGCACAGCAAATGTGTCTCTGTAGCAGCTACCTCAGGGTAATTTGAGAAGGAGCTCTAGGCCACCACATGTGGAAAAGGAATCAGGGGAAGACACATGTGGAATAAGAATCTCCTAGAGAAAGATGCCGGGCTTTTGCAGAGGGCCTGAATAATACAGATAAACCAGCACCGGATGTTTCTCGGATGCCAGCCTCATTTACTCTAAGGTGATCTTTTAATTATTATTATATCCTTCCAGGTACATTGACTCTAGTGAAATCCCCAACATGGTTCCATCTGCCTTAGGGAGTCAGCAACCAGCCACGTGCTAGCTGTGTGAACGTCTTGGACACACATGCCCCTATCTGGCCTGGAACCCTCAGCTTGGACCTGCAGTATCTGATCGGTGTCTGCCTAGTCAGTCAGCTGTGCCCCGTCCGCTGAGCCTGTTTGGGCGGAGAGGGTGGGAAAACGGAGCAAGCGCTTCAGGAGGGAGTTTACTGTTTTTCCGCCGCCCCCCACCCCAACTCCCCAGCTCTCTCTCTCCTTGTTCTGTGTCTCAGGCTTCTGACTCCAGACCTGGCCAGGCCCACACCCCCTGCTCGGAACGCCAGGTCCGCCGTTGTGCTCGCCCACATCTCCACCCCTCCTCCCCTTGCCCAGCCCCCGGGCTGATGGCATATCTGTCTGCCTGGCCACTGAGCCCACCTCAAGATGTCTGGCCAGTTCGTCCTGGCTTTTTCCTCCTCCCAAGCCAGGGATGCCCATGGGCTGGAAGGAGCTACTTCAGCCGACTCACCCTGGGGTGCGACTCCTTCCCCGTCAAAGCTAAGTAACAAAGCAGGAGCCCTGCTCACCCTCATTTAGCCCTGTCCTTTGTTTCACCCACTTCTAGAAGCATGTTTTCTAGAGGCCTTCCAGAACCTGATTCACAAAACCGCAGCCCCATTCTACGGTCACCCGGGAATGCAGGCATGGGACCCTATAGACACAGCTGCTAGGTAAACAAAAGGCGTGGTCCCCAACTCGTCTGCCTTTCTGTAGCATTCTCACCCCTCTTCCCCCCATCACTCCAGTGCCCAGGCTGTGGCCGCCCCCCTGGATGTCCGGAGCACTGGCTGCCAGGCCAGAGCTCCTGCTGTACACTCCCAGTTTTCCAGCGTGTTCTCTTGGAGCCCTGGGGACCCACCACAGTGATGTCAAAGGCAAGTGGAGAGCCCAGCCAGTGAGACTCCATGGGCCTCCCCGCAACTTCAACTAGAGTCTCTCTGCTTTCATCTGTGTCCTAAGTTGGCCCTTCCACGTCAGACTCTGAAAGAAAGGGTTCGCTTTTGCAAGAAAATCACTAGCCTAGCCTTTTTTCTCTCCTTGCCCAAATTAACCTACCCGCTCCTTGTCCTCTTTCCTCTGGCCCTGAACTCCGCTAGGGGACGATGCGGGGCTGATGCTAATCAAAGAACCGCCCCTACCAATGTGTTCGGCTGGCTACAGGCTGGCTGGCAACGCCAGTGCTTTCGCCCAGCAGCGAGGAGAGCAGGCAAGCTGGCACCCGGCTCACCTCCACATCATGTGGCTGCCTCCCCGCCCATCATTAATAGTAATCCCTCGCATTTGCATAGCACTTGACAATTTCCAAAGCACTTTCACAGACTTTATCTTATTTGATCCTCTGGAAAGTCTGCGAAGGCCGCCAGGGCAGGGGCTGTTATTTACATTTTACAGACTCAGGAGACTCTGGAGACCATTTAATCATTGGTCTCTCTGAAGAGCTTGCTAAAGGAAACTAGTCAGTATGAGCTGAAGGGCTGGTTAAAAGGAACGAGAGTTGGAACAAGGGTTATAAAGGGAAGGATGGGGGAGGGATGAGGTCGGAGGGAACAGCAGAGCCCACGGCGGCGGGCGCCGGATCTCCCAGCCTGGTTTGTGAAACTTTTCAGAAATAGCACGGGACTTTGGGAGGTGCTGACCCAAGGAGGCAGAGAGGTTTCCCCGTCTCCGTGTTGGTGACTGCTCAAGCCAGCCACTGCCCCCCCACCCCCGTCTCAACTGCTCCCCATCTTACAGACCTGACCTGATCACGCAGCTCTCCTGGGGCTCTGGAAGCAGAATGTCAAACCCTAGGACTGAAAAGGCCCACAGAGATCATCTAGTCCCACCCCTCACATTATAGCAAAGGAAACAGAGGCCCAGAGACAGAAAAAGTCTTGCCCAAGGTCACGCAGAGGAGCAGAGGCAGATCTGGGTTGATACCAAGATCTCCTGACTTGCAGTCCAGGGTCCTTTCCGCCAGAACCCACTGCCGCCTCTTTGCGTGTCTAGGGGGTGTGTGTGTAGAGGTGTGAAGGCAGGTTGTGCGCAGTGCCCGAATGCCTGTCTGAATTTTGTACCCCTGCACAATGGCCGGGGGTTAAAGTCATTTGTAGGGCCTAGTGTAGGATAGGGTGTGAGAAAGACAGAGTTCAGGGTTTCTCTCCCAAGGGGATTCACCCATATAAGCTGCTCCAGGTAATTAAGATCCCAGAAGAATTGGCAGCTGCTTGCTGAACAAATTAGACTCTGCCTTTATGGGCATGTTCTGTGCTGGAGATCAGAGGGCCCTCCCTGATGTTTGGTTCATTAGTCATTGTTCCCTGTCAGAGCAGGCACTCAGAAAATTGGATGTCTGGCAACAGCCTGTATTCAGAAATTAAATAGCAGAAGCAGCAACAGCAAGAGCTGAGTGTCTGGGACAGTGCTCTATGCACAGTAGGTGCTTGGAAAATGCTTGTTAGCTAACTAATGAACTAAGTAAAGAAAGCCTTTAGTCCCCTGTGCTATTCAGAATGAAACAGTGTCAATAACAGATCTGATTGCTTTTCAGCTGAGCCACATTTGAACTTTTTAATGGGCAGGCTGGTGGGGACTTGGCAAAAAACGAACCAGACCGTAGACTTCCTATGCAGATGGCACTGCCTAGATCATAGTGCCCACCCCTTGGATCTTAGATCTAAGAGACTTCCCCTCTCAGCTTGCCCATGACTTCCTTTTAGTCTTAGCCGCAAGCCTCTTCCCTGGTCGAGTCTTCTTTGGCCGGAACAGAGACAGCCTGGTGGGGGACAGTGAGGTTCCAGAGCAGGTGTGGGGAGGGGGGAGGGAAGAGCCTGGAAGAGGAGGACATCCAGGGCTGGTGGGCTTTAATATCAACTTTCCCTCTTTGCCGTCTTCCCCCAGGCCGAGCGTGCCAGGTGAATTTAGACAGACACTTTAGTATTGTTCTTAAATGTCAGGGAAAGATTTTTGTTTTTGTTTTGTTTTGTTTCTTATACTAAATGTTCTTAGTTCAAAATACCCAGGATTCCTTGCAAAGGTCAGCTAGCATAGCAGGACTAAGAGAGTCTTAGACGCTTTTGGCAGCTGCTAAAGGTTACCGCTGGTGTCTTGTCTATAGGCCAAGGGAGTGAACTCTGTGAGGGATTTCAAACGTCCTTGATGGACTTTTCCACCATGCTAAGAACCATTAGGAAAAGTACTTCTCCCATTCACCTGACTATCCAGTCATTCCTTCAAATCCTATCATCCACCAAGGAAGCAAGCCCTGGAATTTATCGAGCACTGACTTTGTTTTGCCTTGGGAAGGAGGATGCGGATGAGTGTGTGTAGGTGTGTCGCTGTGTACATATCGAGGACTTGGTTATGTGGAGGGAGTCTGTGTAGTAACGTGGATGTACAGAAAACTATGCTCAATTCATATGCAAAAAGGGCTATGGAAAATATATGGTAAATATATTTACGTGTGGATGGGGAGGGACGGCTGGAAGGATGTATTTGAGACTTGAGAGTCAGGGTGAGCGAGGTATATGTGAAAGAGGGGTGTGTGTGTGTGTGTGTGTGCACGCGCGCGCATGCACGCATGTGCGTGGTGAGCGTTTGGGAAGGTGTATCTGTCTGAAGCATCCTAAAGTCTTAGGCTTGCCTGGAAGAACCATCTCGGCCCCTATTCCCTTTTCTCCACTTCCAGATCTCTTCAAGTTCTCTGCTTCTGCTTCTTCTTCCTCAGGGAGCTATTTTCCACCATGCGTTCCCCCTGTTTCTCTGTTTCATGATCTCTGTCATCCCTCCCCGCTGCCTCCTCTCCCAGGCCACCTGCGGGCTCTCCCAACAAAGTGGGGCTGACTCCACCATTGAGAAGGGCAGTACTCAATGACTGGGAAACAATCTCCGAGCCAATGAAATGTCTGCCTAAAGATTGTTCTTGGATCCATGGGAATCTTGTGGGTCGCCCTTGGACAGATATTAACATCATTAAGAAATGTAATATAGCTATTCAATCCGAGAATTTTGGCGAATTAATTAAAGCCTTGTTTTTAGTTCTATTGGGAAGGAAAATCATTTATTATCTTTAGTCTGACCCTGTGCCTTCAAGAGAACTCTTATTCTGTGAAAATAAGGGCTGAGATAGGCAATTCACACATACTTGTGAAATCTAAGCATATTATCTCACCAGTGGCTATAACTGTAATAAGCTGAAGTGACCTCGGTTTAAACAAACAGATGTTTGGGGCTGACAATTGAAGTGCAAACATGACCCTAATTAATGACTCGGTTAATAGTAAGCAGCTCACTCTTTAGCGATATTAGCTAAATTCTCAGCCTCAGCTGTAACATAGGTCTCCAGGCTACCTCTGTATTCTTCCCGTTCGAAGTGAAAGATTTCTAGCCACGCAGTCTGTGAGACCGCTTGTGAAACAGAAGGGAAGGAAAACCTCGAGACGGTTCTGATGGGAATGAGTGTTTTAGGAAAAGAATTCCTAACTACTCAAGGTTCCCAACCACAAATGTGTGTCTACCATCAAAGCCTTGTCTTCTCCTAGGTAAACCCACAAATGTGTGTCTACCATCAAAGCCTATGTCTTCTCCTAGGTAAACCCATAAACAAGGAATACGTTAAAAAACCAAAACATTCATGAACAAACAGGGCCTCTAATTTCAAATCACGTCCTATCAATAACTCACTCTGCGTCCAATCGTAGTCCCGCAGCTGGATTCAGGGAGACTGCCACTTCTGGAAACGAACCTAGAAAGCAGTCTGACACCCTGTTGCCACAGAGATGGATGAAACAGAGTAGAGGATGCTGGGAAATGGAATGTCCAGCTCCTCAGTTTAATGGCCGCTTGGTGTGAGGCTCCCCACTCTCGTCCCAACTGCTTATTTGTTATTTCATCAAGATGGGGCAGGGAGGGGGTGGTTAAGTCAACTGACACGCTGGCTTGGGGTGACCCTCCCTTCAAGAATAGCTCTTTCTTTGCTGCAGCGGATACATCCAGCTGCAGATTTCCGTCATCACTGGATGCGCTTGCCGATGAATTCAGAAATTATGCTGGCCTCCCCGGTTGCTGTTACTGAGTTGAACAAGCGCTACTGAGACCATCCTCTTGGCCACACCACTGTCCTGAGTGCCACGGGGAGAGGGAGGAGGGGAGAAAAAAGCCACCAAACGCCTGCTTCCCAGCCTCCAAGAGGTCTGGCCGAGGAGCTAGAAATCTCCTAAGTTGGAGAGATGCACTACACGCAGAGAAATCACTCCGGAACAATTTTAAAGATGTCCACGGATGCAAAATAGCACATGCCAAAGTGTCCTATAAAATGATGGTCTCTATGCAATAGCAGGTGTAACTAAGCGGCAAGTGCAACTGTCTGGACTCTTGGTGCAGAACTTCATGAGTGGAAGGTCAAAAAGGACCTTGTTGTAACTGGCGCCTGTGTACCGCAGCCCTCAGCAAGGACAAGGGGGATAGAAGTGGTTAGAGTGGGTTCTAAAGCATGTGTTTAAGTACTGAATGTTTGGGGCATGGTTGTGTTCCATGCTGAGCTCTTTATTTTAATATGTCCAGGTCACCCCGTCTCAGAAAACAGCATATGCTGTTTCCACACTGGCTGTAGTGAAGGGTTAGCAGCCTCTAGTGGGTGCGGGGGTGGCCATGTCAGAGAGGGTGGGGTCGATTCAGCTTCAGCCCCAGCCCATGGCTTGAGAACAGATCCAGCCGATTTAATTTTGGCTTGAGCATGCCAGGGTCAGCCTTGTGGGCCTTGCCATCTGCCTGCAGTCTGCCCCCAGAGCTTGCTCAAAATTAAGATATCCGGGAAGTTCCCATTGTGGCTCAGCTGCAACAAGACCGACTAGTATCCATGAGGACACAGGTTCGATCCCTGGCCTCGCTCCGTGGGTTAAGGACCCGGCCTTGCCGTGAGCTGTGATGTACGTCAACAGATGTGGCTCGGATCCCGAGTTGCTGTGGCTGTGGTGTAGGCCGGCAGCTATAGCTCAGATTTAACCCCTAGCCTGGGAACCTCCATATGCGGCGGGTGCGGTCCTAAAAAGACAAAAAACAAACAAACAAAAGAAAGCTATCCAGAGCTTATTACCTCTCAAAACTAGTAGGCACTCCTACTTACCCACCTCTTCCCTGTTCACAAGTGGAGTATTACGTCTGGGCTGCACAGGAGCAAGGTGGGCTCTGAATCCCAAAGGAGTGACAGAGGCCACATACCCAGGTTTGCCCCCACACTGCCCTCCCCAACCAGTGGGAGAACTAGGATTGAGATTTTTTTCCTTCTTCCAGAGCTTGAGCCCTTGGTAGGCTTGGTGGGAAAAGTAGTTTAGAAAGAGATAGGGAAGATCAGGGGTCCCCAGCTCAACTGTGTCTTGACACTGAGCCCCAGATGTGATGCCCACCTGGCACAGTATTGTTGACAGCCATGTCCACTGACAGGTGAAAGGGATCTAGAGCGCCCCCAACCCCACACCACCCTCATGCCACATTCGGTTCATCAGGCGACACTGCCCACATCAACTCGGAGCTTCTGGATCCCCAAAGTCTTGCTTGGGTCCCTGGTTGCTGCGTCTTCTTCCAGTCGTGATCAGGACCCAGAACTCTTTGGGCTCATGCCCTGACTTCTAAAGCCAGCTCTTCTGCCAACTAGCAGCAGTCTCTGCCTCACTCTGGGCGTCAGCTTCTCCAGGTGTAAGATAAAATGGTTGGGCCACATGATCTCTGAGGCGCTTCTGACCCTGCCATCCTGGACTCTAAATGGCCTCCATTTGTTCATGAGATAAATGCTTTTTTCTGTGATGGGGGGGACCGGGGGTATTTGAGGACTTTCAGTTTGGAAGCTGGTCCAAAGTTCCCAGGTTGTGTTTGTTTTTGTGTTATGTTTGCTTCTTCCCAACTGGCTTCTCCCATCGCTAAGGGCCGACGGCCACTCGATGCGGGCCGTGAGCTCAGTGGGGTGACAGGTCAGTGGTTCAGGGCCACCCTGAGCCACCCCTTCCGGCTGCGGAGGAAGTCCAGTCTCTCCTGCTGGAGCCCCATCTCCTCTGGGCCACGCTGGGCCCCCTTCCCTCAGAGGCAGCCTTGCCAACCGCCCTGGAGAGGTCCCCTCAGAGGGCTTGAGCGCCAGGGGCCTGGGGCTGTCTGGGTGTGGGAGTGGGCCCTGTGCTCAGGACCCTCAAGGAGCAGGGACTTCTGGGGACCGAATGAAGAGTCTGTGTTGACACCTGGGCTGGATCGAGTTCCCCTCAGGAATCTGGGAAAGCGGGGCTGAGGAGGGCCCTGTGGGGGCTGGTCACAGTGTGGGCCCGGGGCGTGGGTGTCCTTAGGCTGTAAATGAGCCCGGGGGGAGGGGGGGCAGGGGGCTCGGCCACACCGCACGCTCTGCTTCCTCCGAGGGTCCTTGGAGGCCTTCAAGCCTGGCTCCTCATTTCGCTCGGGAGGGAGGAGGCAGGCTTCTATGAAGCCACAGGACCAAGGGTTGAGGGAGGGCGTGTTGTTCGGTGTGATCACGTGACCCGAGGACTCCCCTATTTTCCGTTGCATTCCGGAGAAGCATTAGTTGAGCTGGAAGGAGCCTGGGCGGGGAGAACAGCGACAATGTGCCACACAGCAGGCTGTGTCAGCCGCAACAAACAAGCACAGCGTCTCAGACAAACACAGTCTCTTTCTCTCGCTCACACACACACACACACACACACACGCGCGCGCGCGCGCACGCCGAGGCCTCACAGCACACCCATGTGCCTCCGTGGCCCTGACTTGCGGTGAAGACAAGCTGGGGGCCCGGCCCACATCACCTGTGCCCAGGTGTAGGGGGAGGGGCAAGGTTCCCGGGAAGGGGAGGGGCGTTTTGTAAAGCTCGAAGGAAGGAAGGAAGGAAGGAAAGAAAAAGAAAGAACGAAAGAAAGAAAGAAAACAAAGCAAGGCTGAAGTCCTCCCACAGGCAGGCTCGTGCTCCGGCTGTGCTTTCGCAGGCCAGAAACTACAGAACTGGGAGTACTGCCAAGTGCTTTATCAAAGGAAACAGCCCGCCCAACAGCTGGAGATGGGCTCCTGCCAGCTGTGTGTGCCTCTTGGTCGCTCCTTCTCCTTTTCTCTCCCCTTCTCCTATCTCCATCCATCCATCTCCTGCAGCCTTGTACTTTGCACTGGGAGAGCCCACAGATGGACTTCCTTGGACCAGAGAGTAGCCTCGATGCTGAGTAACTGAGCAGCTCACAGCCCCAGCTGGAGCGGGGAGGGGTGGGGGAGGCGGCTGTCCTGGCAGTGGAATGTGCTGTCCAGAAGCAGGTCTCCTGGCACGGGACAAGGGGCTGCTGGTGGCAGGCGCTCCTGAAGCAGCTTGAGCCTGGGCGAGACACAGTCGAGTAGTCCCTCTGAGCTTCCTTTTGACCCACGGTTGGGATGCGGGTGCCTTGGCCGGGCTGTGTGTGTTGGCGGCCACAGGGTGTTTTCCAGCAACCTCAGCAACTTTGCCATCCATATTCATTAATTAGTTAATGACTTGGATTCAGTTCTCGAAGCCTTGGGCTTCCCAGGGCAGGAGGAGATGATGGGCTGGTTGGGGAGAGCTCTGAAGAAGAGTGTTCTCCCCTTCCTGGGGGTGGGCGGCCCCCTGGCAGACACTAAGGAGAGACCGGGCGACGGTCACCTCCTGTGGCTTCACCACTTCTCGCAGCCACCACCCATTTCAGGCTCACAGCGTGTCAGCTGAAGTAGCCGGCACAGCCTTGAAAGGCTGCTCAGAGCTGCACTTGTAGAATCGGCCCAGTGGGGAATGTTGCCAGCCGGGCTGCCGAGCCCTGTTAGCGGAGCTAAAGGTGGAGGCCCAGGGGCTCCGTTCCCTGAAGCTGCACGGCCTGCGCCCTTGGCCCCAGTTAACCCCCGGGGATGGCTCAAGGCCAGTCTAACCTCTTCCCTGCCAGCCTGGCCACGTCTCAAGGGCAGGGTCCCTGCTGGGTTTGTCTCTATCCCTCCCCCCTCAACGCCTGCCACACGCTGTGGGCTTAAGTAACGTCTGGTGACCTGGCCTCTGAGGAAACCGCTTTAAAGCTGGGATCTTACAAAGGGAGGCAGCAACCTGTTCCGTGGGTCTTCCCCAAGGTTGCCGTATTATTTGCTCTTTAGCAGTTTCACTGAGTGAGTACTGGTGTGAGGCAGGCACCGTGAGGGGCTGGGGGTTCCCAAGAGGTGTGAGGCTGCAAACTTAGATAATCTTAGCTTCTGGCATCTGGTGACCACTCTGCTGCCCATCTTGCCTCTTTCACAACATGACCCACCATCTCCTCCACCACTGGGTTCTCTTCCTAAGACCCAGCCCTTGGATCTTACCCTGTACCCCTCTCTTCCTTCCTTCCCTGAGGCTTTTTGTATAAATGGGCATGTTCATAAGCTTAGTCACAAGGGCCCTGTAGTTTAATGAGCACAGGCTTTGCAGCCAGACCGAACTGGATTTGAATGCCAATTCAGCCACTCTATCCGGTGGAACCTTGATTAAATTATCTTGGCCTCTCTCGTCCTCAGTTTCCCCCTCTGTAAACTGGGGAGGGTTGATTGAGATGAAATACATACTGCGTACAAAGTGCTCTGAACTGTGTTTGGTGCAGAGTAAGCACTCAATGAATTTTTTGAAATTTTATTGAAGCATGGTTGGTCTACCAGGTTGTGTTCATTTCTGCCGTACAGCAAAGTGATTCAGCTGTACATACATACATATCCATTCCCATGTAGGTTATCACAGAATATTGACTAGATTTCCTTGTAGGCAGTCAATGAATGTTAACTGCTGGTGTTCATTACTACTGCTGCGTGTGTGTGTGTGTGTGTGTGCGTGCGTGCGTGCGTGCGTGCGTGCGTGCATTGAAGGCATCTGTCATGCACAGTTGGGCTAATGGGACTGACTATGTGCTAAACCACAGACAAGCTGGAGGCCCTGACCAAGACACTCAGAAAGCACTCTGGCGGTTCCATTTGTCCAACCCCGGCAACCACAGTCTTGGGTGGAACAAAGTTTGGAGATCAAGAGCCTGAGGCGGAGTTCAACTTCTTCTCCCCGATTCCATCCCTCCTATGTAGGGCTTTTCCTCAGGCCATAGGCCAGACTAAACTCCTCGGCATGGATGGGGCCAAATGCCTTCTGGGAAACTCCACCTTTGCCACAACTTCTCTGGACTCTGGCTTCTTAGCTTCCCTCATTTGGAGTCTCCCTTGTCTCGCCTGTCATTTGGAAGAAGTGGCACTTTCCTTTCTGACATGTCCCCTGGGCACCCGAGTTTGGTTTCTTTGCTGGTCAGGAGGTGTCCTGGGCATTTAAAGGCAACTCAGTAGTTCTTTAATGGAAAGTGTTTCTCCCCCAGCTCCCAGTGCCCTTGCCACGTTTTCCCCAGCACATTGTTGGCCCTGAGAGTATCTGCACAAACCAGGCCAGGACTTGAAATGACCATGGCTACCATTTCCTGTTGCTAACCATCTCCCTGAAGATGGTGTGTGTGTGTCTAGAACCTGCAGCCTTGGGGTACCGTTTCTTCTGCGTGTTTACACTTTGTGACATCACGATTTCTCACTGTGAGTATTTTCTGACCGCTCAGCCTTCCCTCAGCAGCGGTCTCTGAGAGCCGGGCAGTCAGAAGCATGCTTTGCAAGCTAGGTCTTCACGAGTGGAGGTTTGCGGGGCTCGCCCCCTCCGCTCCCCTCACAGGGGCATTTCCGACGGTTGGCACCAGCAGCACGTCAGCTGCAGGGAGCAAATGGCGTGAGGAAAGAGATTCCAGGTCTTCTTTGGCTACGGCTGATTCCTTATTTCCTCTCCTTTCCCAGTTTGGGAGCATTTGTTGCTGTCTGAAGGGCCGGGCAGTGCCAAGACCACAATAAACAGCTTGTCCAGTACACACAAGCTCTTTGGACCCTGAAATGTCAGCTGGCCAACTGGCTCACAGCTAGACCCTGCTGCGTGCCGTTTGCATCCGGCCCCGACAATGCCACTCAGCACTTGTAGAACCATGTATCATAGCAACAAGCCTGAGAGTGGGGGCCGCATGGTGACCTGGCCCTAGCCCTGGGATGCCAGGCTTAGGGGCCACGCTTAGGGCCCCTGGCAAAAAAAAAAAAAAAAGACTACTGCATCAGGGACCCAGCTCTGCAGATCCCAGACGAGCGGAGTGGCCTGCCCTCCTCTTCCCCCACCTGGGCCTGGCCCCACAGGCCGCAGAGGGCCAGACTCCCTGTGCCCCATATGGCTGAACCCACTGACTGGTGTTGGACAGAAACATCTCGCCCAATGAAAGCCAGTGGGGTGCAGGGCACATGCCTCCAGAGGGTGCAGACAGAGCACAAAGGGCAAGAGAGGAGAGGGAGAGGTGGTGGGGTCTGGCGGCAAGAGTGTCAGGCCAGGATCCAAGAAACCTGGGCTCTGCTCCCAGCCCCGGCCACCAACTCCCTCTGCATCTTTGAGCAAGATCACCAGAGGACAGGGTTGGAGGACCAGACCCAAGACCCTGCCTAGGAGAAGGTGAGCTGCAGAATCTAGTTCATGCATTTGGGAGCTGGGAGAGGAACGCTTTCCACTGAAGAGCTACCAAGTTGCCTTTAAATGCCCAGGACACCTCTCAACCAGCAAAGGAACTGAACTCAGGTGCCCAGGGGACATATCAGAAAGGAAAGTACCGCTTCTTCCAAATGCCCAAAATGTCCTGTCCTTTGTCTTGCTTGGGAGGCCAACAGGCAAGGACTGAGGACAGAGGACACAGTTGTCCCTTAGCTGGGGAAGGCCCTGCAATTGTCCTCACCTCTGCCTCTTGCGGGACAAGTTCTCTGGAGTGTGAGGTTTTGTCCCTGGTCCTCGGAGTCTGTATGGAGGTGGCATCTCCCAGCCCACCACCCTAGGTGCCCATGCCTCAATGTCCCTGATGTCCAGAGACCCACTGAGGCGCTCACTTACTCTTAGGACCTGCCTTCAGAGCTTAGCTCCCAGCTTCCTCTGCCTGGTAGTGACAATCTGCTATTTCATCTGACCCTGCATGCTCGAGGGAAACTCACGAGGTACAGTAGCCTTCAAGTGCACAAAACACAGTTGCTGGAAGCTACCAGTGTCCGCCACAGGGAAGGTGCTCCGTAAATATTTGTCAAGTGAATCCAGGCTGGAATGAATTCACAATACCTTCACATATGAAAGACAGCATTTAACAGCAGAAATTTCAGGCTCTGCGGTAGCGCCAGTTTGAGGGCAAGAGGAAGAAGCCTGTTTGTCACCATGCAAATCACAGCATGAGGGCAGCCACCCTCTGTGCGCGTGGAAGGAAGGTAGCATACACCCGCCACCTCCGGGGGTCGGGGGAAGGATGTCTGGGAAAAGGGCCAACACCCACTCCAGGCTGAGGGCCTCAGACACGTCCCAGTGCAGGAAGGCCCCATGGTGTGGTCTAATTGGCTTTCTAGTTATTCTCTTTCTCAGCGAGGGCCCAGTGTGGCAAAATGGGGTAGGTAGGTCTGAGCTTCCAGGATCGCCGCTGGAGCTCTGGACAACTTCTGAGTACTCCCATCCAGGTGCTCCATACCAGAGAGGGCCTCGGATCCAAATGGCATTGCCCGGGGGAACCACGAGGGCCTTGGCCAGGGTCTTCATAAGCCACTCATACCCCCACCAACGGGGCCCACTACTCCCCATTGGGTTCAGAGGCACTGCGAGCTGTGATCTGGCCTTTGCAGCTTTGCTTGCCAGATTCCTGTGTTGTCTGTGCCTTCACAGCAGGGTGGGTGAGAAAGAGCAACCCAGAAGGAAAAAACAAACAGAGGAAAGGTCTCCGGGTCTGTTGACGTTATAAGTGCTATTGATTTTACAAGATTTTTCCATTGGGAGGACAGTGAACTGACCTCGTTTTGCAGCTGGCTCGGGCTTTGACGCCACTGTCTGGGCCATGAACCGAGAATCCGAGAGGCTATGGTTTTATCTCAACACATACTTGATAGTCACCACTCTCAGCAAGACCAGGCCGGGGCCTCCCGGGGCGGGAGGTGGGAGGACACCGGCAATTCCAGGCCTCTGCTACTTCTGCCTTTCCCCGGGGACGCTCTGTGACCCTGGCCCGAGCACTCTCAGATCTTGCAGGACCCGCACAGCCGGGGAAGGAGGGTTTTCAAGCAAGAAGGACTCTCGACAAAAAGCTCAGACAGGAAGAAAGTGGTTGAAAGAGAACTGAACTAGGAGTTGATGACTTGGACTTGGGTCCCAGCGGGGCCACTAATTAACTGTCTGGTTTCAAGCAAATGACCTCCCTTCTCCTGAGCTCAGTTTTCTCATCTGTGCAGTGATAGGTGGAACTAAATGATCCCTGAGGTCATTCCCAGCTGGAAAATCCAGCAGGCTTGTGAGAGTTCCCATTGTGGCTCAGCAGTTTAAGAATTCGACTAGTATCCATGAGAACGCGGGTTCGTTCCCTGGCCTTGCTCAGTGGCTCAAGGATCCGGCATTGCCGTGAGCAGTGGTGTAGGTCGCAGACAGGGCTCGGGTCCTGAGTCACTGTGACTGTGACGTAGGCTGGCAGCTGCAGCTCCGATTCAACCCTTTACCATATGCTGTGAGTGCGGCCCTAAAACCCACCCCCCGCCAAAAAAATTCCATTAGGTTTGTGAAAAATGCAGAAGTTAGGAAGGACAGGAAGAATATAAAGAGACGAAACAAGAACAAAACATCCCAGTACAATACAGAAGGAGGAAAAAGGGAGAGAAAGAGAGGTACACTGCATTGTGGTTTAATGGGAGAGGCCACGAGTGGAGACTCGGAGGCCTAGATCCGGTTCCCAATTCTACCACTAAAAAGCTGCATGATCTTAGTTGGGTCCACTTCCCCTTTTTGTACCTCATTCGAATGGGAGGAATGAGGTAGCTCCCTCTCCCTAGACCACTCTCTTGTTGGGAAAGCTAGATGTACACGTGGAAGACGATTAGGGACTAGAATCAGGGCTCAGTGGCGTGACATGGACAATAGGTGCACTTGGAGGAGAGGGGGACGGCAGCTGGAGGGACGGAGGGCAAGGGCGCAGAGTAAAAGGAGCAGCGGCCACAGCATCAGTCAGACCTGTGTGGAGTATCGGCTTGGCCCCTGCCTGGCTCTGTCACCCCGGCCGTGTCATTTGCTCTATTCCGATTTTAGTTTCTTCCTCCATAAAAGGAGGGGTTGATCCTCAGAGTTCCGTCCATCTGTCTGAATATATGGGGAAACAAAACACAACAAAAAGAGACCAGAAGATGCCAAGTCGGCCGATGGGGAGAATTGCGCGTTTAAGGAGGAAGCCAACCAGTGAGGGTCAGACACGTTTGCCAGGAGAAAAGAAGAATGGTGTTTTCCAGAGCAACAGTGAGCCGGGGGTGGGAAGGAGGGCAAGGAGAAGGGGAAGGAGGAGGCAAGGCCAGGTCATCTCAAAGGAGTGGCTGGAAGGGACGTGGATGCATGTTCAGTGAGAAGGGGCTGGACTGGAGGGCACGCTGGTGAAGGAGCTGCCACCTGGCGCAGTGGTCTTCAGTGGGTCCCGAACCAGCTCTGAGTGAAGGATGGGGAACAGAAACACTTTCAGTTGGCAGGATTTTTAGACGTCACTGTTCCCTGCCTGGAACCAAAGATAGAGTCTGGGCAGGTGGGAAGACTGAGGGCCCGAGAAGGGATTCAGTCAGCTTGGGGGTCACACGACAACGTCATGGCAGGGCCAGGAGCAAAACGTGGTCTCTCTCTTGATTCAGAACCCAGGACTCTTGCGGGACCCCTGCCCCATTCAGTGGATGCTCTTAAACAAATCCCTAATCTGAATTGTTAGCCTCTTGCGGGGGTGGGGGGGTAGGGAATGGAGTGAAGAGAAACCAGTTCCAGGGGACTGAGACTGTCAGGGCATTGAAAAGGTTGAACCACGCTGGAGGGTGCCCGGTGAACCCTTTGGCTGCAGGGGCAGTGAGGTCTGGGTAGAGGCGAAGAGGGTGGCTTCCAGCGTCAACTAAGTCCTCAAATAGCAGCTCCGGTTCTGTGACCTTGGGCTGGTTACAACCTCCCTGAGCTTCTATTTCCTTATTTGTCATCTGTAAAAAAAAAAAAAAAATAATAATAATAATATTTTTTATATAGGGTCATTGTGAGCAGTAAATGAAATAATGCAGGAGAAGCAATTGGCACAGTGCCTGACAAATAATAAACTTTCAGTGAATAGTGGCTATTATTATTATTGTTACTCTTCCCGTTACTGGTTTAACAAACGTGGGAGCCGTGATCTTTCCTACCAATCTCTCACCCCGCCACAGACCTGGACTCTGCTCCTCTCCCCTCACTGGCCTCAGAATCCGCTATCATTTCAGTTGTGGAGCCTTGGGCCTCCAAGACCTCCTCTGTCACCTCCCGTTATGCGACCAGCTTTTCCTGGGGAGGGGGTGGCCTCCCCAGAGAGTCCCACCTCCTCCCGCTCCTCTTGCCGACATGGGGCCCCAGCAGCAGGGGAAGGAGGGAGACAGGTGTCGGGGCCCAACAAAATGAGGCCATGCGTTGCCACCCTGTCACCAGTTTCCTGGCAAGGTCACCTTTTGTTTCTAATTTCCTCCTTTGGGGAGAGGAGGGTTGAAATGAAGCCCTGAGGGGGCATTTGGATAAAAGGAAGGGCTTTGCCCTCACGATTTGGGGGAAACCCTCTCTGGCGTTTGCCAGACCAAGAGACGGCCCAGCCCAGGAGAGTGCCATTGCCTAGAATAGGAGCAGAGCTGTTAGACCTGTGCTGATCCGGGGCAGGAGTCACTCCCCAGCCCCAGGGCAAAGCCCAGGAGCCCTCAGTTCTGGGGATGGAAGCCCAGATTTGCTCAGGTGAGAAGACTCTTGGGTGTGGCCTTCAGAGGGAGCCAATTGCTTATGCTGAGAAATTCAGAGGGTGCCCCAAATTGCCCCCAGCTTCTTGTCCCTGTGGGAAAGGTGGGGTCACCAGAGAAACTTAGTGGCACTAGGCCAGGGAGGCCTGAAATCACATTCTAGCGTGCAAGTCCTGGAGGTGAAAGAGCCCAGCCCATTCTCTGGGTTGAGAGGCCAAGGGGAAGATGGGTGGGAAGAGCAGGCGGGCAGGGCCCAGTGGATCTAGCAGTGGAGCAATTGCCTATCTGGCAAGATGTCAGGGGCCCCAAAGCAGACTCCACCCCCGCCCCAGTCTCCCCCAGCACACGCAACCCAACAGCGATGTGTTTCTGGAACACGCGTGCTGGGTGTTCCGCATTGTGCTCAGCCTCTGCAGCAAACTGTCAAGGTCAGTCATTACCGCGGCCCCAGAGTCCTTCCTCTTCAAAGCTTTGATGAGGATGGGCTGAGAGGTCAGGGCTGCGAGAACAGGGTCATTGGGCACACGGATGGCCCTGGGCCCTGGGCGGCCAAGAGGGGGAGAGAGTGTGGCAACAGGCCCTTGGATGGTGAAGGAAGGCCTGAGGGCGACAGGCTGGGTGGTGAGGGCGATGGGGGCAGGGCGGGAGATTCTTAAAGCAGGGTGGAGAGCAGATTGGGCCGAGGCCCAAGCCCGGGAGGAGAAACAGAGGAAAGGGGCAGGCCGGACACACTGACATTTTGTAAAGAGGGCTCTACCAAGTTATCAAGTTACCTTCAAGCACAGCAACGGGGAGACAGGATACCCGATATCTGTCCCAGGCCTTGCCATTCAGAAAATGTGTTCTGGGACTTCCCGTCGTGGCTCAGTGGTTAACGAATCCGACTAAGAACCATGAGGTTGTGGGTTCGATCCCTGGCCTCGCTCAGTGGGTTAAGGATCCGGCGTTGCCGTGAGCTGTGGTGGAGGTTGCAGACGCGGCTCGGATCCCGCGTTGCTGTGGCTGTGGCGAAGGCCGGCAGCTACAGCTCCTGTTAGA
>PVHT020000015.1:17257387-17285834 GCA_004024745.2 Catagonus wagneri | reverse complement strand
CCGAGGTTACACGGACAGGATTAATGGCAGAGAAGGGACCAGAACTTTGGTCTCCCGACTCCCGGGGCAGCAAAAGACCGGCCTGGCCTAATGAACATCCAAAGTATGGAGGTAATCACCTCTGCACCGGTATCTCGGGAATTCAGGGAAAAACCCCAGCCCCGTAAATCTTCCCTCCCTCCCTCTCTGCTAATATCTGAGATTTCATTCTTAAAGATTCACTCTTCTGGTTTGAAACTGTGGCCCCTGTTAAAATATGAAAGGGGGAGTACCCATCATGGCTCAGAGGTTAGCGAACCTGACCAGCATCCATGAGGTTGTGGGTTCGATTCCCTGGCCTCGCTCAGTGGGTTAAGGATCCGGCGTTGCCTGGATCTGTGGTGTAGGTCGCAGTCACGGCTCGGATCCGGCGTTGCTGTGACTGTGGCGTTGGCCGGCGGCTACAGCTCCCATTGAACCCCTAGCCTGGGAACCCCCATATGCTGTGGATGTGACCCTAAAAAGACCAAAAAAAAGTGAAAGGGTACTGGAGGAAAGAGTAGGGGACACGGGGACTATCCCAGCGCCTGAGAATAATGCCTTGGGGGTGTTCCTAGGGGAGAGCCAGACCACCGAGTGCGGAGCGGGAGGAAAGGGCAGGGGGCATATTAGGAGGGGAGGGGAGGGGAGGCAGGCTGGCAAACCTACCCCTTTTGCGTAAGAAGAGGAGGAGTTGCGTCAGAGTGAGAATGCAGGAGATGCTGGGGGGGAGGGGGGCAAGTCTGCCTCGCCTCTGAGAATTCTAATGGGTGACTGCCCCGGAGTCCTTGAGGGAGGACTTCATGTCGCCGCGGGGGCGGGAGAGAGGTTAGGGGGGCAGCCAGCAGGGCTGAACAGGGAAGCAGGTTAGCCTAAGACGCTGGATTTGCGGACGGGTGGGTGGGAGTGGGGGAGCTATTCAGGGAGCTGGCCTGGAGCCAGGGGCCAGTCCCAAGGGGGTGAGCAGAGGCTTGAGAACTCTGGGCCCCATTCCAGCTCCTGACCTTGAGTCACCATGCAACTCGGCACTTTTCCTACCTCAGCCCAGACACCCATCAAGTCTGTTATCTCAGCTTCCCGTTTTACAGAAAACTGTGTAAACGTTACTCTCCTGACTCCTTCTGACCGACCCTGCCCTTCCTACATTCCTCGCCATCCCCCATCCGGCATCCTGCGAGCCTCCTGGGCCTCCTGGAAGCTCTCGCCTGCTGCCTTAGGTCCCAGAGGCTGCCCCTCCATGGTGCAGGCCGCTCCTGTACCCGCTGGTCCCAAGGGCAAGGGTGCCTGAAAGCCCTCGCTCCGCCCTTGGCCTGGGCATCTGCACTCAGAGGCATAACCGTAAATAGCCGTATCCGACGACATCAAGGCTGGGACTGTTAGAACTGGCAGCAACCTCAGAAGTCACTTTTAACATTCCTTCCTTCCTCCATGCAGTGAGTCCATTTGTTGAGCACTTACTATGTGCCAGACACTGTTATGGGCCCTTGCTGTATGGCGTCATGGAGCGCTCAGTCTAAATAGGGACATCATTCATCAAATAAATAGAAATTCACAGCCTCCATCCCGTCATTTTACACGTAGGGGAAACTGGGGCACCGGGTGGTTATGAGGCTTTATCAAGGTTGTTCTGGTAGCCAGGGTCAAAACCAAGCCAGATCCGGTCTCCTGACTACTTATCCCAGCATCCCAGTGCCCTTTCCACCATGCTCTGGAAAGAACAAGCAAGAGTGTAAGGGCGGAGTGTTTAACCCTCTGTGCAGAGCCAGACTTAACCTGTAGTCAGAGTAGCACATGGCCTACTTGGCAAGACCGGAAGATCTCTTATGAGCGATCTCCCCCTACTCACCATTGTCCCCCCCACCCCCAGCTTGTTCCCTCCCCACCATCACGCCCCTACCCATGCATAGAATTTTACCACTGACTGAAACCTAAAGGCTAGAGCCTCGTGACCCGGGCCAAGCCTGTTAAGCCATTACCTGCCATTTATACCCACACATTTCCCTGATTTGTGTTTTAGGATGGGCCCAAAGGCCGGGTACTTATGATCTGGGGGAGAAAAAGACTAAGAGTTCCATTTAAAAGGGACATTGTTGGAGTTCCCATTGTGGTTCAGTGGAAATGAATCTGACTAGCATCCATGAGGATGCGGGTTCAATCCCTGGCCTCGCTCGGTGGGTTAAGGACCCAGTGTTGCCGTGAGCTGTGGTGTAGGTCACAGACTTGGCTCGGATCTGGCATGGTTGTGGCTGTGGTGTAGGCCACCAGCTACAGCTCCGACTCAACCCCTAGCCCGGGAAATTCCATGTGCCGCAGGTGCAGCCCTAAAAAAATACCAAAAAATAAAAAATAAAAGGGGCATTGCTAGCAAAGGCAAGGTGCCTCCAAACAGTAGTGAAGGGCCCCATGGAACCCTGGGCAGCAGGAGGGCACAGGTCGCCCGCGGGGACAGGCAGGAGGAAGGTAACCTGAAAAGGAAGCAGGAAGGTTCTGAAGACAGACTCGTACTTCAGGGTTTAGCCTGGGGGCCAGCCCTGCACCGACACCAAAACCATGGTCGGTGATGTTTTGTTTCAAATTACGTGTTTATATTTCGTCTTTCCTTATACTGGATTATACTGAGTCTTTTGTCCCTTCCCCAGCCTGGTGTCTGAGTAGTTGGTACTTGTTTGCAGTTAGGAGGGGCCTTCCCTGTGTCTGATCAAGCAGTTGCCTGTAAACAGTCTGCCGGGCCTGAAATGAAATGCAGATCCATTCCACCCTGGCATGCTAGGGGGCTCCCCTCACCCAGGGAATTGCAATGGGAATCCTTTGTTCAGTGGAAAGAACCAGCTCCCACCTGGGGGCTTCCCCTTCCTGACCTTGCTAAAGGCCTGTTTCCAGTTCCTCTGCAGCTGGGATGAAGGGGGTTCAGTGTGAATGGCCATTTGCGCCTAGCATGCAGCCCTGGCTAGAAATCTCAACACAAAGCCAAATGGCCAGCTAGAGACAGCCCCAAGCTTTCGAATCACACGCCAGGGCTTCATACTTCTCCTCTGCCACTACCAGCTGGGTTACCCTAGGCAAGTCACTGAACCTCTCTGACTCTGAGTCTCGGTCACCTTATCCACAGACTGGGCCCAATGATAATCCAATACCCAGTTCCTACTGTCAACTGTCCACAACTGCCGACAAGGTTCAAAAGGCTAATGCATGTAATGCTCTGAGGACAGTGCCCACTAAGCGATCAGTACATGGCAGCTACTGGTGTGATTATTTGGACCAGATGTGGTTTTGAGAGCTCCCGGTGATAGGTCAGGACCTCACAGCTGTGCATCCCTGCCCACTTGTTGAGCTGAGGTTTTCCTACGTCAGGTTTGCTTACAGCAAGGCCCACCTGCAGGGCATGCCCTGAGCTGGTGATTCATGGGTGGGATGCATTCTGCCCACCTATTTTAAGCCGGTCTACATTTTCTTCCCCTTGACATGGACATGTTTACACAGAGGAGGACAGTCCCAGTCAAAACAAGATGAAAATACACTGCTGGCTGGGAGCCCCAGGCTAACTGGTTTCAGATCCTCTCCCAGCTGTCAGCACCTCACAACAGAGCCACGGGGGTTGGGGTGGAGTGGGGGGGGGCAGTGGGGGAGGCCACCCAGCGCTAGTCCCCTACCTCCCTCCATCGGCCCGGCTCTGCCTGGTGTCAGGCAGCCGGCCATCCCCTGGTCAAGCTAGAGTGGGGTTCCGGGGCTGAGGTTTTGCCAGTTTTAACAAGGACAAGAAGGAGAGGTGCTGAGGGGCAAGCCCTGGGCAGCTCTGGTGTGAGTCTTGTGTCTGCCGCCAGGGCCGCCTGGTACACAGGCAGAGAAGGCAGCTGCCAACAGACAGTGGCGGAAAATGGCCAAAGAAAGCTGCCCCGGCCACCTGACCTCCTGCCTGGCATTTGCTCCACTGGATTCATTCCTTTGGGTTAACAGGAGGCTCTTGGTAGAAAGAAATTACCCTGGGGAAGGGGAACCCATCAGCCCCCTTATCAGCCCCGGAGCCTTCCTGGGGGTCAACTTCTCACCGATGCCAGCTGACCAGTGACTCAGTAGGACTTGAGGAGGGTGTTTCCAGGGAGGCTGCTTTGATGAGCACGCACCTGCGATCCCCTGGACAGGGAGCACTGGGGATAAATGGCCTCTGCAGAACAGCTTGCTTATGTTTACCGAGAAGAGCAGGAGAAAACAATCTCCTTTTGTCAGAAACTCTGTACTCTTAGAACTGCCCACTCGGGCAGTCGGGTCACTTGACAGCGAGTCCCCGCATATTTGGGTGCATCTGCCTGGCCCTTAAAAGCCCAAGGCCACCAATTAGCCAGGACCCACTGAGGCAGCACCCCCTCCCAATCTATCTATACTGAGTTAGCCTGGGTCACTTCTCTTAGAAGCCCCCCACTGTTCGGACCACGCTGAGCAGGTCACCGTGTTCCTCCCCTGAGAAAAACGAAACAGCTTCCCTTCTGAGAAAGACTTCATTTGAACAGGGATCCTCAAGACTTCAAACCCAAGGGTGACATTAATGGTGAGAATTTCTTTTATGTTAGCGGGCACTGGGATATTTTTAATCAGGATGGGTTTTTTTTTTTATCTGTACCCCACCCCCCGCGTCGTTCCAGTTATATGGCTGTCACTCGCTCAGAATCAGGCTTGCTAGCCTGAAATCCCTCTTTGATGTTACTGCCAGCTCAGACTTGGCTGCCCTCCTCCTGGGCTTCATCACCCTCTACTGCTCCCTGTGGGTGCCCTGTGCCCAACTGACCCAGCCCCTCCAGCTAACGATGGAAACTGACCAAAGTCCCAGTGGTAGCGCAGGACCAGGAATGCACACACGGGTGAATTATCCCTTTTATTGAAGAGGTCGGGCCTCGGTTCCAGGTCATTAGTGGCCACTTACTCAGTTAAATTTGTTTGGGTTGGGTTTCCCAAGTATGTTTGATTTTCACCGGTCTTCCGTGTTTTTAACTGCAGAGTTGCTCTCCAACAATGACTGTCCTCAAATGAAAGTGTTAACGGGAGGCAAATTTATGAATTCTCCTATCGTTCTTCCCCTAGGGGGCCGTTAGCAAAGTTCTAATAGGCTTCTAAACCTTCTGTTTACTTACTAAGTACGTGGTTATGGCATTGAGACTGTGCCCCTGGCACTGGTCCAGACTCTGGGGGTACAGTGGTGAATGAGATAAGCCCTTGCCCTTGAAGAGCTTGTATTCTAGTCTAGGAAACCAGTCAATGCTCACTTGAGACCCTGTGCACTGCCCACTTCCGGTCATGGTCTTATCTGGCTGTGCCTTCAGTCCTGCTTGAAAGACTAGAGGTCCTGCTGATTACTGACTCTTTGTGCCACTGGAGAGGCTCTCGAGGCCAAACCTTTATGCACGTTACAAGTCCTCCAAGCAGGGAAGGATTGCTAAGACCTTCAAGAGAGTAATTTTTTTTTTTTTTTTTTTGGTCGTGCCCACAGCATGCAGAAGTTCCCCGGGCCAGGGATTGAACCGCAGCCACAGCAGTGACAACGCTGAGTCCTTAACCGCTCGGCCACCACGGAACTCGCAGAGACTAAATTTTATTTTTATTTTTTGTCTTTTTAGGGCTGTACCTGTGGCATATGGAGGTTCCCTTCCCAGGCTAGGGGTCTAATCGGAGTTGTTGCTGCCGGCCGACATCAGAGCCACAGCAACGCCAGATCCGAGCCCTGTCTGCGACCCACACCACAGCTCATAGCAACGACAGATCGCTAACACACTGAGTGATGCCAGGGATCGAACCTGCAACCTAATGGTTCCTAGTCAGATTCGTTTCTGCTGCGCCACGATGGGAACTCCAAGAGACTAAATTTTTTAAATGCTGGTAGTTCCCTTTGTGGCTCAGCGGTTAACAAACCCTACTAGGAGCCATGAGGATGCGGGTTCAATCCCTGGCCTCACTCAGTGGGTTAAGTATCCAGCATTGCCATGAGCTGTTGTGTAGGTTGCAGACAGGGCTTGGACCTGGCGTTGCTGTGGCTGTGGTTTAGGCCGGCGGCTACAGCTCAAATTCAACCCCTGGCCTGGGAACCTCCATACGCCGTGGGTGCCGCCCTAAAAAAGCAAAAAAAAAAAAAAAAAAATTAAATGCTGATTTCATCTGAACATCAATCCCTCAAACTACCCCGTCCACACAGACAGTATCGATGACTTGTGAAAGCACGAACACAACAAATGGGAACTGGACAGGAAGTTAGAAATGCTAGACTTTGAAACGGCATTGATAGGGCGGCTCATCTGGCAAGCCATTTTGCCAGCGGTGCTTGGGGACCAGGGCCCTTACTCGTCATGGAACAGAGCGCATTCGCATGGTCCTTCTTATTCCTGGAAGAACTCAGCTATGCCACCTACAGGGTATCCACTATGTCTGGAAACATAGGCAAATACATGTATTGGCAAGGACATCATCCGTCTGCAAAAAAGTCTAACGTTATGTCCATGTCCAGACTTTGGGGCGTCCATAAACATAGACACCTTGTGTGTTGTACATGTTGGGGCGGGGAGCATCGCTCCCATTTCATGAATGAGGAGCTGGCCTCATAAGGGAGTTTCTGAGCAGTCCCAGGGGGGCTGGTGGCTAAGGTGGAAAAGGAACTCTGGCCTCCAGACCTATTTTCTTCCCACTTGACTAAATTCATTTAAGACAGTTACTAGAGCTGCTCTTCTCAGGGAGCGCCTGTCCTGGCATATGCACTAAAGGAGTCCCTCTCAGTTCTTCTTGTCACTCCTCTCTGTCTGAGGACTCGGGTCCATGGGTCAAGCCCAGCACTGCAGCAGCCTATTGTTGGAGAGAAATAACCCGGTGACACGACAGGTGCCTCTGGATTGTCTCCCGACTGCTCAGGCCCTGCTGCCCCAAGACATGCGAGGAGTTTCAGCAAAACTCTGCTCTTCTCAACTGCTGAGCTTGTAACTGTCTACACTTGGCCATTCCTCAGTTTCCATATTTACTTTAGCTCTTCTGCAACTCTGTCAACAAACTCCATGGTATTATTAGTTTTAGCAAATAACAGAATGTCAAAACTGTTGACCAGGATTCGTTACTTTGCCGTTAGAGCTCTATCCTGGGACATAGGGGCCAGTGTTCCTCTTATTTTTTAAGGTGTATGAGCTTTGGCAGCAAGCCTTTCCCGAGCAGGCCCTCCGCGCTCTGCTCAGTCTATAGGCCTTTAAGGCCGCTCACTGTCAAGGCTCTGCCCGTCCAGGCCTGGGCCCTTCTGTCTTTGCTTGGTGGTACAAAGACATTTGTAAGTAGATTTTTCAAACACTCAATGCAAATACCTTGAATTTTCTGTCTCTTCCCCCTTATACTCTTGCAGTAGACTTTAAAAGAAGTCTGCGCTTGGTAAAGCAGCTTTGGGACTTAATATTCAGGTGGAGAAGGGTGAGGGGCTGCTATTTTAGGCTGGCACTGAGAATTCCCAGGCTTTTGACCCAAAGTATCTTTCCCTTCCACCCCCACCCCGACCCCTGCCTGTCTCAAGGAGCAAGAGAAGAGGTTAAAAGGGTCACTCTGCTGCTGACAGGCAACCAGGAAGTCCAGGCCTTGGGGGAAGCATAACCTTTGTTTATTTAAGCCCCAAACCTAGCAGGCCGTGTAAATTAAACAGAAAAATAAAATAAAATACCAAAACACAGACCGGATGCGTGCCAGAGAGCAGCAAATTCCCCTTTGACCCTCCCTTGGGACAAGGGAGCCAGTGAGCCGCAGGGGCCACCTCCTTGCCAGGGAGGCCATGGGAGGGGTGTGAGGATGGCGGGGACAGGGGAGCGCAAGGCCTGGGTCAGCCTGGGCATGGCCACTGTTTGCAGAGATCCCAGCAAATCTTTGTAGTCAGCCCCAGCAAGCTCCTGAGGGGGAATGAGTCACAGCCCTCCAGCCAGCCTCGGAGTGGATTCGGGTTTGACCCGGCAGTGACAGCCACAGGGCTGGAGGAGAGCTGGCTTTGCTAGAAGGGAGGTAAGGCCGGTTAATTGAACAGACTATGCCCTTGGAGAAAAATCAGCCCCTCCCCTTCACCTCCCTGGGTTCTTCTCTCTTCCCGCCCTCTGATGCCCGCCCCCCACGCCTCCAGCCTCCCAGGCCATGAGTTCCAAGCGACAGCTGTGAAGTGTCTCAGAAACCATCCGTTCCTCTTAACAGAGAAGCCAAATTTGCCAAAGCTTGATTTACCCATCGGAGCAGGTTTCGGTTATCCTTCTCATGGCAGCTCTCGTTCAAGTTTTGCTGCAGTTTTCAGGCGTGAGAGGAAAAGAGATAGCCAAACGCAAGTGCACAGGAGAGGGCTGAGCAGACATCAGGCCCGGGACATGCTGAGTCCCGTCATGGCGAGTCATACAAAGTGGGTGGTGGTGACCTTGGCGCTATGGGTGCTCTTCGGGTAGACCCTGTCTTGGCCATCACCTACAGGCCAGTGGTTCCCAGAAGCAGTGCCGTGGACTAGGGCCAGAAGAGCTGCATCCGCGTCTCCTGCAAGTACCGTTCCCAAGCCACAGTCTTATTCCACTAGCTTGTCAAGGGTTGGAGCCCAGGAGAGCGGTATTCTCTTCCTCTGGGCCCATTCTTTACCGTCGGCAGCCCATGGATGAGGTTTACCTGCTGTGTGTTTAGTCATCTGCCGATGCTGATCGGCCACTGATGACTCTGTCGAAAGTCATAGGAAAATTCAGTTCATCCTTATTTAAGTGTTTACCACTCATAGCGGCAGAGTACGACACTTTCCCAGGGCCTTTTGCATTGGCAGAAAAAAACTTTCCTAATTCCTCAAAGTGTAAAGAATTCCATTAGAACCCAAAGGTGTGCCTCGGAGTATGACGTTTGTAGACACTGCAGTCGCCCAGTCGGGCAAACAGCTTGCCCTGAGAGGAATTTTTCCTCAGCGCCCTTCAAATCATGCTTCTCAGGTCGTCAGTCACAAATAGCATCTCCTTAGAACCGCCCTCGTGAAGAGTCTGTGGCAATCATTTCTTAGGCATTCGCATGACTGTGCACAAACGGTGCTTGTTTTTATTTCGCTTTCACTTGAGCGTGTGATTGACAGCTTTGAGGACTGTGGACCTGGCAGCACGGGCACTACCCGTGCCCAGTTTATGGTGTGAAGCCTTAAGCCGGTTCCCTGTACCCACCTGACTGCCACTCAAGACCCTGTCACCTATGACCCCCGCGCAGCACACAGCCAGCTCTGGATGTCAGGGAGAACAGAGGCCCATGGCTTGTGACACTCTGGCCGAGTCTAGAGCTGCCATCCTGGCCCGTCCTGTTGCCTTCCTACCCCTTTGGAGTCATGGGGAAGCTGGCATCAGCTGAGAGAGACGGAGACAGAGGTTGAGATTGAACGATGCCCTCTGCCTGGCTGGCTCTGTGAATTAGACTTTGTCAGAGGCTGAAAGGGTGTTTGCATAAATCCGTGTGTGTTTCTCTGCTTCTCTTTCTTCCTGATAAGGTGTGTGTCTTCCTTGTCAGCAATTCTCCAGGCGGGCGGCCTTCCTTAACCCCTCCCGGCACTCCTTTGAGCTCCCTGGCTCTGTTCCCATGGCTGGGGGCGGGGTGCCCAGAAAGGAACTTGACTTGTCTCTGTCCTCTCTTTCTGTTCTGGGAGCGGTGTGTCCCCTGCCCGCTCCTGCCAGTGCCCCCAGCCCAGCTGGGCTGCCTTCTTTCCGTCTTGGAAACCCCAGGGGTGAAGGGGGGGGCGAAGGTGGCTGGAGAACCAGTGAGCGGCCCTTTGCAATTGCAGAGGCCCTGCGCACAAGTCCCACAACAGAGGATCAAGGAGCTACCTCGAGTGAGCCCACGGTGAATAGCTCCACTGTGAGGTAAGCAGTGGCCTCGGGCACACAATGCGAAAGCCCCGGGAGGCTCATAATGCTTACCCATCCTGGCCCAGGAGCCCCCGCGCCGCCTGAAGAGGCCAGCATTATTACGGTCATTTTGTTCCCCAGAGAATCCGGACCACTTCAAAGGTCACTCATTCTATAGCAGGGGGCCCACAGTGGAGCCAGGTGCTCCACCTCAGGGCCCTGGCCTCTTCACAGGCCCCTTGTCTGCTGGCTTCGCATCCCCAACAAGATCCTCCCGCTTCTCATCTTCCAAGCATTGCCAATAGTCTCGAGTCCTTCACATACCACTCAAAGTAACCCCGGCAACTGCTAGGGAAAAAAAAAAAATGGCTTGGAATTTCAGCTCTTGAGACTGCGCCATAGAGCAGAAGGACTGGGGAGAGGCCCTGCCAGTGTCTCCCTGACCTAGAGAAGCTGAGGGAGCGCTGATGCAGATAAACAAACATGGCCATGTTTTTTGCTGCTTCCTTTCCTGCCCTTCTACACACACACACACACCCGCCCCCCAGAAGGCTGTAGTGGGCCAGGGTTCCCAGAAGGTGGGCCTTGATGAGGGGGTTTACCGCAAGGAGCTGGCCAAAGGAGGAAAGCCAAGAGTTGGGTAGGTAGAGGTGACCCCACCCTCGCTGTGCTAAGCACAGAGCCCCCCCTTCTCCAAAGGAGGGGACTGGCAACTCAGATGAGGGACCACTGTTGGCCACCATGCCAGAGGAGCCTTTGGTCCCACGGAACCTCCAAGCTCCATGACTGCTGTTACTTCCGCCTAGATGTGCACAGACCAGAGCACGGGGTGGGGTGAAAAAAAACCACTCCCAATTCTGAGGAATGAAGCGATGCCCAGGGGTGATGGCAGTTGGTGTGGTCCCCTCCCAAACCCTAGGCTGCCTTCCCAAGCACCCCCTCACACACCCAAGCCCTAGGCTTTTTCCTGAAGTAAATAGTTCAATGAGATCTAACCAGTAGGAAGACACCTGAGTTTGCTACAGGCCCAGGATATTCTGGAAGGAAGCACAACTGGTGACCTGTGTTAGGAATTTGTTTGTTTTTAATTTCCCTGAAATGTGCCTTGAAATTATTGCCTGGCAATAGTCAATCAACTCTGAGTTGAGTTGAGCTGAATTGAACTGAATGACAGTGGCAACTAATGTGAGGAGTAGGGGAGAGGAGGGAATTCCATTTCCTGAGGTTAACTTGACAATCTCTTCAGGAATATCTGCTTCATACTTGTCGATGGGTAACGGGGGGCGCTAGAAAATGAGAAGAGAGCTTAGAAAAATGATGGACGTAACTTTTCCCAGCTGCAAGGCATAAAGGAGAAGGGAGACAAGCATAAATATTGACATAAGGTTCGTGAAATTTAAGATCCACTGAGCTAAACTGCATTCCTGGATAAGATCGCCAATACTTCCAGTCTTGCTGAGACGCCAGAACAAACCGTCTCTCCCCCCTCCCCGCCGCCCCCGTAGCTAGCCACTGAAGTTGGGGTGACCAGGGTGATTTGACAAGAGCCCTCTTTGACTTCTCTGAGTGCCGGGTGAGTGGGGTGGAATGCGTTGTCCAAATGGGGTTTGGTTCTGCCTGTCATCCCTAGTGTCACTGGGAGATTGTTTGCGAAGCTCACATGGGACCCTGTCCGGGAGGGAGCTGAAAGGCACAATTCATTGCTCCTGCCATCATTCGGTGCCAGGGTCTGGCCCAAATCGGTTGCTAGAAGCGCCCCGAAGTCGGGGTTCTGGGCTCTGGCCATGCGGGGCAGTTCACGTGACCCACAGAGGACAAGGCACTCTGTCTGTCACCGTCTTTCCCTCTTGCTTGCCTCCTTCTGGACTTTGGGGATTTTCCATGAGGCCAAAGTTAAGGATGTAAGTGGCAGCGGCCTTCTTGTGTATGGGCTCTCAGACCGGAGTGGAACCCAAAGGGGAAGAGAGAAGAGTGAAGCAAGGACAGATTCAGTGATGGCATTTCAGCCTCCTTATTCCCCGAGCCTCTTCAGGAAAAGGGACAAGTAAGTAATTAGAAAGAGACAGAGCTTCGGGGCGGAAAGGGGCCGTGCTGGAGGAGTGAGGGGGGCGGGCTGTCTTGTAGCCACTCCATCTAATGCTCCCGCACTTCAGGATCCTTTTCGATGTCCTTGTCCAGCTCCTAACTCTGTATTTGCTTTGCGGCCTGTCCCGCACCTCTGGCAGCGTGTCCTTTCCCGCTTCTCCTGACACAAGACCCTGTGTTTCGCTGGCAACGTTGCCGAATCTTGGGGTGGAACATTCCCTGTAGAAAATAAGGAAGACTTGCCTATAAATAGTTTCCTTTGGGCTGCGTGGTACACAATGCTTCGAGTGTGACAAAAAGGGAAGTGAGATCCCCCCCCACGCGCCTCCGTCTTGGCCACCCCCAGCCTACCGCACCCACTCTGAGTCTGCTTTCCCCACCACCAACGCCACTGCCGCCGCTGGGGGCTGAGATCCTGCCCACGGGTTCTGCGGCCCAGACCGCCCCGTCTCCGTCTCACTGTGTCGTGGGAACCCGAAATAGGAAGGGTGCTTGTCCTAGAGAGTCTGGCTTTTGAAGTGGAACCAACTGATGACAATGCTGAGACACTTCTTCCAGCTCGAAGGGAACAAGTTGGTTTTCAGGGCCACCGAAATGGCGGGAGTTGGCCCCGTCCTCCTCACGCCACCCTCCATCTAGAAGGTCACTCCTGAGACAGGAGGGTCGGCTGTGTCTGTTTAATCACAGAATCCCATGGCTGTAGGGCTAGAACCGAGAGCGCGCAGAGGACCCGGCTCATCAGCTGGCTACTGCGGCCGCCGTGGCTCTGGGTCCAGCCTCCCCAGTAAGTCCCCGGGATGGGAAAAAAAGGGGTGGGGGAGTTCAGACACGTTTCTTCTTGTTGGGGGTGAATCTCTAGGGCACTGTTTGCTGCCCAGGGCCGCCTCCACGGGACACAAGGAACCTGAGAGCCTCATGGAGCAGCAGGTTACCCTGAAAGGTTAGATCGGATCGTGGCTGTCTTATACAGCACAAGCTTCCCACTCAGGGCAAGGTTTGGAGCAGCCCTTCTGGGCAGAGGAATTTTCCCGTGTGCCGAGGGTTAAGCAGAAAGCCTTTCGGGTTCCTCCAACTTCTCCCTCTCCCCACTACTCTCCACCCCAATCTCCCCTACCCCTGCGCTTGGAAAAATCTCTCTACAGGGACATTTAGGCCAGTTGTCTTCCTTTAGCAAACCCTGGGATCCTGGGAACCAGCCGTTATCTGCAAACAGGAATCTGACCTCTGGGGTGAGCTCTTCTCGCTCCTGGCTGATGAACTAAAGATGTGGCGGCAACAAGAAATTGGCTGAGTGTGGGCTGAACCTGGGACATCATTTTGAAGTTTTTTTTTTTTTTTAAACTAAATCCCTCATGTGAGCTTGTTGTCTCGTTGTTGGTTTCAATTCTCCTAAAAGCTGAGCACAACAGGAACGGGGACAGGGGGAGTTCGTTAAGGGTGCAAGTTAGCGGGGCCCTGGGAACTGGAACTTTGTCTGGGCTGTGATTATTATTCCGAGACTCCACACCTAATCTGGGCCACTGTACACCCCAGGACTGTGTAGTCCATTCTGGGAGCCACCCGGTTGGATTCACAGTTCCTCTTTCCTAGACAGAGAGGGCTTTCTTTGAGGACTCCGTGGCTGCCTCTTGAAATAATGCAGCTGAGCAAAGCCCTCTTAGAAAGCTCATTTGGATATTCTTTGGGTATTCTTCCAGTCCCCCATGCCGCTGGCGTCCTAGGAGCACTTCTCCTGCCCCTTTCTTCCTCCTCACCGCTTTTCCTGGCACCTCTGACCCATCCCTCAACTGCCTTGACTCATTCATTCAACAAACCTACTCCCTGCCCCACGAGTAAGTGTAGTAAGAACAAACTTGGTCTCTAGGTCAGGAAAACCTGGGCTGGAGTGCCAGCTCTCTAATTGACTAGCTGTGGGCAAAGTAGCCGCTCAGACCTTTGGTTTCTTCATCTGTAAAATGATGGGTGACAGCGCCTACATTACAGGGTTTGTGACTCAGCCAACACAACGTCTGGCCCATAGCCCATGCTCAGTTAATGGTAGTTGTTATTGTCAGTGGGTCTCAAACTGGGCTTATTTCTAATAGAAGTATAATTAACAGACAATTCAAACACAGCCTTGCTAGCAAACTTCACCTCTTTTCTTTTCCCTCCCCGAACTACCTGGATTTCTATGCCTCTGTCTCCATATAAGGGAATCCCCATTGAAGGAGCCGGTTTTTCTTCTGTCCTATGCCCTGTTTTCCTGGTGGTGTTTTTTTCCCTGCCAGCTCAGCTTATTTATCTCTCGCCTTTTCTTTTCATCTCCCTTGGAATCTTGTGGGTAGGTAGCAATAGTGAGTTTAGGAAAGATTTACAAGCCAATGAAAGGTCAACTCAGACTCTTCTTGGACCAAGAAAGCTCTATGTGACACAGAGAGCAGATTAACATATCAGGGAATTCCAATATCAGTTAAGCTCCCGATTTTAGAAGTTATTGTTGTTGTTGTTGTTTTTGGCTCAGCTAATGTTCTTGATGACCTATAAATATAGTCTGCACTTTGTTCCATCTGCTACACGCAGCTCAGTACAAAAACACCTTGTTCAGAGTTTGTGACCTGAAGATAACGTGATATCCTGCAATGAGGATTGTCTCCCCGCTAAACTGAAGTGAAGAAAATCACCATCCTGGGCTAGTACAGTAGGTTGGCTTGGGTAGGTCTTTTTGTCAGCGCTTTGCAAATAGAATGGCCCTCGCGCACATCTCACCACCAGTGGAATCCAACAGGAGCCCCATATCATAGTGGAAAATGTTGGCAGTTTAGTGGCATAGCTGCACCAGCAGCCTGGAGAAAATTAAGGCCTTCAGACTGGGCTTAACTGGGGCCTTGGCCAGGGTGTCAGTGCCAGGCACCTGGTTAGGTGAAATATCCTGAAGCAAATAATAACTACCTTCTTTGATGATAAGAGGCCCCAGTACTTTTCCAATAGCATGATTGCTCTACGGTATTTCTTTGGACCAGTGCCTGAATCACAAACTGATTCATGGGTACTGGCCCTAACTTAATCCAAACTATTGTATGTGTGGTGGAACCCGGTGTTCTCCTTATGGCCCTGAGTTGGCGTAAATAACACTCAAAGTTGCATCACCTGTCTGTCCCTTGTTCGGTCTAGGTTGCTCCATCTGGCGGCAATTCTGCTTCTGTCCACCAGGTGGCCTCGCTTAGGAAAGAGCAGAATAAAAGGAACTCCAAGCCTCTGATGCCTTTTTTTTTTTTTTAAGCTTGAAGCTAAAAAGAATGAAAAAAATATTTGATGGAAACACATGTAACCCTTAGTAGGCAACAAACACCTCGTTTCCCGTGTGACTTGGAATCTGTGAAGTATCCTGTAACCCTCTGTATGGCTGGACCCATCACAGGGCAGGTGCTCTCCTGGGAAGGTTTAAATTTAGCCTTGGTTTATAGTTTTGTCATTTGCTGTTTACAGGAAAGTAACAAAATCTTGCTTTTAAAAATAGGGACACGAGATCCTGGATGATGTCGAATGTATCTTTGCAGAACAGGGTATTGAGATCAAAGAGGAAAGTGCTGGCATCTCGTGGTCAGTGCAGTGCCCACTCCTCTACTGTCTCCCCGCCCCCACCTCCTCTGCCACCCACTTGGCCGCCAGCTGCTGCCTTGAATGGGTCCCCCCACTTGTCTGAGTTCCTGCACACTCTCTCCTCCATACACGCACACTGGCCTGTTACAGATCGGCATGTCACACAACTGTGCATGTGTCAGTACACGGACAGGAGGAGGTGAGCGGATAGGTGCTGGGGATGGGGGCAAGCTGGCTGGGTGAGGGGACACGCAGGTGACACCGTCCATGTGCAGGAGAGAGGCTGAGAAGGCAGGCGGCGGGAGGGAGGGACGCTCCTGATGGGGAGGCCGGTGTCCGGGGAGGGCGGCATGCAGAGAGCACTGCAAAGGCATGGGAGTGTGGGTACTGGCCGACATTGCAAGGAGAGCTTTGAAAACCGGCGCCGCCCTCTACTGAACTTACGGCAGTCGTACTTTCTCATTTAAGAAATCAGTTCCAGTTTAGTTTTTACCAATCTCCGGAGCCCTCTTTGGAGATGCCAGTTGGCACCCGAAAGTGCTGAACTGTTTACAGTCCCCGCCTAAGGTTCAGGGAGGGGATGTGGTTTAACTGGGCCACAAAGCCGGTACAGGACTCATTTGCATGGCCCCTGACGCCATGTGACGCAGCCGGCTCCTCCTATATAAAGAAGAAGGAGCCGAAATATCTCCGACTCTGGGTTGGACTGGCAGCCGTGGAGTTTGTGACACACTAGGTGACACCCCTCGAGTCACTTCCCTTCAACTCTGGAACGCCCGCCCGGCTTTGGGTCCGCTCGGCAGCCTTCGCCCCCCTCCTAGCCCCAGGGCCGGACGCGCAGAGCCCAGCCCCGTGCAGCGCGCCAGCAGCCGCCGGCCGCCCAGCCCGCCCAACCCAGCCCGCAGCCCGGCCAGAGCTCCCCGGCAGCCCGAGCCATGAACACCGAAATGTATCAGACCCCCATGGAGGTGGCGGTCTATCAGCTGCACAATTTCAACATCTCCTTCTTCTCTTCCCTGCTTGGAGGGGATGTGGTTTCCGTTAAGCTGGATAACAGGTAACCACCGGCCACGGCTCGCGAACCCGGGCGCCGGCGAGGGCTGGGCTGCAAGCGGGGATCTCCGAGCGAGCCTTGCGCCGCCGGTCCCCGTTCCCCGCGGTGCAGCATCCTGGGAAGGGGCGGGGGTAGGGGACGCAGGGAGGCGGGCGGCGGGGGGGGGGGGGTCACCGCCGCGCTGGGATCCGCTGCCGGAGCGTCCCTGCGGCCGCTGCGCCGTAAGAACCAGCTGCTGCAGCCGGAGGCAGAGGGGCGGCGGGGCCGGGCTGGGCAGCGGGCTGGCCGCGCGCCGCGCGCCGCTGGGGAGCAGGCCGGAAGCTTCCGAGCCGAGAAGGAATTCCTAGCTAGCTTCGGAGCCCGGTAGGTTTGCCGGGGACCTTCTGGGCCGGTGCCGGAATGAGCCGATGGCGGGGGACTCCCTGGGCCGCGCGCCCCCATTGTTTGCGTGTCGCCGCGCAGGCCACGCTGGCCGCTGCGCCCCGGGGACCCGCGCTCTGCTCCATGCGGAGCTCTGGGTGGCGGCGGCGAGGAGTCAGCCTGGGTAGGGAGGTGAAGCTTCCTTCAGGGGCCAGAGAGGGACCTGGGGACAAAGTGCCCCGAACTCTGGGGCGGGGGGCGGGAGAGAGGAAGAGCTGGGGCAGATGGAGGACTTTGGCCACAGCTGCTGGGTACCGAGACTGCAACCAAGCGGGTAACACGGTCGCTATGCTTTGTGTCTTGGCAGTGCCTCTGGAGCCAGCGTGGTGGCCATAGACAACAAGATCGAGCAGGCCATGGTGAGTGGCATCCATCACTGCGTCATTCCCATCCCCAGACCCGGCTGCTGCTTATGTAACTCAGGGTGGGGGTGAGGGGATGCGTACAGAAGCCCTTAGCCAAGAGCCTGGGGAAGCCGCCAGCCTGCCTTCTATCCCCTCGGAGGCCTTAGGTAGAATTCCATCAGAGCAGCACCTTTTAGGGCATTTCCAGGCCACCTTTGCCGGGTTCTCTCCTTTATTCCTCCTCCCACCACAGGGTTTTGCAGGGCAGAGAGCTCAGACACTTGCATTTGTCTGCATCCCGCAGTTGGCAGGGGCCGGAGCTCATTGGATGCAACTGCACTGCAGTGCCTCTGCAGAGCCTGGGCTGGGGTCAGGAGTTGGGAGGAAACAGGAAGCAAAGCACCCCCCTCCTCCTCCCTCTCCTTACCAGGTAGAGGTCATACTCCACCACCAAGCCACCAGGGACTTGGGGCATCCAGCAGTTAGCAATCACTTTCTTGTGCCCTGGAGCCTAATGACACAGCCCCCCCCCCCGCCCCCGCCCTGCAGTCATCCGAATTCAGAGAGGATGCAGCCATCCCGGGGCCAGTGTCCTGTGGAGCCAGGCTGCAGGACAGCTGCAGTTCAGTCTGCTGGGTCATGTGGAGAGGAGGAGACCCAAGAGTAGCCCATTTTATTCTCTTGGTGATGATATGTCAAGCAGACAAAGCGCACAGCAGTGCATTGCAGGTGTTCTCTGGGATCTGGGCCAGCAGCAGGACCTTATGTGGAAATGGGGATACCGCAGACCTCTGCCAACCAGCACAAGTCTCACCCAGAAGGCTCCCAGGCGGCTAGCTTGGAAAGGCATTAGAAGCTTCCAAACGGGGGCTGGGTGGGGGGGAATCCTATGAACTTGAAAACTGGACTCCCAACTCAAGCGTGGCTCCAATCGTGCAGCTCTCGTGAGCGAGGGTCTGAATGCTTCCGAGAGTGGGGCAGGAGGACCGGGACGGCGGGGCCAGTGTGCTGAGGGGCTGCCAAGGGGAGGCTGGAGGTCGGAGGCCCGAGGGACAGCGTGGGGGGCAGGTGCTGCGGAGGGGCGGCGGCGGCTAATGGATGGCTTTGCCACGATCTCCTTCTCCGGGGCAGGATCTGGTGAAGAACCATCTGATGTATGCCGTGAGAGAGGAGGTGGAGATCCTGAAGGAGCAGATCCGGGAGCTGGTGGAGAAGAACTCCCAGCTGGAGCGCGAGAACACTCTCTTGAAGACCCTGGCGAGCCCCGAGCAGCTGGAGAAGTTCCAGTCCCGTCTGAGCCCCGAGGAGCCAGCTCCCGAAACCCCAGAAGCGCCCGAGGCCCCTGGTGGTTCTGCGGTGTAAGTGGCTCTGTCCTCAGGGTGGGCAGAGCCACGAAACTTGTTCTACCTAGTTCTTTCCGGTTTGTTTTTGGCTCCCCAAGCGTCATCTCACGTGGAGAACTTTACACCTAGCATAGCTGGTGCCAAGAGATGTCCCAAGGACATGGCCACCTGGGTCCACTCCAGTGACAGACCCCTGACAAAGAGCAGGTCTCTGGAGGCTGAGTTGCATGGGGCCTCGTCACCCCAAGCCAGTGAGCCTCTTAACGCCCCCCGCGCCCCCGGGGGGCTCCCAGGGCCTGGGCAACTTAGCTGCAGCTGGCAGAGGAGAAAGGTAGTTTGAGACGGGCCGCCAGTTTGCTCCAGAAAGTATAAGGGGTCTGTTTATTCATTTCCACGGACATCTTCGACAGCTTCACCTGACAACGACCGTTCCTATGAAGAAGCCACTTGTGTTTTAAGCAGAGGCAACCTCTCCCATCTCCCCTGCCTCACCGAGGCAGGACCACGGTTGGGAGAGTTTGAGCCAAGTCAGCCTTCTGTTGGTTAATATGGTGTAATGCATGGCTTTGTGCACAGGCCAGTGTGGGATTACGGCTTTGGGATGACCGCTTACAAAGTTCTGTTTGGTTAGTATTGGCATCGTTTTTCTATATAGCCATACATGCGTATACATACCCATAGCGCTAGATCTGTATCTTAGTGTAGCGACGTATACATAGACACATACACCCACGTGTTGAAGGGCCTAACCAGCTTTGGGAGTACTGACTGGTCCCTTATCTCGTAAGGCTAATTCTTCTGACTGTGTTCATTCACCAAGTTGATCCAGTTTGTCCTTTAGGTTAAGTGAAACTAAAGAGTAAAGGCAGGGAGGGGGCCAGCCTCCGAATGCCTTGCTGCTGCAAACCCTTGCCCCATCTGTGTCCTGAAGGCCTGTGAGGTCCCCTTTTGAACGCCAAACCCACCATTCACTGGTGCTGACTACATAGAATGGGGTTGAGAGAAGATCAGCTGGGACTTCACATCGTCATTCGAAAACTATTTTTTTTTCCTTTGTTTGTGTTTGTGGAAAACTTTCAAGCGAGCAGAACGACTAGCTTGCTGGTGTCCTCTTGTGGATAAGGGGTGGACAAGGTAATGGCTTTGACCCGACAGTGCCTGGGTGCTATGCTCAGGTAGCTTGTCTCTAGGGAGTTCTGTGGCTGTGAACACTTTCCACTTTCTGACACCTTATCCTGATGTTATGTCTCCAGGATTCGGATTTTGATTTTTCAAATGTAGCTTGAAATTTCAATAAACTTTGCTCTTTTTTTTTTTCTAAAAATAAACCTGGCGTCTGACTGAGTTTAAAATGCAATGGGGCGGGGCGCCCCACCTATGGTCGGGGGGTGCTGTTTTCCTGACTCACTGTCACTTTACCGGCACCCCTTGAGTGGCAGGCCTGTGCTACAGCCACGATCTTGTGTAACCATCACGGTACCCCGTGATGGGTGCGGAGGCTGAGACTCAGCCAGTTTAAGTGACTTGCCCAAAGTCACACAGCTGTTGTGGCAAACCGGCATCCGATCCTCTCTCCTGCTCCTGCTCTCATAGGACAGCTTCGGGCTGAGTGGCGAAGTGGCAGCTAACACACAGCTTCAGCTTGAGGTGATTCCGGGGCAAGGATACCCCAAGAAAGCCCAAAAGAAAAGGGCCCGGTTGGGGAGGGGAGATGGTGGGTTGGACTGGGAGTTTGGGGTTTGTAGATGCAAACTATTGCATTTAGAGTGGATAGGCAATGAGGTCCTGCTGTACAGCACAGGGAACTATATCTGGGCTCTTGAGATGGACCATGATGGAGGATGATATAAGAAAAGGAATTTATACACACACACACACACACACACACATATACATACGTACACACACACACACACACACACATATATATATATGGCTGAGTCACTTTGCTGAACAGCAGAAATTGGCACAACATTATCAATCAACCATACTTTAATTCAAAAGAAAAGGAAAAAAAGGAGTTCCTATCGTGGCTCAGCAGATACAAATCTGACTAGCATCCATGAGGACACAAGTTCGATCCCTGGCCTCGATCGGTGGGTTAAAGATCTGGCGTTGCCGTGGCTGTGGTGTAGGTCATCAGCTGTAGCTCCGATTTGACCCCTGACCTTGGAACCTCCATATGCTGCAGTTGCAACCCTAAAAAAGGACCCCAAAAAAAAGAAGGAAGGAAAAAAAAGAAAATGGGATACATGTGAGGGAGCAAGAAGAGAGGAACCAGATAAACACAAGTGGGCCCCTTCCCTCTTCAGAAAACATCATCCCATCACTTAGTGCATCATCCTTAATGCCCCAATCCACAGGGGAGCCCTGATGTCAGAAAAGGCACTAAGAGGGCCTTAGTGAGGAAACGACAAAGAATGCATGCGGTGGCCCAAACCCCAACCCTCTCCCCCAAGGAAAGATGCTCTCAAGCCCCACCGCTCCACTTGTCACTGCTGAAAGTACAGCCGCTTACAAAACCGACCGGCTTCGCGGGCAGGGCCAAGTCCAAGGACCCAGACTCCCACTTCCCTACTCTTCCTGTCTTTGGGGTCATCCTCACCCTTTCGCTGAACGCCTGTCTCTGGCATCTGGAGTCCTGCCATTTCTCTGATTCTCTGTTGATGGGCATTCGCTGTGTCCTCCATTTTGCCGTAACCCGGAGCCACTGTGGGCCCTGAGCTGTGTTCTCGGCCCCCTGGTTTCCCTGTGTCACTTGAAATTTAAAAGAACTCTGGAGTTCCCATCACGGCGCAGCAGAAATGAATCCGACTGGGAACCATGAGGTTGCGGGTTCAATCCCTGGCCTTGCTCAGTGGGTTGAGGATCCGGTGTTGCTGTGAGCTGTGGTGTAGGTCGCAGACATGGCTCGGATCCCTCGTTGCTGTGGCTGTGGCATTGGCTGGCGGCTACAGCTCCTCTTAGACCCCTAGCCTGGGAACCTTCATATGCCGCAGGTGCGGCCCTAAAAAAAAAAAAAGGGGGAAAGAAATTTTTTAAAAGAACTCCTTGATCTTCCTGAGTCATAACCCTCAGGGACCTAGAGGTCTTGGCCCCCTTCCTTGCACCCATCACTGCCTAAATATATTCAAAAGGTCAGCCTTCCTTCACTGTAAGTGTCAGTCACGTTGGACAGTTTGTTTCAAATCGCTGAAACTCTTCTTCAGAACATGACAAACTCCTGCTTGCTGGCCTCTCCAATCCCAGTTTCCCACCCTGCTCCTCACCTGTCTACTCATGATGCCAAGTTCATTGCCTACACCTGCCCACGTGATCGATCTCACGGCTGTACAGATTTCACAGCTGCTGAAATGGATATATAGACTTTGAATCAGGCAGCTACTTGCCCAGCTTCCCCCACCCCCACCCCTGGCCCCGACCCAGCCGGGTTCTCCCCAGTTCCCACTTACTCCCATCCCTTCCCCCTCTCAAGAAGAGCTGAGGGACTTTTTGGCTCATCTGCAGACTTCCCACGCCCTGATTTCCAGCCAAACAAGAAACAACAGAGGGAAAAAAAAAAAAGGGAAACTCAGAAGCTGGCCCAGCAAGCACACAGCCCTCTCTGGTCATCCAGCCCTTCCCTACGAGAAAGGGGAAAAAACATACCCACAGTCACACAGTGGGAAAGAGAGAACAACTCGGTTTCCTAGGCAACCGTGACTAAACAGAGACAAACACTGCAACTTCTGAGGCCACAGCGGTTGCTAGACTAGATAAGAGGAACTTTGTGGCTGTTTGTTAGTCACATAGAGGAGCAGCTCTTGCTATTGTTGTTCCACAGAAAACCAAGAAGGGCTGGGGAAAGGCAAAAGAACGTGCTGCTCCTGGAAACACCTTCAAGGGCTTTTGGCCTTCTGGGCTCAGCTGGTCCAGCTGCACCCAGAATAAGGAAAACCATCAGAAGGCCAACAGCCGTAATGCTCCCCGGCCTGGGAATGCCCCCCAGGGCCCTCCTATCTGTCATCTCATCTAATCCTTACGCAGCCAGCCCTCCCTGAAATCCAGGTTTCCCGCCCTTAGGAAAACAGGCACTTAACGGAGTTCCTTGTGGCACAGTGGGTTAAGGATCTGGCATCGTTCCTGCAGTGGTTCTGGTCACTGCTGTGGTGCAGGTTCAATCCCTGGACCAGCAACTTCTGCATGCTGTGGACAAAACCAAAAAAAAAAAAAAAGAAAGAAAAAAGGGCGCTTACATGATTTAACTCCGCTTCACACTCAAGAAAATTGAGAGCCAGAGAACTCGGTACTATGCCCACAGCTGTCACTGATCCCGTGGGGCACTGGGTCCCAGCCTTTGTGACAACAGCAACACTTTTATTTTTTGTGTGTGTGTGTGTGTGTCTTTTTAGGGCTGCACCCATGGCATATGGAGGTTCCCAGGCTAGGAGTCGAATCGTAGCTACAGCTGCCAGCCTTCACCACAGCCACAGCAACACAGGATCCAAGCCGTGTCTGTGAGCTATGCCACAGCTCACCACAATGCTGGATCCTCAACCCACTGAGTGAGGCCAGGTATCGAACCTTCCACCTCATGGTTCCCAGTCGGATTCGTTTCCGCTACGCCACGACGGGAACTCCAAGTACAGCCATACTTTCCTTTATTGTGCTTCATGGATCTTGCATTTTGTTTGTTTGTTTGTTTGTTTTTTCAGATTAAAGGTTTCTGTCTACCCCTGCATCAAACAAACCTAAGGTGCCTTTTTTCCAAGATCATTTGCTCACTTTGTGTCTCTGTCACACAGTGGCATTTCTCTTAATATTTTAAACTTTTCCATTTGTTATATTTGTTACGGTGACCTGTGACTGGTCATCTTTGATGTTATTACAACTTGCCGAAGGCTCAGATAATGGTTAGCAATTTTTCACAATCAAATATTTTCTCTTTTTTTTTTGTCTTTTGTTGGTCTTTTTTTTTTTTTAGGGCCAAACCCGGGGCATATGGAGGTTCCCAGGCTAGGGGTCCAATCAGAGCTGTAGCTGCTGGCCTACGCCACAGCCACAGCAATGCAGGATTCGAGCCGAGTCTGCAGCCTACACCACAGCTCATGGCAATGCCAGGTCCTTAACCCACTGAGTGGGGCCAGGGATCGAACACACATCCTCACGGATACTAGTCAGATTCTCTTCCTTTGAGCCACAACTGGAACTCCAAGTATTTTCTAATGAAGGCCTGTACATTGTTTTTTTAGACATAGGGCTATCGCATACCTTATATCCTACAGTATAGGGTAAACATAACTTTGGTATGCACTGGGAAACCAAAAAAAAAAAAAAGTCATGTGACTTGCTTTGTTGAGATGTTCACTTTATGGCCATGGTCTGGCACCGAACCTAGTATCTCTGAGGTAGGACTGAATCCATTGAGAGAGAGAGCAAGAGAACATGTAACGATAAAACAGTGACTGTGAGGGTCTCTAATTCCATCCATGTTGCTGCGAATGACATTATTTTATCCTTTTTATGGCTGAGTAGTATTCCCTTGTGTATATGTACCACATCTTCCTAATCCAATCATCTGTCGATGGACATTCGGGTTGTTTCCATGTCTTGGCTATTGTGAGTAGTGCTGCAGTGAACGTGCGTGTGCAGGTGTCTTTTTCAAGGAAATGTTTTGTCTGGACCCTCATACTGAGTGAAACAAGTCAGAAGGAGAAAGACAGAGCCATATGATATCTCTTATAACTAGGGCCTAATATACTGCACACACGAACCTCTCAAAAGAAAAGAAAATCATGAACCTGGGAAACAGACTTGTGGTTCCCAAGGGGGTGGGGGAGCAGGTGGGAGGGAATGGGGTTAACTAGTGCTTCGGTGATGGAAAAGCAAGGAGATCCAGCTGTATAGTACAGGGAACTATGTCTAATCACATGTGACAAATCCATATATGTACATGTAACCAGGTCACCATGCAGTGCAGTTGGAAAATTTGACAGAAATCTGTAAACCACCTATAATGCAAAAAATTTTAAAAATTAAAAATAAAGTAATATTTGAATAGTTAAAAAAAAAAAAACAGTGACCGTGAATTCACCAGCGATTTTAAAGGAATGTGCTGTATTCGCCACAAAAGCATAGAGGTGGATTTGAAAAGCAGCACAAAGATGGAGGCGGTGGATTATTTACAGACAAGGATGGACCAGGTGCAAGACAAAGGGCTCTCAGGCTGAGAACCCCCAGAGAAGATGTGGAAGCAGGGCCACTGAGACTTAGGGCACAGGGAGAAGGATTCTGGAAAGACCCTGGGAAATGACATGCGCAGCCCATTGGTCCCTTAGGGTGTCTTGAAGTTGTCCTCATGCCATCCTATTCATCCTGGAAAAATCCTGATTTCAAATCTCACCTCCCCTCGTCCTAGCTGGTTAGGAATTAATGGACGTAAGTGGTGCTTTGTAGACAGCCAGCCCAGTTCTTCAAGCTGTCTCGGAGACTTAACAATTCACCAGCTCCGCTAGATCACACGAGATTTGACAGAGAACTCCACCAGTGAGCTCTTCCAAGCGGAAGTGGTGTCCACGGAAGAGCTGGGGCCATGGTAACAATGATTAACAACAGCCGATGTGTCCACGGCATTTACTTTGTGCCGAACATTGTTCTAGGCCCTTTTACAGCTATCGCCTCTTTTTTTTTTTTTTTTTTTTTTGGCTTTTTAGGGCCGCACCCGAGGCCTATGGAGTTTTCCAGGCTGGGGGTCCAATCAGAGCTGTAGCCGCCGGCTTACGCCACAGCCACAGCCACACAGGATCCGAGCGGCGTCCGTGACCTACACCGCAGCTCACGTCAATGCCGGATCCTTAACCCACTGAGCGAGGCCCGGGATCGAACCTACATCCTCAGGGAAAACTAGTCACATTCGTTTCCACTGAGCCACAGTGGGACCTCCGCTGTCACCTCTTTTAATCCTCTCCACAAACCTATGAGGATGTACCATTAAGATCCCCATTTTATGGATGAAACAACGAGAACGCTGAAGCACGGAGAGGTGAAGCAACTTGCCCGAAGCCGTCTAGCAGGTGAATGGCAGAGCCGAGATTTGAGGAGGCAAATGCGTTGAGAAAGAGGCTGGAGAAGCTCAGCGGTTTTCATAACACCCCCTAAGTCACCAGAGGTGTTCAGGGGATCGGGCAGGAGGAGATAGAAAGGCGACTCCCCCAAACTGGCAGAGGGGCTAATGGAAGATTTAAAGTGACCCGTGAGGCTGGCTGGATGGGAGTGAACTTGAAAGGAGCAAAGAGGAAGAATGGCAGGCCGATTGGCTGGCTCCAAGCCGGATGAATCGAGCTAGGATCTAATAGATCTGAGCAAGGACGTGATGCGATGCCAAAGATATTTTCAGAAGATGGGTCCTGGCAGCTGGAGAGGCTGCAGCAGAGAAAGGCTGGCCGAAAGCAGGCCAGCTGTTGCGGTAATCCAGGTGTGAGGTGATGAAGGCCAGCCGGGGCAGGGAGGGAAGTCCTGGAAAAGAGACAAAGGGACAAAAGGCACTGAAGGGCAGTGTTTCTCTAAGTAGGTGGTCTCGGTCCACTCATACATATCAGGTTTGTTGGGAAGTTGGTTGAATACGCAGGAGTTCCCAGGTGGCCTAGTGGTTAAGGACCTGGTGTTGTCACTGCTGCGGCCCAGGTTCAATCCCAGGCCCCGGAACTGCTGCATGCCATGGGTGTGGCCCTCCAAAAGGGCCCAACCCCCGGACTAAGGAGGGGAGCGGGGCTAGGGAATTGCTAACTCTAACAAGCTCCCTGGGAGGGTGCTGGAGGCTGTAAACATTTGAGAAACCTCCTTAAAGTGAACAATCAGCATGACTTGGTAACAAAGTGAGCTGGGGAAGAGAAAGTAAGGTGGCCACAGGTCAAGGATGACTTGAAAGTTTTTGTATTTTCTCCTCTTTTTGATTGTGGTAAAATCTATTTAGAACCTAAAATGTACCACTGCAACCATTTTTTAAATCTGCAGTCCAGTGACACTAAGGACATTCTCCTTGTCAGGCGACCATCATCACCATCCACCTCCAGGACTCTTTCCCCCTCTCAAACTGAAACTCTGGACCCATTAAACACCAACTCCCCCTCCCCGCCTGCCCCCAGCCTCAGGTGACCTGAAAGCTATTCGTGGAGGATTGAGAGACTATGGATGCACGGGGCGTGCGGGGTTGGGGGGGGGCAGGAAAAGGTGGCAGGTTTTCAGAGGGAAGATGAATTCCAATTTTGATTTCTCACTAAGCCCATTTACATACGGAAATACCCCAGAACCAGCTGTGGAAAGACACATGCAGTCCAGGGCTAGAGCTCCAGATGTGGGTGTGTCTGCGTGTCGCAGCAGCTGGAGTGATGCCGAGTGGATGGTGCGCCCCAGAAAGCCCAGAGCCGTGCTTCTGAGGCTGCCCACACTGAGGCCGGGGCGGCGAGGGAGGAGGAGGAGGAGGAAGGGCCGGCTGGGAGGTGTCAGGGCAAGAGACAAGAAAAGCCCGGAGCAAGAACTGAGGTTTGTGATCTGTTCTCCATTTTTATCTTTGTGTCATTCTTTCTGACATTTCCTCTTCAGAGTCCTCACCACAAGCCCCGCCCCCCCAGCCTGTAAAATTACACTCGTCCCTAAAGGTCATTTGGGGATGAAATGAGGCAGCTGAGATATTCTAGGGAGAGGAGTCAGGAGTCCTGGGCTGCGGTCCTAGTCTTTGGCTAACAAGTCTTAAGACCCTGGACAAGTCACTGGCATCATCGCAGACCTGAGTTTCCCAATCTACAAAACGAAGCGGTTAGCTGGGATCGTTTGGTGCCTCGTAAGTACTGGGGCCAGGAAGAGCCCTCTAGCCGTGAGATTTGTTCAGTTACCTCCTTGCCCTGGACCTCACTTTCCCTTCCAGCCTCTAGATTCTCTTCATCCTCATATGGAGTTCTTAATCAAGTTACTGCTTCACTTTTATGTATTTCTTTCTCTTTTTTTTTTTTTTTGTCTTTTTGCCTTTTCTAGGGCCGCACTCGCAGAGTATGGAGGTTCCCAGGCTAGGGGTCTAACAGGAGCTGTAGCTGCCGGCCTACATCACAGCCACAGCAACGCGGGATCCGAGCCATGTCTACAATCTATACCACAGCTCACGGCAACGCCGGATCTTTAACCCACTGAGCAAGGCCAGGGATCGAACCCGCAACCTCATGGTTCCTAGTCGGATTCGTTAACCACTGAGCCACGATGGGAACTCCTATTTTATGTATTTCTTTTGGCCTCGGCAGGCAGAAGCTTGATGTGGGAGCTCAGTTCCCAGACCAGGGATGGAACCCCAGGCCACAGTGGTGAAAGCGCCGGCTCTTAACTGCTAGACCACCAGGGAACTCCCAAGAAACAGCCACTCAGAGCCACAACACTGCATATCATTTTGTAGAGGAAGGAACTGCCTACAGCCTTATTGCTCAGCCTTCCTCGTGCACGAATCACTTCTGGTTGCCTGTAGTGGGACACTTACAAACTCTGGGTCACCAAAGTCACGTGGGAAGAAAGGGGGTCGGCTGCTGGGAAGACGGCTTGGGTAGGCAGAAGGCACGGACTCACCTTCGAAACACGTGTGACTGGAGTTCCCGTCGTGGCGCAGTGGTTAACGAATCCGACTAGGAACCATGAGCTTGAGGGTTCGATCCCTGCCCTTGCTCAGTGGGTTAACGATCCGGCGTTGCCGTGAGCTGTGGTGTAGGTTGCAGACGCGGCTCGGATCCTGCGTTGCTGTGGCTGCGG
>PVHT020000015.1:17244216-17256387 GCA_004024745.2 Catagonus wagneri | reverse complement strand
ACTGATGCAGATGAACAGAGGACAGAGGCAGACAATGAATGGAAAAGAGTTGGCCTGGCGAGGGTGGGCAGAGCAAGGCAGGAACGAGCAGAGGAGGAATGTGGGCAAAGCAGACAGCCCCAGCCCAGGAGACCTTCCTCGGCTGGGCTCTGCTGCTGTGTTGCTGCTGCCACCGCCTAAGAACAAACAGGACAAATTCTCCACGAAAGACCGACCCCGTGGGTCCCGAACCATCCCACACGTCTCTCCTTTGCTGTCGTTGGCAGTCCAGAACCCAGACATCTCAAGTGCGAAACTGACCTCATCGAAGTGCGGGAGCAGCTCCAGGGGTGAGCCAGCATCCAGCACATGAAGTCACGCCCGGCATCAGAATAGAGGAAGACGATGGAAGATAGCATGAAAAACCAAAAAGAGAAAGACAAATGCCATATGATATCACTTATCTCTGGCATCTAATCAATGCCACAAATGAACCTTTGTACAGAAAAAAAAGAAACACACTCACGGACTTGGAGAACAGACTTGCAGTTGCCAAGGGGGAGGGGGAGGGACTGGGAGTCTGGGGTTAATAGATGCAAACTATTGCCTTTGGAATGAATAAGCAATGAGATCCTGCTGTCTAGCACAGGGAACTATGTCCAAACTTGCGATGGAACATGATGGAAGATAATGTGAGAAAAAGAATGTGTGTGTGTGTGTGTGTGTAAGAGAGAGAGAGAGAGAGAAAGAGACTGGGTCACTTTGCTGTTCAGCAGAAATTGACAGCATTTTGCAAATCAACTATAATAGAAACAATAAAAATCTTACAAAAAATACAAAATTTAGGAGTTCCCGTCATGGCGCAGCAGAAGCAAATCCGACTAGGAACCACGAGGTTGCGGGTTTGATCCCTGGCCTCGCTCAGTGGGTTAATGATCTGGCGTTGCCGTGAGCTGTGGTGTAGGTCGCAGACGCGGCTCAGATCCCGCGTTGCTGTGGCTGTGGCGAAGGCCGGGCAGCTACAGCTTCGATTGGACACCTAGCCTGGGAACCTCCATATGCCACGAGTGTGGCCCTAAAAAGCCAAAAAGAAAAAAATACAAAATTTAAAAAAACGAATGTGTTGTGTGTGTACACACACACACACACACACACACACACACACACAGCTGGGTCACTTCACTGTACAGCAGAAATTGAAGGAACATGGTAAATCAACTACACTTTAATAAAAAATTTAAGAGAAAAAAGAATAGAGGAATACATTGTCAGTGCTGGCTTGGGCTCTAGAGATAAACTGCCCCAACCTCCTCTTTGTCCAGAGGAAGACACTGAGGCCTAGAGAAACAGCCTTGTCCCAGCTATTCACGCAGTCGGCAGCATGGCCGGAGTGAGCCCACAGTTACAGCTGGCCCTCTTGCTCCGGGCCTCAGTGTCCCCGTTGGTAAAATGAGGAACTGGGCCAGAGAAATAGATTCTTTTTTTTTCTTTTTTTGGCCACCCTGCCGCATATGGACTTCCTGGGTCAAGGATCAGATCCAAACAGCAGTGGCCACCTACTCTGCAGCAGCAACAACACCAGATCCTTAACCCACTGTGCCGGGCCCAGGTATCGAACCTACGTCCTGGCAGCTCCAGAGCCACCACCGATCCCGTCACACCATGGCGAGAACTCCAGAGCGATAGTTCCTAACCTTGGCTGCACGTTGGGCTCACCTGGCAATGTGGATCAAAGGGGTGAGGGTTTGGAACCTGGGCACAGGCCTTTGCAAGCTCCCCAGGTGATTCCTAGGAGATGGGTTAGGATTGTTTCCATCTCGCCATCCATTCGTGCAACACACCTTGGCACCTCCGGGGCGCCGGGCCCTCGGCGAGGCCTGGGCCAGGTCAGACACAGGCCCTGTGATCCTGGTGCTCATTTCCCATCTCCATCTGGAGAAGCAGATGAGACAGGCTGCTCATATTGGCAGGCCGGTTCCCAGGCAACTCTGCTTGCTCCAGGCAGCTTTATGATTAATTAAGGCGATATTCTTATCTCCTGTCGGACTCACGTGTGTGTCTCTCTTGATTGATTCTGATTTCAGGCAGGAGAAAAGAGGTGCCATTTATCAGCCCGCTCAAACTCTGAAACATCCTGTATACAAACAGCTCCGTGGCCCCGTCTCAGCCAGCTTTGCAGGCTTCTCCTCTAACTGTTGGAGTGCCTCTGGGCTCGGCTCTACCCTGCTCTCTCCCTCTGGTTGCTTCCATCTATGCCCACAGTCCTAAGTAACATTCCCCATGCTAATGATTCTCAAATTTATTTTTTTTAATTTTTTAATTTTTTTTGGGGGGGGCTCCTTAGGTCTACACCCACAGCATATGGAGGTTCTCAGGCTAGGAGTCAAATCGGAGCTGCAGCTGCCGGCCTACGCCAGAGCCACAGCAACGCGGATCCGATCCGCGTCTGTGACCTACACCACAGCTCACGGCAACGCCAGATCCTTAACCCACCAAACGAGGCCAGGGATGGAACCCGAAACCTCTTAGATGCTAGGCTTCATTTCACGCTGAGCCACATCGGGAACTCCCTACTCCCAAATTTATATCTCCAGCCCTAAGCATTCCCCTGAGCTGCAGACTCAAATATTCAGCTGTCTCCTTGACAACTCCATATGTATGTTGAACGAACGCATCCATATCTACGTGATCAAGATCCAAGTTTGACTCCCACGTCCGCCAGTGTAGCCGACCTCCGTGTAAGGCAGCACCAGCTACACAGCTGCTGCAACCAGACCCTTGAGTCCTCCCTGCCCCTCAGCTCCCACATCGAATCTCATTGCCCGGAGTGGTCCGCTCCACCTCCAGATCACACCCCGAATCCTTCTATTTCTTTTCCATCCCCACTGCCACTGCCTGGCCTCAGCCATCCTCATCTGTCACAGGGAGGCAAAGCCTTCACACCTTGGTCTCCCTGCTTGTACACTGGCCCCCGTCCAATTCCACAGGGCAGCCAGAGTGACTTTCTTAATGCAAAACAAGATCCCGGTGTTCCTTTGCTTTGAGTTTATCAGAGGCTTATCTTTGCACTTTGCATAATCCCAACTCCTCCGCAGGGCCTGCAAGTGCCTACGTGATCTGGCCTCTGCTGACCTCTCCAGTCTTTGCTCCTTGTCACTCCTCGGCTCTTACCAAGCACCAATCCCCTAAGCACCTTTCATTCCTTAAACACACCTCAGAGCATTTGCGCACGTGGGTCCCTCGGTCCAGAATGCTCCCCGCAACCCACCTCTGCCACCTGACTCTTAGCGTGGCTGTTCGTTCCTGTCCTTCGGCTGTCTCCCTTCCCCTGACAGTTTTCACCCCTAACCCTGTCTAAAGAAGTTGTCCCCGTTATGGGTTCTTGCATTGCCCTTATCCCAAATTGTAATGACCACTTGACATAATTGTCTTTGTTGTGTCTGCCTCCCTGCACTGGAAGGTCCCTGAGGGCAGGCCCCATACCTATTTTTTGGGGTGGGTCTTTTTAGGGACACACCCGCAGCCTATGGAAGTTCCCAGGCTCGGGGTCGAATCAGAGCTGTAGCTGCCGGCCACAGCCACAGCCACAGGCATGCCAGATCTGAGCCGTGTCTGCACCTATACCACAGCTCAAGGCAATGCCAAATCCTTAAGCCACTGAGCAAGGCCACGGATCGAACCTGCAACCTCATGATTCCTAGCCAGATTCGTTAATTGCTGAGCCACAACGGGAACTCCTATAATGACTTTAAATGGAATACAATCTACAAAAATTTTAAATTACTATGTTTTACACCTGAAACTAATATAACATTGTAACTCAACTATACTTCAATTTTATTTTATTTTACTTTTTAGGGCCACACCTGCGACATATAAAAGTTACCAGGCTAGGGGTCGAATAGGAGCTACAGCTGCTGGCCTACACCACAGTCACAGCAACACAGGATCTGAGCCGCTCAGATCCCGCGTTGCTGTGGCTGTGGCGAAGGCCGGCGGCTACAGCTCCGATTAGACCCCTAGCCTGGGAACCTCCACATGCCGTGGGTGCGGCCCTAGAAAAGGCAAAAAGACAAAAAAAAAAAGTCATTATAGGAGTTCCCATCGTGGCTCAGTGGTTAATGAATCCGACTAGGAACCATGAGGCTGTGGGTTCAATCCCTGGCCTTGCTCAGTGGATTAAGGATCTGGCGTTGCTATGAGCTGTGGTGTAGGTCGCAGACGTGGCTCGGATCCTGCATTGCTGTGGCTGTGGCGAAGGCTGGCAGCTGTAGCTCTGATTGGACCCCTAGCATGGGAACTTCCATATGCTGCAGGTGCAGCCCTAAAAAGAAAAAGAACAAAAAACCAATAAAACTAAACAAACAAACAAACAGAAAAAGCCACCCAGTCCAGCCTCACCCCACTATTCACCACTGTCTTTCACCCTCCAACCCCACACTCAAGGCAGACAGGCTGCGCAGAGAAGATGTTCATTTGAGGGGATTATTTTCCACGGGAATGTAGCTTTTGGCCGAGCTAAGAGATGTCTGTGGGCAAAAATCACCCAGTCACACCTAGTTCCCCAAACCTAGGGATACAAGGTCTGTTTCAACAGCCTTCAGACTTGCTAAAGAGCGGTTGCCAGCCTTCTGGAGAATGGCATAGAAAACTGAGCGTGCCGGAAGGACAGGCTGCCCCTTCAATTCCCTTCTTCTCATTCCAAAGGCGCCCAGACCATCTCGGCAGCTTCTGCCTTGCAGAGGGTCAAGGAATGGGTTTATTTTTGCTTTTAGCAAGAAGCAAGGGGCTCTTTAGAACTTTGATCCTCAGGGCGACCCACCGAATTCTTCTACAAGAATTTCCTTTGAAGGTCCCACAGCTTAATTACTTTCAATTTCCCCCAGCAAGTCAGTAAAGTGGGACACCAGGGCGTGGTTGGGGGGTTGCTGGGGAAAACGAGGACTTAAAGCAAGCATTTTTCCTGCCTTTGGGCAGAGCCCATACTGGTGCCAGGCCGAGCTATGGAAGTTTGTCACCTGACCTGCCCATCCAGTGAGCATGAATTCCTCAGGCAGAGCAGAACTTCTGCCCCTCCCATGAATGCTGAACATTCTGTTTCTTTGCCCTTAGGAAGAAACAGGTAAATAAGCGCATTCTCTTCTCCCAGTCGCACACCCCTTTCCTTGCAAAACCAAGGAATTGGGTCACATTATCTATGTCCCTGTGGTTTAGAAAGGCTCAGGATCAAGCTTGAAATTGTTGTCAGACACACACTTCGAAGCACAGCCTGCATTCTCCTGGGTGACACGAAGGGAAGCTGCTGAGCTCCAAACTTCCGCAAGTTGTTTTTCCATACACTTCTGATCATCTTAACCCACATGATCTATTTCCATTCCTCTCCTAGCGAGGCATTAAGCTCTCTTAGGAGCACGTAAAACGAGCCCAGACAGGCCCGCCATTAGAGTATGGGAAAGGGAAAATTCCCAGAAACCTCTGCCATCAAGTCACCAAGGCCAACCCCCTCCTTTCGTAGATTCAGTCATTCAGACATCCATTTGTTCATTCAATAAATATTAATAGAGAACATATTGTATGCCAGGCTCCCTGACAGATGAGGCTCCTAACCTTGTGGCGCCTACATTCTAGTGGAGGGAGACAGACAATCAAGAACCAAACAAGGAGTTCCCGTCATGGTGCAGCCTAAATGAATCTGACTAGGAACCATGAGGTTGTGGGTTCAATCCCTGGCCTTGCTCAGTGGGTTAAGGATCCGGCGTTGGTGTGAGCCGTGGTGTAGGTCGCAGATGCAACTTTGACCCGATGTTGCTGTGGTTGTGGCGTAAGCTGGCCAGCAGCTATAGCTCTGATTAGACGCCTGGCCTGGGAACCTCCATATGCCATGGGTGTGGCCCTAAGAAGAAAAAAGGAGGAGGAGGAGGAGGAGAAGAAGAACCACCAAACAAGAGGGAGTTCCCTGGTGGTCTAGTGGTTAGGATTCAGCATGTTCACTGCTGCGCCCCAGGTTCAATCCCTGGTGTGGGAACTGAGATCCCATATCAAACCACTACATGCCACTTCCAAAAAAGAAGAGGAAGGGGAGGTGGGGGGAGATGAGGAGGGGGAAGAAAAGGGGAGGGGGGAGGAGGAGGAAGAGGAGGAGAATCTGTCTTTGGGAGAAGCCATTTAATCTGTGCCTAGTCTTTCGGGGTTTTATCAGAGCCTAACTTCCCTGGAGGAAGGAAATACCCACCTCCAGCTGACTCTAGCCCTCCTGTCCCACAGTCCAGGGGCACAGCATCGTGAAGGACCTAGACCTGATCACAGGACTGCAGGATGCTTTGGCTACCCCACCCCTTACCAGCACATCACTAAAGGACTATTTACCCTGGTTCTTTTTACCTGGTTCATCGTGTCCTCCTTTCAACAAAAATATTAACAAAGCATACTGAAAGGCCAAAAAACACACTTTGAAGAGGCTAAATAAGCATCAGAATTAGACTCAGATATGGCAAGAATGTTGGAATTATCACGGCAGGAATTTTTTTTAAAACTATGAATAGTATGTGAAGGGTTTTAATGGATAAAGTAGACACCATGTAAGAAGAGATGGATGATATAAACAGAGGGATGGCAAGTCTAAGGAAGAATCAAAAAGAAACACTAGAGATCAACTACACTGTAACAAAAATGAAAAATGCCTTTGATGGGTTCATTAGCAGACTAGACACAGCTGAAGAAGGAATCTCTGAACTTGAGGATATGACAATAGAAATTTCCCAAACTGGAGTTTCCTTTGTGGCTCAGCAGTAACAAACCTGACTAGTACCCATGAGGATGTGGGTTCAATCCCTGGTCTTACTCAGTGGGTTAAGGATCTGGCATTCCCTCAAGCTATGGTGTAGCTCACAGAGGTGGCTTGGATCCAGTGTGGCTGTAGTGTAGGTCTTAGATGCAGCTCTGATTTGACCCCTAGCCCGTGAACTTCCATACGCTGCAGGTGCAGCCCTAAAAAGAAAAAAAAAAGAAACTTCCAAAACTGAAAAGCAAAGAGAAAAAAAAGAGTGAAAAAAACCCCAGAATATCCAAGAACTGTGGGACAATTACAAAAGATGAGATACCTGTAGTGGTGATATCACAAGGAAAACAAAGAGAGAAAAGAAGAAATGTGTGAAGAAATAATGATTCACTAAATTAATATCAGATACCAAATAACAGAACCAGAAAGCTCAGAGAACACCAAGTGGATAAACACTAAAGAAACTACACAAGGGGAGTTCCCGTCATGGCGTAGTGGAAACAAATCTGACTAGGAACCATGAGGTTGCGGGTTCGATCCCTGGCCTTGCTCTGTGGGTTAAGGATCTGGCATTGCTGTGAGCTGTGGTGTAGGTCACAGACAGGGCTCAGATCTGGCATTGCTGTGGCTGTGGCGTAGGCTGGCGGCTACAGCTCTGATTAGACCCCTAGCCTAGGAACTTCCATATGCCGTGGGTGCGGCCATAAAAGACAAAAAGACAAAAGAAAAAAGAAACTACACAAGGGCATATCGTATTCAAACGTTAGGAATTCCCTGATGGCCTAGCAGTTAAGGATTCAGCATTGTCACTGCTGTGACTCAGGTTCAATCCCTGACCTGGGAACATGCCACGAGTGTGGCCAAAAAAAAATGTACATTAAAAAAATAACAAACTTGGAGTTCCCCTCATGGCTCAGTGGTTAACGAATCCATGAGGTTGCAGGTTCGATCCCTGGCCTTGCTCAGTGAGTTAAGGATCCGGTGTTGCTGTGAGCTCTGGTGTAGGTTGCAGACGTGGCTCAGATCCTGCATTTATGTGACTGTGGCAAAGGCCGGCAGCTACAGCTCCTGTTAGACCCCTAGCCCGGGAACCTCCATATGCTGCGGGTGCTGCTCTAGATAAAGGCAAAAAGACAAAAAAAAAAATAACAATCTTTAGAAAATGAAAGATAAAGGAAAAATCTTGAAAAAAGCCAGAGGAAAAAACACCTTACAGGAGCAGAGGTAAAGAATTACCTCTGACGTCTCCTCGGAATCATGCAGGCAAGAGAATGGGGTAAAAATATTTAAAGTATTGAGGGGAAAAACAGCACCAGCATAGAATTCCATACCTTGTAAAATTACCCTTGAAAAGTGAAGGAGATACGTCAACTGCACTGCAATAAAAATGTAAAAAAAAATGAAGGCGAAATAAAGACTTTCTCAGACAAACAAAAATTGAGTGAATGTGTTGCTAATGGATCTATGTTGCAAAAAAAATTCTCCAGTGACAAGGAAAATAATACAGATCGAAACCCCAGATCTACATGAAAAAAGGAAAAGCATTAGAGAATGAATAAATTAGGGTAAAATAAAAAGTTTCTTCATTCTTCCCAATTTTTGCACTTTGGGAACAGTTTTTCCCAAATATCAGCAATAACGTAGTTGATTATGCAATTATGATTATATCATATTACATATGATTATGTAATAACATAGCTGATATATAAGTGAAATGGAGGATTAGGATATTTTATTATCGGGTACTTACACTGCCCATGGACCTGTATAGTATTATTTGGAAGTCGACTTGTATTACTTGCAGATGTGTATTTGCAACCTCTAGGGTAACTCAATGCTGAAGAAGAACAAAGTCAGAGGACTGACACTGACTTTAAGACTTACTCTAAAGCTAAAGCAATCAAAGCAGTATGGTACTGGTGAAAGAACACACAAAGGGATCAGTGTGACAGAAAAGAGAGCCCTAAAAATAGACCTGAAGAGATAGGCTTAGCTGATCTTTGACAAAGGAGCAAAGGCAAGAGAGCAGAGAAAAGGCAGTCTCTTCAACCAGTGGTATCCAAACAACTGAGCATCCACATACAAAAGACAATACATCTACGGAAGGTCCCTGGTGGCTCAGCGGGTTAAGAATCTGGCATCACTGCTGTGGCTTGGGTTACAACTGTGGCATGGTTCAGTCCCTCACCCAAGAACTTCTGCATGTCCTGGGCATGGCCAAATGACAAAACAAAACAAAAGAACAACTGGACATCCACATACAAAAGAAAATGAATCTAAACACAGATCTTGATTACTGTAGCTTTACAGTTTAGTTTTAAAGTCAGAGAGTGTCGGTCCTCTGACTTTACATGTAGATGTAAAATGTAGAACCATGACAATATTGAGTTCTAGGAGTTCCCGTCGTGGCTCAGTGGTTAAGGAATCCGACTAGGAACCATGAGACTGTGGGTTCGTTCCCTGGCCTTGCTCAGTGGGTTAAGGATCCGGCATTGCCATGAGCTGTGGTGTAGGTTGCAGATGCTGCTTCAGGTCCCGCGTTACTGTGGCTGTGGCGTCGGCCGGCAGCTACAGCTCCTGTTAGACCCCTAGCCTGGGAACCTCCATATGCCGCAGGTGCGGCCCTAGATAAAAGGCAAAAAGACAAAATAAAAATAAAAATAAAAAATAAAATAAAATGGCAATGAGATACCACTGCATACCTCTTAGAATGGCCAATATCCAAAACGGTGACAAACGCTGGTAGTAATGCAAAATGGGACGGCCACTTTGAAAGACAGATTGCCAGTTTCTTACAAATTTAAACATACACTTTCATAGGATCCATCAATCACACTCCTTAGTATTTACCCAAATGAGTTGAAAACTTATGCCCACGCAAAAATGTGCACATGGATGTTTATAGCAGCGCTATTCACAATTCTCAGAACTTGGAAGCAACCAAGATGCCCTTCAGTTGGTGAATGGATCAATAAACTGGGGTACATCCAGACAATGGAATAGTATTCAGGACTGAAAAGAAATGAGCTATTAAGGCGTGAAAAGACATGGAAGAATCTTAACTGCTTCTTACAAAGTGAAAGAAACCAATCTGAAACAGTCACCTACTGTATGGTTTCAATGATAGGATATTCAATTAATTATATGATATTCATGGAGATAGGAAAACTTCAATGGTTGCCAGGAGTGAGGGGTAAATTATTAGAGTATAGAGGATTTTGAGGGCAGTGAAACTATTCTATGATGGTGGATTCACTTGACAAAACCTATAAAGTGTGCAACACCAGTGACTTCTTTTTTTTTTTTTTGCCTTTTGTCATTTTAGGGCCGCACCCATGGCATGTGGAGGTTCCCAGGCTAGGGGTCGAATCAGAGCTGTAGCCACTGGCCTACGCCGCAGCCACAGCAATGCAGGATCCGAGCCGCGTCTGCGACCTACACCACAGCTCACAGCAACGCCGGATCCTTAACCCACTGAGCGAGGCCAGGGATCGAACCTGCAACCTCATGGTTCCTAGTCGGATTTGTTTCCACTGCGCCATGACGGGAACTCCAAGTGACATATTTGTGACACTGACATATACATGAGCGATAACGACATGTCAGTGTAAGTTTGTCAGTTGGAACAAATGTACCAGTCGGGGGTGGGGGGGGATGTCCACAGTGGGAGAGGCTGTTCACCCGGGGGAGGAGGGACAAGGGTTTTATGGGAACTCGCTGTACTTTCCGCTCAGTTGTGCTGTGACTCTTAAAACTGCTCTGAAAAACGGAGTTCCCTTCATGGCTCAGTGGTCAATGAACCCGACTAGCATCCACGAGGACGCAAGTGCGATCCCTGGCCTCCCTCAGTGGGTTAAGAATCCGACATTGCCGTGAACTGTGGCGTGGGTCACAGACGTGGCTCGGATCCCGCATTGCTGTGGCCGTGGCATAGGCCAGCGGCTTCAGTTCCAATTCGACCCCTAGCCTGGGAACCTCCAAATGCCATGGGTGCAGCTCTAAAAAGACGAAAGATTAAAATTAAAATAAAAAAAGCTGCTCTAAAAAATAAAGTCTAAGATTTCCCTTGTGGCCCTGTGGAGGTGTAGGTTTGATTCCCAGACCTGCACAGTGACTTAAAGGATGTGGCCCAGACCCCTGCTGTGGTTTGGGTTTGATGGCTGGCCTGGGAACCTCCCTATGCCACAGGTGCGGCCCTAAAAAAATAAAATAGGAGTTCTCGTCGTGGCTCAGTGGTTAACGAATCCGAAGGAGAACCATGAGGTTGCGGGTTCGATCCCTGGCCTCGCTCAGTGGGTTAAGGATCTGGCGTTGCCTGTGAGCTGTGGTGTAGGTCGCAGACACGGCTCGGATCCGGCGTTGCTGTGGCTGTGGCATAGGCCGGCGGCTACAGCTCCAATTCAACCTGTAGCCTAGGAACCTCCATATGCCACGGGTGCGGCCCTTGAAAAGGCAAAAAAAGACCAAAAACATAAATAAAATGAAATAAAATAAAATATAAAAAAGCAAAGAAACCAGAGAAACGGGGATGTAGCAGTTCCCTTACAGATCATCTGTCCACTTTACTGATTTGGCAGGTGCAGCAGCTGAGGCCCAGAGAGCAGAAGGTACCCGCCTAAAGTCACACAGCAAGCTTGTAGCAGACTCTGGGCCAAAACCAAATGTTCTGCTTCTCTCTCCATTATATAGCATGCCATCTGGCACGGGGCAGCCCATTGTTTCTTCCAGTTTGACAGTGAATTGCGTGAGCACCTCTGCCATAGCTTACTGGCTCCACGGTCTGCAAAGGGACAGCATGTCTTAAGCTTTAGTCCTTCGCCCTCAAAACAGCAAACACTCTGCTTCGCCAAAGATCAGCGCCACACCCAGGCCTCCCTTCTACCTCGGGCTTTGCTGAACCTTCAGGGTTATGGGCGGCCTTTGCGGTGAGAGCCGAGCCAGGAGCCTGGGGCCTTTCTCCCTGTGCTGTTCTCAGCCCGCCAGCTCCTGGCCAAAGTCCAGAGCAGGAAAGAACAACTGGCAACCCCATTCATTAGGGCTTATTTATTCATTGTAAAGTCTCATAATTTGTTCTGAGGGAGACCTTTTACCTTGATTAATATCCTCGGCTCCCACGCCAGCGTTAAGCTGTGTCTGGGTCTCTACAGAGGCGACCCGAAGCGTGCACCGTCTGAGCTCACGGCCCCTGTCGGCACCCTCCTCTCCATCCTCCGGCGGGCAAGGCCCACGGTCCTATTTTGAACTAACACATGACTGCGCCTTTGCTCTCCAAGTTTGCAAAGAGCCCTCATTCATGCGTGGATAATTTGATCTTCGTGGCTTCTTTTGAGTGGAAAATGATTTCACAAGAAGTAACCCTTCAAAGAGAGGTCTGCCTTTTGCCACTCAACCCTAACCCCCGTCTCCGGGCTCTC
>PVHT020000015.1:17210142-17244116 GCA_004024745.2 Catagonus wagneri | reverse complement strand
TTTTTTTTTTTTTTTTTTTTTTTTTTTGCTTTTTAGGACCACATCCTCGGCATATGGAAGTTCCCAGGCTAGGGGTTGCATCAGAGCTGGAGCTGCCAGCCTACACCACAGCCACAGTCACTTGGGATCCGAGCCACTTCTGCAACCTACACCACAGCTCACGGCAACGCCGGATCCTTAACCCACTGAGCGAGGCCAGGGATCAAACCCGCATCCTCATGGATACTAGCTGGAATCGTTTCCACTGTACCACAACGGGAACTCCAAAGTGGACTCTTTAAAAAAAAAAAAAAGTTCTTATTGGCATATAGTTTATTTACAAGTTTGCGTTAGTTTCGGGTGTACAGCAAAGCGTAAAATGGGCTCCTTTTTGTGCACATGGAAGTTTAGAAATTCCGGGGCCAGGGACTGAATCTGAGCTGCAGCTTCGACCTACACCACTGCTATGGCAAGGCCAGATACTTTTAACCTGTTGCACTGGGCCAGGGATCAAACCCGAGCCTTCACAGCTACCCAAGTCACTGCAGTTGGATTCTTAACCCACTGCACCATAGAGGAACTCACATAAAATGGGCTCCTTTTGTCTCTTCCTTATAAACACGATCCTCCTCCAACCCTTCATCCTCTCCTCCCCCAGCCGCCATTCCACCTCCCTCCTTCCCTCATGGTCAAAAGCCCTTGAAGAAGAGTCCCCTCAGAGTTCCCGTAGTGGCTCAGCGGAAACGAATCTGACTAGGAAACATGAGGTTGCAGGTTCGATCCCTGGCCTTGCTCAGTGGGTTAAGGATCCGGCGTTGCCGTGAGCTGTGGTGTAGGTCGCAGACGTGGCTCGGATCCCGCATTGCTGTGGCTGTGGTGTAGACCGGCAGCTACAGCTCCAATTAGACCCCTAGCCTGGGAACCTCCATATGTTGCAGGTGTGGCCCTAAAACGACCAAAAAAAAGAAGAAGAAGAAGTGATCGCCAGACTCAATGGACTCTTTGCAGTTCCTGTCTTAGTACCCCGTCGCCTGCCTTCCTTGGCAGTCCCTTCCCTGGGGCCTCCTAGTCCTTCGCTTCTCCTAGTCCTCCTGCTGTTTCCATTAGGATTCCTTTTAAGCCACCTTTATGAGATCTTCCGTCCCCCTGTCACATCAGTGTTCCCTGGGACTCTGCTCTCGGACCTCTTCTCACTGTAATGCATACAACTCTCCCATTTAGGCTTCATCGTTGCAAACCCCATCTATGTGGTCTCACATCTATGGCCCCAACCTGGACCTCCCCCCTGAGCCCCAGACCCATACATCCAACCGCTGGGTGTCCCACTGCCACCTCACACTCGACACATCATCTTTCCCCACAAATCCTGCTTCTTCTTCTCTGTTCCTCATCTTGCCAAAAAGCTCCAGCGGACAACCAATCACTGCAGCCAGATAGCTGGGAGTTACCCCAGACTCCCCTCCCTCCCTCATTCTCCCCCACACCAAATCCATCAATTTACACCTGCAAATACATCCGAAACATAACCACATCTTTCCACCATGAGGTTGCGGGTTCGATCCCTGGCATCGTTCAGTGGGTTAACGATCCAGCGTTGCCGTGAGCTGTGGTGTAGTTTGCAGATGCGACTCGGATCTGGTGTTGCTGTGGCTGTGGTGTAAGCTCGCGGCTACAGCTCCTGTTAGACCCCTAGCCTGGGAACCTCCATATGCCGTGGGTACGGCCCTAAAAAAAAGCCAAAAAAAAAAGAAGGCAAATGCGTATATAATTTTGTGAGAGATTGTCAAGTTCCCCTCCAAAGGGTTGTGTTCATTTTCTTTTCCACATGTGATGTATGAGACTCACCTTAGGCGTTTTTGTTTTTTTTTTTTTTGTCTCTTTAGGGCAAAACCCTTTTTCCTTTTCTTTCTTTCTTCCTTCTTTCTTTCTTTTTTTGCTTTTTAGGACCACATCCTCATCAAATGGAGGTTCCCAGGCTAGGGGTCGAATCGGAGCTACAGCTGCCGGCCTACACCACAGCCACAGCCACACAGGATCCGAGCCCTGTCTGCCACGTACACCACAGCTCACGGCAATGCCGGATCCTTAACCCATTGAATGAGACCAGGGACTGAACCCGCTTCCTCATGGATACTAGTTGGGTTCCTTACCACTGAACCACAACGGGAACTCCACCCAAGGCATTTTTGGAAGAGGGTTTTCTCAGGACATTAGCTCCGTTTCCTAGCTGACCTGTCTTTGTATCTGATCCATCCCAACATACACGAAGGCCACTCAGCCACTGGGCACACAATCCTGCCCTTTGAGGAGTTCCCATCGTGGCTCAGCAGAAACGAATCTGACCAGCATCCACGAGGATGCAGGTTTGATCCCCAGCCTTGCTCAGTGGGTTAAGGATCCAGCGTTGCCCTGAGCTGTGGTGTAGGTCACAGACAGGGCTGGGATCTGGAGTTGCTGTGGCTGTGGTGTAGGCCAGCAGCTACAGCTCTAATTCGACCCCTAGCCTGGCAACCTTCATATGCCATGAGTGCACACCTAAAAAGACAAAAAATAAATCCTGCCCTTTGAGAATTCTCATCCTGGGTGGAGCATTGCTGGCCGTGCTCCCGTATCTTCTGCTCTTCACATTCTTTGTGGAGGAGAAGCAGTCAGTAAATTACACTGGCTTCATGGACTGACTACATGCCTATCAGAAGGCTCTTTTTTTTTTTTTTAAATGATTTTCATTTTTTCCATTACAGCTGGTTTACTGTGTTCTGTCAGTTTTCCACTGCACAGCAAGGTGACCCCGCCACACATACATGTATACATTATTTTTTCTCACATTATCATGCTCCATCATAAGTGCCTAGATATAGTTCCCAGTGCCCTACAGTAGGATCTCATTGCTTATCCGTTCCAGAGGCAATAGGTTCTTAATCAAGTGTCAATTAGCTGGAGGAACACAGGAGGAAGTCCAAGGAAAGTTTAGTACTTTTCCAGGCTTGACAAGTACCAGTTTGGTTTGTTCAAAGGCACCTAATGAGGACAGACAACTATTGTGTAAATAAATAAACCAGCCTATTGAGAAAAATAATAATAAAAGTAATTTACTGTGCTTCGAGAATTACAAAGTGCTTTCTCACACACACACACACACACACACACACACACACACACACTCATTCGATCCTTACTATAGAAGCATCCAGGCTAGAACAATTGCTTCCTTGGCCAAACTTTGATGTACATTAAGGGGTTCATGGACTTTAATTGTGATTTGTTTACCCAGGCTTCAAAGGGTTAACCAGAGCTGAACTCTGAACAACCTGAACTTATTAGAGGCACGGGGTTGGAGGGAGCCTGGGAGCAGGAAGTGGTCAGGAAGCCCCGTCAGCCCCAGGCTCGAATTTCCCTGACTGAGAGCCTCAGAAGAGTTATGATGGAAAACCCCCAACTGCACTGTATCCTCGCCCTTTAATTTAGGCATTTAATAAACAAATTGCATCGCTCTCCAGAAATGAGGCAGGTTAATAATTTGCCTGGAAGAAGAGTTCCAAGCAGCGCTTGCGGCTTTGTGCAGACCTTCAAAGGAACTTCTGAAGACAGAGTCTGTGAAACTTTTTATACTTGTCTATTAAATTTTCACTAGGCTCCCCTGCCCTCATTAATATCATTAGGGTATGGACCTGAGAACCTGTCCGGTATTTGTCAGACATCCCAGAACCCAAGGGAGGAATCTGAAGCTATAATGTGGGTGAGGCCCTCCTGAGCCATGTCTCCTACCAACTTCCCGGGTTCGAAGCACCGTCTTTCTTCTCCCTGGGGGTCCAGGACCCCCCCACCACCACCATCGCACCATTGCCAGGGACTAATTGAAGGAGGCCTTCTCTCGATCCCTCAGCTCATAGCAGCAAAGTGCCCACCTGCTTCCACCAACATGTCAGGCTGGCATGCAAAACATAAACTGAGGCGGCGAGGTCATTTTCTCTCTTGGGCCTTCCCAGCTTGTCAGGACAATTTGGACGGTGTAGAGCTTGTGAAGTCACTGCTTCAGGAAGTAGTTACAAGTGTGGGATGCGGGATCAGACACCTGTGAACTCAGATCCTGGCTCTGCCCTTTGCTAGCTGTGTGCTCTTGGGTAAGTCACTTGACCTCTCTGAGCTTTTTTTTTTTTTGTAATCGTGGGGAGGTGAGGGCATAATAGTATCTACATCACAGGAGTTGTTTGGGGATTAAATGAGATGAGGAATGTAAGATACCAGGCTTGGTATCTGGTGCACAGCACCGTTTAGTCTCCTAACATGTCCGCAATGGAAGGGAACCTGAAGAGCAATTATTTTCTACATGGGAAAATGGATGTAGGGAAAGGCTCTCCAGTGTGTTAGTGAAAGAACCAGGATTAAACAGAAACAGACTCACAGATATAGAGAACAAGCTAGAGGTTACCAGTGGGGAAAGGGAAGAGGGGGAGGGGAAGGGCAAATAGGGGGAGGGGAGTAAGAGGTACCAGCTACCATGCATAAAATAAAGAAGCTAGAATTTCCCGTTGTGGCGCAGCAGGAACGAACCCGACTAGGAACCATGAGGTTTCAGGTTCGATCCCTGGCCTCGCTCAGTGGCTTAAGGATCCAGCATTGCTGTGAGCTGTGGTGTAGGTTGCAGACGTGGCTCAGATCTGGCGTGGCTGTGGCTGTGGCTGTGGCTGTGGCGTAGGCCGGCAGGTGGAACTCCAATTCAAACCCCCCTAGCCTGGGAACCTCCATATGCTGCGAGTGCGGCCCTAAAAAGCAAAATAAAGAAACTAAACTAAAATAAAGAAACTACAAGGGTATATTGCACAGTGCAGAGAATAAATAAAATAAAGAAGCTACAAGGATATATTGCACAGTGCAGAGAATAAAATAACAAAATAAAAAATCAAATCAAATAAAGAAGCTACAAGGATATATTGCACAGTGCAGAGAATATAGCTAATATTTTATTATTACTTTAAAGGGAGTATAATCTATAAAAATATTGAATCACTACATTGTACACCCGAAACATATGTAATATTATAAGTTCAACCCTGCTTTAAAAGAGAAGATTCCCTGACCCTTTCCAATCCAACTTTTCAATGCCTCTCTTGCCCAAGGAAGAGCACTCCCAAAGCAGACAGGGTAGGTGGTAAGAAGAGGCCTGAGCTGCCAGAGCTGGGGTAGGGGACATGGCAAATGCCACTTTGGCTGGTGCAGTGTACGTGAGCACCAGCGCTTACTAGCAAGTGAGGCCTTCTCAGAACTTTCCTTTCTGGGATTATTTTCATGATTATCTACACCCGAGACATTTTTCTGCAAAACCCCGGTTGGCCATCCATTTGGTGTCATTTCTCCCTAATTGGTCCTCAACGGAGTTCTCCCCAAAAAGCAAACACCTGGCTTTGGGAAGCAAGGCGTGCCTTCTCCTTGAGCTGTGAGCAGGGCGCCTCTTCCCGAAGCCTTTTGGATCTTCTCTCCCCAGCTCACTTTGTGGCGGGAAGTTCTGTGGCTTTCACAAGGGCAAGTGCAGGGGGGCGGGGGAAGAGCAAGGATTCTGTGGCTCTTTTGATTGGCTGGCCTCGGAAGTGGTGTGTCAATGAGCAGCCAATTCCCTGCAAGCTCAGGCGTACGGGCCCCGCCCCCCCTGACCTCACGTGGCCCTGCATGAGGTTGCTGCTTGCTTGCTCCGAGATCCAGGAGCACTGGGAGTTCTGCCCAGCTCAGCGCTTCATTATACTATGGAAGTAGGAAGGAACCGTCCAATAAGGACTTGGCTGGGCAACGGCCAGACTAAACAGAGTTGGGATATGCAGCGGAGGGCTAGTGCTGGCTTCACTGCACCCCCAGGCACTGGAACTAGAGAGCGCCCCAAATAATGGATACCAGAGTCATTTCATTTCCTTCCCAGCCCCAATATCTGGCTCGGCTTCCAGAGAACCCCAGATGTGCCATGAGGCACCCATGACTTCATCCTACCGGAATGCACCCTAGTCTTCTCTGCCCGGTTCTCTGTGAACCTCTGTCTTGGGGGAGAAAAGGACCAGGGGCAGGGTGATTGTGGATGAGTCTTTCCCCTTCTCTGGGCCTCAGTTTCCTCATCTGTAAAATGTGTGGGCTGAACTCCTTCACCAAGGTCTCCATAGCCACCATCCTCGGCCAGGTTACCATCATAACCTCCTGATCTGTCTCTCTGCTTCCACTCCACTCACCGTCAGCACAGCAGACAAGGGCCCCTCCTTAAACCTCAAATTAGGAGTTCCCGTTGCGGCTCAGCGGGTTACGAACCCAACTGAGTATCCATGAGGATGCAGGTTCCATCCCTGGCCTCGCTCAGTGGGTTAAGGATCCATCGTTGCCACAAGCTGCAGAGTAGGGAGCAGATGTGGCTTGGATCCTGTGTGACCGTGGCTGTGGCTGTGGCACAGACTGGCAGCTGTAGCTCCGATTCAGCCCCTAGCCTGGGAACTTCCCTGTGTCGCAGGTGCGGCCCTAAAAAGAAAAAAGAAAAGCAAAGAAAAAATAATAAACTGCCAATTAGATGGCACTTCTCGCCAGCCTGAAACCCTCCCATCCCGCTTGAAATAAAACTCAAAGCCCTTGCCTCGAGCCATACGACCCTCGGTGATCTGGTCCTTGCCTTGCTGCCTGGGCTCATCTCCTGCCCCCACCTCCTCATGCCTTCAGTTCCAGCCACAGCAGCCTTCCTGCACGCTCCACAAACAACGCCAAGCCTGTTAAGTGCCTGAGGGTCTCACATGGCTGTACCCTCTGCCTGAGATGCCCTTTCCCAGTTTTTTAATGATTTACCTCCTGGTCATGCTTATGATCTTAGGTAAACCCTCCTGGAACAGCGTGTCCACCCCCCCTCCACTTTGGACAGGCTAATTCAAGTCCTCCTGTCATACATGCTTGCACTGCACAGTGCTTTTTGCCTTCACAGCCCTCTCACAACTGTAATCCTTTCCACAATTATTTACTGGCTGTCTTCCCCACTAAACTGTGAGCTCTGTGAGGGCAGGAGCCTTGTCCGTACGGGGCCCCGTTTTATGTTTGGTACCTCGTGCAGTGCCTGGCACATAGGAGGAGCTCACTAAAAACAGGTTCAGTGAATGAATGAGTGAATGAATGAAGCTCCCTGCCAGCTCGGGCAGCCCACAGTGTCAGCCCCCTAGCCCCTTGGCCTGGGGCTCTAACGCAGCAGGGGTCTTGACCGATGGACCTCCCTGGCAGTCAAATGTGGTCATTCCCAAGGCCAAATGCAAAGGACTTTGGCTTCTGTCGTTCAGGCCTCTTGCTCCTTTCCTTAGTGATTCAGTCCCCTCCCCCCAGTATTTATCAGGCACCTACTGTATGCCCCGCCCCCATCCTCGTCCTCCATCCATTGGTCTAAAGGTATTAGTCTTCTGAGACTTGGACTGGGCTTTTCAAGAGCTCACATGTAAACAAACCGATTCGCATGCATGGCCGCCTGTGCTGAGGACCCAGAGTGCGGAGGAAAGAAAATGAGCGCCGCCTGCCCTGTGGAAATTTAGGGGGGCGGGGTGCAGAAGATTGTGCAAGAGGGTGAGCTGATCAGCGGCGGGGCAGGACTGCTTTTCCTGATGAAAAGGAGTAACAAGGAGAGATGCCCAACTGGGGCAGGGGCGGGTGGGGGGGAGCCTTGCGCGGAGGACTCTCTGTCCATCTGGTGACCACCGGGGTCCCAGAATCTACACTCACCGCCTCCCAGGGGACTTCTGAAACATGCAGAACCCATTCCTTCCTCCCATCCAGCCCTACCAACTCTGATGGAGTGGGTCAGGTGTGGAGTCCGGCTATCTGCGTGGTTTTTTTATTTGTTTGGGTTTTTTGTTTTTGTTTGTTGGTTTGTTGGTTGGTTTTTTGCTTTTTAGGGCTGCACCTGCAGCATACGGAAGTTCCCAGACTAGGGGTCCAATCGGAGCTACAGCTACCGGCCGACATCACAGTCCCAGCAACACCAGATCCAAGCCACACCTGCGACCTACACCACAGCTCGCAGCAATGCTGGATCCTTAACCCATTGAACGAGGCCAGGGATTGAACACAGATCTTCATGGATCCTAGTCGGTTTCGTTAACCACTGAGTCACATTGGGAAACTCCTATCTGCATGTTTAATAAACACTACCCCCCACACACACACACACAAATCATTCTGAGGCAGTTTGTCCAAAGAGAACACTTAGAGGGACATGGGTCCATTCATTGGTCTGGTGGTGACTGATTCGAGTGGGAACTGAGGTGGACGCATAGGACTGCAGTGCTTCCTGAGCACTTGAGAGCCATCACTGACTGATGGGTGGGGGGGGGCTAGTGGGTATGTGAGCAAGTGACAGATTCTGGGTGAGGGTGGGGCTTAAGGGCGTAAGAGTCCTGCGCCCATGACAAGAGTCCTCAGGGCTTAAGCGGCCATCCATTCCGCAGTGTCCCCTGTCCCAGGCCAGAGATCTCTCGTGTGCTCAGGTGGTTTCTGGGCCAGAAAGGAAGAAATAAGATGCGGATTTCCTAGACGTGAACAGGGAACAGCGAAACCTCCAAGCTGCTCCACGCCTCCAAAAAGGCGGTGATGGAAACAAGCGCACGGGGATCCAAAGACCCCGCCCGTGGCTGAGAGGGAGCCATAGAGCAGGAGGAGATGACATGAATGCATTCATTCATTCATCCAATCATGCATTCATTCCACAGACGTGCTGAGGGCCAGGCACTGTACGAAGTGCTGTGAGGTTTGATGGTGCCACCACCTGCCAGAAACCAGTAAAGCCTGAATGTCATCCTGGACCTTTCTCTCTTGCTTATTCATCCGCTCCAGCACTCTGTTTACCAAACCTCTTAGATTCCACCTCCTAAATATCTGCTGACGCCAACCCTCCTTCCGCAGCCCCTCTGCCGCTACCTTTCGGACCTCTGCAGAAGTTTCTTCACTGCTCTTGTCACCTCCAGGCTTGCCCCGCTGCCATCCATTTCCCACACTGTGGCCAGAATGATGGTCTCTTATTTTGAAACAGATTTGTTTAGGTATAGCTTACATACCACACAATCCACCTGTTTTAAGGGCACAGTTCAGTGATTTCTATCTATTCGGAGTTGTGTAACCATCACCACGATCCAGTTTTGGAATCTTTCCGTCACCCCGAAAAGGTCCCTCATACCCATATATTGTGTTCCCACCTCCAGCCACTAATCGTTCTACGTCTAAAGCTTTGCCTTTTCTGGACATTTCACATAAACAGAATCATGCAATATGTGGTCTTTTGTGTTGGACTTCGACTGCCTCTCTTAATATGGATGACCGCTCCCTTAAAACCCTTGAATGAAATGATAACTAGGTGATGGTTGCGTTAACTCACTTTCCCGTGGTAATCATTTCACATTAGAAATGTATATTAAATCATCACGTACAGCTTAGATTTCCATGGGGCTGTATAACACAATGTAATATGTCAATTACATATCAATAAAGCTGGGGGGAAGCCCTTGAACGGCTCAGCATCGTGCACCACACAAACATCTCATGGTACTGTTCCAGGTCCTTCCTCCCTACAGGGGGGCGCCACGTGGTTTTTCCTGCTACCAGAGGGAAGGAGTTGACACTTAGGGGGAGGAGCCGCTGCCAGAGCAGAAACCCCTCCCAGTCTTTCCTCTGGCCCGTCAGTCCTGGTCTGGGTGATTCACCGTCCCCGGCCAGAAGAGTCTGCCTGCGGGGACAAGGACCCGGCGACCCCGAAGAACGTGCGTATCCTTCCAGAAAGTTTCACACCAGGAAAACGACAGGGGTCTAAACAGTGTTGGCACTTTCAGGGACGATTCTTAGCACAGCGGGTGAAAGAGGGGCCCCACCTTAGCCCCGCTGGCCAGGAACATCTAGAACGCTCTCCTAGTTCAAGCCTAGCACAGCTCCCTGAGGATGCAAGAGCCAAGAAGGCAGAGCCTGCTTCGGGGGTGTTGATTTGATCCACATTAGCCCAGACTCTTGTGCCGACCTCCTGGCCCTCCCCTATCCCATGATCCTCGTGGCCGCACGTGGATACACACACACACACACACACACACACACACACACACACACACGGTTGGAGCAGGGACATTAGACTGACAGCAGGGAAGGGCTCTGCCCACTGGCCAGAGGGTGGGTAAGATTTTTCACACAAGCCCTACTCTCTCTGCCCAGGACCTGCGGGGTGCAGTTGCCAGCACCTTCTCTGGTAACCCCTGAGGCCAGTACGGCCTCCAGTGGGGAGGCTGTCTAGTCAAGGGTCGGGGCTCTAAACTCAGATGGAGCTGAGGTCTAGGCCTCACTCTCCCCTTACTAGCTGTGGGACCTTGGAAAAGTTACTCAAGCTCTCTAAACTAGAATTTCTACTACCCGTGTGTGTACAGCGGTGGCAATTAAGGCAACTGAGAGGATTAAGTGAGATTATCCATGTAAAGCATTTAGCCCTGTGCCTGGCACTTAGTAAGCAGTCAATAAATGTTAAGAAGTATAAATGACTCCTGTTTGATTTTATGCCCATCTCCCTTTGTCAGATGCGTTTCCCAGGGTCACAGCTCAGAACCGTCCCCTTCGGGCCGCCAGTACCTGGCCACAGAACTCTCCTCGGGGACCCTCCTCTGAGGAACTCAGTCCTGGCCCCACAGATGGTGGTCCTCCCGGGGCCTCTCATCCGAATTCAGAGCCACTTGCCTCTATAACTCAGCCTTTTGCCTTTTCTCTCTTGTGCCATTGTTGGAGAAGAAGCCAGAAACATAGGGCAAAGGGCAAGGGCAGAGAGCAAGCAGGCCACGCCTGCTGGGGCTGAGATGCTGAGAGTCTGGCCTGTCAGCACTTTTTTTAGTGCGGGGAGGCGGCTGTGGCCGAGGGAATGAGATTTCTGAGAATGCCCAAACCCGCTCTTGTCCAAAGCAGGTCTGCTCCTGTGGGGGCCGAGGTGGGGGGGGGAGCCCCACCCCCACCCCCCAGCAGGCTCTTGATCTCTTAGGTGGAAGGAAGGAACAAGGGACTCAAAGAACTCAAAAGACCACCTCCTATATAACCCCCCACCCCTCGCAGCCCCTTAGCTGTCATTCTTCAGCGCTCTCTTAGGGGCACCCGTGTGCTCCAATTCACACCACACAGCGAAAAAACCCAGGGACAAAGCTAGGCTTGAAAAGACAAGGGGGTCGTGGAGGGGCAGGCAGTGACTCACCACCGCAGGCGTTTGTTGGCTCCCCAAACCATACACCAGGCCTCCAAAGGCACCTACTTGTCCCTGTACCTCCCAGGAGTTATCAAGAGCAAGTGTGAAAACGTCCCTGGTTGGTAAATGACTTAGGGTCGCCTTTAGCAAACTAGCTTCTTCCCAGCTGTTACTTCACCTTCTAAGTACAATGTAATTAAACCCCTGCTAGTCTCCAGGAAAACAGACAAGCACCTGAGAAAAAGAGGACACAAATAGCTGCATTCAAGCCGACTGCACGGAGAAAATAAGTAGTGGCGGGTGGGGGGGGGGGGGGTAGAGAAAGAGATGTTATGCTTAAAACATCTGGGAAATAGTGTCAGTCCTGTAAAAGCAAGGCTGGCCGGGGGGGCCTTTCCATTGGCCTTGCCCAGCTGCCTTCCTCCCACTCAGAACGAAATGTTCTGTCTTTTCGTGGTTATAACCTTTTTTCACTTGGAATGACTTGCCCATGTCTGGACCTTGCTCAGGGCTGCGGCTCTAAGACGTTCTCACGCAATCGTGAGTTACCCAGTAAGCCTCGGTGGACGGTCTCCTCCCCTGCCCCCGCCCTCTCTCCTCCCCTCCTCCTGTCATCGTCCCACTGGAAGAGTCGCTGTGGTTGGTTCTTAGGCGGCATCCAAGGCAAATCGGCATCCTCTGCCTCCGGCCAACCCTCCCTAGCGAGCACAGGGCTTCCCAGCCGGCTGCCGCCGGGATGCGGGAGGGCTCGTGGGGAGGGCGGGCGCCAGGCGGGGGCGGGGCCTGGAGGCGGGGCGGCCTCGGAGCCCCGCCCTTGGTCCCGGCCAGTCGCGGCTTACTTACCGGAGGCACCTGGGAGGATCGGAGTACTTTCGATTTTCCAGAAGCCTCTGACAAGGGTCCTCACCCAAAGCTGCCCGTGAAAAACAAACGACCTACCCTAAAAAGGGACCTGGGCGGAGTTGGGGGAAGAAATGCTAGGCTTCGGGATCCCAGGACTAGGGTGGGATGGGGGCAGTGGGCAGAGCCAGGCTAGCCTGGCACTGGCCTTCGGGGCTTGGAACAGAGCAGGGGTCAAATGCGCCGAGGAAGGAAATGGGAAAGCGGAAGGCAAGGCGGTGGTTGGCTGCGGAGTAGAATCACCTGGGAAGCTGGAAAAAAAAATCCCGCTGCCCGTTCACCCCAGACCAAAGCCATTAGAACCCCTGGAGGTGGGACTCGGGCGTGGATAGTTTTTGAAACTCCCCAGGCGGTTCCACTGTGCAGCGGAGCTGAAACCCGGCGGTGTAAAAAGCTGCTGCGCAGAGCTGGTCCCCAGCCCAGCGGCGCTGACCACGCCCCGGGAGTTTGAACTGCAGAATCTCCAGCCCTACCTTGGTCTTCCTGAATCAGCATCTGCGTTTTTAAAGTAACCCAGTATATTGAGATAGAATTCACATACCAGGAGTTCCCGTGGTGGCGCAGCGGTTAACGAATCCCACTAGGAACCATGAGGTCGCAGGTTCGATCCCTGGCCTCGCTCAGTGGGTTAAGGATCTGGCGCTGCCATGAGCTGTGGTGTAGGTCGCAGACGCGGCTGGGATCCCGCGTTGCTGTGGCTGTGGCGAAGGCCGGCGGCTACAGCTCCGAGTAGACCCCTAGCCTGGGAACCTCCACATGCTGCGGGTGCGGCCATAAAAAGCAAAAAAAAAAAAAGGAAGAAGAAGAATTCACATACCACAAAACTGACCCTTTTAAAGAATACAGCTCAGTAGTTTTTAGTACTCGATTCACGATTTTGTGCAGTCTCCGCCTCTTATTTGGTTGAATTTTCACCACCCCCCCAAAAGAAATCACTTGCTCATTAGCAATCAGCCCCCCATTCCTTCCTCCCTCCAACCAGGAGCGACCACTGTTATGCTTTCTGTCGCTATGGATCTGCCGATTCTGGATATTTGCACGTGTGTCTTAACAGAATTCCCAGGTGATTTACTCTGTTGAATTTGAGAATTCTGCAGTTTGAGAAACACTGGCATGAGAGACCTTCTAGAAGCAGCCGTCGCTCCCCTCCCACAAGCATTGTCATGCAGACATGTGGGTCCAGAGTGGCTAGATTTTCTGCTTTTTCAAGAGAAGACTGAAATGTGAGTTTTTATATGAAATCTTCCGCTTTTCAAAAGGTTGGCAACTAATTCGAATTTTTGGAAAACACTGTTTGAGCCAAACAAAACATGCCTGAGGGCTGGATTCAGCCTGTTAGCTGCCAGCATGCAACTTCTGATGGTCACCAGGTTCTTAGCCACGCCCACCACCTTCCTACTCCAGCCATTGTCCATTTCTCCTTGTTTCAGTTTCCATGGCTGTGGGGGAACAACCACTTCGTAGCCTCTCATAAAATCCTCTTGCATCCTCTTCTTTCCTTCTCCAAATCTACTATGCATTTGAGGACCTACTAGGTGTGTAGTGCTTTACACCTCTTGAATCACTTAAATCTTCACATCTTTATGGCAGATAACGTTATTCCACTTTTAAAGACAAGGAAACTGGAGCTCAGAGAGGTTAAGTAACTTTTCCGATGTTGCACAGTGGCTCTGCGTCCAGCTCCTGGGCGTCGGTGCCTGGGTTCTTTCCACCCCATCATGCTGCCTCCACTTTGCCAATCTTTGCCCAGAGGTCCCATTTTTTTCATCCCGTTCTTCTTCTTCTAAACCTTTTCCATTTCTCCCAGACTCTGGACGTTGCTCTTTGATGCAGACTAGACCGTCACAGAGTGTGGGCTCAGATGGGACCTAGGTTTGCTGGAGAGAGTCTCAATTCCAAACCCGGAAGCTTGTTTCCCCCTAAGCACATTCATCCTTGTCAAATATGTGTCCTGATCTCTGGTTTGGAAAATGCGGCCAACATAAGTGAGCCATGCTCTATTTTGAGGCTGATTCATATGCAACTTGTGGTCAACTCCCTTCTTCGCTTGGTGTTTTTCTTGTTTATTTGTGTTGAGCCAAATTCTGTCGTTAGGTTTTGTCACTAACGAGCCCCTTGCACTTGTCCCACTGAATTACATGCCGGTTTCGAAGGACCTTCTTTCTCCAGCTCGTCCAACCAGAAGTCCTTCCCTCATCCCCTTTGGGTTTGGCCTCCTCCCAGTCTTCTTTCATTTTCAAGTCACTTCAGGCTTCGCGAAACTGCCTCCACCCTCCCCCACATGTCCCGTCTGCCTCCCTCCTTTCACTGCTCTGGGAACGCTAGTGTGGCTTCCTGGGGGTGGTGCACACAGGTGGGTGGAGATAAGACTCTGCTGCCCTAAAAGGGTTTGGGGAGGAGGGTCTGGCCTTGGCTAGGAATGTCCCCTCATGGTGGCCTTAGGCTGCAAGCTCTCCTAAACCAGCTCCAGACCTAACTCGGCCCCAGGAGGATGCCAGGGGTCTGTGGACCTCTCTTCGCATCAGGGGGATCCTCCGGTCGGTCGTGGGAGATCCTTTGGGTGGGGGGAGGAGGTCCTTTAACTCAGTCCTGACCCCCCTTTGGGGACACCCCATTGTCTGAATGCTGTGGAATCCCAGGCCGGTTGCTAGGCACAGGGCGCTCAAACAATGTAGTGTGACAGCTCCCCAGCCTGCCCCAGGGGCCTCCCCAAGCCACAAGGGTGTGGTTTGCAGTCTGGGTACATTCTGTACCCTCACTCCGGGGGCGGGTTTGTGGTTCTTGGTGCTGTGCAGCAGTGCCCCGCCCATGCCTTTCCTCTCCAGCCACAAAAACAAGCTTAGACACCAAGAGGGGAGGAATTGAAACAGAGGCTGTTACAGTACAGCTGGCCCCTGGAGACTCCGAGATGGCCCCGCCCCCTTCCCCTCCCCCTCCCCTCAAGGCGTCCCAGGGTGCAAGGCCAGCACTGTCACCGGCTCTCTGCTGCTGGCTATTCCCACCCCATGCCTTTTCGAATGGGGGATGCAAGGCAGCGCTGTTTGGGGACTGGCTTGTCACTGCCTTCCCCGGAGACCCCGAACCATAGCTTTTCCTCCCTAGGGGTAGGCACTGCTGTAAAGCGCTGGACATATCTCACGGCATCCTCCCAACAACTGGAGAGACGTCCCCGGGCTTTTATCAATCACATCTTAACGGACAAGGAAACTGAGGCACAGAGAGGTGAAACACGATGGTCAAGGTCATAAACCGTCAAGTGGCAGAATCAGGATGGGAACCCAAGTTTGAGTCTATGATCTTTCCACTTGGATGGGGACGGCCTCCAGTTCCGCACCCCCAGCCCAGGACGATCCGATCCCGAGGGCTGGGCAGGTAACACCTCCCAGCAATCTTTTCACTGGAGAATAAACCAGCTCGGGCCTTGGAGGAGGAGAGGATGTACTCCCTGGAAAAGCTGGGAGAAGCAGGCACGACCTTTGCCCAGGTCTAGGGATTCCCCAGGACTCCCTGGGAGTCAGGCCACACCCAGCGCGACCTCTGCTGGGTTGGCTGGCAGTGTCTGCTCTGGAGTGGGTAGGTGTGTGTGTGTGTGTGTGTGCGCGCGCGCGCGTGTGTGTAAGACTGGGGGTGGGGTGGGGGGAGGAAGTGGCGAAAGGAAGGCATCGTCCCAGAGCTCTCTGGCACCCTCTTCAGGCAATGCACACTCACTGCGGCTCCTTTCTCTCTGGATAACCAGCCTGGAACCTCTGGGGCTCTGTCCTTGGACCTCAAAACCAATCACCAATTCCTTGTGGGCGGCAAGCTCAATGGACCAGGCTGCTGCTGGCCCTGTTTTTATTTTTATCTCTTTAATTTTTTTTTTACCGTTTCAACCATTTAAAGTGTATAATTCAGTGGCATTAGGCACATGCACGTGTTGTACAACCTTCACCACTATCCGTCTCCAGACTTTTTCATCATCCCAAAGTGAAGCTCTGTACCCATTAAACAATCACTCCTCACTCCTTCTTCTCCCCAGGTCCTGGCAAGTGCTATGCTGCTTTCTGTCTCTAGGCATTTGACTGTTCCAGGTACCTCATATAAGGGGACCCATACAGTATTTGTCCTGTTTTGACTGGCTTCCTTCACTTAACATAATGTCATCCACGTTCATCCAGCTGAAGCATATGTCAGCATTTTATTCTTTTTTTTTTTTAAGGCTGAGCAATACCCCACTGTATTATAGACCACATTTTTGTTTACCCATTTGTCCGCTGATAGACATTTGGGTTTTCTCCTTTGGGCTGTTTTGAATAATGCAGTGAATGTGGGTGTACAAGGCTCTGTTCCAATCTCTGCTTTCACTTCAAGTCCACCTGCCAAGGATCAAACCCGGGCCACAGCAGTAACCAGAGCCACAGCAGTGGCAACATCTGATCCTTAACCTCCTGAGCAACCAGGGAACTCCCCTCTGCTTTCACTTCTTGAGACATCTATGTAAGAGGGGATATTGAGGTGGAAACTTGCCGTCACAGCTTTCCACCCTGGCTCTGTTTTGTCTCAGTGCACCTGTCAGCACCCCTAGGAAAAGATTTTCACGTCACCCTACCCTACCGCCCTCCAGTTGCCAAAGATCCCCAGCACCAACTCTGACTGGTGAGCCCCTCTGGGCTTCATTTACTATTTCCGCCCCGTGTATTTATGGTCATATTCTCTCCCTTTGAAGGCCATGTCCATCTCAGTTGCCCTTTTTGTCAGTATCCCCAGGGCCACGACCACAGCTGCCTTGGCCTTGGTGCAACCAGTGGGAGGCAGTGTGGTGCGGCGATTAAGGGCTTGGGCTCTGGGGCCAGACTGCGGGGGTGGGGTGGGGGGCTTGAATCCTGCCTTGCTTCTAGTGTAACTTCGGGCAAGCTGCTTGGCCTCACCACGCCTCAGTTTCTCCATCAGTAATGTGGGAACAGTAAGTATAGCATCTACCATGAGGGATTATGAGGGATTAAATGATATAACAGACACAGAGCCATCAGTGCAGTGTCTGCTACGTAGTAAACTCTAAACAAACGGGAGTTGTTCCTTTAAGTTCCCTTTCTCCCCCTCAGTGCCTCCTTGACTGGGGAGGAAAAAAAAAAATCAGGAGATAGTGGCAGCCACCTCAGTCTGTTTTCTGGGGAGGGTTGGTATTGAACTTGACTCCCCCGGCTGCACTATCCCCGCCGCGCCCCCCTCCCCCTTCCCCGTGTTGCTAGTCTTTTCAGGCTGGCACCCCTCCACTTGTGTGCAGAGCTTTTGTTAAATCAGCGTAAACAATATAGAGACTAGACAGGTTGTCCTCTTCACTCCTGCAGCCCCCGCAGTTGTAGCCATTGTGTGCTCGCTAACCTGGAGGTGCCGCTGGGCTCCCCCTGGGGCCAGATACCGCTCAGGAAAGCTGCCAGCAGCAGCTGGCTTGAGGAAAGCTCTCTTCCGTCTCAGGAACCTGCAACAGTGGGGATACATTGTTCAGGACTTCCAGGCTGGGAGAGGAGAAACCAGGCTCAGGGGAGTTCACTCTTATCAGCAAAGATAGCCCTATCTAGTTAGTCCTGTTGGGTAAAGCGATATATTAATAGAGTCTATTAATGGGGTCAAGACCATCGCTTCTGTCTCCTCCGCCGTTCTCCAAACACTGACCGGGCACCTGTTACAAACCAGGCGCCGCAGCAGACACAGATAAGGAGAGGAAGATGCCCGCCCTCGAGGTCCCCGGGCCAAGAAAGTGCCCGGGGTTTGGAGGAGGCAGCCCCTCCCCCATCCCAGTCGTCCTGGAGGAGTGAGGCAAGATGTCCCAGAGGCAGGGCGGACTTTTGTGTTGACACACTTGAAAGGGGAGTTCCGCGGACTGAGGCAAGGCAGGGAGCACAGACGCTCTCCCAGGCGTCAGGATGTTTGTGCGCCGAGGGCCAAAAATGCTGGGGATGCCAGAGGCCATGGCAGCTGTCGCCTGTGACTGATGCATCAGACATATAGTACGTGGAGTGCCCGTTGTGGCTCAGTGGGTTAAGAAGCTGATTAGTATCCCTGAGGATGCAAGTTCGATCCCCGGCCTCGCTCAGTGGGTTAAGGATCCAGCGTTGTCATGAGCTGTGGTGCAGGCCAGCAGCTGCAGCTCCAATTTCACCCCTAGCCCGGGAACTGCCATATGCTGCAGCTATGGCCCTAAAAAGCAAAAAAAAAAAAGTACAGAAGTTCCTGTTGTGACTCAGCGGAAACGAATCTGACTAGGAACCATGAGGTTACAAGTTTGATCCCTGGCCTTGCTCAGTGGGTTAAGGACCCAGCATTGCCGTGAGCTGTGGTGTAGTTCACAGATGCGGCTCGGACCCCGCGTTGCTGTGGCTGTGGTGAAGACTGGCGGTTACAGCTCCTGTTAGACCCCTGGCCTGGGAACCTCCATATGCCGCAGGTGCGACCCTAAAAAAGCAAAAAAAAAAGGAATGAAAGAAAGAAAAAGAAAAGAGTATGGAGTACTTTCTCTCTCTCTCCCTCTCTGTCTTTCTTCTGCATCTGCGTCATGCGGACAGTTTTCAGGCTGGGGATCAAACCGGAGCCACAGCAGTGGCAACGCTGGATCTTTAACCCGCTGAGCCACCAGGGAACTCCGAGTGAGAACTACTTTCTTATTGTTACTGCTTTCTTTGTTTAATTAGAATTTGGACCTCATCCTGCAGATTTTCAAAGTGTGTTTCCTGGAGTGCTAAACTTCCACAGAGTGGCCTCCATGGAGCCATCCTAGTAGCTTCTGGGGGTTGAGAGGGGAGGCAAGGATGAGGAGGACACTGAGTGGAGGGGAATATAGGATCTTTGCCCCTCCCCAGCTACTACAGTAGCTCCGCCCTGATCTGTGTTGAAAAGTTCCATTTGGAGTTCCCTGGTGGCTCAGTGGGCTAAGGATCCAGTGTTGTCACTGCTGTAGTGTGGATCCAGTCCCTAGCCCGGGAACTTCCCCATGCTGCAGGTGTGCCCCCCTCAGAAAAATGTTTCATTAGTTTGCTTTCATAATAACCTTTTTTAAAAAAAGTTCCACCGTTTAAAAAAAAAAAAACACCAACGCACAAGTTTGCAAACTATTGTTGTGGATGGTGGGCAGATATCAAAGGATTTACAGTAAGGGAGTTGATAGGTGTGTTTTCTCATATATGTATATGAAAAAGCGAAGATATATGATAAATAGATCAAGTTGCCTACTGCAAATCTTTTTTTTTTTCTTTTTAGGGCTGCACCTGCGGCATATGGAAGTTCCCAGGCTAGGGGTCCAATCGGAGCTAAAGCTGCTGGCCTAGGCCACAGCCACAGCAACGCGGGATCCAAGCCGCATCTGCCACCTATACACCACAGCTCACGGCAATGCTGGATCCTTAACCCACTGAGCGAGGCCAGGGATTGAACCTGCATCCCCATGGATCCTAGTCGGATCCGTTTCCGCTGAGCCATGATGAGAATTCCCCTGCAAATCTTTTCAAACCCGCCCATTGTCCACAGCAAGTTTTCAAATATCAAAGTTAAGAGAGACAGATGGGTGTAGATATAGCTGCTATATGCATGGAGAATGGACAAGCGTGGAGGCAGAGTAGACAACGGGAAGTCCGGGAAAGAGAATACGGTGGCTCAGACTGGAGTGAAAGCTGTAGAGGTGGTGAAATGTGGTGGGGCGTAGGGCTGGGTTCGGAAAGTGCCCTAGGCAGGACTTGGCAAAGGAGAGAGCGTGGGAGGGCAGGAAGAAGATGTCAAATGTGACTTCTAGGTTTCTGCTTCCTGAAGTGGGGAAGTTTGAGTTAGTCAATGAGTCGACCTCAGTTTTGACCGCATTGGCTGGGACTGTAAGACATCCAAGTGGGAACGCCCTGTCAGTGTTTCGTCTGGGAGGCTGGAGTTCAGAAAGGACGTGTGGAGAGTGGCTGCAGATTCGAGGTTCATCAGCAATGAGACTGAATGAGCACCCCCCCATCAGACTGAGTGCAGGGAGAGAGTGCACTGAGGACTGAGCCCTGAAAACGAAGTGAGGAAAGAATTTCAAGAAGATGTACAGCAGGTTAAGATGTCCCTGCTGTGGCGCAGGCTCTGTCCCTGCTGTGGCGCAGGTTTGATCCCTGGCCCGGGAATTTCCACATGCTGTGGGTGGGTGCAGCTGAAAAAGGGGCGGAGAGGTAACTGATCGGTGGGACAGCTGGGGTTGAGAGGCCTAGTAAATAAGTTGAGGACAGACAGTTGATTACAGGAGTTGGTAACTTGGAGAGAACAAGGGACAAGAACGGTTTTGGTGAAGTGGTGGGGCTGGAAGAATGGGTTGAAGAATGAATGGATTTAAAAATGGGAATGGATTGAAGAATGAATGGATTTAAAAATAAGAGGAAGGGAGTTCCCTGGTGGTCTAGTGGTTAGGATTTCACACTGTCACAGCTGTGGCCGAGTTTCAAGCCCTCATCTGGGGACTGAGATTCCACATCAAGCCACTATACATATATAGTTTTTTTTTTGTCTTTTTGTCTTTTTAAGGCCACACCTGTGGCATATGGAGGTTCCCAGGCTAGAGGTCTAACAAGAGCTGTAGCTGCCAGCCAGCGCCAGAGCCACAGCAACACGGGATCCGAGCCGCGTCTGCAACCTACACCACAGCTCATGGCAACACCGGATCCTTAACCCACTGAGTGAGGCCAGGGACTGAACCCGCAACCTCATGGTTCCTAGTCAGATTCATTTCCGCTGCGCCATGATGGGAACGCCAGTTTTTTTTTTTTTTTTTTTTAAGTAAAGCGAATGGCAAGTGAGACGTTGAAAACATGTGTTCAGACAATTTTTTCAAGACTTGTGTTTTGTTTTAGAGAGGAGGGTGGAAATAAGTTCATGTGAGGCAAGTTGGATCTGAGGTGCCTTTAAGACATCCAGGCAGAGTGTCCAGTTCAGCAGATGGAGATACAGGCCTGGAGATCGGGAGAAAAGTCTGGGCTGTATGTAGTTTTGTGAGCCAGTCTTTCAGTAGGTAATCACTGAAGCTCTGGGGATTGATGAAATTGGAAAGAAGGAAGCTAAGGTGTCGAACAAAAATACAGATGATTTGGGAGGGGGGCAGCTTGGAAACTGAGGAAATTCCTGGCTGGTGGTCTAACGGGAACTAGTTAGCTTGGCTCTCTCGTAAGAGACATCGAGCGGATCCATGGAGGCTGATGGGCAGAGCTCTTGAAGCCCAAGGCTGGGAAGGAATTAGGAGCAATCTGGTGAGTGTAGATGGGCCCTAACTTGACATTTTATGATCTGGAAACTGCATGGATGAAACCATCCACTACAGCCAGATACAGAATTCACCACTCAAGTTTCAAAAGGAAATGTACACCATGACATCATTTATGTAAAATTAAAAAACTAGAGGAAGTTCCCATTGTGGTGCAGTGGAAACGAATCCGACCAGTATCCATGAGGATGAGGGTTCAATTCCTGGCCTCGCTCAGTGGATTAAGGATCCAGCATTGCCATGAGCTGTGGTGTAGATCGCAGATGCAGCTCGGATCCCGCGTTGCTGTGGCTGTGCTGTAGGCCGGCGGCTGTAGCTCCGATTCGACCCCTAGCCTGGGAATCTCTATATGCCGTGGGTGCGGCCCTAGAAAAAGCAAAAAAAAAAAAAAAAAATCCCTTGAAGCTTTGACCAGTTTGGTCCAGAGACGTAACCTGAGGCTGTGATGACTCCATTCTTGTAACGCACACACACCACTGACGTTATCAAGCGCAGGCCCGGCTTCCAGGGTATGAGCTGGACCCTGGGGGAGATGGAGAATAGTTCTGATGCGTGGCCAGGAGCCAGAGTCTTCAGCCCCTGAATGATCAAACCGCGCTCGGAAAGGCTGCCTCCAGCGCATGTGGAGGTGAGGACGATGGTGAGGGTTGGGGGCCAGGCAGGGGTGTTATAAGGACAGGAAAGAAAGCCCCCCCAGCTCAAGGCCAAGAGCAAAGAAAGCCGGCTGAGACAAAAGGTTGAAGGGGAGACTAACTGCCAGACAGGCCAGAGGGGAGCACCGGAAGCCGCCGAAAGGGGGTTCGGGCGGGGGTGGGGAGGCTGGAGAGGGAGAGGGGACTGAGGAAAGGTGGGAGGGAGTGAATAAAGCCAGGCTGTTTAATTATTCCAGCTTCTCCATTTCTCAGAAAGAGATTTTCAGTAGCTTACGAGGGCACAGAAGATAAGTCGAGGCGGCATAAATTTAAAGACAAGAAGAAACGAGAGTGGGCAGAACGTGGAGCCAAGAGTAAGAGTGGGAATGCATGTCATCAAAAAACATTTGCTCCCACGAAGGGTGGGCCCGAAAGTTGGCTCTAAGCTTTCGAGCAGCCAACAGGAAAGGGGAAAAAAAAGAAAAAAAGGCTGTTGTTACACAATTCACAATGTCCAGGAGATAAAAACAAACTCGTTGCTCAGAAGGGCTACCGTTCCCAGTACTCAGATCAGGCAGGAATTCCTCCCCGGGGGTCCTCCGAGAGGATGCTGTGGGATACAATGAGCAACATCCTTAACGACGTCCTCACAACAGCCGTAGCAACAAGTTTCAAAGGGCTGTTTTTTCAGAAGGACCCTCAGGATGGGCAGCCCGGGTATCCCACTGCAGCCAGGCAATTAGGGGCTAAAAATAGCGTGTGAAGGTGCTGAGCGGTGCAGCGTAGTCTGTTCACACTGGTGGGAAAAGAGGTTATATATAGGCATACATATGCATAGGGCTGCTCTAGAAGAATAAATCGGTAACAGCGATTGCCTCTAGGGAGAGGAAATGCAGGACGGTGGCTGGTATAGACTTCCTTTTCAGCATGCACGGTTTTGTAGCGCCGGGATTTTTGTTAACCGTGTCTTATCTTTTCAATGAGAGCATTCGTTACTAAAATAATAATGACATTCAGATTTCAGAGGGTCAGCTGGGTTTTATCTCTGAGCCACAGACAGGCTGGGGATGTTTAAGGAAAGAAGGAAAGTTAATATTTCTGAGCAACTCCCGGGCGCTGAGGGCTCTCACTGCCATTAGCTCATCTAAGCCACACGATAATCCTGTGAGAGGAATCTACCTCATAGACAATCAACTCGGTTTCCTTGGAGAAGAGACCTGAGTTCAGCTGCTTCTTTTTCTTTGGACTATTGATTTTTTTTATTTTTTATTTTTTTAGGAGAAATCCACTCTGGGGAGGTTACGATCGCAGCTGCAAGGGACCTACTTAAACTAAAAAAAAAAGAAAAAACTGTTCATTTTTGATCGGAAATTCAAATTTAGCTGGACAACCAGTTGTTGTTTTTTTTTTCTTTTTTTGTCTTTTTGCCATATCTAGGGCCGCACTTGCAGCATATGGAGGTTCCCAGGCTAGGGGTCGAACTGGAGCTGTAGCCACCGGCCTTCACCACAGCCACAGCAACGCGGGGTCCGAGCCGCATCTGTGAACTACACCGCAGATCACGGCAATGCCGGGCATCCAGTATTTTTAAAAACTTTTTAAAGTGGAGATATAATTGACAGATATAATTACATTAGTTTCAGGTGTGCACTATGATTTGCTATATGTATAGATTTCAAAACGATCACCACAATAAATCTAGTTAACATCCATCCAGTATTTTTTCATGTTTTTTTTTACATCTACTATGTAAATCTTAGACGTTTAATTGATGGTTTTCTTTTTTTCTTTTTTTTGGTCACACCTGCGGCATGTGGAAGTTCCCAGGCCAGGAATCGAACCCCTGCCACAGCAGTGACAACACCAGATCCTTAAACTGCTAGTCCACCAGGGAACTCCTAACTGGTGTATTTAAACCATATGTCACTTGCTTTATATCCTGGAAATCTAAACCACCATTTTATTGTTTTTTTTTCCTGTTTGTTCTGGTTTTTTTTGTTTGTTTCTCTGTTTCCCTCTTCCTAACTTCCTGTGGGTTACTTGTACCGTTTTTAGAATTCTGTTTTAATTATCTATAGTGCTTTGGGGTGTATGTCTGCATAATTTTTCTAGCGGTTGCTCTAATATGCACATAACTTATCACAGCCTACTTGTGTCGACATTTTCCCAGATTGAGTGAAATACAGGAATGCTTATCTCCCTTTATGTTTCTTTACAGTCCCTCATTTATAATATAATGGTCTTTTTCTTATTTTCTTACCTTTTTTTCTAGCTTCACTGGAGTATAACTTATAAGTATATAATCATCTTAAATATTACTTGTACATCCATTGAGAACCACATCGGACAGGGTTATAAGTTTTGCTTCAAACACCAAACATAATTTAGAAAACTCAAGACCCGTGCTCTTGCTTACTGGGTTCTTTCCTTTTTCCTGATGTTCTAAGATTTGAATTCTTCTTTGATCAATTCCTTTCTAGTTAGAGAACTTCCTTTGGTTATTCATTCTTTCAGCGTCGGTCTGCCGGTGACAAATTGGCCTCAATTTTCCTTCATCTAAGAATGTCTTCTGGAGTTCCCGTTTTGGCTCAGTGGTTAGCGAATCCGCCTAGGAACCATGAGGTTGCGGGCTCGATCCCTGGCCTTGCTCAGTGGGTTAAGGATCTGGTGTTGCCGTGAGCTGTGGTGTAGGTTGCAGACGCGGCTCAGATCCCGCGTTGCTGTGGCTGTGGTGTAGGCCAGCAGCTGCAGCTCCGATTGGACCCCTAGACTGGGAACCTCCATATGCCGCGGGTGCAGCCCTAAAAAAGGAAAAAAAAATCTGAGCCACAGATGCGAACTGCTGCATCGCTGTGTCAATGCTGGAACCTTAACTCACCATGCCGGGCAACCCGAGTCACCACACAATGTTGGATCCTTAACCCTTAACGCCATGTCACAATGGGAACTCTTTTTTTTTTTTTTTTTAAATAAGACTCTGAATGATGGAGGGAGTAAGGCAGAGCAGCTAGGGAGCCCAGGACTTGAAGAAAAGCATAGTGGTGAGTTCCTTGGGTTTCCTTTTTGCCTTATATATCCTGGACTTAGTGCTGGAGAGGCAAGCAATCCAGAAGTGCCAATGGGCCCAGACCAAAACACACACACACACACACACACACACACACACAAAACTTACAAAATCCAGCTCTCTCCAGGCAAAGGAAGAGGAAAGAGGTAGGCTGAAACAGAAAACTTACAGATAAAAACTGCTCTATAGGAGTTCCCATTGTGGCTCAGAGATTAAAGAACCTGACTAGCATCCATGAGGACGTGGGTTCGATCCCTGGCCTTGCTCAGTGGGTTAAGGATCCACCGTTGCCATAAGCTATGGTGTAGGTCACAGATGTGGCTCGGATCCCGCGTTGTTGTGGCTGTGGTGTAGGCCGACGGCTATAGCTCTGATTGGACCCCTAGCCTGGGAACCTCCATATGCTGCGTGTGGCCCTAAAAAGACACACAAACACACATACACAAACTGCTCTATAGAAACCAAACATCACAAATAAAACTGGTCCTGTCTTCACCACACCACTGAAAATCTAGGGGATGCCTCAATTGCAGGCTGTAAAGAGTGTCCCAACACCTCCCTGGATGTTTTCAGAAAAGGCTTAGCATAAGGCCAGGGCTTTCATTGTCATCAGGCTGTAACAAAGTCCTTCACTCCGTAGTGTATATGGAGTCCTAGTGGGAAGTTTAACCTCCCACTCCTGCCTGGCCTCTGGATGTCAGTGAAGCCTAACTGGGGGCCCTGTACTCCCAACTCACACGGTTGTTACGAGACCATGTATTCCTTATCCCAGCAACACGCTGTCTGAGGAGGTTGCCTAAAACAGAAGGTTTAAGTAAGATCCAGAATCTCCTTATACCCCAAATGTCCAAACTGCAAATAAAAATAATTCATCTTTCCAAGATCCAGGACAATTTCAAACTGATTGAAAAGTGACCATCAAACAGATGCCAGCACCAGGATGAGGGAGATGTTAGAATGATCTGACAAAGATTTTAAAGCTCTCATCATAAAAAAGCTTCCAGGAGCAAGTATGAACACACTTGAAACAAATGAAAAATTAGTCTCAGCAAAAAAAAAAAAAAAAAAAAAAAAAAAAAAAAAAAAAAAAAAAAAAAAAAAAAAAAAAAAAAAAAAAAAAAAAAAAAAAAAAAAAAAAAAAAAAAAAAAAAAAAAAAAAAAAAAAAAAAAAAAAAAAAAAATAGAGACATAAAGAGACAACTGGAGATTTTAGAGCTGAAAAATACCCCAAACTCAAAAGATGAGTTCAACAGCAGAGTGGAGGGGCTAGAGGAAAGTGTCAGTGAACTCAAAGATAGACATGACCCATTCAAAGAGACATGACCCATTCTGAACATCAGAATGAAGATGGAAGGGGAAAAAAGAACAGAAACTTGGGGACTTGTGTGATTATAGCAACAACCACAAAAACCTAACATTCATGACATCAGCGTTCTAGAAGGAAAGGAGAGAGAATGGGGTTAAAAAGTTACTAGAACAAATAATGGATGAAAACTTCCTATATTTGGCCTACACCACAGCCACAGCAATGCAGGATCCGAGCCGCGGCTGTGACCTACACCACAGCTCACGGCAACGCCGGATTGCTGACCCACTGAACAAGGCCGGGGATCAAACCTTCATACTCATGGATATTAGTCTGGTTCTTAACCTGCTGAGCCACAACAGGAACTCCCTGCAGCTCAGATTTAAACCCTGGCCTGGGAACTTCCCTATGTCACTGGCTCAGCCAAAAAAACAAACAAACCAACCTGTAATGGTGGAGTTCCGTGGTGGCTCAGAGTAGGTTAAGAATCTTTCGTGTTGTCACTACTGCGGTGGGGGTTCAGTCCTTGGCCCCCAAACTTCCACATGTTCTGGTCACAGCCAAAAAAAATGTAATGTCAAGGGTTGTTATTTTACGTCCTGTATGTTTATTTTCCAAATCTGGCAACCCTACCCAGGATCCCTATTCCCAACTGAGGAAGTGAGGACAACTTAATGAATTTTGGATGAATTTTCAACCACAGGGAGTGAAACAATCAGAAGGTTCTGCTTAACCCCTATTATCTCAGAAAATCCTTTTCTCTCTCTCTCTCTCTCTCTTTTTTTTTTTTTTTTTGAGGGAATTCAGCTGGGCAGCCAATTTTCTTGAACTTTTTTTTGTTTGTTTTTTGCTTTTTAGGGCCTCACCTGCAGCATACGGAGGTGCCCAGGCTAGGGGTCTAACAGGAGCTGTAGCTGCCGGCCTTCGCCACAGCCACAGCCACATGGGATCCGAGCCGCGTCTGCAACCTATACCACAGCTCATGGCAACACCGGATCCTTAACCCACTGAGCAAGGCCAGGGATCGAACCTGCATCCTCATGGTTCCTAGTTGGATTCGTTAACCACTGCGCCATGATGGGAACTCCATCTTGAACATTTTTGTTTAAAGTTTCACTGTGCTTCTAGATCCTTGGCAAACATCCCTTCCCGTATATTTGTCAGTGACATTGTGTTTGTGCTAATGAGGCCCTCTGCTGTCTGCAGAGAAAAGGGCAACACCATCGATCTAAAGGCTGTAGCCAATTTCTCAGGGAACAAGAAGCAGGAGTTCATAAATCACAGTCAGTTATTACAGTAGCTGATCCCCAAACTTTGGGGAGTCGTAGTGTCATAGCTCTGTTCAGCTTCAAGGTACACTTTCCTGGAGTTCCTGTCATGGCCCAGTGGGTCACGAACCAGACTAGTATTCATGCAGGTTCGATCCCTGGCCTCGCTCAGTGGGTTAAGGATCCGGCACTGCTGTGAGCTGTGGTGTAGGTCGCAGACGCGGCTCGGATCCCGCGTTGCTGTGGCTGTGGCGAAGGCCGGAGGTTACAGCTCCGATTCGACTCCTAGTCTGGGAACCTACATATGCCTCGGGTTCGACCCTAAAAAGACCATTAAAAAAAAAAAGATACTCTCTTTCTCTCCTCACAGAAATATGCAGTCGTCTAGTTTGAAAATGAAGTTTAGGAGTTCCTTTTGTGGCTCAGCGGGTTAAGAACCCAATTGGTATCCTTGAGGAAGAGGGTTCGATCCCTGGCCTCAATCAGTGGGTTAAGGATCAAGCATTGCCACAAGGTGTAGTGGAGGTTGGTGGCTCGGATCCCGCGTTGCTGTTTCTGTGACATGGACTGGCAGCTGCAGCTCCGAGTGGACCCCTACCCTAGGAACCTCCATATGCTGAGGGTGCGGCCCCAAAAAGAAAAAAAGTTTATATCAAAGTGATACTTAGTAACACTTTGGATACTTAGTAACACTTCGTGCTTACCCCCCAGCTGGAATACTGGGAGACACCATGGGGTTCTTGAAGCTGGCCTGGGCATGGTGGCCAGCACCATTTGCCAGGAAAACGAAAGGACTCCCAGGGGCCAAGCTAGGACATGGACTTGGGCTAGCCTGGAACCCTCCAGGGTCTTTACTCGGCCATATTCAGATGGAAGTAGGAGTTCCCGTCGTGGCTCAGCAGAAACGAATCCGACTAGGAACCATGAGGTTGCGGGCTTGATCCCTGGCCTCGCTCAGTGGGTTAAGGATCCGGCGTTGCCGTGAGCTGTGGTGTAGGTTGCAGATGCAGCTCGGATCCCGCGTTGCTGTGGCTGTGGCTGTGGCATAGGCCGGGGGCTGTGGGGTAGGCCCGCGGCTACAGCTCCAGTTCGACCCCTAGCCTGGGAACCTCCTTATGCCGCGGGCACAGCCCTAAAAAGCACACACACACACACACACACACACACACAAGGGAACCTGTTGCCCATTCCCAGGAGGCCCTGGGAAGGACAGCACTGCACAGCTCTCTCCCCACTGGAGCTTTTCCTTTTCTTCTTCCGACCCCGAGGACACCATTACAACTGGTACTGACTCCTGAGTGCTCCCCTGCAGGGAGGAAGGAAGAGAATTAACACTTACTGAGTGTCAGGAGCTGTATCAGGTACTTTACATAATTTAGGTCTTTCAAGAGTCACAACAGTCCTAATACTAACCATGGAAATGCCTGCATTGATTGAGGGTTGGCTTATATGTCAAGTGCCTTTCTAAGACCTTCGCTCAAAAACTTTTTTTTTTGTTTGTTTGTTTTTTAGGGCTGCACTGGCGGCATATGGAGGTTCCCAGGCTAGGGGTCAAATCGGAGCTGAAGCCGCCAGCCTACGCCACAGCAACACCAGATCCGAGCCACGTCTGTGACCTACACCACAGCTCAAGGCAACACCAGATCCTTAACCCACTGAGCAAGGCCAGGGATCGAACCCGCAACCTCATGGTTCCTAGTCGGATTCCTTAACCACTGAGCCACGACGGGAACTCCAATTTTGTTCTTTTTTATGGCTGAGTAGTATTCCATTATGTATATACACCACATCTCCTTAATGCATTCATCTGTCTACGGACATTTAGGTTGTTTCCATGGGAAGGCAGAAAATTTTAGATATGAATCTGTTGTGGTGAAGCACCATATGAAAAACTGTGGCCCTGTCCCTCACTCCAACCCTAGCAAAGGCCGAGGGGAGCAGAGACTTCAGCTTCCGGCCCCCAAGGTCCCACCAGAGGAGGCAGAGGAGGGAGCTGGGATTTTCATCCTCACTGGCTGGTAAGGAGGAGACCACGTGCGGAGCCAGGACTTCCACGCCCACTTCCCTTCCTGGCTGGGTGGTGTCAAAAGCTCTGGTGGAGAGCTAAGACTTTCCCCGTTACCCAGAAGTAATGGGGCCACACGCTTCCCCCCCGTGATGTCACTGGAGGCCATGTGGAGAGCAGTAATGAGGAACTCCCTCCCCTCCCAGCCAGGAGGTATCCTTGGAGGCCGGATACTTGACCCCCAGCTGGCAATCTTGCGAGGGCACGCCACGCCCCCTTCCTGGGCCGGAACAGTGTCAGAGGGAGCCAGTTGAAACAGAAGGCTCAGAAAAGATCCAGAAAGAGTCGATCAGACCCTACAGCAAAGAGGCTATCTGGATGGCCAATAAGCACATGAAAAGATGTTCCATGCCATCAGCCATTAGATAATCGCAAAATGAAAATCGCTATGGGACCTGGCTGTAGACTTCTCAGAACAGCTAAGCAAAAGCTTCAAACCAAAAAAAGTGACATCACCAAATCCCGGCGAGGATGCAGAGAAACTGGACTGTTCGTACACTGCCGCTAGGAATGCAAAACGGTGTAGCCGCTGTGGAAACCAGCTTGGCAGTTTCTAAAAACAAAACAAAACAAAACAAAACAAAACACAGGCAACCACCATACGACTCAGCAAGTGTGTTTCTGGGCGTTTATCCCAGAGAAATGAAAACGTACAATCACGCAAAAAACCTGTACATGAGGACTTCCCGTCGTGGCTCAGTGGTTAACGAATCCGACTAGGAACCATGAGGATGCGGGTTCGATCCCTGGCCTCGCTCAGTGGGTTAAGGATCCGGCGTTGCTGTGAGCTGTGGTGTAGGTTACAGACGTGGCTTGGATCCTGCGTTGCTGTGGCTGTGGTGTAGGCTGGCGGCTTCAGCTCCGATTTGACCCCTAGCCTGGGAACCTCCATATGCCGCGGGTGCGGCCCTAGAAAAGGCAAAAAAAGACAAAAAAAACCCCCACAAAAAACCAGTACGTGAATGTTCAGGTCTGAATAGCCCCAAACAGAAACACATATCTTTCAATGGGTGAATGGTTAAACAGTGGTACATCTATATCATGGAACAAATTAAGGATACATGCAACTTGGGTGAATCCCCAGAGAATTAGGCTGAGTTAAAAAAAAAAATGCCAGGAGTTCAATGGTGGCTCAGCAGGTTAAGAATCCAGCATTGTCACTGCTATGGCGTGGGTTCCATCCCTGGCCCCACAATTTCTGCATGCCACAGGCACAGCCCCCCCAAAAGAAGCCAACCCCAAAATGCTACATGCATTATGATTCTGTTTATATAACATTCTTGAAATGACAAAATTATGGAAATGAGCAACATATTAGTAGTTGTCAGGGATTAAGGAGGGGGCCGAGGTGGGAGGGAAGTGGGTGTGGCTATTTTTAGTGGGTGTTTCCTTTTAGGGCAAGGAAGGGCTCCTTGCAGTGATGGCACTGTTTGTATCTTGTCTGCGCCAATATATTGATTCTGGTTGTACATCACACTATAGTTCTGCAAGATGTGACAGTTGGGAGAAAGTGTATCCATAAAGGGAATACGGGATGTCTGAATTATTTTTTCACAACTGCCTGTGAAGCCATAATTATCTCAAAATAAATCTTTTAATTAAAACGAAAACCGTAAGGATTCTGTTCCACATGAAGCAAAATCTCTGAAGACCTCACTCCCCTTTTCAATGAATTTCTGATTGCCGTTCCCTAGCGGGTTTGCTGACATAGACTTCTAAAGCTAGCCTTCGACCCTGTTAAACTGTTACCATAGATTTTCTTTAGTTAACCGGCTATTGCTGTTCTTGCTTCACTCATGCAGACCTCTCAGATAAACCCAAAAAATCATCATTGTCATGGCATGGCAGGTTATAGGGTCAGGCTTTTTACACACGTCTCGGTAATTGTCTCTAATGCTGACGCAAAGTGTCTATAATTTTTCTTTCTTTTTTTTTTCTTTTTGTCTGTGCCCACAGCATGGGGACTTCCAGGGCCAGGGATTGAAACTGTGCCACAGCTGTGACCGGAGCCATAGCGGTGACAATGCTGGATCCTTAACCTGCTGTACCACCAGGGAACTCCTATAATTTTTCAAATATCCATATTTCTTTCTTTTAGAGCCTTCTTTGTTGGCTTCTATTTATCATTTTCCTTTAGATAATCTAAAATCCAGATTTTTTTTTGTCTTTTTAGGGCCACACCCACAGCATATGGAGGTTCCCAGGCTAGGGGTCTAATTAGAGCTGTAGCCACCGGCCTACGCCACAGCCAGAGCAGCATGGGAGCCACAGCTCACGGCAATGTCGGATCCTTAACCCACTGAGCAAGGCCAGGGATCGAACCCACAAACTCATGGTTCCTAGTCAGATTCGTTAACCACTGAGCCATGATGGGAACTTCCTATAATCCAGATTTTTATCTTGTGCATATAAAACTCTTTTTAGCTTCAGTGTTCCCTAGCTTTCCTCCCATTCCATAATCCCTACACGTGTACTTTTCCTTATCCTTGGGATTCAAACACCCAGGATACTTAAGGCTGGCCTGGTTTATAGTCCCATGGATTCATGACTGTCTATGGAGGGCATTTGGGCAAAAATGTATTGATGACCACAAACTCTCTGCCAGTAGCACTGGCTGCCTGTTGGGTCCTCCTGCTGAGGTCCCCCAGGCACCTTAAACTTAGCAGTTCCTCAACTGAACTTCAGAGACATGCCCTGTCCTCCACATACCAGCATCCAGCAGGCACTCGGGCCAGAAAAATGGAAGTTGTCCTGGACCCTCTCCTTCTCCCTCAGTCCATGCATCAAAACATCACCAAGTTCATGGGAACTCCTGTCATGGCTCAGCAGGTCACCAACCTGACTAGTATCCATGAGGTTGCAGGTTCAATCCCTGGCCTTGCTCAGTGCGTTAAGGATCCGGTGTTGCCATAAGCTATGGTGTAAGTTGCAGACACAGCTCGGATCCTGTGTTGCTGTGGCTGTGGTGTAGGCTGGCAGCTGCAGCTCCAATTCAACCCCTAGCCTGGGAACTTCCATAAGCCACGGGTGTGCGCCCCCCACCCCTGCCCCAGAAAAAAAGCAAAAAGAAAAAAAAATAAAAACTATCACCAAGTTCTGCAAATATATTGCAGAATATATTTCTTCGGCAAATATTGCAAATTGGGGTTCTCTCCACCAGCTCTTCTCTCACCTGGGCTGCCCTCACCTTTCCATCGGACAACGACATGGCTGCAAAATTCATCTCCCCCCTCACAACCCACTCTTCACATACGGCCAGTCTATTTTAATTGTGTGGATCTGATCCTGTCAGTACCCTGCTTAAAGCCTTCGGTTGCTCCTCTCTGCTGCTAGGATAAATTCACACTCGGTATGTTTCAAGTCGAGTAACATATGATAGGGTCGCCAATTATCCAAACCAGGACGGTGTGTAAGGGGGGTGCTATTAATAACTACCCTGGGACAGTAGGCATCTTGGCCAGTCTACTTAAAAGATCCTTCAAGGTGGAGGTTCTGGCTGTGATACATTAGGGTTAAAGGATCGGGCATTCCCACAGCCCAGCTCAGCTTGTAGCTGCTGCTCAGATTCAAGCCCCGGCCGAGGAAATTCCATTTGCCACAGGTATGGCCATTAAAAAAAAAAAAAAGTCCATCACGTTCTGGTCTCACCGGCCGGATTCATCACAGCTTCCCATCTTGGCCTTACACACACACACACACACACGCACGCACGCACGCACGTGCGTGTGTTCATGTGCGCATGCTCCCTAGCTCCCCATCGTTCCCTTACACACACATACACGCGTGCGCGTGTTCATGTGCGCATGCTCCCTAGCCGCATTCTTTTGGATGACCAGGTCGACATGGTCAGCCTGCAACACCCTTCTGCCCAGTCCCCCTTTGGCCCACTTCTAATCGACTGCTTCAAGAGTCAAAATCATTTGCTCCAGGAAGTCTTCGCTGACTTCCACCACGGGCTTCAGTGAGTGCGCCCTCATGTGCCGCCATCACACTTTGCTCTTCCCTCGTCGCAGTTCCCATCACACCAAATTGTCATGTCCCGTTTCGCCCTCTAGGCGGGAGAGAGCGCCTGGGGTGGAGAACCTAGTGGGATTGTTTCTGTGTTCCCAGCACCTAGCACGGCGCTTGGAGTGCGCTCACACTGCGTGTACTTCCCTGGCTGCTGAATGAGTGGGAACTGGGCCCCGTGTGGTTACCCTGGAGGCGGGGAGCATAAAGGAGAAGCGGAGGACGACAGGTGCTTAGCGCCTCCAGCGAGTTTCCCCGGGGATCCCTTCCCTCCAGCCTCTGCTTGGCTCCCCCTGCTGGCAGCTCGG
>PVHT020000015.1:17167726-17206737 GCA_004024745.2 Catagonus wagneri | reverse complement strand
GTTCCCTTTGTGGCTCAGTGGTTAATGAATCCGACTAAGAACAATGAGGTCGCGGGTTCGATCCCTGGCCTCGCTCAGTGGGTTAAGGATCCGGTGTTGCCGTGAGCTGTGGTGAAGGTTGCAGACACGCAGCTCAGATACCGCGTTGCTGTGGCTGTGGCGAAGGCCGGTGGCTACAGCTCCTGTTAGACCCCTAGCCTGGGAACTTCCATATGCCAGGGGTGCAGCCCCAGATAAGGCAAATAAATAAATAAATAAATAAAAATAATAAAAAAAAGAAGGGCCAGGCCTGTCCAGCCCCCTTCAAGGCCTCTGTCTTTGCAATCTCAGAGGCCGTGTAGAACAGCAGTCATTACCACAGATCTTCTGGGGCCACTTCAACTTCCTGAAAGCCTTAAAGAAAGATCCATCGCTTCTTCATATCACCCTCTATGTCCCTTGCCCTCCATTTCTCCTGAAAAAACTCAAAACAGTGACTCCCTCCCTCCACCACCCAAATGCACCAAATGTGACCTCAAGTCCACTTCCCGGTTATCAGATTTAAGGGAAACTCTCAGAAACAGATTTTACCCTGGAATTTCCTTCAGATTTGCCAACTAACATCTGGCCTTACTTCAGATTTAACATCTGACCGTACATTCAATCTTTTTCTTTCTTTCTTCTCTTCCCCTCTCCCCCCAGCATGTGGAAGTTCCTGGGCCAGGGATCAAACTCGCGCCACAACAGCGACCTAAGCCACTGCAGTGACAATGCCGGATCCTTAACCTGCTGAGCCACAAGAGAACTCCTGAACATTCAATCTTATCCCTGAAATGATGACACAGGTTTTTTCTTAACAGCATAAAGGTCTTCTGAGGCACTAACATCACGGGCCCTGGAAGAAACATTCCAGAAAAGTAGCCTGAGAACCGTGGCTATGCCTGATGGATCCTGACCTGCAAGTGCCTTTAGTACAGGGGTTCTGAATATGCCCGTTAACCTCTTACCTCCCCTGCAGTTGTTCTGCTAAGACGTGGACTTTGGAACAGGTGACTGAGAAGAAATACTTGAACCAAGATTCTACAGAGGGAGTTCCGGTCATGGCTCAGTGGTTTAAGAACCCGACTAGTATCCATGAGGATATGGGTTCGATCCCTGGCCTCGATCAGTGGGTTAAGGATCCAGCATTGCTGTGAGCTGTGGTATAGGTCGCAGACGCGGCTCAGATCCTGTGTTGCTGTGGCTGTGGCGTAGGCTGGCGGCTACAGCTCTGATTCGACCCCAAACCTGGGAACCTCCATATGCCACACATGCCAGCCCTAAAAAGCAAAATGAACGAAGGAAGGAAGGAAAAGAAAAGAAAAAAGAAAAAAATTCTACCGAACATCAAGCCTTATCTATCATAATTGCATAATTTGGAGAATTTGCTTTATTCTTAAACAAGGAGTCTGAGATTTGCAGAAAAAGATCTACAAGAGAAAAGAGGCCTCAAAACCTGGTGAAAGGAGTTCCCATCATGGCTCAATGATTAAGGAACCCGACTGGCATCCATGGGGACGTGGGTTCAATCCCTGGCCTCGCTCAGTGGGTTAAGGATCCGGCATTGCTGTGAGCAGACGCAGCTCGGATCCCACATTGCTGTGGCTGTTGTGTAGGCCAGCAGCTGCAGCTCCGATCTGACCCCTAGCCTGGCAACCGCCATATGCCATAGGTGTGGCTGTAAAAAGAAAAGGCTAAGCCTTTTAGAAGAACCTTATTGTTGCCAGCTGTGGGCAAAAGGCAGCAAAGGACTAACAGGCACATGATGGTCAAGTCATAGCCTGGAACGGAGGTGTGTTCCCACCCCCCGGCTGTAGGAATTCCTCTCCCATTTGCAGCTCTGAGAGGAGGCAGGGCAGAGGGCCCTGGTGACCTCAGTTACCCCATGATGGGGGGCGGGGGGGCCCCTTGGTATCCCTGCCTCCAAAGATACCGGGCCCCTCCTATAACCTGGATTGGTCTATGAATCGCCGGTGGCAAAAGGCCTTGTCATGGCAGTGAAAGACGATCCCCCAGCCACGGCAGGAAAAGGGAGAACCAGAGGGGCCCAGGGGTGAGGGGGGCTCCAGGTTGCAGGAGTCAATCAATTGAGAAAGCTCGTGCCTAAAGACCAGAGGTGCACACTAAAGCAAGGGTGGGAAGTTGGCTCCATTCCTGAGCAAAGGCAATGGCATATGGAGGGTCCCAGGCTAGGGGTCAAATCGGAGCTGACGCTACCAGCCTACGCCACAGCCACAGCAACGCGGGATCCGAGCCGCGTCTGCAACCTACACCACAGCTCATGGCAATGCCGGATCCTTAACCCACTGAGTGAGGCCAGGGATCAAACCCGCAACCTCATGGTTCCTAGTTGGATTCATTAACCACTGAGCCACTAAGGGAACTCCAGGAACTCCAAGTTAAATAAACTCTTGAACAGAAAACACTTTATTCCACATCTGGAAAGCCCCGACCTGAGATGAAATAAACCTTTGATAAAAGTATTAGATTTAGGAGTTCCCGTCGTGGCTCGGTGGTTAACGAATCCGACTAGGAACCACAAGGTTGCAGGTTCGATCCCTGGCCTTGCTCAGTGGGTTAAGGATCCAGCGTTGTCATGATCTGTGGTATAGGTTGCAGATGCGGCTCGGATCCCGCGTTGCTGTGGCTGTGGCGAAGGCCGGCGGCTACAGCTCCTGTTAGACCCCCAGCCTGGGCACCTCCATATGCCGTGGGTGCGACCCTAGATAAGGCAAAAAGACAAAAAAAAAAGTGTTAGATTTGGGAGGTGCTCAGCTTAGCCTTGGTTCAAATAATCTCGTTTACTCAGATTGAGGGCAAGGGGAGGTGAGAGGAGGGGAAATCAAATCTGGTGATGCCTCTGGCTCAGAAGCACTCACGTAGATATTGGGTGCGGTTGCTTCCCAGCTGTGCTCTCACTGCAACTCCATTTGGCTTTTGTGCCTCCTCCTCCTGCCCTTCCAGGGCTGTTTCCCATTAGGCTCCCCCTCCCCAGGCACAAATCGCTTGCCATCCAGGACACTTGGGTCTCTCCCAATGGAGGAAAGAATGGCCTTGCTGGTACTTAAAGCACTTTGCTGAGTGTCACAGGGAACTGAATCTTGATCTTCCTCCAGGCATAACGATCAAAGACGGGGACTTTCTTGACCCTAGATTATCCAAGGGGGCCTCTCTGACTTGGCAAGCCCTGATCAACTGACCCAATACTTCAGGAAATAGCAGCAGCAGCAGCAGCAGCAGCAAAGTTATGGCATCAGTGCTCCATGTCAGCTTCTCCCAGAGCAAAGACTTGGAGTGAAGGCGGGCTAGATGGTCAGAGGAACGCGTTTCATAGCTCACTTTGGTCCCCTTCTTTTGTGTTTGGCTTTTTAGGCCTCACCCTTGGCATATGGAAGTTCCGGGGCTAGGGGCTGAATTGGCGCTACAGCTGCCAGCCTATGCCACAGTCACAGTAACTCGGGATCTTTAACCCACTGGGCGAGGCCAGGGATTGAACGCACAGCCTCATGGATGCTAATCCAGCTCGTTACCACTGAGCCACAATGGGAACTTCTGTCACTTCGGTCCCTTTTGAAATCACTTTTGTCAAAAGACCTGATGTAAGGGAAATATCTCAACATTCAGCCTCAAGCAAAAACAAAAGCAGGACCAGGCTTCGAAAACCAGGGAAGACCCTTCACAGAGCTCCAGAAGCATTTAGCTTCCCCAAAAGTCAGAGTGCCCTTATTCGATGGTGCACAAAGAAACTCACTTAACATTTTGGAATGCACTAGAATTAGAAGGGCTGAAATTCAATGCTAAATATGTGTCAACTGCTGATGGAGTTCTATAGCACATTTGGAAAAACTGGCTCAAAATGAATAAATTATAGAAACTACTCTCTTCCTCTAAGAAAATACCTACGTCTTATCCAGCAGTTAAGAACCAGAGATCCAGGAGGCATCAGCATTATTCAGCCTGTAATTCAGGTGTAATGCACAGAATTACACCGTATCTGGCTGGCAGTTAACCCCAGGCATTGTAAGGTCTTACAGCTGAATAAAACTGCTGCCGTGTCTACTCGAGGCTTAACAATGCGGTTAATAGCTCAGAAAAAAAGAAGTTAAGAGGTATCATTGCGTGGCCAGACACCTAAACCAAAGCTTTGGCAGAGACCGGTACAGATACAGACCCACGTTCACACAGACACTTTATTAGTTTCTTCTACAAGAGACGGTAACATCAACCTTTTAACAGAAATCTCAGGTCATCTGAGAGGCCAAACAGATCCAAGAGAAGGAAGATGATCGTTAAATAGTTAAATTAATCCAAAGGCACGCCACCGCCCAAGCCCCGCTACCACGGTGGTAGTGGGCTAAGGAAGATTAAGCTACAGCGAAATCATCTCATGTAAATGCTACAGGTTCTAGAGCAGGAAGCTTTCCAGAAGACTATGGCACAACGATCATTTGGGACCAAGAAGACATTTGGCCAGGAAGAGAAGGTCAGGCCAAAGGGAAAGGAACGGGGACACAGCAGAATCCAAGTGACAGAATCCAAGCAAAGGGGGATGCGTCAGGCTTTTTTCCTCCCAAGAAGCATCTGCCGCACACGGTGGTTGCCTTCCTGCCGGCTCCCGCCCTAGAGCTGCTCCAGCCTTACCTATGGGGGCTCAGCAACCGGAGTGCGTTGGGGCCGCCCAGCTCCGGCTGTAATTTAGTATAGACTTTAGAGGGCCTGTCACACGTTGTGTGGAGGGGTCTGGGGGTGGGGTGGGGGTGGGGGCCGGAAACCCTCACATGCAAAGTAGTCTGAGCTTCTCCCAAGACATTCAGAGACGCCCCACATGACGCTTTCCAAAGTCTGTGATTGTGGCGCGGCTGAGCTGTCTGTAGTTAAAGCTAGGAGGCTTACAAGAGCAAAGAGGCTGGGACGAGACGACACAGGTGGGAGATCCGGCAGTGACTCTCAAACGGTCTTTCTCTGATTTAGGAGAAACGCTCATATACCCGACGTGGGCTGTAGAAAGCTACACTGCAACAAGCTGGGTCTGCTGCTGGATTTGTCATCAAATACCAAGGGAAGATAACAGGCGGGGCTCACTTTATTTTTTAAATGCCTCAGAAGTTATTCTATTATAAAGGGACATGGCTGAACAGGTAGGAGACAGATTCCCCATTGTGAGTTCTCCTGATGGCTTCTGCAAGGATCATGGAGATGTCGATCACCTAGGACGGCGAGGAAAGCGTCAGGTTAGCATCAGACACAGATGACTGGCCAGTCTGCAGACACTGCTGAGCAGGCAAAAGCGGGTCCTTCCCCTTAAGCCTGCTGCACTGTGCTGTTTCGCCAAGGGAGCCCACACCCAGCTGTTCTTCGTAAGCACGTTTTAAATAGAACCAACCACTTGGGAGAGGGTCAAAATGCTAATGGAGGAAAAACCCTGACTCAGGCTCACCAAGATGGCAGTGGGTTGGCATTTTAAAATTCTGAGGAAGGAAAAAATGAGTATTTAAGCGGAAAAAAAAAAATCCTTAAGAATGACATCAGAGTTCCCATTGTGACTCAGCAGTAACGAACCTGACCAGTATCCATGGGGACGTGGGTTTGATCCCTGGCCTTGCTCAGTGGGTTAAGGATCCGGCCTTGCTGTGGCTGTGGTGTAGGCCGGCAGCTGTAACTCCGATTCGACCCCTAGCCTGGGAACTTCCATATGCCCTGGGGCAGCCTTAAAAAGACAAAAAAAAAAAAAAAGAATGACATCAACCCTTGATTTTCACATATTTCAGAAAGCTAATGGATTACACCACATATTTTTTACATTACGCAAGGCTTTGTTCTCTTAGTGCAATAGCAAATCTTATTATCTAACAATGACCTGAGAAAATTAAAATACCGATCCCATGACCTCTCGTTCCGATCCCATGACCTCTCGTTCCGTAGGCCCTAGATGGACCAAAGGAATCTCCATTTGCATAAGAACCCTGGGTAATTAACTCAGGTGGTTTCCAGAGCACACTTCGAGAAACACCGAGGTTCTAAGGAGCATACCATCTAAGGAGCATACTTAAAGTTTTCATATTATGTTTGCAGGGGCCAAGAGTTATGAGTGACACACACAATGCAAAGCATGGACCCAAAAACTTGAATGTACATCACAATCATTGGGAGAGCCCGTTCAAATGCAGAATCTTGGGCTCTATCCTACAGAGGTTTTGAGGTCTAGCTGTTTAAATTTTTTTGTCATTTTTCTTTTTTTTTAGGGCCACACCTGCGGCATATGGAGGTTCCCAGGCTAGGGGTTGAATCAGAGCTGTAGCTGCTGGCCCACGACACACCCACAGCAACATGGGATCCAAGCTGCATCTGCAACCTACACCACAGCTCACGGCAACACTGGATCCTTAACCCACTGAGTGAGGCCAGGGATCGAACCTGTGTCCTCATGGATGCTAGTCAAGTTCATTTCCACTAAGCCACGATGGGAACTCGTGTTTAAATTTTTAGACATGTGATTTTTTTTTTTTCCTTTTGGGTCCCAGATCCCGATGACTAAACCTTGAGAGCGAAGGGGAACATCTTCAGAACCCAGACACCTAATTCAACATGTGTAACCACCTCCTAAAGACCCCGGGGAATCTTGTTTTCTAAGAATCTCATCCTCACCTGTATTTTGGAGCAATGCTTCATCTTATCCTCCTGAGGTATGGTATTGGTGACGACTACTGCTTCAAAGCATGCATTGTTAATGCGAGAAATGGCTGGGCCTGAAAAGATTCCATGGGTCAGGATAGCATAAACTCTGGTGGCTCCAGCTGAGAGGAGTCTAGGGGAAAAAGCAAGAGTCGATTAGGAGTAATTTCACGCGTCACTATAACATCCGAGTTAGGGAAGAGGAATGTCTTAGACTGGGCTGCCATAACAACATACTACAGACTGGATGGCTTTAAACAACAGAATTTCTTTCTCCCTTGTTTCTGGAGGTCGGAGAGTCTAGGATCAAGGTGCCAACAAGGTAGGTTTTGAGGCCTCTTCTCTTGGTTTGTGGGTGGCCATCATCTTGCTGTGTGCGCCTATGACCTCTCTGTGTGCACACACCGCGAGGTGGGGATGGGGGTTGGGAGGGAGATTCTGATGTCTCTTCTTTATTTTTTCTTTTTCTTTTTGGCTTTTTTAGGGGCGCACCTGCACCATATGGAGGTGCCCAGGCTAGGGGTCGAATCGGAGCTACAGCTGCTGGCCTACACCACAGCCACAGCAACATGGGATCCAAGCCGTGTCTGTAACCTACACCACAGCTCACGGCAACGCCAGATCCTTAACCCACTGAGCGAGGCCAGGGATCGAACCGGCCACCTCATGGTTCCTAGTCGGGTTTGTCCCCGCTGCACCATGATGGGAACTCCTGGTGTCTCTTATAAGGGGCAGCAATATCATGAGGGCCGCACCCTCATGACCCCCACCTAAACCTATTTGCCTCCCAAAGGTCCCACCTCCAAAATCATGAGGGCCGCACCCTCATGACCCCACCTAAACCTATTTACCTCCCAAAGGTCCCACCTCCAAACACCAAAATTCAGTTAGGGCTGAATTTTAGGGGGATGCAATTCAGTCTTCAGATAGCAAGGAGAGAGAAATGGACTAAGAGTTGATCTGAACAGGTTTGGGATGGCATCAAAGGGCTGTGGCAGACTGCTATGCTCAAGAAAATCTGTCTCTTCTTCGTCCTAGCACACAGCTGGACTACATTTCCCAGCCTCCCTTGCACAGTTGGGTGTGGACATGTGATTTAATTCTGGCTATCTAAATGCAGACAGATTCTGGGGGATCCTCTGTGCTCTTTTCCCTTTCTGGCCGGCCAAAATGGAAATGTCTTCCAAGGTAATCTTAGAAGCCATATGTTAAAGAAGCAACGCCACAGGACTGAAAGGGGACTGGCATTGGAGCACACCGTGAAAGAGAAAGAAACTTAATCAAGTTCAGAGAACAATTAGTATTACCTTACTAAGATGATAATAGGGGGTTTATAAGGGTATATACTCCAGGATCCAAACCAGGAAATCATCTGGCAATTTTTTAGCATCTATACACTAGGCACTGTGCAAAGTCTGGACACTTGAAAGTTTAAAAAAAATTAGGGCAGGAATTCCCTGGTGGCTCAGTGGGTTAAGGATCTGGCGTTGTCAAGCTGTGCCTTGGGTCACTGCTGTGGCACAGGTTCAATCCCTGGGCTGGAAATTTCCACATGACGCCGACATGGCCAAAATAAAAAATTACGAAGCAAAAAATTATGAAACGTGACTTGGATTATAAGCAACAGGGAGCCACTTAAGGTTTTAAAGGAGGAGTCAGGGGAATCTAGCCTCAGTTTTTTTGGAAGATAAGCAAGTAGGGCAGCCATGTGAAAGATGGACAGGGATGCGTGACTGGCAGCAGAGAACAGAAACAGTGCAGGCAAGCGATGGGAAGGAATGAGAATGAAGGCAGCAGCAGCTAAAATGGTCAAGAGGTAAGGCCAGGGGTTCCAGCTTAGGTAAAACATAAATATGGGAATATATTTCTGTCTGCCTATGGGTTTTTCATTTTAAGTTGTTTTGGAAAAAAACTATCAAAACTAGAGTACTCAGAGTGATGAGATAATTTTGGAAGTACAGTGGTGAGAGTTGCAGAACACGGTGAATGCAACTAAAGCTACTGAACCGTATACTTCAAAATGGTTAAAGTGGCGAATTTCATGGTTTAGCACAATAACAAAGAAAAATAAAACCAAAGAAATCAGGAGAGCTCCTCAATTTACACGCATTGTGATTCGAGTCTAGGGTGATAAAGGAAACCTAGTTAACATCCCTTCAACTCAATTCCAAAAAGAATCAGCAAGCTTAAGGCAATCAGATGGCAGCTTTTTTTTTTCTTTTTATGGCCTCACCTGCAGAACATGGAAGTTTCCAGGCTAGGGGCTGAATTGCAGCTACAGCTGCCGGGTGACGCCACAGCCACAGCCACAGCAACACGGGATCCGAGCCGCGTCTGCGACCTCCACCACAGCCCACGGCAACGCCGGATCCTTAACCCACTGAGCGAGGCCAGGGATGGAACCTGCGTTCTCACGGACACTGTGTCGGGTTCTTAACCCCCTGAGCCACGGTGGGAAGACCAGATGGCAGCTTTTTAACTTCTAACGCTTTGCCTCACCACTAGGCACTCACTTGTCAGCTGCATGGCAGATTGTACCACAAGTGTCAGCCATGTCATCCACGAGGATGGCCACCCGGTCCTTCACATCCCCCACCAGCACCATGCGGTCTACTTCATTGGCCTTCTTCCGTTCTTTGTGAATCAAGGCAAAGTCCACATTCAGCCGGTCTGCAATGGAGGTGACTCTGCAAAACAGAGTATGCACGGTTAAAACCTGTGTGTGTGTGTGTCTGTGTGTGTGCGTGTGTGTCTTAAGACAAAAGAAAGGAACTGAAGACTGGGCTTATTTTCTGGGGGAGAATACTTCTGGAAACCCAACAGTTCCCAAGGTTGGAGGAAAGCAACTATAATTGATTGGCATCACAAGCCGGGGTTTATAGACTAAAAATGCATCCATATCCTGAGAGCAGTTTATGAATGTATTAGTCAAGCTTAGATTATAATTCGTTCTGAGTCCCAGTAGGGGATAGACAGACACGCTCAGCAGTCCCAGGAAGCGGCATAATGCTAGGGCATGCTCGTGTCCTGCACTGGCAGCGGAAAGGGAGAGAGGAGACTTGGTTAACTTGGTTAACGCCGGGAGTGTAGATCATCCCAACCTGACAGGTCAACGTGGTAAGTGAACCTGAACTTGGTGGGAAGAGGAGTTGTCCCCTAGCCCGCTCCAGTGCCTGTGCCCTCATCACGGTCCCCTCAGTGACCCACCAACTGTCAATGTCAACTGGACCTGGACGCCAGGCCTGGGAGTTCCTTTAATGACTGCTAGAAAGACAGACCAACTAACTGGGAAACTGGGCATCTTGCCGTACGGCCCACAAGTATCTTCAAATCAAAACAGAATTCTCTCTCTCTCTCTCTTTTTTTTTAATTTCAAGGTAACACAAACCGGACTAAAACGTGGGAAAGAAGACAAGTCTGGAGACAAAGTACCATGTAATTCACTCAAATGGCAATGCATTCGGTGTATAAGACTGGGCTGCCCTGGTGACATGCACAGCCACGCTCCACTGTGCCATCCTCGTTATGAGTGAAGAGCCCTGTGCTTTGCTTTTGTTTTTTAATGTAGTACTGATCCAATCAGAGCATTATGTCCTATTTCCCTTCTGACTATGGTCACCTATCTGAGTTTGTGCCGAATAAGGGAGAGCCTGTGCCCATGTAATATAGAACAAACAAGATTTGAATCACAACTAGGCAACATTTGTACCCTGATCTAAAGGACCCATACATATCTTGTGCTCTCCATTCCTACTGCACGTGGGCTCAGAATTACCAATTGGCTAAGAATGATTACTTGGCTGAGGCAAATGCCATGATCACTTAGTTCAAGCAACCCAAACCATCCACTCGATGGCCTACAAACTCAGTGACTGACAAAGGGCTAGAAAAAGTCACTATATTCTGGGAATTCCCACTGTGACTCAGTGGAAACGAAACCGACTAGTGCCCATGCGGATGTGGGTTCAATCCCATTGGCCTCGCTCAGTGAGTTAAGGATCCAGTGTGACCGAGAGCTGTTGTGTAGGCTGCAGACACGGCTAGGATCTGGCGTTGCTGTGGCTGTGGTGTAGGCCGGCAGCTATAGCTCCGATTCGAACCCTAGCCTGGGAACTTCCATATGCTGCGGGTGCGGCCCTAAAAAGCAAGGAAAAAAAATCACTATATCCTGGAGGGGAGAACTACAGTGCAAGTCACAATCACACTGGAATCTCTGTCTAGTCCCCAAACCCTGCCAAGACAGAAATGATAGCCACTCACTCTGAGAATATCCCATCACTAAAAGAAATTTATCAACAAAGAAACAAAATCATGTAGCAATAAATCATCTACTGAAAGCAGTTTTTCTGTACCCAGCTTTGGAAGGAAAATCCTGCTTGATTACTTATTTTGAATGTGACTATTTTCTAAGTCTCCGTGGAAGACGTGAAAATAATGCCCAAGTTAAGACAAGTATGACAACCACCATGGGTGCAGGGGAGGTTTTTAGGCTCTGTCTCTAGCATTAGAGATAGTACGGTGACATGGGACTCACACAGCCCATACATCTGGCTGGAGACGGAACAGAACTAAAGCTCTCAGCTTATCCGTTCTGCTGAAGTTCCTGAAATAAAAAGCTTGCTGAGAAACAGTTATTGAAGATTTGAATGGCTTTTGGAAAGATCTGCATTCGAGTTTCTTAATCGTCTGTGTTCTGCAGCTCTTCCTTCTGTTTCCACAAGGAGGACACGTGTCGCGCCTTTGAATGCATTACTAACGAGTGAGCTGCTAAGGAAATGGAAAGCACTTAGTCTGCGCCACGTGAGCTGAAGCACCGTGACTGGCAGGCCCTGGCAATCAGTTTGTTTAGAATGCTCAGAGCTTGCCTTTAAATATAATCACCACACTTTCTTTTCCGTCCTGCTTAATATTTTAATCCAAAGGATCAAAACGATTTAACCAACAGCATGAAGAGGTATGTGAAAGCTTACTTCTTTGCTATCACCATGGGCTTTGATTGCAGGTGCCATTCACCAAATTGCCTCCCCCTCCTGATGAGTCAACAGCGTTGCTAACCCCGAACTGATGGGTTATGGTCAAGCCCATGACGCCAGACTATTCAGTGCCCCTCTGCTGCTCTCTTGGCTTTTCGGTAGTAACTCAGGCCAGTAAAACAGGAGTGGGGAAAACCATATCCAGGAGTTCCCTGGCGGCTCGGTGGGTTAAGGGCCTGGTGTTGTTACTGCCATGGCTCAGGTCACTGCAGTGGGCCGGGAACTTTTACACACTCTGGGTGTGGCAAAACAAACAAGCAAAACAAAATCACCACATCCAGCCCATGTCCAGTTATCAGCACATCTACTCTGAAGTACAAGACTACCACTTCTCAATATCTTGTAATAACCTATAATGGAAAAGAATCTGAAAAAGAACACATATGTGTAAATAACTGAATCACTCTGCTGTGCACCTGCAACTAACACAACACTGTAAGTCAACTTCAGAAAAGAAAAAAAAACTTGTGATGGAACATGATGGAGGATAATGTGAGAAAAAGAATGTATATATATATGTAAAACTGGGTCACTTTACTGTACAGCAGAAATTGACAAAATACTGTAAATCAACTATAACAAAAAAATAAAAATAGAGAGCTCCCTTTGTGGCTCAGTGGTTAATGATACCAACTAGGATCCATGAGGATATGGGTTCAATCCCTAGCCTTGCTCAGTGGGTTAAGGATCTGGCGTTGCTGTGAGCTATGGTGCAGGTCACAGACGGGGCTTGGATTCTGCATTGCTGTGTCGGTAGCTGTGGTGTAGTCTGGCAGCTGCAGCTCCAATTCGACCCCTAGCCTGGGAACTTCCATATGCTGCGCGTGTGGCCCTAAAAAGCAAAATAAATAAAAAAATTAAAACATAAAAATAAAATTTGCATGAAAAAAAAAAGACGGTCACTTTGACAGAAAAAAAAAAATCACTCTCTGACACAACCAAAAGCTTTTTCCAGTTGAAATTTGAGAATATAGAGAATATAATACAACTTGCAACCATACCTCTTAGCTCCTCCAGCATCGGGGGAGACAATCGTGCAGTTTCGCCACTCAGAGATGTTCTCTCTTATCCACTTGAGGACAGCTGGCTCTGCATACAAGTTGTCCACTGGGATATCAAAAAAGCCCTGTTGAAAGAAGCTGGATCAGTTTTGCTTCGTTTTCCTTCTCTTCCTTTTACAAATGTTGAACACAAAGAGAATAGTAACTTGCCCAAAGGATACTTTACTGTAACAAACAGACCAGAAAGCATGCCTGCTGAGGCTGACTGTGAAAAGAGGCTCCTGGAATCTGGGCTGTGCAAGAGAGCCCGGCCATGACAGGCAAAGCCAGCCCTGGGCTATCCTACAACTAACCATAGGCACATGAGTGAGATCCTGGGAAAATGGCCAAGTCCAGCCAAGACCAGAAGTACCCAGCCAACATGCAGACCCATGAGGAAATAAATATTTACTACCTTATGCCACTAAACATTGGGCTGGTTTATTAAGGAGCAAAGCTAACTGGTAAACCAGTTAGAGATGCTATGGCATGTAAACTTGGTGGAAAGTATCTATAATATATGGTCACAGTAACCAGAGTAACTAAAAATCAGGGGAGCTGTGTTCTAATACTAGTTGCTAAGGATTAGTTGTATTTTACAACTAATCAGTTCTCTTCTATGAAATGAGTATAATCACCTGTCCTATATCTCACTGGATTCCCAAAAGCCTCCAATGACAACAATTTCAAAGTCTGTAAAAAGTATAAAATATAAGGTGGTATTTTGCTCCTCTAATTCTGTGTTTATCCTAGAAAGTAGGTTCTAATAGCTATGCCTCTAAATTTAATGATGACGGAGTTCCCATTGTGGCTCAGCAGGTTAAGAACCTGACATGGTGTTTGTGAGGATGCGGGTTCGCTCACTGGCCTTGCTCAGTGGGCTGGGGATCCAGCATTGCCATGAGCTGTGGTGTAGGTCTCAGACGTGGCTCGGATCCCGCGTTGCTGTAGCTGTGGTGTAGGCTGGCTGGCAGCTGCAGCTCCGATTCAGTCCCTAGCCTGGGAGTTTCATATGCCGCAGATGGGGCCGTAAAAAGAAGAAACTAGGGGAGTTCCCGTCGTGGCACAGTGGAATTGAATCCGACTAGGAACCATGAGGTTGCGCGTTCGATCCCTGGCTTCACTCAGTAGGTTGAGGATCCGGCGTTGCCATGAACTGTGGTGTAGGTTGCAGATGTGGCTCAGATCTGGCTTTGCTGTGGCTGTGGCGCTGGCCTGCAGCGACAGCTCCGATTCGACCCCCAGCCCAGGAACCTCCACATGCCGCTAGTGCGACCCTAAAAAGCAAAATAAATAAATAAATAAATAAATAAGAAAATGACAATAACAAATAAATGACAACAACAGTTCCCACTTACCTGGTACCTTTAATCAGCCAGGCATTTTACCAAGTATTTAATATATTATTTAATATTTACAATAACAGGAGTTCCCGTTGTGGCTCAGTGGTTAACAAATCCGACTAGGAACCATGAGGTTGCGGGTTCGATCCCTGGCCTCACTCAGTGGGTTAAGGATCCGGCGTTGCCGTGAGCTGTGGTATAGGTTGCAGACGCGGCTCGGATCCCGCGTTGCTGTGGCTGTGGCGAAGGCCGGCAGCTACAGCTCCTGTTAGACCCCTAGCCTGGGAACCTCCATATGCCGTGGGTGCGGCCCTAGGTAAGGCAAAAAGACAAAAAAAAAATATTTACAATAACAAAGCAGTGTATGTTCAGAGAAGTTGAATAATCTGCCCAAGGTTACAAAGCTAGTTAGTGTCAGAGCCAGTATTCAAACTAAGTCTGATGCCAAAGCCTACCCTCTTCCCAGAATCGCACACTGCCTCCCTATCCAACCACCTCAGTTCATGCCTAAGATCATAAACCATGCTTAAGGTGAGGATGTTGAAATTGTCAATGTCTAGTTCATCTGAGCTGTACCTGGACAGTTTTCGCTGTGCTGTGCTCTTCAGCATTATCAACCCTCTTCTCCCTCCTCCCTTTCTAATCCCTAATAACTCCTAAGCCAATATTTAGCTTCCACCGATACCTGAATTTGAGAAGCATGCAGGTCCATCGTGATAATGTGATCTGCGCCTGCTACTGAGAGCATATTTGCAACAAGCTTGGCTGAGATTGGAGCCCGGCTCTAAACAGAGGGGAGGACAGAAAGAAAGAAAGAAAAAGCCAATATGAGAAGCAATTCATTTGCTCAAGAAGCAGCTATTTATTATGTACCTATTGTGTCTAAGGCACTGTGCTACCAGGAAATTCACAGAATGTGACACGGCCACTGACTCTGAATAATCGCAGCTTAGCACAAATATGAAGTGGAATATCATTTTTCCAAATCAGGACACATATTTCAGAAAATAGCCTCCTACCTTCCATTTTCTTCATGTACATATTTTCAGCCTTGAATATTCAAGTGTTTCCAATGCTCAATTATTTAAATTAGGCAGACTCTAAAAGTCATTTTTGAAAGAATTTCATTAAAATCTCTTTTAAGGGAGTTCCCATCGTGGCTCAGCAGAAACGAATCTGACTGGCATCCATGAGGACGCAGGTTCGATCTGTGGCCTCGTTCAGTGGGTTAAGGATCCAACGTTGCCGTGAACTGTAGCTCCGATTCGACCCCTATCCTGGGAACCTCCATAGGCCTTGGGTGCGGCCCTAAAAAGCAAAAAAAATAAACATAAAAAAAAGAGCCTCTAAATATACCTTTGATAATTAAGGAAATTTTTTTGGACTTTTGGGCGAGTGCTCCTGCTTCCAATGATTAAAAAAAAAAAAAAGAATTGACAAAAAGGAGATTCTGATCCTACCTTGTCCTTCTTATCCTGCCGGGCATATGGAAAGCACGGGATGACTGCAGTAACCCGACTGGCTGAAGCAATCTTGCAGGCATTAATCATGATCAAAAGTTCCATTAGATTGTCATTGATTTCGCCGCAGCCGCTCTGAACAATGTAGACATCCTCTCCACGCACACTTTCGCCGATTTCCACACTACAGGAAAGCATCACAAAAACAACAGAGTTACAAGCACTGTACTGTCCATCTATAGTCAATAAGGTCCAAAATACAGGGCTTCCCCCCCGGTACGCTATGAAGGGGTTACAGCTGCATGTGAACTTGATCCCCTCTCAGACTTCAGGAGATTCCCCTGGAAGAGCCCCTTGTACCAGAACCAGTTTGCTAGCTCAGTTCACTTCAGTGTACGCTACAGATATTACCTATTTTCCTAAGTGACAGGACATGAAAAAGACTGGCGAGGGTACTTAGAAGTAACTGGACTGTAATTTCAGTTAGGCAGGCTATCTCATTTGATACATGTGAATGGAAATTTGGTACAGTGTCTATGACTGTCACAATCCACATACAACACAAGAAGTAGAAAGCTCAGGAGTTCCCCTCGTAGCGCAGTGGTTAACGAATCCGACTGGGAACCATGAGGTTGCGGGTTCGATCCCTGGTCTCGCTCAGTGGGTTAAGGATCCGGCGTTGCCGTGAGCTGTGGTGTAGGTCGCAGACGCGGCTCGGATCCTGCGTTGCTGTGGCTGCGGCGCAGGCCAGTGGCTACAGCTCCGATTAGAGCCCCAGCCTGGGAACCTCCATATGCCGCGAGTGCGGCCATAAAATGACAAAAGGCAAAAAAAAAAAAAAGAAGTAGAAAGCTCATAGAAGGAGTGGATCACTACCGTTCTATAATGACGCCAATACCACATCTACCACATTGGCAATTCACTGAACAGATTTTTGTTTTTCCCGTTTTTTTTTTTTAAGGGCTGCACCTGCAGCATATGGGAGGTTCCCAGGCTAGGGGTTGAACTGGAGCTGCAGCTGCCAGCCTACACCACAGCCACGGCAACTCGGGATCCGAGCCGCGTCTGTGACCTACGCCAAAGCTTGGGGCAATGCCGGATCCTTAACCTACTGAACGAGGCCAGGGATTGAACCTGCATCCTCATGGATACTAGTAGAGTTGTTTCCACTGCGCCACGATGAGAACTCCCAACTGAACAAATATTATTAAATGTTCATATGCCGGTCACTGTGCCAGGTGCCAGGGACATGATGGAAAATAGATTTGGTCCTTGCCCTCATTCTATGCTAACTGTACTCTGGTCCAATTAGTAACTCTTCTTTTAAAAAAAATTCCATAGGAAGTTACTCTAATTACGGAGTAAGGCTCTGTTTTACCATAAAATGAAAGTTTTACTATTCATACTTGGATCCTTACCAAGAATAACTTATTAAAAATAATAACCTCAGTGACACCTCAGAGCAACACCCCTTCCCCAATTAATTCTCTAGGCGAGGTGGCAATGTGTGTGGGCGCATGTGTATGTAGAGTGTGCAGACGAAGAGAAATGCGGGTGAAGAGAACATCTTCAACGAGAAATGATTTCATTGCCAGAAGCTCATATAAGAGATAATTATTATTTAATATTTATTCCTTTCCAATCCAAGTAACAACTGAAAGGATCCTACCTTTTTTTTTAAATAGGGTTTTAACCCAAAATTGTAAGTCAACTATATTTCAATTTTAAGAAAAGAATTAGGAGTTTCCCTTGCGGGTCAGCAGATTAAGAGCCTGGCATAGTGTCTGTGAGGATGTGGATTTGATCCCTGGTCTTGCTCAGCGGGTTAAGGATCTGGTGTTGCTACAAGCTACAGTGTAGGGCATAGATGTGGCTCAGATCTAGTGTGGCTGTGGCTGTGACGTAGGCCAGTAGCAGCAGCTACTCCAGTTTACCCCCTAGCCCCAGGAACTTCCCTATGCCACAGGTGTGGCCCTAAAAAGAGAAAAAAGAAAATAATTTTTTTAAACGGGGTTAGTGGAGTTCTCACTGTGGCGCAATTGGATCAGCAACATCTCAGTAGCACCTGGACACAGGTTCAAGCCCCGGCCCAGGACAGTGGGTTAAAGGATCCAGTGTTGCCACAGCTGTGGCATACGTAGAAACTGTGGCTTGGATCTGATCCCGGGCCCAGGAACTCCATATGCTGAGGGGTGGCCAAAAAAGAAAAAAAATGGGGTCAGCTTATATTGTAAAGCAAGAAAAATAAAAGCAAATGGTAAAAGCGAAACCAGAAACCATTTAGAACAGGGAAGTTGAGATTCCTTGTAGCCAGAACAAAGAGAAAAACACATTAGTTTGGGCTATCTGGAGATAAATCTTCAGGCACTGAAAAACGGGCAAAAAAAAGTAAATAAATAAACAGAAGGAAGAAAATAAACATAAGAGCAGAAACCAAGAAAGTTAAAAACAGTAAAACATTATAGAGGAGTTCCCATTGTGGCTCAGCAGGTTAAGAACCCAACTAGCATCCATGAGGATGTGGGTTCAATCCCTGTCCTCGATCAGTGGGTTAAGAATCTGGGGTTGCCACAAGCTATGGCATAGGTCACAGAGGTGGCTCAGATCTGCCATGGCTGTGACTGTGGCATAGGCTGGCAGCTGCAGCTCTGACTCAACCCCTAGGCCTGGGAACTTCCATATGCCTCAGAAGTGGCCCTTAAAAGAAAAAAAAGTAGATAAATAAAAAAATAAAATAGAGAAAAACCACTGAAATCGAAAAGCCAGCTCGTGGGGGGAGGGGAAACTATAGGAAGACTAACCTAAAACAGAGACGTCTACCAAACTAACTAAACCACTAACCTAGCCTGAGATGTCCGCCAAACACTTAAAGAATTGACATGAATGTTGCATAATCTTTTCCGGAAAATAGATGAGAGAAAACTTTCCAACTCACTTTACGAGGCCAGTACTACCCAGCCACCAAAGCCGAACAAAGGCAATATTAAAAAAAAAAAAAAACTACAAAGGAGGAAGAAAAACATGGGTGTGGTTACAACAGGAAGGATTCTTGTGGTGATAGAACGGTTTTGTAGCTTGAGTCCAGCAATGTCAGTAGCTTCGTAGTTGCGTTACACTATATAGCTTTACAAGAAAACCATACTTAGAAAAACTATGGCTGGGAACCTTGGGAGAGCAGGATAATGGGTACATGGGCTCTCTCCATCGTATTTCTTTTTTTTTTTTTAGAAATTATCTTTTTTTTAATTTTTTTATTTTTGGTCTGTTTAGGGCTGCACCCACGGCATATGGAGGTTCCCCAGGCTAGCAGTCGAACTGGAACTGTAGCCGCTGGCCTACGCCACAGCCACACCCACGCCAGATCTGAGCCATGTCTGTGACCTACATCACAGCTCATGGCAATGCCGGATCCTTAACCCACTGAGCGATGCAGGGATCGAACCTGTGTCCTCACGGATCCTAGTTGGGTTTGTCAACCACTGAGCCACGATGGGAACTCCTCCATCTTATTGCTTACAATTGCGTGCTAATCTACAATTACCTCACAATTCAATTTTAACAAAAAGTGTATTATTATACCCGTGTATACATGAGTAAACCATTACTCCAGCCCCCAGTGAAAACTGAAGTCATAAAAGTATAACTAATAACAAAGGCACTTCTGTAGTAAGTCAAAAGAAACTAGTCCAGGCATATTTTCTGAGACACTGAGTAAGGCCGTGAGGGAATTTGGAGAACTCCGGTTTTAAGTTAATTTGAGAAATGGCTCATCTCAAAGTACATTCTCCCTAGTTTTTACCTGGCATTCGTCAAACTGTCTTCCTTTACAGTCCTTGAATACACCCTTTCCCACCTCAAAGCCTTCGCACCATCTTCCACTACCTGGAATGTTCTTCCTACAACTAACTCATTCATTTCTCTTGTCTCCAATCAAGAGTTTAATTATCTTATTAAAAGTGACCTCCCTGGAGTTCTCTTGTGGTACAGCAGGTTAAGGATCTGGTGTTTGCCATTATAGCCACCCAGGTTACTGCTGTGGCATGGGTTTGACCCCTGGCCAGGGAGCTTCCATATGCCACAGATTTGGCAAAAGAAGAAGAAGAAGAAGAAGAAGAAGAAGAAGAAGAAGAAGAAGAAGAAGAAGAGGAAGAGGAGGAAGAGGAGGAAGAGGAGGAAGAGGAAGAGGAGGAAGAAGAAGAAGAAGAAGAAGAAGAAGAAGAAGAAAAGTCACAGAGTTCCCACTGTGGTGCAGTGAGTTAAGAACCTGACTGCAGGTGCAGGTTCCATCCCTAGCCCAGTGCAATGGGTTAAAAAAAAAAAAAACTCCATTCATTAAGAACCTATAAGATTAAAAATGACTAGAAAAATATCAACCAGGGGAGTTCCTATTGTGAACAGGCTATTGGTTGAATCCGAGCTACAGTTGCTGGCCTACACCACAGCCGCAGCAACTCCAGATCCGAGCTGCATCTGCGACCTACACCACAGCTCATGGCAACGCCGGATCCTTAACCCACTGAGCAAGGCCAGGAATCTAACCCATGTCCTCATGGATACTAGCCAGGTTTGTTACCACTGAGCCACAACAGGAACTCCTCATCACCTTAATTTTTATGCACTTGTCTCCTCCACTAGAATGCAAGCTCCATGAAGACAGGGACAGGTCTGTCAAACACCCCCATCTGTATCCCCAGCCAGCCAGTGCCAATGACACGACAAATGAATGAATGAATGAATGAATACCATTCAGGATTAGGCTGCCTCTTGCATCTGCTCACCTTAGACAGTGTATGATCCTCCTGCAGGCCTGCTACTGTGAAAATTTAGAAGACTGTTTCTCATCCTTCACAAAGTAACTCACCTCACAACAGAGGTAAGTAGGTCCAACGTGTTTCTTCAAAACATTTTGACAAATCTGCTCATGCCCTTTTACAGATACCCAGCTGATAGATATTTAATTTTGAGTGAAACTACAACCTGATGGGCCCACAAAGAATTTTCTGGCAGGATCCTGAAACAGTGATGCCAAGCAACATAACGAACCATACCGCAATTCTGTGGACAGAGCTGAACAGACATCTATTAATCGGCAAGATCAGCCTTCAGAAACAACTAAATATGCCAGCGACGTCAACTACACTAATGCCAAAACTGCTTTCTGGAGACATTCTTCAAAGTTCAAATGCACAGGCAGGAGGGAGCCAGGGAGGGCTTCCTGGAAGAGCAACCTGATGTTTTCCAAAGTGTACACCTAGGTGGAATTTCCTGGTGGCTCAGTGGGTTAAAGATCCAGTGTTATCCTATGCCGTGGGTTCGATCCCTGGCTCGGGAACTTCCACATGCCATGCGCACGCCACCCCCTCTCCAAATAACATCACCGTTCAAGATGGGAGTCACTGAGCACCTACAATGTTGCTAACTTGACTAACTGAATTGAGATGCACAGCAAGTGTGAAATACATACCCTATGGTGAAGACAGTATAAACAAAAGAAAAAAATATATTTACCTATATATTGACAACATGTTAAATCTGCTCAAATGGACAGGACTGAATAGCACCTTGTGGAGGCGAGCTTATTCTGCAAGTTCCTCACTGTGGTAGTCCCAAATCAGAGCCCCAATTTAGAAGGCTTCTAGATCTCCTTTACTGACACTGCCTGCCCTCTGAGGGACGTTCCAGGCTAAGAGTCCCTGCTGTGTTTTTTGTTGTTTTGTTTTTTTTGCTTTTTAGGGCCGCACCCACGGCATATGGAGCTTCCCAGGCTAGGGGTCTAATCGTAGCTACAGCTGCCAGCCTACAGCCACAGCCACAGAAACGTGGGATCCGAGCCGCGTCTGCAACCTTCACCATAGCTCACGGCAACGCCGGATCCTTAACCCACTGAGCAAGGCCAGGGATCGAACCCGCAACCTCATAGATCCTAGTCGGATTCGTTAACCGCTGCGCCACGACGGGAACTCCCCCTTCTGTGTTTTAATGGTGCACAACTCTAGGGTCCTGACTGAGCACTTCAAATAGCTGAGCAACTTCAAAACTCAAGAAAAATTTAAACCCTGCCCACAGTCATCCCCTCCACCTCACCTCCTCAACGAAGATCTCCACTTCTTTGGAGGATGAAAGGCACACTGACGGCCAATAAAAAGTCAATCGTGTCCTCTCCACAGGGCCTCGGAAGCCTACGGCTCTGGTTGCAGTCAAGAACACAGAGTATCATCTGTGCTCCAGACATTCACTCAATATTCAGGCTGTTCGATTAGGAGCTAGGGAATTGCAGTCTGACAACTGATCCAAGACAGTATAAGGGACAGGTTAATTATTCTATAGCTGTCTTATTATCAAGTAAAACCAGAAAACAACAAACTTAGACCAGAGTGGCTTATCTCCCTTTACAAATGCCTCAACTATGAAAGTCAATATTAAAAAATAATCCACAAAACTGCTTAATTGTTCATTATGTTACCCTGTATCATTATTTACAGATCCCACCCATAAAATTCATAGCATTTTGTGCCTGGAAGTATCTCAAGAGTTATGAAAAATGAAAACTACATAATCCATTGCATATGCCTTTATCCCTTTATCCCTTTGGCTGCCAGGAAGCCAAAGGATACAGTTTAAAGTAACACTAAATAAACTTCGATAATCACTTTATGCCAAATTCTTGGCATAATTACTATAGTCCTTTGTTCTAATAGGCTTCTGATCTATATACCTAAATTTTTTGTACCTATGACTACACTTTTAAATCCTTTCTTGAAAGCAGGAAATTAAATTTTATAAAACTAAATTTTCACTGCCAACTTAAACATCAGAGAGCATTTGCTACATACATAGCTTTAGTAGAAGTGACTTTTTAAAAAAACATATATATATGTATATATATATATATACATATACATATATATATATATATATTCTGAATTCCCTAACGGCCTAGAACCGTCACTGCTGTGGCTTAGGCTACTGTGGCTCAGGTTCAGTCCCTAGGCTGGGAACTTCTGCATGCTGTGGGCCTGGCCTAAATAAATAAATACGTTAAAAATTTCAAAAAGAAAAGGGAATTCCAGCTGTGGCAGTGTGGGTTAATAATCTGGCATTGTCTCCATGGCAGCTTGGGGCTCGATCCCCCGCCTGGGGCAGTGGGTTAAGGATCCGGCATTACAGCAACTGTAGCATAGGTCACAGTTGTGGCTCGGATTTGATCTCTGGCTTGGGAACTTCCATATACCACAGGTACGGCTAAAAAAGAAAAAAAGAAAAGAAAAAGGAGTTCTCACTGGCCTAGTAGATTAAGGATCCGGTGTTGTCATGCGGTGGTATGGGTTCGATCCCTGACCCGGAAACTTCTTATTTTACTGTATATAATTCTAATCTCACAAATGAAGACCAATCCGTTCCTCCAGTTAGTATTATAACATGTGGACTTTCATAAAGTCCACCGGCTCCCAACCAAAAAAAAGCCCATCAACTACACTCAGGTTATATTGCTTGGTCAATGAACTGTTCAATGAAATCCTCAAAAAATCTTAATATTACTCTTATGGTTTCCTCTAAGTCTAAGAGATAAGTTAGGCAGTGATGGATGGTAGAACAATTGATGGTGTGCCTAAAACCTGTCTGCTCTTAATACAATCTACCAGGTGGAAAGGTCTGGCTTAGCAATTTCAAGGGTAATACTCCTAGTTCTTTCCCTCTGGCTAATGGCATGTTCTCCAGGTGGTTTGGGGCCACTGATTCTCCCAGATGTTCTGGGGAGGCCAGACAACTGGCTACGTCCATCCTGCAAGGAAAAACCAGTTTCTCCTTTACCTTTAGCATCAGACATAAGTGCAACTGACTAGCATGGAATGTTTCGCACACCAAAAGAAAAAAAGGGAATTTAAAAGTGCCTTTAGGAGTTCCCGTCGTGGCACAGCGGTTAATGAATCTGACTAGGAACCATGAGGTTGCGGGTTCGATCCCCGGCCTTGCTCAGTGGGTTAAGGATCTGGCATTGCCGTGAGCTGTGGTGTAGGTCGCAGACGCAGCTCGGATCCTGCGTTGCTGTGGCTGCGGTGTAGGCCGGAGGCTACAGCTCCGATTAAACCCCTAGCCTGGGAACCTCCACAGGCCGCAGGTGCGGCCCTAAAATGACAAAAAGGAAAAAAAAAAGTGCCTTAAGGAGGAGTTCCTATCGTGGCTCAGCGGAAACAAATCTGACTAGTATCCATGAGGACACAGGTTTGATCCCTGGCCTCACTCAGTGGGTTAAGGATCCGGCGTTGCTGTGAGCTATGGCGCAGGTCGCAGATGCAGCTCAGATCCCGAGTTGCTGTGGCTGTGGCGTAGGCCGGCAGCTACAGCTCTGACCTCTCGCTTGGGAACCTCCATATGCCACACGTGTGGCCCTAAAAAGACAAAAAAAAGTGCCTTAAAAAAAAAGTTCCTCAACTTTGTGTTTCACCTCACTGGTACTTTTGAAAAGAATAAAAGTGACTTTTGATTGGAGGTATTCTTAAGAAAAATCTCAAGTATTTAGAGGGAGATATTGGCACATGTAAAATACATTGGATTAACTAATAAAGGACATAGTTCTTAGGAAAATCCAAGGCAACCAAGGTTAAAGTCATCCCCCTCTCAACCTATCCAGAGTAACCAATTAAACCGAAGTTATTTAATAATACTGAAGAGAATTGAAGAATTAGTACATATAACAAAACATTTAGTACATATAACAAGAAAGACACCTGGACTGTATCAAGTTTTTGGCTACTGCGTGAAACTGTTAAGAACATTCTTTTACAAGTTTTTTAAAATAGCTATGTGTTTTCATTTTGCTTGAGTAAATACTAAGAGAATTGTTGGGTCATAAGAGAGGTGTATGTTGGTTGTTTAAGAAACTACTAGAGGAGTTCCCGTTGTGGTACAGCGGAAACAAATCCGACTAGGAACCATGAGGTTGCGGGTTCAAACCCTGGTCCGGTGTTGCCGTGAGCCGTGGTGTAAGTCACAGACGTGGCTTGGATCCTCCACTGCTGTGGCTGTAGTGTAGGCTGGCAGCTACAGCTCTGATTAGACCTCTAGCCTGGGAACTTCCATATGCTGCGAGTGCGGCCATAAAAGGACAAAAAAAAGACAAAAAAAAAAGGAAACTACTAGACTGGGAGTTCCCTTCGTGGCTCAGCAGTTAACAAACCCAACTGGGATCCAAGAGGATGCGGGATCATGAGGAGCTATAACTCTGATTCGACACCTAACCTGGAAACTTCCATATGCGGCAGATGCAGTCCTAAAAAGAAAAAAAGAAAAAGAAAAGAAAAGAAACTACTAGCCCTTTTTAGGGAACCCTTGTACATTGTTGTTGGTGTGACTGTAAATTGGTGCAACCACTGTGGAAAACAGTATGGAGGTTCCTCTAAAAACTAAAAATAGAATTACCGTATGATCCAGCAATTCTATTCCTGGGTATATATCTGAATGAAATGAGAACACCAATTCAAAAAGATATATGCACCCCAACGTTCACAGCAGCATTACTTATAATAGCCAAGATATGGAAGCAATCTATATGTCCATCAACACAGATGAATATATACCATAAAGAAGAGATGGTATATATATATGCAATGGAATACTACTCAGCCATAGAAAAGAATGAAATTGTGCCATTTGCAACAACATGGATGGACTTGGAAGGTATGCTATGTAAAATAAGTCAGAGAAAGACAAATACTAGATATTACTTATACGTGGAATCTAAAAAATACAACCAGTTGGAGTTCCCGTCGTGGCTCAGTGGTTAACGAATCCTACTAGGAACCATGAGGTTGAGGGTTTGATCCCTGGCCTCGCTCAGTGGGTTAAGGATCCGGCGTTGCCGTGAGCTGTGGTGTAGGTTGCAGACGCGGCTCGGATCCCGCGTTGCTGTGGCTGTGGTGAAGGCCGGCAGCTACAGCTCCTGTTAGACCCCTAGCCTGGGAACCTCCATATGCCGTGGGTGCGGCCCTAGATAAGGCAAAAAGACAAAAAATAATAATAATAAAAAATACAACCAGTGAATATAACAAAAAAAAAGGAAACAGATTCACAGATATAGAGAACAAAATAGTGGTTACCAGTGGGGAGAGAGAAGGGGGGAGAGGCAAAGCAGGAGTAAGGAATTAAGATATACAAACTTCTACGTATGAAATAAATAAGTGACAAGGTTATATTGTACAACACGGGAATAAAGACAATATTTTATAATAACTACAAATGGAATATAATCTTTAAAAATTGTGAATCACTGTTGTACATCTGAAACTTACATAATATTTTACATCAACTATACCTCAATTAAAAATTTAGTACATTCAAAAGTTTCAAAGGGCAGAGTTTCTGCTGTGGCACAGAAGCTTAAGGATCTGGCTTGGGTTGCTGCTGAGACACAGGTTCAATCCTCAGTCCGGCGCAGTGGGTTATGGATCCGGCATTGCCACAGTGGTGACGGAGGTTGCAGCACCTGCTCAGATTTGATCTCTGGCCTGGGAACTTCCATATGCCATGGGTGTGGCCAAAAAAGTTCCAAAAGCCAGATGAAATATTATATCAGCAACAAAATTAAAGAACAATACCCAGAGCCTGGGCAAGTTACTTAACCTCTGAATCTTAGTTCCTTCAACCATAAAATAGGGATAGTAAGAGTAATTCCTCAGAGTAGCATTGAGGGGATTAAATTAAGATGTGCATAAAGTGCTTAGCATAGGAATTAGCACATTTTAAGCATTTACTATATATTAATATTAATATTACTGTTATGGCTGATATGGAGAAACTCGTTCCACTTTTCTGGAAAGGAATTTGGCAACAGGTATTAAAAAGCCTGAAAAGTGGTGTATACCTAGTCATTCCCCTTCTAAAGATTTATCCTAAGGAAATAATCAGAAATGGTCAAAAGATTTATATTCAAGAATTTTTATGTAAAAGAATTAGAACAAAAACTGTAAATATCTGGAGTTCCTGCTGTGATGAAGTGCATTAAGAATCCGATTGCATTGGCTCGCATCGCTGAGGAGGTGCAGGTTCGATCCCCAGCCCAGGGCAGTGGGTTAAAGGATCCGGTATTGCACAGCTGCTGCATAGGCTGCAGCTGCAGCTCAGATTCAGTCCGTGGCCTGGGAACTTTTATGTGCTGGAGGTGTGGCCATAAATAGGGAATTAATTATCTAAAATTATAGTAAAACCATGACAAGACTATAGAACTATTTAAAACAAGGCAGACTTAAAAATTAAGGGGAGAAACTATTCAAAACATATATTGCTGAGTGAATAAAGCTACAACCTGCTTTACATTTTTTAACAAAGTACATCAACACACAACCATCTGGAAGGTCATAAATCAAAATGTGAACAACTTATCTTGGGTGGTAGAACCGTTTGGGCTGTCTTTCTTCCCCCTTGTCCTGTCTGTATTTTCCACGTTTTCTGCAATACCACCACCCCTTACCAACACTGTGCATTTACTGTGTTGGACAATATTCTAAGAACTTTACTTCTACCTCATTTGATCCTCACACTAACTCTGGGTAGATACTACTTTACAGATGAGCTTTCTGAGACAAAGAAAGCCTAAGGATTCAAATCCACCTTCTCCAATTCCAGAGCCTGAGCTTTTACCTCTTTCTGCTGTGTGTCATACATCCACATCCATCCACACACCACACACACACACATTTCCTCGAACACTGGACAGCAAAAGAGCGATCCTGACTTCAGAAGAAAAGCTACTCTGCTCTACTCAAGAGAGCATCAACCCCTGAAATTCTGCCAAATTGCAGCAAAAGAGCAGAACCCTCTCATTTGAGGATGGGCTCTGCAGTTCCCCATCTGGTGACCCACAGCACCCACTGAGCTGCCCTGTCCATGACCTTTAGAGCCCAAAGAGGCACATAGGGCAGCAGTTACCACTTCTGCAGTGCAGAAAAGCCAAAGGTTGGGAGGGGGGAAGCTCCATAGGCAACATATTCGATTATGTTCAATGAAAATTTCAGAACATCTATGGAACCAAAAAGCTAATGATTAAGCCAGAAACAAGGCAACCTCACCAGTCAGCAATTTTCCACACTGGGCTGTTTCTAAGCAAGTCTGGTTGTTTAAAAATGAAATCAGCCCTTCATCTCAGAGAAGCAGATTGGGACTGCTGATAATTTCAATAAATCAATCAGTAGAACACTAAATTATTCTCCCCCTCTGCTCTCCCAATACAGCCTCAGGTTCTGACGTGTTGCACCAGGCAGAGGGTGCACAAGGAAAAATAAAGTCTTTGTAGTTTTCTTAGAAGCATAGGAAAAGGACTTAACCACCACAGTTCTCTAAGGGGACCAAAAAAACCTCTAAGTGAAAATCATTCTGGGAGTTCCCTTCGTGGCTCAGTGGTTAACGAATCCGACTAAGAACCATGAGGTTGCGGGTTCGATCCCTGACCTTGCTCAGTGGGTTGAGGATCCGGCGCTGCCGTGAGCTGTGGTGAAGGCTGCAGACGCGGCTCGGATCCCACGTTGCTGTGGCTGTGGCGAAGGCCGGCAGCTACAGCTCCTGTTAGACCCCTAGCCTGGGAACCTCCATATGCCGCGGGTGCGGCTCTATATAAAGGCAAAAAGACAAAAAAAAAGAAAAGAAAGATAAGAAAAGAAAATCATTCTGGTCCTCTAGCTGTATTGCCACTTGCAAAGTCTGGTCCTGTTTTGTCTTCTTTATTACAGCCCATGAGTCATAATGGTGTGGTTAAAGCTAAAGGTGGCAGCTTGGCTAGTCTCCTTCGACTAGGGTATTGCCTGGTTACAGATGGCATCAGTGTTTGCACTATCATTTGCATCACAACCAATGGCACGGATGATCAAGCACCCAGCAGGAAGCTGTCCACTACAGATGAATGCTTTTATCAGCAGGGTCTAAAATGGATAGGGGGAGTTACAATTTGGTAATCAGTTTAAAGAAAGAAAAAAGGAAACAAAAGCATAGAGGAAAAATGTTCAAAGCAATCTTCACTAATTTAACTGGTCACTAGGTCTGGTGTGAACTTTCCCCTTAACAGATGACTGGCTGAATCTGTAAGACAGTGGGCACTGCTCTGATTTGATCAATAGGGTAACAGCAAAACACAAAACACCTATCAGAAACAGAATATGCTTTGTTTAGAGGGAAAGAGTATAAAGGATCAGGTGACCAAGTTATATCTAAGAGGGCCCCAAGATGGGGGAGCAGGGTGGAACTGCCCAGAGGGAGCAAATTTAATTAGCAAAGCAATGAAAAAAATTCATTGCAATGCACTATGCGTTCCTGGCCTTCCACTCCATCTTTCCTTGATTATCTTAACACTCAGGGATAAAACTGTTTCCTAAATTCCCCACAGAGCGTTAAAAGAAGTGGGCAAGTTCAGGATAGACTCTGGTACTGAAAACATGCTTTTGTATTGTCTGTACCAGTAGCTACACTTGGGAAAGTCGAGGATTTCAGAACTAAGGTTCCCTAAGATTTTCTGGATCGCTCAAACTGAGATGCTGGCAATCAGGAGGCAGTTAATGCATCATTTTATCCGATAGACTAGATTTAAGTATGGCTCCGATTCTAAAGATGTGAAAAGCCAAAGCCTGCCAATCTGAGGGAAGTCCTTAGTAATAATTTTGGCGCCCTCAGTACATAATATCAGTCTCCCTCAACACGAAATCCGACCGACACCGTTTCGAACTGAAAAGCTGCTTCTTAGACTCTAAGAGAAAGCTCAGGAGGATTCAGTACGCAGTAGGATCTCCCATGCAAGCCGGTCTAAAGCTCTGAAGAGAACCCAGTCCAGTCTGGATGGTTCAACAGCGAAGCGACAAAGCCACGTGTCCCCACTGCCGAGCCTGGACGTGTTTCCCCTCTCGTCGCTCTAGGGCAGCCTCCATCCCCGCGTTGGGTCCTCCAGCCCCCGCCTTCTAAACCCAGCAGCTTCGCCTCCTGCTCCATCTTGACTCCACCCCACCGCACGGTGAGAACTGGCGTGACCCTCCCGCGAGAGGTAAAATAACGGAAACAGCCCGTGGGGCACGCTCGCTACCGATCTGCCCCTTCCCCCGCCCCACCCCCGCCTCAGCCCTGCGGAACTCACGCGGTGGCCCCATCCCCCTACTCTCTGCTGCCCAAGTGTGACCCCGTCCGCCCCGGCAGGTGAGGCCGCTCGGATCCCAACTTCATCCTCACCAAGTCTCCTGGTTGCTGAATTTCTTAGTCACCACCTTGCCCAGTTCCAGGCCGAGGCGGTCGGCAATCTTCTGAGATAGGTCCTGGTGGGAGCTGCCGCTGAAGATTTTGATATTCGGCATCTTGGCCAACAACCCTAGGCACTCTTTGTTTACCGATCCCTGCTGCTGCCGCCTAGACCCGAATTGAGTCGGCCCGGGGACTCAGAACTAAGCACTTCGCGTTGCTACTCCGCCATCTTACATTCCCGCCCGGCGCGCGACTCTAAATTGCCCAGCGCCGGGGAGGCGGGGTCAGCAGGGAAGTTTACACCCCGCCCACCCCGATTAGCTGAGCGCTAGCGAGGGGGCGGATCCTTGCCGTAGTTCCGCCTGCCTCGGACTGTCTCAGGTGCTGACTGGAGGCCAATGAAGGGGGCGAGGCTAAGGAGTCGCCCCGCCCCCTGTAGCAATTCTGTCGGGGAGGGAGGACTGAAGAGCGCCGAGACGCCCGCGCTTGGCTGGGGGTGGAGGGATGCTGGTGACGCGTAAGGCCAGACTTTTCCCGCAAGCGGGAAACCAGCCACGCTTTTTTTTTTTTTTTTTTTTTAATTTTTCTTTCAGCACCTGAAAGTAAGTTTGGCTTCGGTTTACAGTTTCTCATAAGAATATCTATTTATTAGGATGGCAGCCACTGTTCGTTAGAACGAAGGGGAGATTTCTGAACATGAGTTTGCATGTTTCTGAACGTGATTTTTATCTTTTTTTAAGGATAAGGACGGGGCTGAATAAAAGCAAGTTTGCATCACAGACAGACGCCCATAGCACAGGCTCATACAAAGGGCAAACAAGCAATTCCAGTGTTGCCTTTGCCTGGAAGACAAATACCAAGAGGAAAGTGACTGAATCATCCAGAGGCACTGCAAGAGATAGATGCATTTTGTTTTTAGCATTGGGACCAGGCATGTTCAGACAAGTAGAGGAGTAGAAAATTAGGGATTTTCAAAAATGTCAACAATAAAGTTCTGACTTACCTAACCCATGGAAAGGAGAGAAAAATATGCCTATGGGACTAAAGATAAAGAGCCCCCAAAGAATCAGAAAACCTGGTTTTTGGTGCTGCCTCATGTTATCCTCAGCATCATATTCTCTGGGTTGCTAATGTGTCCTTTTATACCATGGTTTTATTATTTTTATTTTTTTTTAGGGCCTCACCATGGCATATGGAAGTTTCCGGGCTAGGGGTAGAATCAGAGCTGTAGCTGCTAGCCTATGCCACAGTCACAGCAACTCAGATTCGATTTGCGTCTGCGACCTACACCACAGCTCATGGCAATGCCGGATCGTTAACCCACTGAGCGAGGCCAGCGATTGAACCCTCATCCTCATGGATACTAGTCCAGTTTATTACTGCTGAGCCACGATGGGACCTCCTGTTTTACTGTTTTTCTAATGATATTTGCTAATTAGACCAAAGAGGGCCTTTATTCATATTCCAATGTTAGAAGAGAAAAATCATACAATTTTAGAATCATACAATTTTAGTTATGAGTGCTGTAATGCTCATAACTACAAGCTGTAAAAATAGAAGGGACTTCAGAAGTCATCTAGTCTACTAGCTTCATTTTACATATGGTGAAACTGAGACCAGGGATGGGAAGGAATTTGTCCACATGGCAAAGGCAGAAAACATGTACAACAGCATCCTATCTCTCCCTTCCTGTCATTTTCAGCCATACCCTTGGAAGATCTCTCCTTCTGACCTTTTGTCATAATTTTACATGCTCAGGAATTTAATATAGGCCTAGGTGTATAGGAATACTTGAAGAAGGAAATAGACTACACGAGGCAGAATATTAGTAGACTTCCATCACATTTCATTCATCAAATATTTACTGAGTGTTTCATTGCATACAAGGCAGTATGCTAGGCATTGAGGGGACTATAAAACATTCGCCTCCAAGGAATTTGTTCATACAATATTTATTGAAATATTTATTGAATACTTTCAATGTTCCAGGCCCGTCTCTGGGCACTGAGAATACAGCAGTAAACAATCAGAAACCCCTACTCTTAGAGAGTTTACATTCTCAAACAATAAACATGTAAATGAAGACTTGTATACTATATCAAGTGGTGATAAGTAGAGAAAAATCAGGCAAGGAAGTGGGAAAATGTGCCAGGATGGTGGTGGAAGGGAGGGAAAGTGTAATTTTGAGTAGAGTAGTCAGAGAAGGCCTATCTAGGAAAGTGACATTTGAGCAAAGACCCCGAGGAGATAAAGGAATGACAAGCAGAGGGAACAGCAAAGACCCTAAGGCAGGAGTGTGTCTAACTTGTTGAAGGAACAGAGAGCAGGTTGGTGCCTCTGGTGAAGAGTGAGTGTTGGGGCGGTAGGGGTGGAGCTCACCTGTAAGAGAAAAGAAGTTCAGTGAAATAATAGCAATTGAAAGGGTACCAACCATGTGGACCTTGTAGGTCATTTTCAGGATTTTTGCTTTTACTAGGTTTTTTTTAATTTTTAATTTTAATTTTTGTGTGTGTCTTTTTGTCTCTTTAGGGCCGCACCCGCAGCATATGGAGGTTCCCAGGCTAGGGGTGGAATCAGAGCTGCAGATGCCGGCCTATACCACAGCCACTAGGGATCCAAGCCACATCTGCGACCTACGCCACAGCCACAGCAACGCCAGATCCTTAACCCACTGAGCAAGGCCAGGGATCGAACCTGCAACCTCATGGATGCTAGTCGGGTTCGCTAACCACTGAGCCATGATGGGAACTCCTAATTTTTAATTTTTTATGTTGTTTTAATTTTTTCTTTTTTCTTTTTCTTTTTTTCCTTTTTTTTTTTTTTTTTTGGTTTCTTTGGGTTTTTTCCCCCCTGAGTAAGAATTTTTTTTTCTGTTTTTTTGTCTTTTTAGGGCCGCACCCACAGCATGTGGAGGTTCCCAGACTAGGGGTCAAATCAGAGCTGTAGCTGCTGACCTACGCCACAGCCACAGCAATGCAGGATCCGAGCCACTTCTGCAATCTACACCTGAGTCTATAACAATGCCGGATCCTTAACCCACTGAGCAAGGCCAGGGATCGAACCCGCAACCTCATGGTTCCTACTCGGATTCGTTTCCGTTGAGCCAGGACAGGAACTTCCCTCCTCCCTCTCGTTTGATGTGTATTGTACATCTACATTAAGCAGACCTCCTTAGGAGATAAACTTCCTTCTCTATCTTGCAAGGGGTCACCCACTACTTTTTAAAAAAAGTTAGTAACCTTTTTTTGTTGGCTGCAGCATGCAGTGGCTTGATGTGGGATCTCAGTTCCCAGACCAGGGTTTGAACCCGGGCAGCAGAGATGAAAGCGCCAAGTCCTAACCACTAGGCCACCAGGGAACTGTCACCCAGTACTCTCATATTTTTTTTACAGGTGCACCTGCAGCATATGGAAGTTCCTAGGCTAGGGGTTGAATCAGAGCTGTGGCTGGGGCCTACAGCACAGCCAACGGCAACACTGGATCCAAGCCACCTCGGGGACCTGCACCAAAGCTTGGGGGCAACACCAGATCCTTAACCCACTGAGTGAGGGAGGCTAGGGGTCGAACCTGCACCCTCACAGACACAATGTTGGGTTCTTAACCGGCTGAGCCACAGTAGGAACTCCTTCACTACTTTCTCTGTATGCGCAGATCAGGGCTAGGCAAACTGGAGTTCCAATTGTGGCTCAGTGGGTTGAGAATTCAACATAGTGTCCACGAAGTTTTGGGTTTGATCCCTGGCCTCGATCAGTGGGTTAAGGATCCCGAGTTCCTGCAAGCTTCTTCATAGGTTGCAGACGCTGCTCGCATCTGGCATTGCCAGTGACTGTGATTTAGACTGCAGCTGCAGCTCTGATTCGACCCCTAGCCCTGGGAACTTCCATATACCTCAAGGGCGGCTTTAAAAAGAAAAAAAAAAAAAAAAAGAACTAGGTAAACTGTCAAAACATACATGATTTGATGTATAACCCTGTGTATCAAAAACTTGCGTAACTATGCTTTGACCTCTAACGGGCAGAACAGTCCTCAGAGCTTTTTGTTTGTTTGTTTGTTTGTTTGTTTGGCTGCACAAACATGTGGAAGGCATGTGGAGTTCCCAGGCCAGGGATTGAATCCCAGCCATGACAGAGATAACACCAGATCCTTAACCTGCTGTGCCACAGCAGAAAGTCCCTCAGAACCTTCTGAAAGACTGTCTCCCAGGTTATAATCCTTAGTTTGGCTTGAATGAGCATTTTCATTTCTTTCTTGGGTCGACTTTTGATTAATTTTGTGGTTGACAAGAGGCAATGATTGGGAGGAGGCGGTTCTCCCCTGCAGGAAGCAAAGATAAGGAAAGACAGAGGTTTCGAGAAAAGGGCAGTGCCTACCTTGGCTGGAGTATAAGGTACAATGCTGAGATTTTATTCTGCAGGTGATGGGAAGCCATTGACTATTCTAGAGTAAAGGAATGACATGATCTTTTTTAAAACTTTTTTCTTTCTTTTCTTTTTTCTTTAGGGCTGTACCCTTAGCATATGGAATTTCCCAGGTTAGGGGTTGAATAGGAGCTGTAGTAGCCACCGGCCTACACCCCACAGCCACAGCAACACCAGATCCCCGACCCACTGAGCAAAGCCAGGGATCGAACCCGAATCCTCATGGATACTAGTTGGATTCCCTTCCGCCTCACCACAATGGGAACGCCTTTAATTTTTCTTTTTAAGGCTAAACCTGCAGCACATGGAAGTTCCAAGGCTAGGGGTCAAATCGGAGCTATAGCTGCCAGCCTACACCACAGCCACAGCAACGCGGGATCTGAGTTGCATCTGCAGTCTACACCACAGCTCACGGCCATACCAGATCCTTAACCCACTGAGCGAGGCCAGGGATGGAACCCGCATCCTCATGAATATTATGCCTTGTTCTTAACTTGCTGAGCCACAGCGCAAACTCCAGGAATGACATGATCTTAATTGTGCTTTTGGTAAATTTAGCTGTGTGGGTTAATAAATAGGAAAGAGATTGTAGGCAGGCAAACCAGGTTGGGAGGTTATGTCCTTTGTTGGACCAGTAGCTGTCATGTTTAAGAAGAAGGATGAGAGCTGTGGTTTGTGAATCTCAACCTTTTGGATAGCATGGACCCCTTTGACTTGATAAACACTAGGGATCTTCTCTCTAGATAAATGTTCAAAGAACCCTGGGCTCATTAAAACTGGTAATCCCGGGAGTTCCCCTCGTGGCTCAGTGGTTAACGAATCCGACTAGGAACGTTGAGGCTGAGGGTTCGATCTCTGGCCATGCTCAGTGGGTTAAGGATCCGGCGTTGCAGTGAGCTGTGGTGTAGGTCACAGACGCGGCTCGGATCCCGCGTTGCTGTGGCTGTGGCAAAGGCTGGCAGCTACAGCTCCTGTTAGACCCCTAGCCTGGGCACCTCCATGTGCTGCGGGTGCGGCCCTAAAAAAAAGAGACAAAAAAAAAAACAAACGAAACTGATAACCCCACTAGGGCAAAAACAGTAATCAGCAGATTCCAGAATATAAATGTGTGTGGAAAAACATGCTGCTATCTTTGTTCCTTTTGTCTCTAGAAAGGTAAACAACGAGGGAGGGGCTTCTTAGTTGATATCTAAGGTAAGGTAGTCCTGAGGGGAAAGTTTAAAGGAGACTTGAAGTCGTTTAGGAAAAAATGTCCTCAGACCTTTAGGGACGGATGCACAGGGACAAATGAGACAATCAGAATAGGTACAGTGGGTGAGGGGCTGGCTTAAAGATCCTAAGATGTGGCGTTCCCATCGTGGCCCAGAGGAAATGAATCCGACTAGGAACCATGAGGTTGCGGGTTCGATCCCTGACCTGGCTCACTGGGTTAAGGAACTGGCGTTCCGTGAGCTGTGGTGTAGGTTGCAGACGCGGCTCGGATCCCGCGTTGCTGTGGCTGTGGCGAAGGCCGGCGGCTACAGCTCCGATTCGACCCCTAGCCTGGCAATCTCCATGTGCCGCAGGTGCAGCCCTAAAAAACAAACGAACAAAAAAGATCCTAAGATGCAAGGTTTGGGGAGTTCCCTTGGCATGCAGTGGATGAAGGATCTGCTTATCACTTATTTGATTTTCACTGCAGCAGCTCGGGTTGCTGCTGCGACACAGATTCCATCCCTGCCCAGGAACTTGCACATGAACAAAGCACACAGTCCTCCCCCACCCCCCCGTGGGGAAGGCAGGTGCTTTACAGAGCTATGGTGAGGGGCGTGCGTGAGAAATTCAATTGAATTGAGAAAACACAGGACGGGTCTTGCAAGACATGGACCTTTTTTTTTTCCTCTTGTTAGGGCTACACCTACAGCATATGCCACAGCCACAGTAACGCGGGATCTGAGCGGTGCTTCTAAGACCTACACCACAGCTCACAGCAAGCCCAGGGATCAAACCTGCGTCCTCATGGATACTAGTCAGACTTGTTTCTGCTGAACTCCGGAAATGGGCCTCTTAAGACCAAGGATTGAAATCTTGAGAAGAGCTTTAATCTAAGGCCTGGGGCGGGTGAATGCACAGGTGTGGTGAGTTGGGGTGCAGGAAGACGTGTTGGGCGCTCAGGCAAGAAAGGCAACTAGAAGCGTATGATGGTCAGTTTTATGTACCAATTTGTCTAGGCTGTCGTCTCCCGTATTCGATAAACACCAATTTGGGAAGGTCTTTTGTGGATGTGCTTTACATTCATAATGGTTGTCCTTTTTTTTTTTTAGGGCATATGGAGGTTCCCAGGCTAGGGGTCGAGTTGGAGCTGCAGCCTCTGGCCTACACCACAGCCACAGCAACGGCAGATCTGAGCCGCGTCTGTGACCCACGCCACAGCTCACGGCAGTGCTGCATCCTTAACCCAGTGAACGAGGCTAGGGATCAAACCTGCATCCTCATGGATACTAGTCAGATTCGTTTCCACTGAGCCAAGACAGGAATTCCAATGGCTGTCTTTAAGTCGAGAAGATTTTCCTAGACAATTTGGGTGGATCTGATTCAATCAGTTGGAGGATCTTAAGAGCAGAACTGAAGTTTCCCTGAGGAAAAAGGAATTCCACTGGGGGAGTTCCAGACTGTTCTACCGGATGGCCTGCGCACAGATTGCAGACTTGCCTAGCCAGCTCTCACAACGGTAATAAGCCAGTTCTTTACAAGAAATCCTTTAATATCCATCCACCTCCTACTGGCTCTCTTTGGTTAACCCTGACCTACACAAAGCCAGATTGTAGAGGGCTTTACATGCTAGTTTCAGGGTGCTAAGGACAAAGGGCTAGAGTCCTGATCCCCAAGCTAGAGAGAAAGGGAGGGGAAGGAGCACATATTACTTTGTTCTAGAAAAGGCCGAGAAATGCCCTCTTGACCGTTTTTCGTATTTCCAGCTAACTCCAAAGCTCAGGACCACTGGGAGAATTTTATAAGCAGCCGCCTCCTTGGAAGGGCCCCCTCCTCCCCCTCCCCCAGGGGCAGGTCTGGTCTCACCTCCCTCTGAGATTCCAAACATTACCGAAGGCTCTAAATTCATCCATTTTTTTTTCAGTCATTTCTTCCGCAGGCATTTCTTGGGCAGCAACTATAGGCAAAAATACAGAGCTCAGGAGTTCCCATCATGGCTCAGCGGTAATGAACCTGACTAGTATCCATGAGGAGATGGGTTCGATCCCTGGCCTTGCTCAGTGGGTTAAGGATCTGGCGTTGCCATGAGCTGTGGTGTAGGTCGCAGATGCAGCTCAGACCTGGTGTTGCTGTGGCTGTGGTGCAGGCCAGCAGCTGTAGCTCCAAATTGACCCCCTAGCCTGGGAACCTCCATATGCCACAGGTGCAGCCCTAAAAAGCAAAAAAAAAAAAAAAAAAAAAAAAAAAAAAAAGATTTGCCAGGACGCTTTAGATGCATTTAATTTCCCTAGGGTTGCTGTGAGTTGGTTTCCAGTGAATGTAGGCTTTACGGTACAAGGTCAGTATCCCAGGGAGCTCAAATCATCTGGGGATTTAAGAGATTCGAGATTACTGCTCCCCTTGACAGAAGGGGATTAGATGAAAGCCGCAAGGCCAAGCGAGCCCTGTGATTTGTTCAAGTGGTTAATTTTAGGAACTTGGGAATTCTCCCAGTTTAATTACTGACCTGGGGAATATTTGGGTGATGCTAGAAGCACTTGCCTTTTCCTAAAAAAAAAAAAATTAAAGAATGTAAATAAAAGGTGCTGTTTTTTTTTTTTCCAGGGCTGCACACTTAGTATATGGAAGTTCCCAGGCTAGGAGTCCAATCGGAGCTGTAGCTGCCGACCTACACCACAGCCACAGCAATGCGGGGTCTGAGCCGCGTCTGGAATCTACATCACAGATCAATACAACACCAGATCCCTGACCCACTGAGCGAGACCGGGGATCGAACCCTCATCCTCATGGATACTAGCCAGATTCATTTCCACTGTGCCACATTGGGAACTCTAAAAAGGTGTTTTTTAAGCTTAATTGGCCCTCTTGTTCAACCCACTCCTTTTATAGCAAGAAACATACTCAGAGAAGGGAAGTGAACGCCCAAGGTCACACAGCTAGTTCTTGGAAGAGCTGCAAGTAGAACCCAAATTTCCTGGCTGCTGGTGCAGGGTGTTTGCTCACAGCCAAGCTAGCGTGGGCTCAGGGCTGGAGAAACTGCCAGTTAGATAGAAGCCTCTTCTGTCGTTCAGCAGGGGGAAAATCTGTCCATTTTCAAGTCGGTTCTTTGAATTTTTCCAGGTCCCTGGAGGCATTGTACGTTTCCAGGTTAGGAAAGGAGCGGGGCTGACTGTCCTTGTCTTGATTTTCTACCAATTCCCCTGTCCTTGGGAGCCAAGAGTCAGGCCATTGCCATATAACACCTTTTTTTTTTTTTTTTTAGGGCTGAACCCGCAGCATATGGAAGCTCCCAGGATAGGGGCTGAATCAGAGCTACAGCCGCCTGCTTATGCCACAGCCACAGCAACATGGGATCCGAGCTGTGTCTTTGACCTACACCACAGCTCACGGCAATATGGACCCTTAACCCATTGATCAAGGCCAGGGATTGAACCCACATCCTCATGGATACTAGTGGGATTCGTTTCTGCTGCACCATAATGGGAACTCCAACTTGTGTTCCTTTTTTTTTGCCTACAAATCACACTAGGAAGCGGGAGTCGTAGTTATACCTTCAAGAAGTTGCAAACGGGGAGTTCCCTTCGTGGCTCAGTGGTTAATGAATCCGACTAAGAACCATGAGGTT
>PVHT020000015.1:17113350-17167626 GCA_004024745.2 Catagonus wagneri | reverse complement strand
AAAAAAAAAAAAAAAAGAAGCCACAAACAGCTTGCCCATACTGCAGATTTATCTTCAAATTTATTGAAGGTAGGCAAGGAAAGATGTGCTTTTTCGTTTACAAGTGGGTAGGCTGAGGGATTGAGGGATTAGGGTTCTAGAGAAGGCAAAGAGAAGGCTGTTTACCTCAGTGGCTTGGATCCTCCCCACTGGCATAATCCCATAACTGAGAGAAGGGATTTCCAACAGCCTCGTTACCAAGGTCACAAGGCAAGCATACCAATTAAAATATCAGATTCATCGCATCCTGCATTGGCTATGACTATATCTAACTTTGCAGGAAGCCTGAAGGCACAGCATTAATTGTGTTATGTGTTGATCAGATGGCTCACAACCAAACGCATGTCCACAACACCAGTTTCTACTGGGAGGGGAGGAAGAGGAGGAAGAGGCCCTGAAGTGGGAGCAGGCCTAGACGGCTATTACCATGCAGAGGTACTGAGAAGTCAGCAGCATGCTTGCAGGCCCAGGACATCCTGGTGAGAATTGAGTAGGCAGGGAATCAGCGGGTGGGAACCGAAGCCAGTTTTGCCTTCTAAGCCGTCTTGCCATGATCCTGGGAGCTGAATTGCCCTCCCCTTCCCTGCCCGCGTGGGTCTTTGAAAATTATTTCTTGGGAGTTCCCTGGCGGTCTAGGGGTTAGGATTTGGTACTTTCACTGCTGCAGCCCGGATTCAATCCCTGGTCTGGGAACTGAGGTCCCACAACAAGTTGCTGCATGCTATAGCCAAAAAACAAAACAAAACAAAACTACCAAAAAAAGTCGTTTCTCCTGTTGCCTTTGGCACACTACCATAGGTTAGCAAAACACTAGGGTGGGAGTGGGACACAAGAACTAAACACTGGGTGCAGAAGCTAGAAGTTGATGCTGTCCCTGAGAAGCTGGCTAAGAGTTGGGCACTGAGAGTTGTTTCCTGTGAGCTAAGCCTAAATGTTGAAGAAAAATGAGAAGATCAAGCCTCCTTCAATCATAGCTGCTTGCAGCGGGGAGGATGAGAATGAAGAAATGAGAGAACAGTGACAGAGAAACAAGATGGGGTATTGGGCAGAGGCCAGGAAGGGTCTTGGATCCACCTGTGTCCACCCCAGGACGGGGGCCTCTAATGAAGTAACAGGAGGTGGGCTTCCCAGTTTCTTTCTTTCCCTTTTTTTTTTTGTGTGTGTGTCTTTTGTCTTTTTAGGGCCGCATATAGAGGTTCCCAGGCTAGTGGTCCACTCGGAGCTGTAACCGCCGGCCTACACCACAGCCACAGCAACGCAGGATACCAGCTGTGTCTGCAACCTACCCCACAGCTCACAGCAACTTAAGCTACTGAGCGAGGCCAGGGATCGAACCTGCAACCTCATGGTTCCTAGCCGGATTCGTTTCCGCTGCACCACAACGGGAACTCCAGGGCTTCCCAATTTCAAAAGAGAGGCCCAAGAGGAAGAAAGCCTCATGTATGCCTTTTTGAGGGGGAAGATGGTTTCAACTGAAAATAATGGATATTTGAAGGACATAGGCATCCAATTTTCTACTGCCAGGCTCTCGGTGCAAGCTTAATTAGTTTCTCTGGACCGGCTGCAAACAGGGCTGTTCAATTCGCACTTGTTAAGCTTATACAGCTATAGGACCCGGGATTTTTATAGCTGTTTTTTTCAGCACCACCTCATTAATTCTCTGAGCCGCGGAAGGAGGCTGAAGACTCAGTCATCTTCATTTTAGAGAAGAGACCCCAAAGAGGTGAAATGACTTGTACCCCATCAGATGGCAAGTCAGCAGCTGGGCTGAAAATAGAACCGAGCCCTGCTTCTGGGGGGGATCGTCGCCCACAGGGCCTCCCTGTTTCACTTGCTCGGTGCAGATGCAGAAATCTCGGCTTGCACAGAATCTGGCTCCCCTCTGTCTGTACCCGGCTGACCCTGTGCTAATGTGTGTAAGAGGCAACACTGGAACCAAGAACGGGGCTTTGGGAGTTCCCGTCGTGGCTCAGCAGAAACGAATCCGACTAGGAACCATCAGGATGCGGGTTCGATCCCTGGCCTCGCTCAGTGGGTTAAGGATCTGGCGTTGCCGTGAGCTGTGTTGTAAGTTGCAAACGCAGCTCGGATCCCACGTTGCTGTGGCTATGGCGTAGGCCGGCGACTACAGCTCTGATTCAACCCCTAGCCTGGGAACCTTCACATGCTGCGGGTGCAGCCCTAAAAAATGACAAAAAAAAAAGAAGAAGAAGGGGGTTTTGATAAAGCTGCCCCATCTCCCCCCAGAGTCCCTTCCTGCCACCCTGTCATGCCAGGTCCCTTATTCCCGAAGGAGTGCCTGACCCCCAGTTGGGCCCAGATGCCCAGAGACAGGCCAGTCCTGGACGTCCTGCCCTTGGGGCCCACACCACCAGTTAGTTTGTCTGATGGCCCCCGAGCATGTCCAGCATTTCCACCAAAGCTGGGGTAGGGAGAGTGAACCTGGATGCTCGGAACGTGGGCATGGGAATGAGGCCAGAAGTATCAGGCACGAGCATCAAGTGTCTTTGAAATATTTTTTCTCCATGGGGCATGCGACGTCTGCATTCTTCTCCATATTTTTTACATAAAAACATGGAAGATAGTGTTTGTGTAATATTTGCCTCCCAAGTGTTTGAGAAAAATGCAGATATATCAGGAGTATGGATCATGGTCCTGGGAGACTCAGACCCTGATTTGAGGAACACAGGGCATGCCCTTATTTCGATGGTGGTTTTTTTTTTTTTTTTTTTTTTTTTGCTTTTTATGGCCACATCTGCAGCATATGGAAGTTCCCAGGCTAGGGGGTCCAGTCAGAGCTGTAAGCCACTTACTACGCCACAGCCACAGCAACACCAGGTCTGAGCTGCATCTGAGACCTACACCACAGCTTGTGGCAACACTGGATCCTTAACCCACTGAGCGATGCCAGGGATCGCACCCACCATCTCATGGTTCCTAGTCGGATTTGTTTCCGCTGTGCCATGATGGGAACCCCACAATGGGAGCTCTTGATGGTGGCTTTTTGAACACAACAGCTCTACCCCCAAATTTTCATGCACAGATACCCCCTGGTTCCGAAAGGCACTAGGCAGCCTGGGGAAGAGAGGTGGGGGAGGGGCAGTTGGGCTGTAACCCACCACCAGTTACCCACACGCTGCCTGTACCCCGAGCAACAGTTACAGGCCATCTTCTGATGAGGGTGGCTGCATCCAGGCCTGTTTTCATGGGAACAGCTTCACAGGTGGCACTGGGCAGAGTACGGCAGGGTAGCAGGTGAAAGCCTGGCCTGGGTTTCGAAAACCACTGGCTTACCACTTATCAGCTGTGTGACCTCAGGATAGTGACTTAACCTCTCTGGGCTTCGGTTTTCTCCTAAGGAAAGGGGATATGCTCATAGTATCTATCAAAGGACTGTTATGGAGATTAATGAGATCATGCGTGTAAAATACCTAACACAGTGTCTAGCATATGGTAAGTGGTCACACACAGTTGTGTGTGCACTTTTAAAGGCAGGGTCAAGTTTTGTGTGTGGTGGAAGGCTCCCAACATACTACGGATACATATCCCTTTCAGCCAAAGCCATGAATGTAAGAATGAGGAGTCAGGAGTTCCCGCTGTGGTGCAATGGGATTGGCAGCATCTCTGCAGCACCAGGACGCAGGTTCGATCCCCAGCTTGGCACATCAGGTTAAGGATCTGATGTTGCCGCGGCTGTGGCGTAGGTAGTACCTGATTCCTGGCCTGGGGTCTCCATATGCCGCAAGTTGGCCGAAAAGGAAAAAAAAAAAGAATGAGGAGCCAACACACAGAAGGAAGGACAGACCTCACAGACGGAGGGCAGGGTGGACGTCACAGAGGAAGGACAGGGCAGCTCAGACTGAGCTTGTAGGGAAGTAGCAGGTAGGTCCAGAACCTGTAGCTGGAAACATCATCAGCGAGGGCACCAGAAGATGTCGCCCTGATGCTGGGAGCATGGGCGGCACCCAAGGACTTGGTGTAAGGGTGCATGGTCATGGGTGGGAAGCAGCTGCTAGAATCCGGACGAGAAACAAGCGTTTCTGTCCCTGTGAGAAGGCGGGCTCATAATTCCCACTTAACACTTCCAGTTGGTCAGGGTGCTGGAACCAAGAGATCTCCTCACCCCAGAATCTGGAATATTTTCCTCCGGCTGGAAACTGAACCCCCAGGGCATGTCCTCCCAGTCTACGGGTTCTGGCTGTGGCAAGTCCTTCCAACTCATTGCTGATGGAATTGTCTATTATCCACGGTGCCTTGACAACAGCTTGGAAAAAATGTGACGGTGCCAGCACCGTGGGCATCCTGGGCCCACGCCAATAGCACAAACTCATTTTCCTTTAATTGACTGAAGTCGGAAAGGCAGGAGTCAGGCTCTGGGGACTCGTGTCAGGTATGCGAAGGCTGGAGGGCGTCAGCTTCAGGCTCCGGCTCAGGCTGAAGCTGGTGAGAAAGACGGTGGCAGAAAGATCTCGCCCCACCCCACCACTCGTTCTCCTGGCTACTGTGGAGACGGCCTTGCATCCACAGAAAACAAACCCATCGATCACCCCAGGGGAGTTTGTGACGCTTTTGCTTTTGCTTTTTTGCTTTTTAGGGCCGCACCCGCGGCATATGGAGGTTCCCAGGCTAGGGGTCTAACAGGAGCTGGAGCTGCCGGCCTTCGCCACAGCCACAGCAACGTGGGATCTGAGCCGCGTCTGTGACCTACACCACAGCTCAGGGCAACGCCGGATCCTTAACCCACAGATGGAGGCTGGGGATAGAGACACATCCTCATGGATACTAGTCAGATTAGTTTCTGCTGCGCCACAATGGGAACTCCATTGTGAAGCTTTTGGAAAGTAATTGGTGAAACTCAGCTTAGTCTGTGGGACGCTGGATGATTGACTTATCTTTGATAGGAGGACGCCACGCTGCCTGGCTTCGTCCAACAGCACTGACCTGGATTAGCCATTTCCAGAGGAGAGAGGCCCCTTTTCATGAGGTCCAGAGGTCTAGGAAGGCTCTCAACACTCATTCTTTCAACAAATATTTACTGCAGACCTACTATGTGCCGGATACTGTGTGGGTGGGTGCCCAGCACAGAGAACCAAGTAAGAAAGTTTTCTTTTCTTTTCTTTTTTCTTTCTTTTTTTTCACTTTTTAGGGCCACCCCCCTCGGTATATGGAGGTTCCCAGGCTAGGGGTCTAATCAGAGCTGTAGCTGCCGGCCTACACCACAGCCACAGAAACCCAGGATCCGAGCCGCGTCTGCAACCTACACCACAGCTCACAGCAACGCCAGATCCTTAACCCACTGAGCGAGGCCAGGGATCGAACCCACATCTTCATGGGTGCTAATCAGATTCATTTCCTCCGAGCCACGACGGGAACTCCAAGAGCAGACACTTTTTTTTTTCTTTCAGTTTTAGCCGCCCTCGGCATATGGAGTCCCCAGGCCAGGGATCAGATCCCAGCCGCAGTCATGACCTAAGCCGTAGCTGTGGCAGTGTTAGATCCTTAACCCATTGTTCCTGGCTAGGGATCGAACCTGCGACCCAGCACTCCCAAGACGCCACCGATCCCACTGGGCCACAGCAGCAGCAACTCCGAGAATGCCTTCTGACTAGAAGGAGCTACCAGTGTGGGGCAGGAGCCCGTTTCTGGACTGACTTCCAGAGTCCAAACCTCGATGTTGCAGGACAAGAGCCCCGGCAGGCAGTTCTCCAAAGAGCTCTTCCACCAGGGCTAGGCCTGTCACTTCTGGTGGCTTCCTACACACAGAGCCACCCAGCCTGATTGGGCTGTCTCTGGCTCCTTTTCCAGGTTTGGCTTTCAAACTGCTTTAGCTACGACCTTTGCAAACATGAGAAAAAGCACCTGTGCCCAAGCTTTGGGAGGACGTGACTCATCAGGGATACTACATAGGGTTGTCGTTTGTACACCTGGCCAACGAAGCAAGTGGGGCTGAAATTACCAAGCCGTGTGCCCGTGGGGCTGCCATCACCCAGAGGACTTTTTTTGTGGGGGCTTTGTTTTTTTCTCTAAATTGTCGTGGTGGGCAGGTACCACAGGGAGAAGCTTCGTTGGCACAAAGGCATCTCAGAGGCTAGTGGGGGTCCGTGACTACCAGCAGGAAACAGGTCGGGAGAAAGAGAATCACTGCCCACCATTAGGTAACTCTCTGAAAAGCCAGAGAAGTCAGCCCTGCTTGGGGTCCTATGGAAACAACCCCTCCCGCCAAGAAATTGCCAGAGGCCCATTGCCAGGGACTGGCTAGCTTGAGCACCAGGCAGCCAGGCTTCGTTCCTAGGTGACTGGTACCTTTCAGAAGAAGCCCCATTTCCCAATGTGACTTGAGAGTTGACAAAAATCCCTATCTCCCAACCCCCAGGCCCTCCAATGTTCAGATTAGAGCACTCTGTACTTCTGTGCCCATCCCCCACTTCAGCTCTGCGGTCACAGCCATGGTGAGCTGATGAGCCAAAGGCATCAGGGTCAAGAGAAAGGTGTAGATAGTCTCCAACTCCCGTGACCAATGAGACACCTTTTTTTTTTTGTCTTTTTAGGGCCGTACCCACAGCATATGGAAGTTCCCAGGCTAGGGGTCGAATCGGAGCAGCAACTGCATGCCTACGCTGCAGCCAAAGCAAGGCATCTGAGCTGTGACCTACCCCAGAATCAACAGATGAGCCCTGGCGCAATGCCAGATCCTTAACCCACTAAGCGAGGCCAGGGAGCGAACCTGCGTCTTCATGGATACCGGTTCGTTACTGTTGCGCCACAATGGGAACTCCAAGAAACACTTTTTTTTTTTGTCTTTTCTAAGGCCGCACATGCGGCATATGGAGGTTCCCAGGCTAGGGGTCTAACAGGAGCTGTAGCCGCCAGCCTACACCACAGCCACAGCAACGCGGGATCCGAGCCGCGTCTGCGACCTACATCACAGCTCACGGCAACGCTGGATCCTTAACCCACTGAGCGAGGCCAGGGATCAAACCTGCAACCTCCTGGTTCCTAGTCGGATTCGTTTCCGCTGCGCCACGATGGGAACTCCCAAGAAACACTTCTAAGAGGAGCAAGGGGAGGTGGGAGGAGCAGGGGCCTCAGCTCTCCTCGAGCACCGGGGCCCCGAGCCCCCAGGGGAGCAGTCAGAGGACTGCTGGCAGCCAACAAATTCAAGGACACAAGGACATCCACAAAGAGGCACAGCCAAGACTTATTGGGATAGTAAGATGAATAGATTTAATCATTCTTGTTTGAAAAACAAGACATAAATTAGTGTATATATATATATATATAGAATTTATATATTTTATGTAGTATATATACTATATACAGACATTAGAAAATGTGTCCTCTCGGTGAGGCTGAGGGAGAGGTGAAGGATGGCGGTGGAATGAGTGACACAGGCGGGGTCACCTGAGCGGTGATGGGGCAGGATCCAGGGGTTGGGAAGACGAGGAAGAGCACGGCAGCCCGCGGGCTGGCGGTGGTCACGGGGTTAAGGGTTCCCCACTGGCTGCATCTCTGGCCCATTCAACACTTGGTCCTGTGGGAGGAGAGGCTAGGAAGCTGGGTGGGGGCGGGTGTGGGTGTGGCTGGGGCTGGCTTCTGCAGAAGGAGCTCCCCTCATCCTTGATCGCACCGGGGTGGGGGGGTGCGGAGGGGGGGACCAAGGACGGGTGGGGGTTAAGCACAGTGTACATCTTTATAAAACTCACATAAGAATGGGTGGTGTCACACGGGCCTCTCACGGAGCCATGAAAGAGAGGCAGACACAGGGCTGAAGCATGTGGGACACGGGGTGGGTATGGAGGGGTGGACGAGGATCAATCTATACAGAAGTAACATTGGCTTTCTTTGTTCCCTACAGTGGGACACTTAGTAGGGACTCCGTGTCTTCACTCCCAGGAACGTCGTAGGGGCGGGGGGACGATGACGGCTGCAGATGTGCGTCAAAGAGGATGCTACACACTGTGAACTCCTTTCCAGATGACTCCGAGGAGAGACAAACAGAGAGAGAGAGAGAGAGAGAGGTGCAGGACTGCACCGGGTAAGGCGCTCAGCTTTTCTTAGAGACACAAATCCACAGGGTCAATACACAGCCAAAAGCGTATACTCAGGATTAACATATCACGCTAGCTTCCAGAAGTTTAAGATATAGTCATCAACACCCCCCACCCCGACCCCCTTCCCCCCCCCCCCCACCCCCCACCCCCAATCTGTAAGCTAAGTCGGACTCCTAAGGACAGTCTGTCTGGTAGAGAGATGTTGAGACGAGCCACACGCCGGCAGCGACAGCCCCTGCGCTGGGCCGGGCTGGGCCAGGCGGGCTCTGGGGCCTGCGCTGGGTCTCCCCAGGGCGGATGGGTTCACCAGGTACCTTACCCAGAACGAGTGGGGTGATCCCGGAGGCTTGCTCCCTAGTGGACTGAGCCGCCCTGCCTCTCGATGAGAGGCAGGGTACTTTGGGGATGGCTGGTGTGCAGCTACTGCGCCTGGGGGCGAGCGCTCCCGAGGCTGCCGGCCGATCTATCGGGCCGGCCACGGAACAGCCCCCCGCGTGGCTGTTTTCTGTGGATCTACCACCTGGGGCCCAGGACCCTCTTGGGGTGGCTCCGGGCCTGAGCGAGCGTGAGCCCAGGGTGGGCGGGCACATCGGGGCCGAGCGCCCTCTCCCCTCCGCTCGCTCGGCACCTGCTCCCTGGAGAGGAACGCATAGATGCCAGGAGGCGCACAAGGCCCATAGGCCTCCCGTTTCAGGCCGATCTCCCTCCGGTCCTGGAGAAGAGACTACAGCTCTGCGGCGGGCGTGGTGACAGGGCGGGGCGGGGCGGGGCGGGCGGGGGGGGGGGCCCTTGGCCCTCACAGTGACACCCAGAGGCTAGGGAAGGGGCGAGGATACCCAGGATGGCAGCTGCCTGGCGCCCTCAGGGACAGCCTCAATCCAGGGAGCTGTCACTCCCTGGAGACTGAAGGCTTCTGGGACCCTGACTGGCCCAGCAGACACAGACACTCACCACGAGATGCAAAGACCACAAAGCTCAAACCTGGGGCCGTGGTTGGGGAGGACGGGGGCCGGCCTGGGCAGATGCCCTACTTAATAAGGGTTTTTAAGGAGCGGGTGAATGTGCTCATAACAGTCGCCGAAGTTGGGGAGCCTGGCGGGTGCCCCGCGGCTGCCCCGACAGCTGCTGCTGCCTGCGGTTGCTGTTGCTGCTGCTGCTGCTGCTGTTGCTGGTTAAGGTTCCGGGCGGTGGATTCCTCGGCCGCACGCAGCAGGAAGGTGTAGTTCCTTACCACCTCTTCCACCTTGGCCAGCAGCTCCTGGCGCTGCGCCTCGGAGCGCACGATGAACACCAGCCGCACGAAGGTCTCGATGAGGCTGCTCAGCACCTGGAAGCTGCCCGTGATTGCCGCCAGCATGTGAGTGGGGCTCTTGTCCACATTGGCCACGCGGCGACAGGAGGCCCGGAGCTCCTTGAACTTGAGAGCCAGCTCGAACTTGTACTCGGAGATCTGGGAGACGTAGGGCTTGGGGGCCCGGGCCTCCGGGCTGGCCACGCACTGCCGCAGGACCGTCAGCAGCTCGTTGGTGTCCAGCCGGGCGGCCAGGAAGCCATCGGGCAGGCCGTAGGCATGGGCCCGCAGGGCATTGATCTTGGCCAGGCTCCCCTCGAAGGTGGACGCCCTCAGGTCGATCTCCTGGGTGCGGGAGGCCTCCGGGCTGCTGCTGCTGCAGGTGGCGGCATCCAGCACCTGCAGGGTCCTGCTCACCACGGGCACCACCTGCTCGTCCAGCTTCATGCCGGGCAGGATCTTCATGGGGATGGAGTAGGAGAGCTCATCCTTGCCGTCGCTGGCGTCGTCTGCCATGTCGCACTTGCGGTAGTAGAAGCAGTAGCGGATGGAGCAGCACTTGCCGCTCTCACTGTCCTCGTCCAGCTCGGCGGGCTTCCGGTACACCTCTTCCGGCAGAGAGAACACGGCCATCTGCCTGGGGCCTTTGCTCTCAGGGGCCACGTGGACGTAGGAGGGGTCCCCCAGGGTGGGTGACTCGAGCGACTTGCTTTTGGGACCCACGCCCAGGGGGAGGCCTGCCTCTACCTCCTTGGCTTCCCTGGGCAGCATGCCCAGGGCTGGGTGCGGATAGATGTCCGAGGTCAGCGAGGCCCTGTCGCCCTGGTCCAGCTCACTGACGCTGTAGCGCCGCATCAGTTTCCTGTAGTTGGGAGCTCCCAGACACTCGCCCCCCGAGGCACACGTGGTCAGGCACGAAACGCCGCTCTCAGGGTCCGATCGGCACTCTCGGGATTCCAGGCTGGTGGAGCGGATGCGCCGGACACCGGTGGGGCTGCCGAGGCTCAAGCCTGGGCCGGCCTCTGGCTGCCTCTGGGTAGGGGGGACCCTGTCCCTGTCCCTCTCCCTCCCCCGGAGACCGGGCACCGGCGTCTGGGGGGCCTGAGGCCGGCCCCCCCGGCACATGCGCTTGCAGTCGCAGCTGCGCCTCTGCTCACGGGACATGCCAGGCCCTTGCTGCACGGGGCTGCTGCGGAGCTGGCAGCTGCAGCGACCTGGCGCCGGGGGTTGCAGGTACTCAGCGCCTGGCAGCTCGCCCTGGCTTGGTGGCTTGAGAAGTTCCTCGAGGAACTCCAGCTCATACTGCTTCACCTTCTGCAGCTGGGCCTGGCGCTCATCAGTCTCCTTCTTCTGGCGGGTCGGGAAGGTGGCAGAGAATAAATTGCGGAGCCGGAAAGGCCCCCGGGTTGATTTGGGCTTGGTGGGGCCCTCGGAGGCCGAGTGGGCTCCATCCAGGGTCGTTTCGATCTTCCTGGAGGGCATGGTGCTCACCTGCCGGCTGGTGGCCTGAGGCCTCAGTGGGCTGTGGCCTCGCGCCTGGCAGTTGGGGCTCTGGCCTCGAGACTGGCTGCTGGGGCTGTGGCCTCGCCCCTGGCAGCTGGGGCTCTGCAGAACCATGGGGTAGCCGGCTCGGGGGACCAGGCTGGTCTCCTCAAGCTTGCTGCTCTGGAGGGTGCTCTCCAGCGGCCCCTTCTCTCCCTGGCCGGAGGCGGTGCCCTGCTTGTACAGGGACAGCTTAGCGCCGTCGGGCCCGCCCCTGCCTGCTGCCTCCCCTGTGCCTTGCTTGCCCACTGACTCTCGACTCGCTCGAGAAAGATAGCTTTTGGGAGGGAAACTTTGAACAGGCAGCCTGTCCTCTTGCAGGGAGAGGTGTAGGCTATCAGCTCGGCTGCCTGTGGGTGCTCTGGAGCCGGAAGGGACCTCTGGGCTCAGCCGCTGCTGAGAATTCCGGGAGGTGTCTGGGACGTTCATTTTGAGCTTAAGATTCTTATTGACACCGCCGCTCATCATGCTCACTTCTGGCCTCCCCATGCTGGCCTCCAGCCTTCTCTCCGCGCTGCTCGGCGGATTCCCCAAGGCCCTGCCAGGGGCGGGTAGACCCTTAGTGTGAACCACTTGCTGTAGGGCGGCCGAGATGATGGCTGGGGTCACGCTGCCCTTGGGGTCCAGGATAAGCTTCGGGCTCAACCTGACCTCCTTGGGCAGGCTCTCCCTTAGCTCAGAGACCTGCTCTTCACTGAGGGACGGTGTGGCTGCCCTCAGTGACATCTCTAGGCCTGCCCTAGTGTGACCAGGGCCTTTGTCCTCAGGAACTGGGGACAGTAGGCTCAGATTCTTCTGCTCGCTCAGCTGCGGGGACAGCGCTGGGTGCACGGCCAGGGCGTAGGTTCGCTCACGCTGGGGCTGGACCTCCGATGGGGGCAGCTTCCTCCGAGCGCCAGGGGGGCCAGGACTCTGGCCTGTGACAGCTGGCTGGAGGGACGGGTTGGGATCCGGGCGCCCGAGAGAGTAAGGGGCCGTGAGAACAGCCTGGGCTGCGCAGCTCTGGATCCGGAAGGGCAGGTCCTTGCGGGCCAGGAGACTGTCCTTGTTGAGGTGCTGGGCCAGGAAGTAGGTCGTATTCTGGTGCTGCTTCATGGCTGACATCATTTCTGACATGTCTGTGAGCTCCGAAGAGTTGGTTTCGTGGCCCGAGTCCAGAGACGATTCAGGGGTGATTGTGGCCAGCACAATCAGACCTGGAGGAACAGGGACAGGGTTTGCAGCACTTACTCAGGTCAAGACCTTTACAACCATATCTAGAGTCTATGGCGATCAAGGTTACAGCGGTATGAGGAACCAAGTCAGGCCTGGGGGATGGGTACCGAGCGGGGGAGGGGGGGAGGATGGGAGGGGCGGGGACAAAGAGAGGCAAGCTGAGGGACTGGGTGTGAAGGGCCAGAGTCAAAAAAGCAGCGAAAAAGAAACAAAAGAGGCAGCGCGAAGATCTGGGCAGTTTGATGGCGAATTAACATGCAAATCACATGCAAAACAACATGCTAATCATCACTATTTTTAGATTCAGCAGCTAGGAGATTTTTGTTTAATTGTCCTGAAGAGAGCTGGCAAAGAGAGCACTCCATCTCTCTCTGGCCCTCCTCATCTGGCCAGGCTTGCCTACAGTCCCTGCAGCTGAGGCCATTTAGCTGAACTTGGCCTCTCACCGGGCGACCACATGGGCCTCTAGCCTGGGAGCAGCTAGTGTTTGGAGCTCCAGACTCTGAGCGAAGAGAAACCCCAGGCCTGGGGGCTGAACACATGCGGGCTGCGCGACCCCAAGGACGCTCTCACGTACAGAAAAGGCGGGGCTTCTTACTCTCCCTGGTCAGCCAGGCTCCCTCTGACCCCAATCTCTTCACCCTCTCTGTCCGCACTGCCCCTCGCCTCACCTGCTTTCTCATAGGCCTTCTTCCTCCCTGTTCCTTTTCTGTCGCTATATCCTCTTCGTTTGAAGGCAGATGCGTATGGAAGGATGTATGTGTGATTATGGGGACATGTGTGCTTGTCTCCAAGATAGACGTATGTGGGTCTGTGACAGGGAACAACATGCATGTTGTACGGTTTGCCCACTGCACGGTAAACAGTAGCTGCCACTCACTGAGTGTCCCCATATGTCCCTAGGCAGTGTTTGCGTGCTTGGCACGAATGATCTCATTTAATCCTCAGAAAACCCCTATGGGATAGGACTATCGTTCTCAAATCCATTTCGGATGACAAAAATGAGGCTCAGAGAGGGTTAGGTGCCTTGCCAAAGCAAAGGTGACACTGAAAGTGATGAAGAAGCCAGGACACGAGTGCATATGACTGAGAGGCAACGCTCTTAGGCGGGATAAAGGCCTCAGCCGGGCAGCGATGGTTCCTGGTACCCCTGATCCCAGGTCCCTAGGTGGTGAGTTGGCCGTTTTGTTTTTCTTCCAGTCATATGCATGCTGGAGGTTCTTTGCCTGTCGTCTATATCTCTGACAATTTGGCTTTGATTCTCCATCCTGGCCTGGCTCCGTAGCCGTCATGGCCCCAGTCCCCGGGGTCCGTCTGCAAGACTTTTTCCAAAGTGATGGTAGGGTGAGAGGCAGAGCTCTAGCGGGGGCTCTGAGGCAGATCGTTGCCCCCCGCGCCCTTCCCCGACCCTGTCTGAACTGCCTCTGGCCCGTCTACTGCCCTGACACACCACGGTGACTTTGACCTCTGCTTTGGAAGAAGAAATGGCACCCGCTGGCCCTGCTTGGCCAGGAGAAGGAAGGGGAGGCAAGAGGGAGGAGGGACGGGCTGTTACCTGCAGTCTGTGGGGGCGTGGGGTGTGGTCCATCCTCTGAGGCTGCCAGGGCTTCCAGAGCCTGCAGAGTGGACACCAGGGCATCATCTAGCTCCTGGGCATGATCTCGGACTGTCCGGGTCTGCACGCTGTCAATCAGTGTCACTGGAATCTCATCATACAGGAGCCCACGCAGGTGGCGGCCTTGCTCCTGGCTCTGGACGGCCCGGCGCTTGGGGTCATCCTCATCAGAGCTGTTGTCTCGGAAACCAGGAGGTGGGGCAGCAATGGCAGGCAGCAGCGAAGTGCTCTCGTCTTCCTCTTCTTCCTCCTCCTCACTCCCCGGGGGCGGGAGGGACATCAGGTCCACCATATTGTCACGGGAGGAGCCGGGCCTCCCGCCTTTGCGAGGGCCCAGCTGTTCCTGGAGTTTGGCTTTGCAAGAGTCACAGTAGAAATTCAGGGCTTCAGCCCCAAGGGAATTGTCCAGGGTATAGGACCGGGCCCTGCTGGCGCAAGGCTCATGGTCTAGGCTAGCTGCATCAAAGTCATCGGGGATCACATCGTAACCCTGGCCAGAGCTTTTGGACGTGGGATCCGACTTGGTCCGGGGCCTGGTCTCTTCAAAGAAGATTAAGTTCTCGTTGACATCGGTCCGGCTTTCCGGCTCCTTTCTTTGTTCCCGCATGTGGAGGTAGCAAAAGCTGACAAGCTCAGAGTCGGCAGGTGGGGGCGTGCAGCGGCTCGACTTCCTGGGACTGGTGCCCACGCTGCCCACATAACTACTCTCCTTTTTCCCCAGGTGGCCCCCAGTGACAGGGCGGTGGGCGCTGTGCATGTGATCTAAACCCAGAAAGAGAATCAACAGATGAGCCCTGGTGCTCAGCTCCCTTAGCATCTAGGGCCCGGGTCTCTGGTGCCCAGTTGCACGGCAGGTACCGAGAGGGAACACTGTCTGGCTGCTAGAGATGAGGGGAAGGGGCAGCTATGGTGCTGTTGACCCTGAAAGTAGAGGGAGCAGAACCGAATGGCCTGGGCTGCCAGTAGCCCCATCACCTTCTGAAACGGGGTAAGGCCTGGGAGGGTGAGGGTGAACACCTGGATATCTGGGCACAGCTGGACTCTTATGTGGGTATGTCAGGTCCGAGAGTCAGCTGTAAGCATACTTAAAAGAGGTGAGGTTCGTTTTATGTCTCCCTTGGAACTGTCCCTGTCCCAAACCCTACTCTCCTTCAGAGCCTCTCCAAGCCCTAGTACTCTGTTGCTCTGGTGTTTCGATTTCGGCTTTTGGCCGTGCCTACGGCAGGCATCCGGAAGCTCCTGGGCAAGGGATGGAACCCACACCACAGCAGTGACCTGAGCCACAGCAGTGACAACGCCGGATCTGTAACCCGCAGAACCACCAGGGAGCTTTGTTCTTGTGCTATTTAGGTTGGATCTCTTCTAGAAGAAGGAAATGAATCTAACCAGTTGGTAGAGCTTTAGTGGGAAAGTGTGAAACAGGCTAGGACCGTCCCAAGAGTGAGCGCTTTGAAGAGGACTGTTGAGGGAAGGACCCTAAATGAATGAGCTGTCCTAGTAGATTTCAGGGCATCTGGATGTGGAAAGCGTCTGAGACACATGCTGCCTATGTGGGGAGGGGAGCACTTTCGCAGTTCCTCGAACCATATGGCTTCTCTGTATTCACACGGCAGCCAGCAAAACGTTCTAGCCAACAGCTTATTTTTTTTTTCTTTTTATGGCCGCACCCGCGGCATAGGGAGGTTCCCAGGCTAGGGGTCTAATTGGAGCTGTAGCCGCTGGCTGACGCCACAGCCACAGCAACGCAGGATCCGAGCCGCGTCTGCAACCTACACCACAGCTCACGGCCACATGGGATCCTCAACCCACAGAGTGAGGCCAGGGATCAAACCCGCAACCTCATGGTTCCTAGTCGGATTTGTTAACCACTACGCCACGACGGGAACTCCTAGCCAACACCTTTCAATGATAGCGTGTGCATCTGAAAATGATCCATAGCCGATGCTATCTTTCTGAACGGCTTCTCTCTTTTAGTCTCTTTTGGGGGCCCCTCGCCCTGCAATCTGTGAGAATATGCTCGGACAATGCCAACTCCCTTTGCTAACAGCAGATGGACAGATGGCAAGCAAGCGCTGAATCCTCACAACAACCCACTGTCCCCATTTGATAGACACAGAAACTGATCCCTTCAGTTATGTGACACGCCCAAGGTCACATGAGGTATAAATGGCAGTCTGGATTGGAGTCCAGGTTTAACGGACTACAAAGCCCATGTTTTTAACCATTACCCCATAGTTCATCATGGTGGTCAGGATGCTGGAAAAAAAACCTTCCCAATGCCTTTCAAATTCCAGTGTGACAGGGTCAGTGTGTCAGCGTTGCTTTTCATGAGAGCTTACGACCATCACAAAAGCATGGTACTGTCACTTCACAATGGAGCCCCCAAAACACGTGACGCAAAAACTGAACTGAAAGGAGAAATACACAGTTTAATTGCAACAGTCAGAGACTTCAATACCCTACTTTCAAAAGTGGATACAACCACAAGGCAGAAGATCAACCAGGAAATAAAGGACTTGAACCACACTACAAAGCAACCAGTCCTAACGGAAATTTATAGAATATGTCACCTAACAGTAGCAGAATATCATTCTTCTTAAGTGCACCTGGTACATTCTGTAGGACAGACCAGACGTTAGGTCATAAAACAAACCTCAATAAATTTAAAAGGAATGAAATAATATATGTTTTTTGAGTACAACAGAACTAAATTAGAAATGAATACAAGAAGGAAATTTGGGAAACTCATATATATGTGGAAACTAAATAAAACATTCCTAAGTAACGAATGGGTCAAAGAAGAAATCACAAAGCAAATTTGAAAATACCTTGACACGAATGAAAATGAAGATAAAATATAAAATATACCAAAACTTACGAGATCTAGGTAATGTAGGGTTTAGAGGGAAAGTATAAACACCTGCATTTAAAAAGAAGACTTCATATCAATAACCTGAACTTCTACCTTACAAAACTTGAAAAAGAAGAGCATACTAATCCCAAAACAAGCAGAATGAAAGAAATAGTAACGTAGAGAGGTTAGAAAAATAGAGAAAAATCAATGAAACTCAAAGTTGGTTCTTTGAAAAGATCAATAATACTAACAAACCTTTAGCTGTAGAGACCAAGCGATAAAGAAGATTCAAGTTGCTAAAATCAGGAATGAAAGAAAGGACATTACTACTGACTCTACAGGCACGGAATCAATTATAAGGGGAATTTTCTTTTGTAAGTATTTTGAATAAGCTTATGCCAACAAATTAGATGACCTAAGATAAAAATGGATGGATTCCTGGAAATACACAAAACTGACTCAAGAAGATAGAAAATTTGGGATTTCCTGTTGTGGCTCAGCGGTAATGAACCTGACTGGTATCCATGAGGACGCAGGTTCGATCCCTGGCCTCGCTCAGTGAGTTAAGGATCCGGCGTTGCCCTGAGCTGTGGTGTAGGCTGCAGACGCGGCTCGGATCCCACGTTGTTATGGCTGTGCTATAGGCCAGTGGCTACAGTTCCGATTGGACCCCTAGCCTGGGAACCTCCATATGCCATGGGTGCGGCCCTAAAAAGACCAAAAAAAAAAAAAAAAAAAAAAAGATAGAAAATCTGAATAGGCCAATAACAGAAAGATAAATTGATTTAGTAATTAACTCTCCCCAAAGCAGTCTATCAATCAGTCAGGTCATTCGGTCAGCCCAGCCCAAATAGCTTCACTGATGAATTCTGTCAAATGCTCCAAGAGGCATTTGCACTAATTCTTCACAAACCCTTCCAAGAAATAGAAAAGGACTCTTTTTCAACTCATTTTATGACGTCAATATTACCAAAATCAGACAAAAACATCACAAGAAAACTACAGACTAATCTTTCTTATGACTATAGGTATAAAATACAATATAGCCCTTGAAAAAAATGCTAGCAGTCTGAATCCAGCAACATATACCAAGAATTACATATCATGATCAAGTCGAGTTATAACAAAAATGCAAGGTTGATTTAACATCCAAAAATCAATTAATGTAATACATCGTGTTAAGAGAATAAAGGACAAAAACTACATGATCACCGCAATAGAAAAAAGTCATTCGACAAAGTCCATCACCCTTTCACGATAAAACTCAACAAGCTAGAAATAGAAGGAAACTTCCTCAACATGATAAAAGGTTTTCTATGAAAAACCAAAGCTAACATTATACTTGATTGACAGACTGAAAGCTTTCCCCCTAAAATCAGGAAAAAGGCCAAGATTTTCACTTTCACCACTTCCATTCGACACCATACTTGGATTTCTAGCCAGGACAGTTAGACAGTAAAATCAAATACAGGCATCCAGCTTGGAAAGCAAGAAGTAAAACCAAATTTGTAGATGACTTGATCGTGTCTGCAGAAAACCCCAAGGAATCCTCCAATAAGCCATTAGAACTAATAAACAAGCTCAGTAAGGTTGTGGGATAAAAGCGTAATGTGCAAAAATCAATTGTATTTTTATGCACCAGCAACAAACAATCTGATAATAAAGTTAGGAAACAATTCTATTTGCAATAGCATTAAAAGACTAAAACACTTAGGTATAAATTTAATAAAAGAAGTGCAGGATGTGTATGCTGGAAACTACAAAACATCTGTGAAACTGAAATAGCTTTAAATAAATGGAAAGACACTATGTTCATGGACTGCAAGATTTAATATTGCAATACTTCCTGGGTTGATCTGTATTCAACACAGTGCCTTTCAGAATCCCAGCTGACTGACAAAACTGACAAGCTAATTCAAAAATTCACATGGAATCATGAGAGACCCAGAATAACCAAAACAATCTTAAAAAGAACAAGGTAGGAGGAATCATGCTTCCTGATTGCAAAACTTACTATGAAGCAATGATAATCAAAACTGTGGCACTGGCGTAAGGCTTAGACATATAGGTCATGTGGAAGAGAAGTGAGACTCCAGAAATAAACCCTCTTTTATGGTAAAATAGCCCAAGTTTTTCCTTTCTTTCCTTTTTTTTTGATCTTTTCAGGGCCACACCTGTGGCATATGGAGGTTCCCAGGCTAGGGGTTGAATCGGAGCTAGAGCTGCTGGCCTAAGTCACAGCCACAGCAACACCAGATCTAAGCCGTGTCTACGACCTACACTGCAGCTTGTGGCAACGTGGATCCCTTAACCCACAGAGAGGGGCCGAGGACTGAACCTGCATCCTCATGGATACTAGTCGGGTTCGTTACTGCTGAGCCACAACAGGAACTCCCTAAAACAGCCCAGTTTAAAAATGAGCAAAGCATCGTGTGAGAACAGAAAGAGAAGATGGATGTTTTTGAAGCAGAGTCCTCACCAGACACCTAATCTGCCAGTACAGTGATGTCAGATTTCCGGCCTCTAGGACTGTCATAAATTTTCATTGTTTATAAGCCAAAAAAATAAAACAAATTAAAACGAGCAAAGGATTTGAATAGATATCTCACCACAAGAAGATATACGAATGGCCAATAAGCTCATGCAGTAGCTACGATTATCATCCTCAGGGTGCAGAAGAGGAACGTGGGATTCAGTTTATGGAACCGCTCATGATCACACAGCGAGGATATGGGAGAGCAAGAGACTAGAACCCAAGTCTCTCTCACTTCAGCTCCCAAGCCCTTGCTGTTCACGGTGGACCTTATTGCCCCTCTAAGTACACAGTCAATGTAACTACATTGAGTGGGTTCAATTCAGGCTTTAGTGGCTGTATCTGGGGAACGCTGGGTCGGCCGGGGGAAGAGTGTGTAATGACCTTGGTGCCTTAGGTAAGAAGTGCTCTAAGGGAGCACTGAGCCAGGAGCGCGGCTCTCAGTCTCCACCCGCAGGCACTGTCCACAGGTCCCGGTCGCGCACCAGGTGTGAACTCCCTGTGACACAGCTGAACAATCAGCAGAGCCAGCCTGGCGAGGTGGCTCCTGGGAGCATGTCCAATAAGCAGGTGGTGACTTCTCTCAGACAAGGTCTGCAAGTTCAAAGGTGGCTCCTCTCCCCCGCAAGGTGGACACCAGGCTGTCAAGGCTGGGTGATGTACAGCCCATCGCTTGCTACTGTGATCTACAGATCTGAGGGGCAGCATGGGGCTGTGAGGAGAAAAAAATGCTCCTGGAAAAGCCCAAATCTGCTCCAGACAGAAGGTTAGAGATGCCAGTGAAGCCAGGTGCGGTAGGCTGATGGCTGGAACAGCACGCTTCCCATATTTTGAGTCTGCTGTAAATTGCTGATCAGCTTTCCCCAAGAGGGCTGCCCTAGTCTAGCCCCCTGTCCTCAGCCACTCGGAAGACTGATTTAACAGAGATGCTTGCAAAGAAATAGGATGGTGATCCAGCCGGAGTTATGCTAAAATATATACGATACGGGCGTGCATATGTGCGCGCGCGCACACACACACACAATACACACACACAGAGTCAGTGTGATGTTGACTCAACCAGCTTTCTATTACTTGGCCTTGCTGCATTCTACAGTTCGATGGTCATTACAGTTATAATAATGACCTAAAGGCCTTGGAATAACTTTATGTTCTTTTTGAATTATCCAAAAAAAAAAAGAGTCTTGCTATATTCAGTCTAGCTTTAGCCCCTGTGCATGCTGCTGAGTTTTAAATTCACAATCATTGGTAAGCCATGCATGGGCTACGTAGTAGCCATTAACCAAAATATTCGATTCCCTAGACCAAACCGTTTTCTAACGGTGGGAGAAATGTACAGGGAGCTCCTCCAACTGTGGTCCCAGTCGGGGGGCCCCCAAAGCCTTATTTTCCCGGATTCCCCCAGGATACAGGGAACTCGAGGCTGGAGAGAGATGGCAGCCACGTCCGGATTTCCCATCAGCCCAGAACAGGTGGCACTTGTCTGAGCCTTTCTCTAAGCTGTGTTCTCACACCCGGGTGTTGTTCTGTCGTGGCAGCTGAATTTCCCCTAAATAAATGCATTGGCACTTAACTGTGTTGACATTATCCCTTTAATCGTCTGTCTGTACTCCCCCACTAGACTGTAAGCTCCGTGAGGGCAAGGACCATATGTGTTACTCATGGTTCTAGCCGCAGCACCTGGTACATGATGAATGCTGGAGACAGTGTTGTTGAGTGAATAATGAAACACGTACTATGGGGAAACTGCTGAAAAAGCTCCAAAGGTAATCTCTTCCCTCCCACATCCCCACTTTCCCTTTTTTCTCAGTCTGGAGGAGAGGTGATGCTTTCTCTTTCTCAGGATGCCCTTTTTTTTTTTTTTTTTTTTTTTTTTTTTTTTTGTCTTTTCTAGGGCCGCACCCGCGGCATGTAGAGGTTCCCAGGCTAGGGGTCTAACAGGAGCTGTAGCCGCCGGCCTTCGCCACAGCCACAGCCACGCGGGATCCGAGTCGCGTCTGCAACCTACACCACAGCTCACGGCAACATGGGATCCTTAAGCCACTGAGCGAGGACAGGGATTGAACCCGCAACCTCATGGTTCCTAGTCGGATTCGTTAACCATTGAGCCACAACGGGAACTACTCAGGATGCACTTTAACAGCATCCTTTTGGCCAGCTGGCTGAGCACTGAGTTGGACTAGCTGGCAGCAGGTAGCGGTCAAGGGACGAGAATAGAGAGGCGGCCAGAGAGTTCCCCAGTGGGCTGGAGCCTTGGCTCCCAAGGGGAAAGCCCGGCTGAGGTTGGCAGGATTCCTGTACCCTAGAGGCCTCTGGTAGACAACAGCTGGCACTGGAGCTTCTGTTCTGAAATCAAAGGATTGTGGGATGATGGAGGAAGCCCACTGAACTTTGTACCAGGGACCCATGGCCCCTCACTGTTACCTGCGCAGAGGTCTCCTCAGTGGTGCCACTTGCTGTCCCCCCTGCCTGTCCCTGGGGCCATGGGATAAAGATGTGCACACTAGCCCCTGACAGGCTGAACCAAGAGGCTCACCCCGTCCCACAGGCAGAGAGCACTGGGTGGCTGCTGTTGAACCCAGCATGGAACAGTCTCCAAAGGCCACACAGCCAGGCCCGGAGGGGACTCAAGGTCTTAGGGAGGTGAAGCACTAGAAATGGCAGGGACAGCACCGCGGTCCCTCTGGCTCCTGCGTGGACAGAGGGGCCCTGTGCTAGAGCTCCCATTCCTCCGCAGGCCCAAGGGAGCTCTCGGGAATCAGGGAAGGGCTCTAAAGCTATGCCCCGCATTTCTAGAAGCCTCGTTTCCAGGCTGCAACACCCCTAGGAGAATCCAACGAAATCTATTTGCCTTCGGGACAGGAAAACGGATGCCATGAGCGCAATGTGTTCAGTGGGACTGCAGGGACACAGGAAGCCCGTGTCCCTCACTCGGTGCCACTGTCCCCGCAGCAAAGGGGATACTTGCTAGGGCGCTGATGGGATGACAGGAAACCTTCAGCAGGCAGGGTGGGACTTGAGAGCTGCCCCGTGGGCCTTCTGAGTGGACTTTGCCTGGCAAGCAATCCTCACTTCCACAGCCGGTCCTCAACTGGGCTCCAGGCTCTGCCTTCTGGTTCCCCTTTTCCCTTCCTCCCTCTATCCTGCTCAGTAAGAGGTTATCACCGCGTGTGATGACAGAGAGGGGGACCACTGGCGACACTGACAAGGCTTATGCTGGCTTCGTCATCCTTTGGCCATCAGAGGTTTGACAGTACATATGGCCGCTCCCTTGGCCACAGGCCCTGGGCTCCTTCTGTCCTAAGTCAGTTCCTCTGCTTCTCTGTGTGGAGCCTCCTTCAGATGGCTTGAGGCCACCTGTCCTCGCCCACATCTGGGTTTTATTTTTTGGTGAGGTGGGCCACACCCGCGGCATATGGAGCTTCCCAGGCTAGGGGTTCAATTGGAGCTGTAGCCGCTGGCCTACGCCACAGCCACAGCAATGCCAGATCCGAGCCGCATCTGCGACCTACACCACAGCTCACAGCCACACCAGATCCTCGACCCGCTGAGTGAGGCCAGGGATCGAACCCGCATCCTCATGGATACTAGTCGGATTCATTTCCGTTGAGCCACAATGGGAACTCCCACATCTGGGTTTGCTGGATTACCTGCTAATTCCTTTGGGCCAATGTTATGAGATGGAAACATGGGCTTGTCATGATGGTCATGATGAAGAGATGACGAGATGAGAGGGTGGGTGCGCACTTTCCATAAGCAGTATCTATGTTTACTGAGTGCTATCTCTCTCAGACTCCTTGCCCTACATTGCACGTGACCCACGCTGCAAACCAAGACAGCCTTGGAGGGAGAAGCGAGTCAAGCAGCAAGGCAAGCGGATGGAGTCTGCAGCATGTGAGGATGGTGACTAGTGGGTGGTGAGTCTCTTCCGCCCATGAACTTGGGATGCGAGGGCGGGGAAAGCCTCGGGTCTAATACGTGACGTGCCTGTTCTTTGCGCGCCCGCCTTCTCTTACTTTGGTTCGGCGCAGTAGACTCTGGACTGGGCTGATCTGTCCTGAGGCCCCCGTTTGTACCATCACCGGGACAGCTCTGAGGGGTGGCTGCCTTGACCCTGTTTGTCCTCCGTGATCGTCCCTTCCTATTTCCAAGCCTCCTGCTGGACCGCACTCTGGGCCTGTACGGCCTCTCCTACCCCTCCATGGCCTCTCACTCCAGGCAGCTCTGTCAGCACCTACTCTGATGAGCAGAAGAAAGCTTTCATCTTCGTTTTCAAGCTCTGCTTTTAACTGAGCCAGACCCCCGAAGCATCTCTCCTGGATCATTCTACCTCTAAAGCTCTGCCTTAGATCCACTGTGGCTCTAAAATTGGTTCTCTGTATTCCTTGTTTGCTGTTATTTTTGCCGGTCATGCCCACGGCATGCAGAAGTTTCCAGGCCAGAGATCGAACTCGTGGCACAGCAGTGACAACACCGGGTCCTTAACCCACTAGGCCACCAGGGAACTCCGCTTGCTTGCTCTTTTTGATCTTACATTCATTCACTGACTGCCACAATGTATTGTCACAGGCATCCTTTGTGGGACAGGCCCACCTGAAGGCCAGCTGTCTTTTCCACTGGCTTGTGCCGGGGAGGACCCTGTGGCCTAAACGTCAACTCCCAGTAAACCAGGCGCTGGAAAAATGGGGTGAGCATTCCTCCCTCCACGTCTCCAGGGCCCAAAAGGCCTCTGACACACTGAAAACCGAGGCTCAGCCCTACCTGCCTTGATCATTGGAGGTGGAAGAGGCTGGCCGGTGGGCCTGGAGAAGACCATCTTCCCGGAATCCAGCAGGAGGCGGCAGTAGCCCGAAATCAGGCAGGCAAAGTTGGTGGCTTCAGGCCACTCCATCAGCAGCACCAGAGGCTGGGGGAGAGATGGGAGGAAACGTGAGGACACAGGAAGGAGCAGAGCAGATGCATGCCCAGAAGAACAGCAGCGACGAGGGGACCGGAATCGTTAGGACAACCATCCTTTCCGCACCCCAATTAAGGCACAGGGCCTGACAAATCATTTCTTCTGATCTGAGAACTTATTTCTAGGAAACGCTTACCCAGGTATCCAAAATGAAACCGACCTTTTAATTACACACTTAATGAACCACTTTCACTGAAGACTGAAGTGAGGGAACATAACGTGACTGCTGTGTGGCTGTGTTGGGGTTTGTCGGGACTCAGCAGATGTGCGGGCCAGCTGAGAGAGCAGGGCTGAAGCTGGGAGTCTAGGCTAGCTCCTCAAGTGCACAAACTATCTCTTGCTCATCTCCCTAACCCCTGTGATACCCGGAACAGCTCCCCGGACACGGACACTCCATGCGCTCCAATCCTCACTGACTTCTGGGCCACAAAGTCTCTCTGGCCTGCAGCCCTGCTCAGACTTTCATGCTCTCCCCTCCTTTGCCATTTCCCAGTTTCCTCACAGTGTTAACTGGTATTCCTTAAAAGCATTGTTGGGGGAGTTCCCGCCGTGGCTCAGCAGGAAATGAACCCGACTAGGATCCATAAGGATGCAGGTTCGATCCCTGGCCTCGCTCAGTGGGTTAAGGATTTCGCGTTGCCGTGAGCTGTGGTGTAGGTGGCAGATGCGGCTCAGATCCCGGGTTGCTGTGGCTGTGGTGTAGGCCGGCGGCTACAGCTCCAATTCGACCCCTAGCCTGCAAACTTCCGTTTGCTGCAGGTGCGGAAACTTCTTCTATAAGGACTAGATAGGCAATATTTTAGGCCTTGTGGGCCATATAGGTTGTGTTTCAACAACTCTGCTGTTGTGTGAAAACTGCCACAGATAATCCATAAACTAGAGAAGTGGGTGTGGCAGTGTTCTTTTTAAATTTTTTGACGGTGCCCTCTGCGTGTGGAAGTTCCCAGGCCAGGGATGGAACCCACGCCACAACTGTAACCAGAGCCACAGCAGTGACAATGCTTGATCCTTAATCCACTGAGCCACCAGGGAACTCCCTGTGATGGTATTCTAAGAAAACTGTTTCTAGAAACAAGCAGGAGTACGTCAAGTTTGGTTTGTGGGCCAGTTTGTCCTGATGTAAAAGTAAAAGCTTCTTTCCAGCTAAATACAAAGGTTTGTATTCATTTCCACACCTCTCAGCTAGTTTCATTTGTCAGCTGTGATCTCCTTGTATTTTGGAAATTCTTCTCTTGCCTTCTGCTTCTGTGAGGTGACTCCATACTCTGGTTTTATAATCTTTGACCACCTCCATCTCTCTCTTTGGGTGTCTTGCACAACCTCCCCACCTGATGTCCCAGGCTCAGTCCTCAGTTCTCCAGAAGGCATCAACTTTCACTTTTTAAAAATTTTACTTATTTATTTATTTATTTATTGTGTCTTTAGGGCCGCACCCGCGGCACATGGAGGTTCCCAGGCTAGGGGTCTAACAGGAGCTGTAGCTGCCGGCCTTCGCCACAGCCATAGCAACGCCACATCCGAGCCGCGTCTCTGACCTACACCACAGCTCACGGCAATGCCGGATCCTTAACCCACTAAGCGATGCCAGGGGTCGAACCCCCAACCTCATGGTTCCTAGTCGGATTCCTTTCCGCTGTGCCACGACGGGAACTCCAACTTTCACTTTTTAAAAAAAATTTTTTTTTCTTTTTTTGCTTTTCAGGGCCGCAGGTGCGGCATATAGAAGTTCTCAAGCTAGGGGTCGAATCTGAGCTACAGCTGCCGGCCTATGCCATGGCCACAGCCACGTGGGATCTGAGCTATGTCTGCGACCTACACCACGGCTCACGGCAATGTCGGGTCCCTGACCCACTGAGCGGGGCCCGGGATCGAACCTGCATCTTCATGGGTACTGGCTGGATTTATTTCCACTGTGCCACAACTTTCACTTTTGAGCTGGGGATTCCAAAGTCACCATCTCTAGTCTATTTCCTTCTTGAACTCTTTTCCTCTTTCAGAGCTTGTACAGTGCTGGGGTCTATATCACACCATCTTGCACTGGATTGAATCCTGTCTTGAGCTGTTTAATAGTTACTGTTCATCCAATTACACTGCACACCAAAGTTAAGGCATTTGGATTCTGCCCCAGAGACGAGTTAGTGATGCTCCTATGGAGCTCACTCAATACCATCAGGCAAAAGAAGAGCAACGGCTCCTTTCTCTGGTGACAAAGGGACCGGGGATGAGGTATTACCTTTGGGTCATTATTTGGAAGAAGCAGAGGAGACGTTTGTATCCCCAGTCAAAGACTCCTTCTCAAACACAACAGAATGGTTAACCTTGTGCACAACAAAGTAGAGATAGAAGGGAATGGAATGGGGGAGGCGAAAGAATAAGATACCCCTCCTTTCTGACTCACCCTTTGCTACCAATGGCAGGATGCACAGAGCTTTGCGTGTGGGTAGCTGCTTGCATCATTGCTGGGAGGGCCCAAGACTTGCTAGGCTGGACTCTGCAGCATTCAGAGACATCATGGCCATCCCTGCTGTCTCTGCTTGCTTGCTTTACCTGTGTATTGATTCATTTATTTATTCTGCACCATGGATTCACTCCAAGTATCATAGGAGGTTAGGACATAATATTTTATTTTATTTCTTATCTTTTTAGGGCTGCACCTGTGGCATATGGAGGTTCCCAGGCTATGGGTCCAATCGGAGCTGCAGCTGCCGGCCTACACCACAGCCACAGCAACGCCAGATCCGAGCCACGTCTGTGACCTACACCACAGCTCACGGCAACACTGGATCCTCTAACTCACTGAGCAAGGCCAGGGAGCAAACCCATATCCTCACGGATCTTAGCCAGGTTCGCCACTGCTGAGTCATGATGGGAACTCCCCGCCACTGCTTTATTTCAGACCCTCATCATCTTCCTCCAAGATCCAAACTTCTCAAGGTATAAGTGAATGGGTCACAAGTGTGCTGAGATCCGGAGTCCCTCCGCCTCCGGGTCCTATTACCTCTAGCCACAAGCTGCCTCATTTATTAATTCCAGTGGGCCAAATTGTGCTACTTTTCACGATATGGGAAAGGAGGGGGGCTTCAATAGCTTCCTGATTGGCTCACTTGCTACCCATCTCTACCCACTTCACTCCACTTCGCCTCCACATTGCTGCCTGAGCGTCGATCTAGAACACAGCTCTCCCTGAAGACCTGTAATAGCGCATCACCTAAAACCTAATGCCGGAGTTCCCGTCATGGCTCAGCGGTTAGCGAACCTGACCAGCATCCATGAGGACGCAGGTTCGATCCCTGGCCTAGCTCAGTGGGTTAAGGATCTAGCGTTGCCATGAGCTGTGGTGTAGGTTGCAGACACGGCTCGGATCCCATGTTGCTGTGGCTGTGGCGTAGGCCAGTGGCTATAGCTCCGATTGGACCCCTAGCCTGGGAATCTCCATATGCTGTGGGTGCGGCCCTAGAAAGACAAAAAGACTACATATATAAAAAAAAAAAAACAAAAAAAACAACGGACAGCACGACCCACTGACAGATGCCATCCCAGAATGGGACCAATGCAGGTCCTGCCCTCATGGAACTTACAATTTCATAGGAAATAAAACGTCAATGAAATAATCACACAAAGGGATAGAATTGCAAGGTGTGAGGGTGAGTGGGTGGGTGTGAATGTGTGGTCACTTTGGTTAGAGTAAAAGAAGCTGGAGAGTGCTCGCTCCTTTGAGGCGACGGCATCGGCTGACAAACAGAATGGGACCACTGGAGCAAAGCACAGGCTGACTGGCTGATGGACAGACTGACAGACTAGCTGGCTGCAGAGCTGTCTGACTCACTGATGTCCTGGCGGATGAGTTGGCTGCTAGGGCTGGCAGAATGCCTAAGAGTCTGACATCCTGGCTGGTTAGCTGCCTGGCTGGCTGGTCAGCTGGCCGATGGACAGATCAGAGGCTGAGTGCATAACTGGCTGATTGACTTAACTGTCTGACTTCAATTTCCCCTCTCATCTCTGACTCCAAATATAACCCAATGTCGGTAATAAAACAGCACGAAGGCAAAAATCTTGTGCCCAGAGAGGGCCAAGCGCAGCACAGCATAATCTGCAGCCTCTCCTCTGCTTCCCCACTCAGCCCACTGGGCCCCCCAGCACGGGCCAAATGCAGCTTGCAAAAGAAACACAGAAGCAATTGCTGCCAGCAGGGGATACAAATCAAATCAGAGGCAGGAAAGCAAAGAGATTGGATAGGTTTGCTCGGAAACCTTCAAAAACAACATTTTATTTTCAATGGGATTTTAATGATCAAGACGTCTAATGTGATGCTTGTCCCTACAGAAAGCACCAGAACAATAAGGCTCGAACACGAGGAGAGAATAGGAGATACACTGGGCCACCAGAAATCCCTTGGAACTTTCCTTTGATGGTCCCCCCCGCGCCGCATGTGCTTCTGTGGTAATGGGGTATGGTAATGGCCCAGCACGGTCTCAGCCCCATACTGCAGTCTCTTGCAGAATAATATTTGCATACTACCTCAAGTTCACCCCACTAAGGGCAAGGAAGCTGAGCGAAAACTGTAACTAAATTCGCTCGGGCTGTCCTCAAATGGAAAAGCAGAAAAGGAGAATGGGGTTGGAGGCAGAGCCAGCCATGAGAAGGTACAGCACGGGATATTTGGACAGGCTCCAGCCCCAGCTCCTTCCCAGGGTGCTCTGGGAGCTTAAAGGCACCCAGCACTTTGGGATGCCAACCAGGGAGGGGACTGGCCCTGGGGTAGCCTCAGCTCACGCCAGTATCCCTGAAAAGGGGGGGGTGGGGGGGTGAATAGGAATCCAGGGGTCTGGAGGGCTAAAGGTACAAGAGGATGGTCCTTGAGTCCCAAAGGGGACCGGTCGCTTCGAGCTCTTGCCTCCACAGCACTGGGAAAAGGCTAATTGAGCAGAGCCAGCCAATCGGGGGCAAGGCCGGATATCACTTTAAGGCACTGGTTCTCAGGTCAGAAGTACATTAGAACCACCACGGAAGCTTTAAGAACCTACATACGCCTGGTCCCCAGACCTTCCAGTTTAAACAGAGAAAAGTCTGGGCATCCAGTGTTTTTCATTTTTTTAATGCATTTTTGTTATTTATTTATTGCCTTTTTTGTAGGGCTGAACTTGCAGCCTATGGAGGTTCCCAGGCTAGGGGTCCAATCAGAGCTGCCGGCCTACGCCGCAGCCACACAGAATCCGAGCCACGTCTGCAGCCTACACCACCGCTCACGGCAATGCCGGATCCTTAACCCACTGAGCGAGGCCAGGGATTGAACCTGCATCCTCATGGAAACTAGTCAGATTCGTTTCCGCTGAACCACGATGGGAACTCCTGTCTTGTTTTTGTTTTTCTTTCTTGCCTTTTTTCTCTTTTTTTGGGGGGGGAGCTTTTTACGGCCGAATCTGCGGCATATAGAAGTTCCCAGGCTAGGGGTCGAATCAGAGCTACAGCTGCTGGCCTACGCTGCAGCCACAGCAACGCCGGATCCTTAACCCACTGAGCAAGGCCAGGGATCGAACCTTCGTCCTCGTGGGTGTTAGATTTGTTTCTGCTGAGCCACAACGGGAACTCTTGGAGGTCATTAGTTTGATACGAGTGTCACTGGGTTAAAATCAAGAGCATGCAGGGCTGTGTCCCTTTTGGAGGCTCTAGGAGAGAATGGGTTTCCATGCCTTTTCTGGCTTCCAGGGGCCACCCACATTCCTTGGCTCATGGCCCCTTCCTCCGTCTTCAAGGCCAGCAAGGTCAGGCTGACTCCTTCTCACACTGCATCACTCGGACCTTCCCTCCTGCCTTCCTCTTCCACTTGTAAGGACCCGTGTGATTACACTGGGCCCACCAGGATAATCTACTTACTTTAAGGTCAGCTGATTAGCAATCTTAATTCCATCTGCAACTGTAATGCTCACCTCCATCCCTCCCCCACCCCCATCACTGCCTGGCCATAAAACAGCAGGATCTGGGGCTTAGGACATGGGCATCTTTGGCGGGGGGGCATTAATGTGCTCACCACACATGGTGAGTCTTTTTCCAAAGTAGAAACATTCTCATAGAAAGTGGTTCGTCCTCTGCATTTTATCAGTTGCTTAAAACAGAACTTTTTTTTTTTTTTTTTGCCTTTTCTAGGGCCGCATTCGGGGTATATGGAGGTTCCCAGGCTAGGGGTCTAATCGGAGCTGTTGCTGCCGGCCTTCGACACAGCCACAGCAATGCCAGATCTGAGCCGCGTCTGCAACCTACACCACAGCTCACGGCAACGCCAGATCCTTAACCCGCTGAGCAAGGCCAGGGATCGAACCCGCAACCTCACGGTTCTTTGTCGGATTTGTTAACCGCTGAGCCACGACAGGACCTCTGCAGCTAACAGTTCTATTGTCTACCTAACCATTCGCTGCTTCTCACTCAGCAAAGCACTGGCCCCTCGATGCACCAACACTATGAGCTGTTTGTCCTGGGAGGTAGTCTCAGCCATGACTTGGACCATCTGTGTGCTGTGTGCATAGCACTGTTCTTCAGTGCAATCGGGATACAGGCCGTAGGCAATAAGCTTTAGATGTAACAGCTTGTGCACTGAGTGTGCAAGAGAGGCATGTGTATGGGAATGTGTGTGCACACTCTCAGTGATTCTATATATTTTTCCTTTTTTTTTTTTGCTTTTTAGGGCTGCACCTGCAGCACACAAAGATTCCCAGGCTAGGGGTCGAATCAGAGCTACAGCTGCCGGCCTACAGCACAGCCACAGCAACGCAGGATCTGAGCCACATCTGAGACCTACACCACAGCTCACGGCAACGCCGGATCTTTAACCCATTGAGCGAGGCCAGGGATCGAACCCACAACCTCATGGGTCCTAGTCAGATTCGTTTCTGCTATGCCATGATGGGAACCCCAATTCTGCATGTTTTACCATCACTCTTTTTCGTCACCACTGCTGTTCCTCCAGCTCAGGCCCTGCCCTTGTCATGTCACCCTGGCATTAACAGTATGAGCCCCCTCCCCGCCTCCCTGGCTTCACACTAGCTTTGCACGCATCCATCCGGCACACCGGTCCCAGTCAGCTCTCGTCCTGTCACCCCTCTGCTCAAGGGCCTACAGTGGATTCCCACTATTCAGTCACATTGAATCTCATGTCCTCGGAGTGGCCTTCGAAGCTTTTCCCTGGCTTGTTCTGCCCACCTCCAATCTCTCTCCAATCTTCTTTCTCATCATTCTCCTCTCCAGACAAGCAACTATGCTTATCGACCTGCACACATGAGTTGCTTATTCATGTGCTTGCTCTCTGCCTGTGAACGTATCCTGCTTCTCGCTGCTAATCCATGCCTATCACTTCAAGATCCAGCTTAAAACCATCTCTTGTGGGAAGCCGGTTCTGTCTGGTTAACCCCTTCCTTTTATTTTTTTTTCCATGTTCCACCCCACACTGATCTACAGAATTCATGGCTCGTGAATTTTTCTTCATTGTTTTGCTTTGGCAAAAATAACAGATCACATTTGTTGAGTACATACTCTGTGTCAGGCAGTGTCCTAAGACATTTTACCTACATTCTCTCATTGAATCCTGAATGACAGCTTTTGGAGATAGGCACTTCATTTTGCAGTCGAGGAAATCAGTGTTCGGAGAGGTTAAGACGCTTTTTCAAGGTCACACAGCTAGGAAATGGGAGAGCTGGGATTTTTTTTTTTTTTTTTGGTCTTTTTAGAGCCGCACATATGGAAGTTCCCAGGCTAGGGGTCGAATCAGAGCTGTAGCTGCCAGCCTACGCCACAGCTACAGCACCTCAGGATCTGAGCTGCGTCTGCGACCTACACCACAGCTCACGGCAACGCCGGATCCTTAATCCACTGGGTGAGGCCAGGGATCGAACCTGTATCCTCATGGATACTAGCCGGGTTCGTTCTTGCTGAGCCACGATGGGAACTCCCGAGACCTGGGAGAACCAGGTCTGTCTGATTCCAGAGCTCCATACATGTTCTGATGCGGTTATTACTAAGGCGGGTCATATGTCTTTCTTTGTGAGTCTAGTCTCCCCAATAGGAACAGCATTCATGCCCGCAACTGTGGCCAGATCACTCCTAGAAACGAGAAAAATGTTCTTCATTCAGGCAACACCCACCGACCCTGCTCGGACCGGTTCCTCCCAGAACTTTGGATCCAGCAGTCAGGTGGTTCTCAAACCTGGCTGTCCTACAGAATCAACTTCAGAACTGAAAAAGAAAGAAATCCGGATGCTCAGGCTCCACCCTGACCAATTGAATCACAATCTCTGGGCATAGGGTCCAGTCATCTGTATTTTTTAAAAGCTCTCAAGGAAATTCTGTGGTGTATCTAATATTGAGAATTACTTGTAGGACATAGGAGACTCGGTTGAAAAGCTGTTTCTCCATTTAAACCCTTTTTATGTCTCCCCTGCACGTCTTGTCTTTTCTTTCTCCCTTTCCCTCCTTGTCTGGGTTTTTACCCAGCAACATCTGAGGAGGGCAGCGATCATTGGTTGAGGAAGTGGCCACGAGCCAATTAAATATCGGCTCCAGGCAGGTTGCTCAACCAATGGCAAGCCTGTGAATCATAGCTAGAAAGATTAACATTAAAGCTTTCTGGGTTTCACAAAGACAAAAACAAATAATTTGCTCTTCTAGAAACAGCAAACATTCCACCTCTTAATCTGCTAACAATATCTCGCCCCGGGAAATCCTTTAAGAAAGGAAACTTGCACCTCCCCTCACAGCTTCCGCCAGCTGGCAGGCAGGCCTGCCCCCCACCCACACCGATCACTGGGTGTTCAAACAGGACAGCCATGGAGGGGGCGGATGACCACTGCTGCCAGATTCTGCACAGGCGACAGCTGATTACCAGTCTGAAGGCGCTGATCTATGAGTCAAGGTTCTAAGATTCTAGAAAAGCTGGACTCTGGGAGGTGAAATGAGGGCGAGGCTCTGCTTGTTTCGTCTCCCCAGGGCACCCTTGTTGTTGTCCACATACTTGGACACCCCCTTCTCCATGAATCCAAGTGTGTGTGCCTGTGGCAGGGCTCCCCAACTGGTGTGCACATGTCCCTTCAGCTTCTGGGGCAGCCAGGTGGGCCCTGGGGTGGCCACAGTCTCTGAGACTGGCCCACTTACCCCAGTGTCCCACATGAATGTGATTTGCCTTCTCTTTATTCTTTTTTTTTCTTTTTTGGCCACACCCCTGGCATGTGGAGGTTCCCAGGCCAGGGATCGAACCCACACCACAGAAGGGACAGTGTGGAGTCCTTAACCACTAGGCCACCAGGGAACTCCATGAATGTGATTTTTTTGTTTGTTTGTTTTTCGTTTTGTTTTGCTTTTTGATTTTTGGCCGCGCTGTGGCATATGGAGTTCCCAGGCCAGGGATCACATCTGAGATGCAGTTGTGACCTAAGCCACAGCTGTGCCACAGCTGGAACTTCTCCACTAATGCGATTTCTTTTCTTTTGTCTTTTTAGGGCCGCACGTGTGGCATATGGAGGTTCCCAGGCTAGGGATCCAATTGGAGCTGTAGCCTCCAGCCTGCACCACAGTCACATCAACACCAGATCCAAGCTGCGCCTGCGACCTACACCACAGCTCATGGCAATGCCAGATCCTTAATCCACTGAGCGAGGCCAGGGATTGAACCTACATCCTCAGGGATGCTAGTCAGATTCATTTCCAATGAGCCACGATGGGAACTCCTAATGTGATTTTCTAGGTGTGCTGTGACATGAGAAAGATTGGGAATCGATGGCCTGGGGGTAGTTCCAAGTTCGCAGAGGCCCCTGTCCTCGGCTGAAGATCTCTCACGGGTTGATCCGACACTCCCCAGCCATCCCTAGCATGGGCTGACCTTAATCTGGGGTCAAGGCAACGTGTTCCACAGGGTTGAGAATGGAAAGAAGGACGAGCCCCCAAAGGCCCAGTGTCTGAACCACTTCAGAATCACTGAATCTCACCCAACGGGCTCAAATTCTGCTTCTCAAGTTTACTTCTGTCTTTGTTCCCCAGGCCTGTTCCTCGACGCCGGGCTTACCTTGGCATCCATGATGCTGGTCTCCACCCGGGCCACGCCCTGGTTCTCCCGGAACAGCTGGATCTTGCTGATCTTGCTGAACTCGGACAGCACAGTGGTGAGGTTGGTTCTGAGGTCAATGACATGGCTGATGCCGTGACGGGGTCCCACCAGAAGGGTGGTGGCCGACTGCTTCTCATCCTGGTGACGGGCAGAGGAAGCGAGGAGAGGAGGCAGGAGGAGGAGACAGGAAACAGGCATTGAGGAGTTCCCGTCGTGGCTCAGTGGTTAATGAATCGGACTAGGAACCATGAGGTTGCGGGTTCGATCCCTGGTCTCGCTCAGTGGGTTAAGGATCCGGCGTTGCCGTGAGCTGTGGTATAGGTTGCAGACGTGGCTCGGATCCCGTGTTGCTGTGGCTGTAGTGAAGGCCGGCAGCTGTAGCTCCGATTAGACCCCTAGCCTGGGAACCTCCACGTGCCACGGGTGCAGCCCTAGAAAAGGCAAAAAGACAAAAAAAAAAAAAAAAAAAAAACGAAAACAGGCAATGGACCAGTTCTGCTGGGAGGTCTCGAAATATTTAAAGCTCGGTGCCAGGGCAGGAGGACAACCTGGAGGGGAAAATGGTCTGGGACGTTCCGGCTCCCAAGACAGGGCCTCGAATCATCAGCCTAAATGGACGCATAAGCCTCAGTAGCAGGGAGAGCGAAGCGGGCAGCACCAGGGCCGCTTCTAGCAAAAGCGTCAACTAGGTGAGGTGTGTTTAGGTGCTTTCATGGCACCATCATCCTACCAAGCCACCGGGATTTCACATTTGCTGCCAGGAGCCACTCGAGGCCGCCCCCCCGCCCCCACCCGGGGCCTCTGTCTGAACAGGTGACATCCGGTGTTTGGCCTCTACCCTTCCCCCTACCAAGAGCCACTCAAATTTGCACTTCTCACCTGGTGCTAAAAGCTAAAGTGAAAATGTTACTCTGCCTAAGGTGTTAAAGGTTGACTAGGTGCTTAACGCTGGCGGGGCTGGGGGCCGGGGGTTAGTTTTCCCTCCTTTGCGAAGATATTTGCCCTTTAACAGGCACTGCAGCAGTCTTATCCCAGAGGAATGACCTATAAGAATTTCGGCAGTGGGCTTTCAGTGATGCTAAAAAATCCCAGTATGGAAACGGCCAACCTCTGTGCCTGATGAGCTGAATTCCCTTAAGTGGTCCTGACAGGCTCCTTGGCGCCATCAAGCCTGAGCCCGCTGCTGGCCCATTCCGTGGCACTAGCACCACCCCAAGGAACCCTTTTCCATCTGCTCTAGACACCCTGATAAGCGGCTTTCCATCAAGGTGCCCACGAGCATGACGGCGTGGTCCCCAGCGCGTGACAAGCACCCGGATGCAGTCAGCAAGGGGATTCGAATTTTCCTTTCGGTGAGGCTCACGGGTGTAAACTAGCCTGGGTCACAGTCTTGGCGGGGGCGGGGGGGACCACTGTGACCCACCTGAGAGGAGTGCGTATCTAATGAAGGCTCCAGGCAGGTGGAGGGGAAGTCTGGGGCGGGGACTGAGGGGGAGTGGATAAGAGCGATGAGATGTTCCCCAAACTCTGGCCCCTGGGCCAAATCCGGGCCTCTGCCCACGAACTGAGAATGCTTTGGTCCATTTTTCAATGGTTGGAAAAAATTCAAAAGAACCATGTTTTGAGAGTTCCCGTAGTGGCGCAGTGGTTAATGAACCCGACTAGGAACCATGAGGTTGCGGGTTCGATCCCTGGCCTCACTCAGTGGGTTAACGATCCGGCGTTGCTGTGAGCTGTGGTGTAGGTTGCAAGGGAGCTCAGATCTGGCGTTGCTGTGGCTGTGGTGTAGGCCGGCAGCTATAGCTCCAATTCGACCCCTAGCCTGGGAACCTTCATATGCCACAGGTGCATCCCTAAAATGCAAAAAAAAAAAAAAAACCCCACATGTTTTGTGGCACGTGACAATTACATGAAATTCAAATTTCAGTGTCCTGAAATAAAGAACTACTGGAACACGGCCAGGCTCATTTCTTTAGGCATCGTCCACGGCTGCAATGGCAGAGCTGAGTAGCTGTGACAAGGACCTTCATGGCCTGCCTGCCGAGCCTAAGCTATTCACTTATCTGGCCTTTTATGAAAAAAATTGGCTCAGCCCTGAAACTGAGGAAAGGGGGCACAAAAGAGACCTGAAGGGACACTGAAAACAAATATTGCTTCCTACTTTAGCCATTTCACCAGAGGCGGGAGCAGAGCCCCGCAGGAACGGAGGGGGAGGAGGAGGAGGAAGAGGAGGGAAGGCTTTAAGAAATATTTGCTGACAGAAAATGCCACCCCTAAGATCTAATGGAGTCCCCCCGCAACCAAGGAGAAGTGCCCCCAGAGAGCTCCCTCCCCCTCACTGCCCTCACTGACCAGGCCCACAGTGTTGAACAAAACGCCCGTGAACGTCGGAAGTTCATTCAGGATTCGAAGATACTGGAGTTTGGCCTGAATTGCAGAGCCCTGTGGAAACAATCCACCCAGAAATATGAGAAACATGAGGTGCCCAGGAAAGACAAAGCCGTGTTCACAGGAAGGAGGGGCAACAGCTCAGGGCAGGCACCAGTCTGACCAGTCGGCAAGCCTGACTAGTGGGAATGCGAGGGGCCCCTGGGGAAGCCTGCAGGAAAGGTCCAGTTCGGACAGCTCCGGCCAGACTCTAGCATCCCTCCCCCCCCTTTTTGTCTTTTTCAGGTTGCACCTGCGGCATATGGAGGTTCCCAGGCTAGGGGTCGAATCAGAGCCTCAGGTGCCGGCCTTCGCCACAGTTACAGCAACGCCAGATCCGAGCCGCATCTGCAGCCTACACCGCAGCTCGCGGCAACGCCGGATCCTTAACCCACTGAGCGAGGCCAGGGATCGAACCCGCGTCCTCGTGGATACTAGTTGGGTTGGTAACCCTCTGAGCCACGACAGGAACTCCCACACCGAGTCATCTTGACTCCCTCACCATCCTACTCATCCCTCTTCTCTAGCCCCACGGTCCCTGCCCCCATGTCCCCCACTTGCTTCAGAGTGACAGCCAGGTTGCCTTAGTACCACCCTGCCACACTGCTGTCAGAGGGAGCAGCCTCAAACACAATCCTATCAGCTGCCTGCTTAAACCCTTCGATGGCTCCGCGCTGCCTCCGGGAGGAAGATAGAACCCCCTTTCCACAGAACACAGGGCCCTCCAGGAACAGCTTCCTGCCAACTTCTCTGCCTCTTCTTCTGCCCCCACCCCACCCAGGCAGGTTCCTTGAACCCTTTGCACTGGCTGATGCTGAACTACTTGGATGCCCCTGCCTGGCAAAGTCTTCTTCCCTTTATCTCATTGAGACAGACTCCTATCTGTCCTTCAGTACTCAACACTGGTCGGAGTTCCCGTCGTGGCTCAGAGTAAACGAATCTGAGTAGCATGCATGAGGATGCAGGGTCGATCCCTGGCCTCGCTCAGTGGGTTAAGGATCCAGCGTTGCCGTGAGTTGTGGTGTAGGTCTTAGACACAGCTTGGATTCTGCATTGCTGTGGCTGTGGCGTAGGCCGGCGGCTACAGCTCTGATTCGACCCCTAGCCTGGGAACCTCCATATGCCGCAAGTGCAGCCCTAAAAAGCCAAAAAAAAAAAAAAAAGAAAAAGAAAAAAAAAAGAGAAGCTAGTTGGTAATGGGGAGGGGATCTGGAATATCTGGATATCTGGGGGCAACTGTGTCCAGTGTCTCCATCGGCATGTGGATTCTAGCACCTCTCACCACCCACCCACCTGCCTCCTAGGCCAGCTGACTGAGCCTTATGAAACCTGAGAAAGTACCTGGGGGCGGTGGCTGGGAAGCAGGGAGTTGGGGGGGCCCTCAGAGGGCACCCGAGAAGGTGCAGGAGAACACAGCAGTGACGTGAGCCCTCCACATGCCACCCATTCTCCAGATCAGACCCTCATCCCATCAGGCTGGGCTTTTCTCTCCCAGAATTCCCTGGACCAGGACTGCCGAGGTAGCAAGTGAACAAAGGACAGAGCAGTCATTTCCATGGGGAACGTGTCTCCCCAAGGGTCTGGGGTTGCCCATCTGGCAGGTGCTTAACCAGCACTGACTAAATGGGTGAAACGACCCGAGCGTTTTTTCCTCCTGCCTCTTGTGCCCTTTGCTTTGAGAACGCCAGGCTCTCGCAGTGACTTGCCACTGGGCTGTCACCGTGGGAGGCTCGGGCTTGGGAAAAACCTCTTCACAATGGCCCCCTGTATCTGGCCAAACTGGATGTGTCTCCAAGTAAAAAAAAAAAAAAAACCCAACCCCGGAGTTCCCATCGTGGCTCAGTGGTTAACGAATCCGACTAGGAACCAGGAGGTTGCGGGTTCAATCCCTGGCCTCGCTCAGTGGGTTAAGGATCCGGCGTTGCCGTGAGCTGTGGTGTAGGTTGCAGACGCGGCTCGGATCCCGCGTTGCTGTGGCTGTGGCGTAGGCCGGCGGCTACAGCTCCTGTTAGACCCCTAGCCTGGGAACCTCCAGGTGCGGCCCTGAAAAGACAAAAAGACCCTCCTCAAAAAAAAACCAAAACAGTGGGGAGGTTCCCCAGAAGACCACTTAGGGGTCTCCCATGGCTACTAGTCGCCAAGCAGGGTACCCAGTGGCCTGCTCTGGATACCTTGGTGCCGCTGGAAGGATGCGTTTGGTGGGCCTTCAGCTGCTGGGAGAGAGATTTCCGGAGGTTCTTCTCTTTGATGCCCTGTAGGAGGGAGGGGGGAAGAAAGGGTTCCAGGCCCCACTCCTTCCTAAAAGCAGAAGAAAAGCAAGAAATCAGCGAGACAAAGTGAGACAGAGAAAAGGAAGATGGTAAGACAGAAACTGATTAAATCTAAGAGACAGAGATGAAGGAAGGGAGATTAGTGGGGTGGGGGTGGGGAGGCTGGAAGCAGGCAGGGGACACTGGCTGTAGTTCCCCATTAGAATCTATAGTTCAGGAGTTCCCGTCGTGGCGCAGTGGAAACAAATCTGACTAGGAACCATGAGGTTGCGGGTTTGATCCCTGGCCTCGCTCAGGCCAGGGATCCAGCGTTGCCATGAGCTGTGGTGTAGATCGCAGACACGGCTCGGATCCCGCGTTGCTGTGGCTGTGGTGTAGGCCGGCAGCTGTAGCTCCGATTCGACCCCTAGCCTGGGAACCTCCATATGTCGCAGGTGCGGCCCTAAAAAGACAAAAAAAAAAAATCTATAGTTCAAGGGCGTCATGGTCTAGGTGTGAGGAATTCCAAGTCTCACTCCCACCCCAGGCCTACCTTCCTAAAAAGCACAGCGCAGCTCAACCCCTGCACGTTCTCCCTACACAGCTACCTGCCCTCATCCCGAAGGGCCCTGGCACAACTCACTCCACATTCTTGAGCGAGATCTTCTGACTAGGTCGAGTGGCTGAAACGGTGATATAGATGTGGAGGGCAGCGAGGCCCAAAAGCATCTCCGGCTTGGGGTCCATTCCAAAGCGTTCTCGGATGACATCGTTCCGACTCTGTGAGACAGGGCAGTTCAAACCCATCAGTTAAAGGAGATGTCCCCTCCCGACCCCCACCCCCCACCCCGAGGGTCTCTCTTACATCCCAGAAAAGAATCAGGGTGTCAGTAAGCATCCTAGATTGAGGGGAAGAGGTAGCAGAGGAACCTCGGGTCTCGGAGACACTATTTGCCTCCTTCAGCAGCTATTGGACAGCCTTCTTCTTCTCTCTTTTTTTTTTTTAAGGGCCGCAGGTGCGGCCTATGGAGGTTCCCAGGCGAAGAGTCGAATCGGAGCTATAGCTGCCAGCCTACATCACAGTCACAGCAACTCAGGATCCGAGCCACATCTGCAACCTACAACCGCATCTTGCGGCAACGCTGGATCCTTAACCCACTGAGCGAGCCCAGGGATTGAACCCACGTTCTCATGGATACTAGTCGGATTCGTTTCTACTGCACCACCATGGGAACTCCTATGTTGGGTTCTTAACCCGTTGAGCCATAACGAAACCACCCTGGACAGACTTCTTCTCGGTGAAGGGTACCCACGATGGCAAAGCACAAATGGGCAGAACATCTAGGGTGCCGCAAAAGTGAGACGCGGCACCACTCCTTTTCTTTGTTTATCTTATAAGAGACCCTCCTGCTTTTTCTCTGGGGCCAAAGGAAGAAAGGCACTGGAAGCTCTCTATAGGGTTCTGGCCCAGGGCCCAGGGTGAGAGATGGATTGTAGAGATGGGGTAGATATTCTAAAGGTCAAAAGCAGCGATGAGCCAGTCTTCCCTAAGCCTTCTTAAAAGGGGTCTCCTGGAACTACTGGCCAAACGTATGAACCCGGAACCCTGAAGGTCAGAATCCCAGCTACGAAGGATTCAGCCTTGGTTAGATCAGTTGCCCATTGTGTTGAGGTGAAACCAGGATGAGCTAAGAGACTAGAGAGCTACAGTGGTATCACTACAGCACAGGAGAGAGTGGAAAAAGAATGCTTCATCAATGATCATCTATGTAGAAAATCCAACAGAATATACAAAAAAAAAGAAAAAAGAAACTACTAGAACTAATGAGTTAGTGGGGTTGCAGGATACAGCATCAATATACAAAACCAATTATATTTTGACATGCTTGCAACAATCAGAAATTAAAATTAAATATTAAAACCATTTACAGCAGCATCCAAAAAATGAAATAATTAAGGATATTTCATTTTTCTGTCAAAACGTGTCAAACACCTGTACACAGAAAAGTAGAAAACACTGCTGTGAAAAATTAGAGAAGACGTAAATAGATATAGAAATATATTGTATTCATGGGTTGGAAGACAATATTACTAAGATGTCAGTTCTCCCCAAGCCCAGGTATAGATTCAACACCAATCCATCAGAATCACAGCAAGGTTTTGGTAGAAATTAACAAGCTAATTCTAAAATTCATATGGAAATGCAAAAGGACCTAGAATGGCCACAACAACTTTGAAAAAGAACAAAGTTGGAGGACGAACACTACCTGCTTTTAAGACTTATTATAAAGCTTCAGTAATCAAAAGATTGTGATATTGGCATGAAGATAGACAAGCAGATCAATGGAATAGAACAGAGTTCAGAAATGACCCACACATATGATGGAAAGGCAACTAAGTGGAGAAAGGATGGTCTTTTCATTAAATGGTGCTGGAACAACTGGATATTCATATGGGGAAAAAAAGAACTTTGACCCACAGCTTGTATCAAATACAAAATTTCACTCAAAATGGATTACAGACCTAAATGCAGAAGCTGAAATGATAACACTTCCAGGAAAAAAAAAAAGAAAAGAGCAAAATCTTTGTGACCTTGGACTAGGCAAAGAGTTCTCAGATACAACACCATGAGAGAACAAAGTGACAAGCTGGACTTCATAAAAATTCAAACTTTTGCTCTATGAAAGATACCGTTTAGAGCCTGAAAGGACAGGCCAGAGGGTGGGAGAAAATAACTACAAATAACACAGCCAACAAACAGCTTGTATCCAGAATATATAAATAACTCTCAAATCTCAATAACAGGTAAACAAACAAGCCCAAGAGAAAAAAAAACGGGCAAGAGATTTGAACAAACACTTCACCAAAAAAAGATGCATGATGACACAGTGGCACGTGAAAAGGTGTCCAACATCATCAGTCACCAGGGAAAACCGCAATGAGATAGCACTGCACGCTATTGGAATGACTAAAATCAAAAAAATAACCCCAACACCAAGTGCTGATGAGGATGCGGAGAAACGAGGACTCTGGAACATGTGGCTGGTATGAATATAAAAGGGTACAGCCGCCTTGGAAAACAGTATTGGAGCTTCCTCAAGAAATTAAAGAAAGACAAATCTACCGTATGATCAAGCCATTCCATTCGTAGGTATTTACCCAAGAGAAAAGAAAGCATACGTCATACAAAGACTTGTACAATGAAGGCTCACAGAAGCTTTATTTGTACTAGCCGAAACCCGGAGACAGACCAAATGTCCATCAGCAGGTGAATGATAAACAACTTCTGTGCGTCTAGACCATGGAATGGTCAACAATGAAAAGGAATGAACTACTGATACTTGCAACGGCATGGGTAGACCTCAAAATCACTCTGCAGAGTGAAAGAAGCCAGATCAAATAAGTGTTCAGACCGTATGATTTCATTTATATAAAACTCTAGAAAATGCAAACTAACCTATAGTGATGGAAAGGAGGCCAGTGGTTGCCTGCGAATGGGGGTACAAATTACAAAGGAGTCAAAGGAGACTTTTGGGGGTGTTGAATGTGTACAATGTCTTATTTATTTATTTATTTATTTATGCACTGTTTAGGGCCGCACCCGTGGCATATGGAGGTTCCCAGGCTAGGGGTTGAATCGGAGCTGTAGCCGCCGGCCTACGCCACAGCCACAGCAACACGGGATCTGAGCAGTGTCTGCGACCTACACCACAGCTCACGGCAACGCCAGATCATTAACCCACTGAGTGAGGCCAGGGATCGAACCTGCAATCTCATGGTTTCTAGTTGGATTCGTTAACCACTGCGCCACGACGGGAACTCCTGTACAATATCTTGATCGTAGGGATGGTTTCATGGATATAAACATATGTATAAGCCCCTCAAATGGTCATTTTATATATGTGCTGTTTGTTAGGTTAGACCTCAATAAGACTGTTCGGCTTAAAAAAGAAGGAATACAGTTGAAGTCCATATTATCACAAAGCGGAGAGAGAGGTGTCACCAAATTCCAAAATAGTTGAACCAAGATGATCCCCAGAAGCTTGAATGAAGAAATCAAGGCCAACAAAACAAGAAGTAAACTTATAAAACTCCTAGAGGAACCACAACCCAAGACCCCTGGCACGCTGGTAAAGGACCCCAAGGCTGCTTGAGAAGGGGCAGAAAGGATCACCATAATGTCCCATAGCACATCTCCAGGTATCACCATCAGAGACTGAGTTTGGAGGTTTTTCTTTCCCTGTCATCAAGCACTCTGCCTGTCCCACAGGTGCTGAAAATACAACCTATCCCAAAGGGAACTCCTTTTTCCCCCAAACCCACTCCACCCTGTGTTCCCTAGCTCGTACGATTGGTACCGCCTATTCAAGACACTCAGAGCAACCTTTTAGATTATCTCTTGACTCCCACCCCACCCCCGCCATCACTGCCTTGGTTCTGCCTCTGGATAACTGCAAAAACTCCCTAGCTGATGTATCTCCTTAGCACTGTGGACACTTTTGAAATTGCCCCTCTGGGAGTTCCCGTCGTGGCACAGTGGTTAACGAATCCGACTAGGAAACATGAGCTGTGGTGTAGGTCGCAGATGCAGCTCGGATCCCGCGTTGATGTGGCTGTGGCGTAGGCTGGCAGCTATAGCTCCGATTAGACCCCTAGCTTGGGAACCTCCACAAGCCGCAGGTACGGCCCTAAAATGACAAAAGGCAAAAAAAAAAAAAAAAAAAAAAAAATTTGCTCCTCTGACTGAGCTATGTGCCTTTCAGTCTTTCTGTGCCCCCCCACCTGACGGCAGAATTTCTTTACCTGGGCTGTGCATTAGAATCACCTGAGGAATTAAAAAAAAAACACAGTGTTTGCACCCCACTCTCACAGATGTTGATTTATTTGGTCTTGGGTGGAACAGGACATTTTTTTTTCAAAGCCTCCCACATAATTCTAAGTGTGCGGCTAGGGTTAAGATCCACTGTCCTAGAGCAGTGGTTCCGAATCACCAGGTGGCATGAGAAGTCACCTGGAAGGTTTGTTAAAACACAAATTGCCTGGCCCCACCCCCCAGAGGTTCAGATTCAGTGGGGCTGAGCTGGGGCCCAGTAATTTCCATCTCTCGTTAAGTTCCCCAGTTGATGATGTTGCTGGTGTAGGGGACCACACTTTAGAACCACCGCCTAGCTTACATCATTTTATTTATTTTTGTCCTTTTTTTTTTTTTTTTGGCCGCACTGGTGGCATATGGAAGTTCCCAGGCTAGGGGTCGAATCCAGAGCTACAGCTGCTGACCTACCCTACAGCCTCAGCAACGTAGGATCTGAGCCACGTCTGCAGCAGCTACGCCGAAACTCACAGCAACACTGGATCTTTAACCTACTGAGCAAGGCCAGGGATCGAACCCACAACCTCATGGATCCTAGTCAGGTTCGTTACTGCTGAGCCACCATGGGAACTCCTGGCTTAAATACTTTTAAAGCCTGTGCTTGCGGGATCTACCAAGCCCTTCACCACCTGCTTCCTGTCTCTCCCATATCATTTCCTACTGCTCCTTACATCACATTCTGCCCTCCAGCCACAAGACACTGCTCACAGTTCTCTCATCATGCCGCGCCAGCTCAGGCCACCAAGTCTGTTTATGCAGTTCAGTCCCTTTGCCTAGAATGTGCTCCCTCCACTCCACCTCTGCCCGCAGCAAACGTCCATCATCCTTCCAGGCTAGGAGCGTGTATACATCACTTCCTCCGTGAAGCCTGCCCTGTGCCCCTTCCCTGGAGAGCTGGCAAATTGCTTCCTGAGCGCCCGTTCTGACATCGCACCCTGCCAGCCTCCTGGTGCCTGTCACACGGTCCCGTATTTATTTGCGCACATCTGTCTAGGAGCTCAAGCGATCTGAGACGGCTCTGTGCTCACCATGATTGCCAGCACCTAGCACAGGGCCTGGCCCAGAGCAAGTGCTCAGCAAGTGTTTCCAGGTGAACTGGGTTGGGAATCGTCTCCTCCTGGTGCCAGGGATTGGAGACTGGGACCTCCTGGTACCCAAAGTCAGCTGGGGCAATCCCATGATGCCGGAGTTAGCGGGGTTGTCTGCTGCTGAAAACTGATGAGATCTGTCTAGACAGACAGACAGGACACTGAGCCACAACTGGCTTATGTCACCAGGCCAACCAACCTGACCATGGCTTACAAGGAGAAAAGGAGAAGAGCCTTCAGAGCTCCCTGGGGGTTGGAAAAACTCACATAGCGACTTCACTGTGAGGGCAGAACAGCCTGCCTGCTTGTTTGTCCATTGGTCTGTCTGCGTATCCCCAAGTCAGACTCTACCTGGATGTACAGGTACTCGAAAGCAGCAGGGTCTCGACGTAGCAGCTCCACAGGGTCTTTGGGAAAGAAGCTTATCCGGAAGAGGCATTTCATTCCTTGATAGTGTGTCCGCTGCACTACCTGAGTCGCAGGGATAAGAGGTGGGAAGAAAAGAGAGCCGGGATCAATGGCTGGCGTGGTGGGAGTCAGTTGGGGTGCTTTTTTTTTTTAGGGCCGCACCCGTGGCATATGGAGGTTCCCAGGCTAAGGGTCTAATCAGAGCTATAGCTGCCGGCCTTCGCCACAGCCACAGCAACGCGGGATCTGAGCCGCGTCTGCAACCTACACCACAGCTCATGGCAACGCCGGATTGTCAACCCACTGAGTGAGGCCAGGGATCGAGCCCGCAACCTCATGGTTCCTACTCGGATTCGTTAACCGCTGTGCCACGACGGGAACTCCAGCTGGGGAGCTCTTGACGGCAGGGCTTGGGGCAGAGCTAGGTGATGTTTCCTACTCTGGCTTCCGCATGGCCGACTCTAATCTCCCTTGGGGGAAGTGATGGTCTGTCCTTCTGAACCAAAGGGACTAGAATTTTCTTTCTTTTTTTGGGGGAGGGGGGTTGTTTTCACTTTGGCTGCACCCACAACATGTGGAAAGCCCCGGGCCAGGGCTCAAACCCGAGTCGCAATTGCAACCTGGGCCACAGCTATGGCAATACTGGGTCCTTAACTGGCTGCCCCACACAGGAACTTCCACAAGTGACTAGAATTTTCGAATCGCTTATTCATGACTTAGCCTTTGCCTAAGGCCCAAAGACACCAGGTAGGAAGACAGGGCTCCTGGGAATTTCTCTGACTCTTCTTGCTGTGGAGCTGATGCCTTTACCTGGCAGAGGGGCTCAGCTTCAGGCAGAGGAAGTTGCTGATGAGAAACCAGATCAAAGACTGAAAATCTCATTTGGAGGTATAGCTGAAACAAGCTGGCGATATACCAGCAACTGCTGAAGCTGGGATGGGTAATGAGGCTTCATTATCCAAGTCCTTCTACTTTGGTGTATGTCTGAGATTTTTCTAGTGATACACATGCTTAAGATCCCATTTGGAACAGGAGACCAATTGGATCCAAAAGGTCTCTTGAGGGGTGACGATGTACGTAGGCCTCCCTCCAAGCAGGTCACCCACAAACAACTCTTCCTTTATAGATGGGAATCTGCAAATTTCAACTGCATTTGGCTGGAAGCTAAACTAGAAAAGTTGTTCTTTCCTAAATCCTTTCATTTTTTGGGTGTGTGTCTGATTTAGCTTTTTTTTTTTTGGTCTTTTTGCCTTTTCTAGGGCTGCACCTGTGGCATATGGAGGTTCCCAGGCTAGGGGTCTAATAGGAGCTGTAGCCACCGGCCTATGCCACAGCCACAGCAACGCCAGATCTGAGCCGCATGTGCGATGTACACCACAGCTCATGGCAATGCCGAATCGCCAACCCACTGAACAAAGCCAAGGATTAAGCCCACAGCCTCACGGTTCCTAGTCAGATTTGTTAACCACTGAGCCACGACGGGGATTCCCTAGTGTTTTTTTGTAGGACCGCACCTGTGGCATATGGAGGTTCCCAGGTTAGGGGCTGAATCGGAGCTGTAGCCACTGGCCTACACCACAACCATAGCAACGCGGGATCCGAGCTGTGTCTGAGACCTACATCACAGCTCATGGCAACACAGGATCCTTAACCCAATGAGTAAGGCCAGGGATCGAACCTGTGTCCTCATAGTTACTAGTCAGATTCGTTACCTCTGAGCCATAACGGGAACTCCCTGATTTCAGTTTTTGCTTTGTTTCCATTAGACATTTCTTCCCAAATGCCCCTTTTCAATTCCTTCCCTCCCTCCCTGGGAATATGCACTGGTTCTGGTTGCCTCCCTTACTCTTCTTGGTGCTTCACCATTGGTGAAACACTATCCAGAAATCCTGGATTTCCCAGTCGTTTTCCACACGGCAAAGGCTAGTAAGATACTTTCTCCCACTCTGCCTTGAAAGTTGACATGGGTGACCCGCTGTCCATTCTTGGCATGACTCAGCCATTCTCAGCCCGCACATGTCCTAGCTTCAGGGGGCTCACTAGACTCCACTCGCTGACCCTTCTGTATTACAGCCATCACCTGAAGGTCAAGTTTCCTCTGGGAGGCAGAAAAAGTCTAGCAGTGAATTGCCACTCCAAGCTTTCTCCACTAGCGACTGCTATGACTTATCACCTTCATGCCTTCTTTAGGTCATAAGAGATATCGTTAAAAGGCCTCTGCAGGTAGGTTGTACACACCTTGACTGAGAACTTTTGGGAGCTGGCTCAACCTAACATAATGAATTGTCCAGAAAGAGTGTACCTGGTGGCCTCTGGTCTACTAGAGGCCACCTGCGAAGCTATCAAGCCAGGACAAAGAGGTTACTTACATAAGCCAGGGGCTGCTTGTCCTGGAGGAGCAGGAACTTGTGGTTGTGTTCTGGTCCGGCGTACTCAAGGACAAGAGCAAAGTGCTCAATGTACCTCAGGGAAAGCCGGTCCTGTAACGTCACCATCACATCCTATGAAAGATAAAAGAGCTTTGAGAGAGAGATCTATTTCAGCTTTAAGATACCTAAGTCCCCAAGATAGGGGAAGGCAACTGAACATCAAGAAAGATTAAAAAAAGAAGAAGTTCCCATCGTAGCTCAGTGGTTAACAAGCCCGACTAGTATCCATGAGGATGTGGGTTCGATCCCTGGCCTCTATCAGTGGGTTAAGGAGTTGTGTGAGCTGTGGTGTAGGCAGCAGACGCGGCTCGGATCCTGCATTGCTGTGGCTGTGGTGTAGACTGGTGGCTACAGCTCTGATTGGACCCCTAGCCTGGGAACCTCCATATGCTGCTGGTGCGGCCCTAATAAACAACAACATAAAATACAAAAAGCAGACAGTTTCGGGATTCATCATCTAAACTCAGTGGCTGGAGTTACCAGCAACCATGTTCACTGCTGAGTGTAGCTGGCATTTATTTTTTATTTTTTTAATTTTTTAAAGTGCCGAACCAGCGGCATATGGAGGTTCCCAGGCTAGGGGTCGAATCAGAGCTACAGCCGCCAGCCTATGCCACAGCCACAGCAATGCAGGATCTGAGCCACGTCTGGACCTACACCACAGCTCACAGCAACATCGGATCCTTAACCCACTGAGCGAACCCGCAACCTCGTGGTTCCTAGTCGGATCCGTTTCCGCTGAGCCATGACGGGAACTCTGTAGCTGGCTTTTTGAGACGATCAATTTAACAACCTGAAAACTGTGTCCAGACGGAGGAACCATGTCACGTGTTTCACGTACAGTCACGAATCTGACTGCCTCTGTGCCCCGTCTGCTCTGCTTGCCCTCCTTTGAATATTAGGGTGTCTGAGAACCTATCCATGGGGGCTGCCCACGTGCCACTTTTGAGACTTCTGCCATCTCTTTGCTGTGACTTCGGCATGTACCAGCCTCCAGCGGGTGCGTTGGTAGAGCTGGCATCACTCAGCCCCACCTCCCACCCCCCAAAGGCCGGAAAGAAGCAGGCTTGGGAACGCGAAGCTCCTTTCCAGCCAGAGTTGCCAAACGAGCCCCTTAGTGAACATTGACAGCCCTTGAGCTATTCAAATGTTAGGCTGGAAATCGGTGGGTAGTTAGTTGAGAGTATCTCTTTGTATCATCCAAGTAGTCACAGAGGCGCCAGTGTTGCTGGAGTTCTGGCAGCAACAAATGAGGTTTTCTTCGCAGTTCTGCTGTGTTGGGACTGTGGATGGCCAAGCTGGTGATTGCCAACTGGTGTTACAAGTGTAACAGCCCCTGTGCCAGGCTGTCGATTCACCCAGGTACCTCTCTGGGACGAGTGGCTTGGCAGCCTGTCCGAGTTCAATGAACAGCCAGTGCACCCTCCCTGAAAGTTACGTGTGAGATCACAAGCCAGGGGACGGTGCCGTCCTGGAAGGCGGGGGCTACCCGGAGGCCCCAGTGGAGGTGGTGTTGTGAACTGGGAGGGTGCTCAGAGACGCCTCCACAGAGAGGAGTAAATGTGCCGGTGTGGAGACAGAGCTACGGTGGACAGACCGGGATTCTGGGACTTCCCAGGTGGCCTAGCAGGTTAAGGATCTGGCGTTGTCACTGCTGTGGCTCGGGTCACTGCTGTGGTGTGGATTCGATCCCTGGCTGGGAAACGTCTGCGTGCTATGGATGGAGTGGGGGGAGGGGGAGGGGGAGGAGGGGGAGGAGGGGGAGGAGGAGGAGGGTGAGGAGGAGGAGAAGGCCAGGAAAAAGAAGAAGAGGAAAAACAATAAAGAAGGATTCCGACACCCACATCTGGAAGAGGGGCACTTGGACACCCCTGGGTGGTCCAGTTTCAATGTCTCTCCTACAGACGGAAGCCTTCAATAGTCAAGACACCATCCTGGGGCAACCTCAGGACTTTGTTTTGGTCCTAGGTCCCCTGGGGGGCCCACTCAGGCCTAAGGCCTTGGTTCAATGAACAATGGCCCAGGGATTCACAACCTGGGTGCTACTGACACTTTGGACAGGACAGTTCTTCATCATTCAGGGACTGTCCCACTCCTTGCAGGACGTTTAGCATTTCTGATCCCAAGACACTAAATGCCAGACTACAGAGATGACCCCCAAATATGCTCACACATTCCCCAAGACCACCTCGGAGGGGGCAGTGCTGACCCTAGCTGAGAACCGCTGGCAAGGCCAATTCCGAGCATCTGATAAGGGAAAGCTTCTCTTAGGGAAAGCTTCTTGGCCCAGGGCTTGCTTTCTTTATAGAGTTGTCCTGGCCCCAGCAGGGGTACCTCAGGACACCTGTGGGTCAAGGTGGGTTTTCTGGGCAGGCGCTGTAACTTCCCAGCAGTCTGGGCGGCACTGATTGCATGGAAACATTCATTTTGGGGATAATATTCTCTCACGCGCTCTCTTTTTTTTTTTTACAGCAGCACCTGCAGCATATGGAGGTTCCCAGGCTAAGGGTCGAATCGGAGCTGCAGCTGTAGGTCTACACCACAGCCATGGCCACAGACGATCCGAGCCGCATCTGCAAACTGTGTCGCAGCTTGAGGCAATGCGGGATCCTTAACCCACCGAGCGAGGCCAGGGATCGAACCCGCATCCTCAAGGAGACTTTGTCAGGTTCTTAACCCGCTGAGCCACAATGGGAACTCTGGCATTCTGTTTTTGGAGAGACTCCAGGAGAAGCAGGAGCAGCTATTTCTGTTCCAGAGCAGAGTTGAACCTGAAGGTTAATAGTATCACCTCGCCTCCTCAAGACGAAGGGAGTAACTCCTGGCTGAGCCGTTAAGAATCAAGAATCGCAGCTGAGTAATTGCTCTTCCTGCGAAAGGAATAGCCAAAGGGATTGTTGGTGGACCTTTCAAATCTCGGTTCCATGCTTAAAATCTGGTTGTTATTTAAAAAGCAAAGCATGGATAAGCTAATCTCCCGAGAGATGGTTTGTTGATTTCTGTGGGTACACTTGCGTAGGTGTTATTGTATCAATATACATCACTTTTGCTTTATAAATGGTTTAATGATCTTCACACTCTAGCTCTGCAGTCTGAAGGACGCAGGGCAACAGGCACGTGGAGCAGTTCAGAAGCACATGCGTGTGCATGGGTGCCTGTGTGCACACAGGTGCATGTGCACACACGCATGCACGCGTGCACACACACACACACACACACACACACCCTTACAGTCACCAGCACCCAGCTGGGCACACAGCCGTCCCGCACCACAGTCACTGCGGAGTGTATGTTTTTGCAACCTGGTGCTCCCAGCAGCAGGAGCTCAAAGGCCAAGGCCAACTGGCTCAGGGCAGACTCGGAGGACCCTGGGGAACCCTGTGTACCTTAACAGTGGTCCGGCCATCAAATGTGAACGACTTGATCTGTCCATTTTCTAAGAAAACCTTCAGGACGTTGGGGATGAGGAGGAGAGCTTCTTTCTTCATCATTTTCTGTGAACAGGCAGGGAAGGGACCAGGAGAGGGGCTCGGACAGAAGGAGGAGGGAAGCCAGAGGAGGGGCGAGGAAAGGAGAAGGGAGTAAAAGGGGACAGGGAACCAAGGATATGGAAGGACAGGGAGACAGAGGGAAGAACTGATCAACAATAATGTTACGTGGAGATCAGAAACAAATTCTCCAAGAAGACACGGGGCCATAATCAAATGCTCCCCCTCTGTTCAATGTCACAGCACACCCAGAGTCTACTGCGGTTCAAAGCTCCACAGGTTGGAGTTCCCGTCGTGGCTCAGTGGTTAACGAATCCGACTAGGAACCATGAGGTTGCAGGTTCGATCCCTGGCCTTGCTCAGTGGGTTAGAGGATCCGGCGTTGCCGTGCGCTGTGGTGTAGGTCGCAGACGCGGCTCGGATCCCGCGTTGCTGTGGCTGCGGCGAAGGCCGGCGGCTATAGCTCCTGTTAGATGCCTAGCCTGGGAACCTCCATATGCCGTGGGTGTGGCCCTAGATAAGGGAAAAAGACACACGCAAAAAAAAAAAAAAGAAAAAAAAAACCTCCACAGGTCACAGTGGGGCTTGGCCCGCAGTGACCACCAAACACAGAGGGCTGATGGAAGGCCTCAGCGGCCCGCCTCACTCACCTGCTCTCATCTCCTGACTCCTTTCCACTGGGTCCATCACACATCGCGATCGCCTCCTCATCCATGCCTTTGCTCTGCCCTTCTCCTTCCCGCCTGGTACGCTACGTCCTCTCTGACCTGGCTCCTGCCTACTTCTCTGGAGTCTTGGAGGTACCCACACCACCCTCTCCTTTTTTTCCCCCTATTTCAGCCGAACTCGTGGCGTATGGAGGTTTCTGGGTCAGGGATCAAATCTAAGCCGCTGCTTCAACCTACGCCACAGCTGTGGCAATGCTGGATCCTTAACCCACTGAGCGGGGCCGGGGATGGAACCTGCGCTGCCACAGAGACAACTCCCGGTCATTAGGTCATTAACCCACTGCACCCCAGCAGGAACTCCCACACTGCTCTTTCATGCCTCCAAACCTCTAACAACTCATCATTCAAGGACTGCCTCACTCCCTGCAGGACATTTAGCATCTCTAACTGAGACACTAAATGCCAAGAGCATGCCAAATAGTTGGGAGGACTCCAAACGCCCTCAGGCATTCCCCAAAGCTCTCTGAGAGTGGGCAGTACTGACCCTGATTGAGAACCACTGGCAAAGACCATTTTTAAACACCTGATAATTCCTTCACAACCGCTTTTCTGGCCCAGGTGTTTCTGTATTTATAGACTGGTATGTGTTAGTTTGTTAATAAATATTTACTAAATAAAGACTGCTCCCTCTGCCTCCCTCTTTTGCTCCTTGGCAAACTCCTAAGCATCCTTCAGAACCCAGATCACATACGAATTCTGTAAAGCCTGACCAGTATCATCAGGTACTTGGACCTGGTATTCACACTTATTCCTATAACAACTTACACACACCTCTATTAAGTGCTTTTATATTTTCAAAGAATATTTGCTTTTCACAGTCAAACAGAGAACTTGGAACACAATGACCACGTCCTATTCAATCTTTGTAGTCTCAACATTGGGCAAAGTTCCCAGCACACAGTTGGTGCTCAGTAAATGGCTGCTGAATATATGAACAGTGGGTGCTTAATATGTGCTTACTTGAATGATTAGAATCATTAGGAGAATCCAACCATTTCCTCAGGCCAACATCATCAGATCCATAGGAACTAAAAAGCTGCAGAAGATGGCCAGATTCCTGAATTCACTGAGTCTCTGCTACGTACCCAGCATTATGCCAAGCCCCATGGGGACTACAGAAAAAGCAGAGGGCCGGAGTCTAGCCTTACATTCTTGCTGTAGTGTATGCATTGCATGCACACACACGAATCCACTGGAGAACAATAAAATCAGAACAAACCAACAGCTGTAAGATAGTTAAGGTTTCCTAGATGAATCGGATTTTTTTTGTGTGTCTTTTCAGGGCCGTACCCACGGCATATGGAAGTTCCCAGGCTAGGGGTCAAATCTGAGTTATAGCTGCCAGCCTACACCACAGCCACAGCCACACCGGATCTGAGCTGCATCTGCGACCTACACCACAGCTCACGGCAACACTGGCTCCTTAACCCACTGAGCGAAGCCAGGGATCAAACCCGCATCCTCATGGATACTAGTCAGGTGTGTTTCGGCCAGGCCACAACCAGAATTCCCGATGAATTAGATTTTGATTTTAAAGGAGTTGGCAGGTTTGGCCTATTAGAGAGGCCAGAAGAGAACAGTCCAGATCTGGGGACAAAGTATGAAACCACGAACAAACAAGTCCTCCTGGGTCGGGGTACAGTGGGGGCGCTATTGTGACATCAGGTTGCTTCCTCATGGAGTCAAGCCACAGTGCGGTGGGGAGTGACGGGATCTGAAGTTCGAAAAGTGACCCCCTGGTTCTCTCCCCGATCCGGAGACGCCTCGCTCCCGCCAAGCCCAGAGGCCCCGGATTCCCAGACTGATGACGCTCAGCCGTGGCTGGTTTTATTTAGAACGCTGGGTTGGACTCAGATAATTACTTAATTGATTTTGCTTAAAAATAGAGTTGGCAAGGAACGCCCACAGGATTTATTTTTTGCTCTGGCTGCTTAATAAAGCCCTGGAACACGAAGAAAAATGGATGATAGGGCAGCCCAGAGTCACCTGGGCCTGCCCAGTGGTGAGTCTGCTCTGGTCCCCAGTGGCAATAGTGATGGTGGTGGTGGCATCGTGACATCAGGTCATTTCCTGAGCACAGGGAAGGGTGCTGTCTCTATCCCAGACAAGAGCCTCCCATCACACTTGGTGGCCTGTCCAGGAGCGACAGAGTAACCCTGGGTGGGTTCTAGCAGCTCTGGGGCGCTCCTGTTCAGATTGGTCTGGAGTGACAGCTTGCTTCTGCCTGTGGCTGGAGGAGACATGGAGAGGGGACTCATGGTGGAAGAACGGGAGAGCAGGGAAGGGAGAGTGTAAGAGAGCTGAAGAGAGGGGAGAAAAAGGGAGAATGAATTCCCATCGTGGCTCAGTGGTTAACAAATCCGACTAGGAACCATGAGGTTGCGGGTTCGATCCCTGGCCTCGCT
>PVHT020000015.1:17037523-17113250 GCA_004024745.2 Catagonus wagneri | reverse complement strand
AAAAAAAAAAAAAAAAAGGGAGGAGAAGAAAGGAAGGAAGAGGAGGGGAGGTCCTCACTGGTGGTCTGACCTTGGTGGGTTACTCTGATGCTGAGCCGGGACAGACTGCACCTATCTGCACTTTCCAAATTCAAGTCTCGTTTCCTCAGTGTTCCAGGGCTTGGGACCCAAATGTCCCCCTAGTGCCTCGGACCTCAGAGTCGGTATCGGCTTTACCCTGATCCAAAAGGACCACAATGCTCCCTTTCCTCTCTGTTCACCGGCCCTGGCTTCTCATCAACTTCTTCCTGGGGCTGACATGGAGCCCAGCCACCAATTATTCTGACAGCTCAGCCAGCGGGGCCCAGTTGTCTCTTCGGCTTCCTGGAGCACGGAAAGAGGAGTTTGGGGATGAGAGTCAGGGAAATGGAGATGGAAGACAGCTGTATTCTCTGTCCATCCCCCCCTTTCTTTTCATTTTTTTTTTAGGGCCACACCTACAGCATATGGAGGTTCCCGGGCTAGGGGTCCAATCGGAGCTACAGCTGCTGGCCTATGCCACAGCCACACCAGATCTGAGCTGCATCTGCGACCTACACCACAGCTCACAGCAATGCCGGATTCTTAACCCACTGAGTAAGGCCAGGGATCGAACCTGCAACCTAGTCAGATTCGTTAACCGCTGCGCCACAAAGGGAACTCGTGTCGCTTTATTATTTTATTACTACTATTGTCTTTTTCAGGCTGCACTGGCAACGTATGGAGGTATTGAACCTGGATCCTCATGGATACTAGTCGGGTTCATTACCACTGAGCCACAACGGGAACTCCCAACCTTCACTTCTGAGTGGCTCTGCCTCAAAGCCCTAGAGAGGTGTTTGATACCCCGCCACCCCCGATTTCCCCACTCAGGCTGGTCCTCCTAGCTTCTCTCAGCTGTGCCTCAGTACAGAAATGTCTGCAAAAGCAGCCCAGTGCCTGAGAGCTCCCACTAGCCTGCCCTCACCCCCTTCCCCCAACAGGACATCGCCAACTTCTGTGGATTCCTAGGGCTGCTTAATAAACATCTCACCACTCTCCAGCCACCTCTTCTCATTTGCTTATCTGGCGCACACACACAGCTCGGTTCACGTTAGCCCCGCGAAGCAGTGAGAAAGACGGGGGTCTGGCCAATGAGCAGCCCCCTCCCTGCCACCCCAGACTGGCCGCTCCGTAGCCTGGGCTGTCACGCAACCCCTGCTGCCTAAAACCATACCACGCCGAGGTGGGTTTTATATCGTCTCAATCTGAACCACTTGTCCTCCCAGCGTCACTGAGAGGTCCCCAGAGGCAGGGAACAGGTGTTTTTTCTGCAGCCCTTATAGTTCGGGGAACCACAGCAGGTTCCCAGAACGTAACTAAAAGCTCTGTGACTCAGTGAGAGTCTGGGTCATTTCCCCCAGGCACCTTCACTCTTCCTTGAAAGTCTTCTTCGGTCAAGATGTGATGTTGCATGATCACTTCAATGTGAAGAGGGCCCAATGTCACCAGATCTTCAGAAAACCACTACTTCCTTCCTGTTTCTATCAAGTCGCCAAAAGACGTTTATGGAGCACCTGTTCTGAGCATAAGCTACTGTGCTAGACACGGAAATTTCTCAAAGCACCACGAGAATGCCAAGTGAAATTGATACGATTTCCTTCTCCCCACAACGCCCAGGGCTTCTCTGGACACCACGCACCCCTCACTCACTACCCACCCGGAGCGTCAAGGTCACCCCTCCAAGCCCTCTGTGACGCTGTCCGCTGAGAAGCAGCAGGTGGGCAACTGGCCCAGAGCAAGAGCTCGACGGCCAGGCCGACTCCGGCCCAGGACCGAGGCAAGGAGGCTGAAGCCACACTTACTGCATCTGTTTCTCCAACAGCCACCTGCTCGGAAAATCGGACCTTCACAGGATTGGATCTCAGCTTGGCCTTCTTCGCCGCACTGATGAAGGCAGATTTGGGGGACTGGAAAAAGAGCAGAGGGCTGGTGAGTTCTCGATCCCCGGGACAACCTTGACCTTTGCCACATGAGAGTTAAGATGTCTCAGTCCGGATACCCTTTGCCTTGCTCATCAGTAAGTCAATAAATCAGTATCGATTCCCTGCTAGGTGCAAGGCAATGTGCTAAGTGCTTTCTGAGATGATCGATATGTTCTTTTTTTATTTATTTTTTGTCTTTTTGCCTTTATGTAGAGCCGCACCTGCGGCATATGGAGGTTCCCAGGCTAGGGGTCTAACAGGAGCTGTAGCTGCCGGCCTTCGCCACAGCCACAGCAACGTGGGATCCGAGCTGCATCTGCGACCTACACCACAGCTCACGGCAATGCCGGATCCTTAACCCACTGAAAGAGGCCAGGGATCGAACCCGCAACCTCATGTTCCTAGTCAGATTTGTTAACCACTGAGCCACAACGGGGAACTCCCTAATTGGTATGTCCCAAATAAGCTGGGGCATGGATCAAATTTGGGTAAATTGCATCTCATTATGAATGCTCTAGGCCTAGGGGAGTTGGCAAAAATTCTTGGTAATAGCATACACTGAAGTTAGATATATTTGGGTTCCTTAATGTGAGCTATACCTAAATGGTGGGGTTTTTTTTTTTTTAACATCGGAATATGAACATCTCAAAGGATTTACGGAAATGACCTTATTCATTTCAAAAATATGCCCTTTCCCTAGGAAGGAGCCTCATAGAAAACAGTATTTTTGATGTGGAAGGAGGCCTGGCACTCCAAAAGGATTTAACCACAATTCCTGCACTATTTGAGACTAGAGACCTTAGGTGTTTTACCCAGGTGTCCTGGCTTCCTAGTTCTGGGCTCTCTGCTACTTTGGTTCATCCGATTCTATCCCCCAGAATCAGCTAGTCTCTCTAGTTCTTTTTCTTTTCCTTTTTTTTTAGGACTGCACCTTTGGCATACAGAAGTTTCCAGGCTAGGGAGCTACAGCTGCAGGCCTGTGACACAGCCACAGCCACGCAGGACCCAAGCCGCATCTTTGAACTACACCACAGCTCATGGCAATGCTGGATCCCTAACCCACTGAGCGAGGCCAGGGATCAAAACTCTCATCCTCATGGATACTAGTCAGATTTGTTTCCGCTGCACCACAACGGGAACTCCAGGCTCTCTAGTTCTTGAAAACACCCACAAATCCGGCAGGACGCATGGTTAGGAAATGCTGGAAACTCAGTGCTTCCTGAGTGTGCCTTGGATTCGAGGAAATGCATTTATTCCTCCGTGTGGCAAATTTAGGGAGGGTCCACTCCGCAGCAGGGACCGTTCTAGGTGATGAGGGACCCAGCAGCGAACAAGAGGGACAAAGCTCCCTCCAGGAGTGTCAGTACAATCAAGGACGGACCGAGAATTCCTCTGAGGGAGCAAATAAGGACTAGGAGGACAAATTGCGCAGAATAAGGCAGCACAGCGGAGACAGGCAGTGATGGCTGGTAGTGATGCGAGGTGTTCCGGGAAGATCTCTTCGAGGAGGTGACATCTAAGAAGCTTGAAGGAAGTGAGGGAGAGATAGCCCTGAGGATACCCGAAGAAAGAGACTTCCAGGCGGAAAGAACAATGAAGTCTCTGAGGTTGGGAGGAGCAGCGGGTGCCTGAGAAACAGCCAGGATGCCCAGCACGGCTGGAGCAGAATGACTGAGCCAGAGAGGTTGTGCTCGGAGAGGCAGCTGGGGGCTGGGTCAGGTGGGACCTTGTGAGCCGTGGCAAGAACTTCGGATTCTGCTCCGCTTGGAGGGTTTTGAGCAGATAGGGTCTGACTTCCATTTTTTTTTTTTTTTTTTTTTTTTGGCCTTTTCTAGGGCTGCACTCGCGGCCTATGGAGGTTCCCAGGCTAGGGGTCCCATTGGAGCTGTAGCTGCCGGCCTCCGCCACAGCCACAGCCACGCGGGATCCGAGCCGCGTCTGCAACCTACACCCCAGCTCATGGCAACGCCGGATCCTTAATCCACTGAGCAAGGCCAGGGATCGAACCTGCAACCTCATAGTTTCCAGTCAGATTCGTTTCTGCTGTGCCACAAAGGGAACTCCAGCACCCAGATCTTCTGAGTCTTAGATCAATCATCATCGCGCATAACAGACTTGAAGCTGGAAGTCCATTCCTGGTCTTTGGTCCACTGGTCTGGTTTTACCTTGGTCCTACTGAATGGGCTTGAACATATGAAGCACCCTAACTGGTATCTTTTTATGTATTCACCTATGGAGGGGGGCCAGACTCCTTGCTACCCCTACCGAAAGTCTACGATTAGATCCTGTCCTAAAGAAGCCACTACCAGGAAAAAAAAAAAAAGTCAAATATTTATAGCAGCAAAGTCAGAAAAGATCAAAGTGGAATTGGCAGTATTTTCAAGGATTATAGTCATTTCCAGTGTCTGTTGTACAGCTATTTTCAGCTTGTTTGTACCTCATTCCTCACTGACCCTTGTCCTGCTAGTTTCTAAGACTCCAGCCTATTCTCAGTCTTCAGCTTCGATCACTGGTGGTGACTCACTCATTGCCAGCTAGTCTCTGCTACATGTCACCGAGTCACGTCTAGCCTATGTTTCCACACAGGTGACAACCGCCTTGCAGTGTGACATATGGGGCTCTCCAAAGTCGCCCTGTCCTATAGCATCTTCGAAGAGCAACTATGGGGCCTGGAGTTCTTTTTTTAATTTAAAAAAAATTTTTTTTTTTTTTTTTTGCTTTTTAGGGCTGCACCTGTGGCATATGGAAGTTCCCAGGCTAGGGATCGAATCGGAGCTGCAGATGCCGGCCTACACCACGGTCACTAGGGATCCAAGCCACATCTGCGACTTCACAGCTCACAGCAACACGGGATCCTTAACCCACTGAGTGAGGCCAGGGATCAAACCCACATCCTCATGGATCCTAGTCAGGTTCTTTACCGCCGAGCCACAGCGGGTACTCCTAGGGGTCTGGAGTTCTTTTTTTTTTTTTTTTTTTTGGTCTTTTTTGTCTTTTTAGGGATGCATCCACGGCATACAGAGGTTCCCAGGCTAAGGGTCCAATCGGAGCTACAGCTGCCGGCCTCCGCTACAGCCACAGCAATTCGGGATCTGAGCCGCATCTGTGACCTACACCACAGCTCACGGCAACGCCGGATCCTTAACCCACTGAGCGAGGCCAGGGATCGAACCTGCATCCTCATGGTTCCTAGTCGGGTTTATTAACCACAGAGCCATGACAGGAACTCCTGGAGTTCTTGATACTAGAGTTACTCCCTTGAATTAAAGTATGGAGAATCGGTAAGGCCCTGGTCAAAATTCGAACATGGTATCCGGAAGGAGTCATGAACACAGCCATTCTCTTCATTGACACATTGCCTATGGCTGTTAGTGAGCTCTCACGTATGGCCTACAAAGCCAAAAACATTTACTATAGGGCCCTTTACAGAAAAAGAAAGGCAGACTCAGGCGCTAACTCCTTAGCATGCACTCATCCCGTGTTCCTAAAACTTCCCTGATGATAAGAATCACTGGGAAATGCTCGTTAAAACACAAATTTCTAGGTCCACACCAGACTGCAAGAGAAGGTAGGGCCCAGGAATTTATACTGTTGAAAATGTCCTAAGCCACTAGGCATAGACTAATTGAGTGCCTTAAAGCAGGGACATCTGAGCTCTTCACTGACCCCATTTTTCCTCCAAGCAGCTGGGAGTCTCATTTTGCAACAGGCACCCTTTCTGGCTAAAATGAATTTGGGCTTGAAACGCGGGACTAGAATTGATAAGTACCTCTGGGGCCTCTGCAAGCCCCTTGAAGTAAATATGAAGCCAGCAGCTCGGTGGAATAAGCAATAGAAAAGAGGAACTGGCCTTCTCCCTTAGGACTGAATTCAGCTGCTGATTCTTTGACCATTCTTTAATTTGGTGGCTCTATCAGTACAGATTTCAGAGTTGTGCTCACTTACATGTTGGTTAAAGACAGGTATGGGGCCCAATGTCTTAGTGTATGATAGGGCCCCACTTTGACAAGTGTGCAAGGATTTTGAAAAGATGGAGCTCGGGTTCCTGAAGCTTTGACAGCCTAGCCTCCTGATTTTCCTTCCTGCTGGCTCATTTTCTTTGACACCTGAGCCTACTTATAAGCAATTCCCATAGCAACCACAGTGGGAGTCTGGGACAATGGAGGGCCATCTTGGTTTCCCGGGCCCACTGATAAGGGACCCAAGGGGCCTTCCTTTCCATACTCAGGATTGCCTAGAGGGGACCATGTCCTCTCTCTTCAGCTCCCCGGGCCCCCCACAAACCACACAGAACCCTCCCTCCCCATCTATTGTCTAGTCGGGTGGTTCTGCCCACAGCTCCCTGGACACACTGGTTTCTTACCGCTTCTGTGCCCACCTCGTGCTCTCTTCACAATCCTCACCCTTCAGGGCCCCCAGTGTCCCTTTTGCTCAGCTAAAGGCCATCTCTCAACCCCAGCTCAGATTCTACCTTGGTCCTGAATTCTTTCTGAGCTCCAGCATCCTCCTCCCTGGTTGTAAGACAGATGGCATTTTATTTCATTATTATTTGCCTTTTTAGGGCCGCACCCGCGGCATATGGAGGCTCCAAGGCTAGGGGTCTAATTGGAGCTACAGCTGCCGGCCTACACCACAGCCACAGCAACGCGGGATAAGAGCCGCTTCTCCGACCTACACCACAGCTCAAGGCATTGCCAGATCCTTAACCCACTGAGCGATACCAGGGATGGAACCTGCGTCCTCATGGATACTAGTCAGGTTTGCCACTACTGAGCCACGATGGGAACTCCGAGATGATGTTTTATATTATTATGTCTCCCCCCAGCTCCAAGCACAGAGTAGGCACAGAATATAGCAGTTGATTGCTAGGGAGGGTTAATATGCAGTGAGTCCATCGATTCAGCAAATAGGGTTTAGGTACCTACAGTCTGTGAAGCACTATATTCAAGAAGCTCTGTGGAAAACTAGTTCTTCTGCAGTGGTTCTCATTATTTTGCCTTCTTTTCTAGGCAGGCGACTCCAAGCAGAGGGCATTGAGACTCTCGGTACAGGCTTAGTTTGCAGAACCAGAAAACTAGGAAATCGTTTGAAGGGAGTGTCTGCTTGTTTTTCAGGGCTATGCTAGGTCATAAGCTAGTACTTTATTTAAAAATACTTATTGAGGACATACGATGTACCAAAGTCTAAAGGTACCAAAAATCTTATATATATATATATATATATATATATATATATATATATTTACATATTTGGGGTGGGGGGCACACCTGCAGCATGCATAAGTTCCTGGGCCAGGGATCAAACCCAAGCCCCAACAGCCCAAGCCACTGCAGTGACAGTGCTAGATTCCTCACCTATTGTGCCACAAGGAAAATCCTAAGGGTGCCAAAATTAATACATATTCAGTCAATCATAGGGAATAATAGTCTTGTTACTCAAAGACTAAAGAACACTCTTAAATACATATAGAATTAATAAGTGGTTATCTACGCAGTGTGGTTTGAGGACCCCTATGACTGCCCAAATACTTCCCATGGTCAGGGTCACTGTTTTATTTTTTTTGGCTGTAGTACGTATGCAGTGGCTTGATGTGGGATCCCAGTTCCCAGATCATGGATTGAACACGGGCCAGAGCAGTGAATGCTCTGAATCCTAACCCCTAGACCGCCAGGGAACTCCTAAGAGTCACTCTTTTTAAAAAGAAAAACGTCATCTGAGAGAGACTGCACATCAGACCATGTACCCTGGCTACATATCAGGATCATCAGGGGAGCCTTTTCACGAGACAGATACCTGGCCTTTGCCCCCAGAGCTTCAAATTCAATTGGTCAGGGCTGGAACCCAAGGATCAATATGTTTTAAGAGCTTCTCAGGAGGTTCTATTGTACAGCCAGGATGGAGAACCACTGTATTAGACCATTACCAGTCACTGGAATGTAGCAATAGCGGGAGCCTTAAGGATTGTGTGGTCCTATGTTTTCCAAAGTCTGCTGAGCGTCAGAACTCCTTGTGGCTCTTATTCAAAGGACAGTCTTGGGCCACATCCTGGACCTATTGGGAGATCGTCTTCTGGGAGGCTGTCAAGCATGAACGTGATTAGTTTGGTAAAAGGCAGCAGTCTCCACGCGCCCATGAGATGCCAAGTGCCTACCATGGACGAAGTACCATGTTCCGTGACGTAGGGGCTATAACACGCTAACAGTGAACATGTGCTGGGGGGGGGGGCAGTCTTCAAGAAGCTTTCACTTTAGTGTAAGGGAGATGATTCAGTTAATTTGTGTTTTTCACAGTTGTATGGCCTGTAAAGTCACCTTGAATGCGGAATGAATGAATAGTGAACAGTTATTCCCAGGGGAAGTGTGTGTGTGTGTGTGTGTGTGTGTGTGTGTGAGAGAGAGAGAGAGAGAGAGGGAGAGAGAGGGAGAGAGAGGGAGAGAGATAGAAAGAGAGAGAAGGGGGGGCGAGGGAGGGAGAGAGAGACATAGATTATAATCTTAAATTCTAAAAACTCATCCTAGTCGATTCAATTTTCTTTATGTTACCAGGAGAAAACGAGGCTCTGAAGTGTTAAGTGGCTTCCTGGAAGCTGCCCCACTAACAGATATCAGTGTTGAAGTTCACCCCATCCGGCCGTCCCTGGAGCCGGGAGTTTCCTGTGCCAGACCGCACCGCTCCGTACCCTTTGCATTCTCTGAGCACCTCTGCACGACAGGTGAAACAAGACAGCACTGTCTGTGTGGCCTCGGCCGGGAACGTGTGCATTGAGAGCTTCACATTTTTCACACTTCCGGGCATGTCAGCAAATGACCAGGAAAGTGCCGTGGCAATTGATTTTGGAGTTACAAATAAATCTTAGGTAGTGGGCGAATTTGCACATACGAAATCCGTGAATAACGAAGACTGACTATACCAGTATGCGAGGCTGACATTTGGTCACACCTGTTGCAAAATACTGAGGGGTCCTTTCCCACTGATTGGTCAGTAGCCACCGCCCTAAACTTCCTAGGGGTCACCTGACTTCTCCCCCTGGGGCCTTTTTACATACGATCAACTGAAGGGTTAACACCTGGCACAGTTAGGCGGCCTCCAAGACTGCTCCAGTGCCTGGGGCTGGCTTTAATTCTTTTTTCTTTCCCTTTTTTTTTGTATTTTCTTTTTAGGCCCGTACCCACAGCATATGGAGCTTCCCAGCCTAGGGGTCGAATTGGAGCGGTAGCCACTGGCCTTCTCCACAGCCACAGCCACACCAGATCCGAACCACATCTGCGACCTACACCACAGCTCTCGGCAAGACCAGATCTGTAACCCACTGAGCAAGGCCAGGGATCGAACCTGTGTCCTCATGGATACTAGTCAGATTCATTTCTGCTGAGCCACAACGGGAACTCCATGGCTTTCATTATGATTAGAAAGCCCCTCCTGTACAGGTTGCTAACTGTTTTAACTCCTGTGTATTTGTGCTCGCCCACTTTTCTGTTTCTCAGGTTTCAAGCACAAGGCCAAGAACTAGAATGTAAGCTCTCTGAGGATAGGGACCATGTCTGCCCTGGGGACTGCTAGATTCCCAGACTGGAAGAGTGCCTAGAATAGCAGGCCTTCAGTAAATGTTTGATGAACAAATGAATGGATCAGAAACTGTCAATGACGGAGTTCCCATCGCGGCTCAGCAGAAATGAGTCTGACTAGGAACCATGAGGTTGCGGGTTCGATCCCTGGCCTTGCTCAGTGGGTTAAGGATCCGGAGTTGCCGTGAGCTGTGGTGTAGGTTGCAGACGCGGCTCGGATCCCGCATTGCTCTGGCTGTGGTGTAGACTGGCAGCTGTAGACCCCTAGCCTGGGAACCTCCATATGCCGCAGGTGCGCCCCTTAAAAGACAAAAAAAAAAAGAAACTGCCACTGAGGTTAGTCAAGCAAAGGTGTCTGGAAGGCATGAGTCTCAAGCCAGGTCTTCAAGGAAACAGCCATGTATTAGAAGAGATGGGAACCAGGACAAGGACAAGTACAGAAGTCTGCAGGGTGGTAAGAAGTAAGAGGTGTATAAGGAGGAGAAGGAAGCGTCCTGGTCATAGCAAAGAAGCTATGGGATGGCGCAGTGGGGACATCAGAACTGGGGGGGCTACGGAGTGTTTGGGGCACTGGGATAAGAGTTCAGACACAGATGGGGAGTGTTAAGCTCTTCATTCTGCACCTGTGTTTGAACACTTGAGTTTAGTTTTAGATTAAGTTGTCCTGACAGCTGGAAGCTGGGTTTCCCTCATTCCTCCAAAAACTACTTATTGAGCGCCTATTCTGTGCCAGGTGCTGTTCCAGGCACCGGGGATACAGCAGTGAACAAAACACAGTTCCTACCCTCGTGGAGCTGACATTCTAATGAGGGAGACGGACAATAAATACATTTAATATTTCATGGGAATGTAAAATGGTACAGCTACCCCAAAAAGTAGACTGGCAGTTTCTTAATCAACCAAATCTACATTTAATATATGACTCAACCGTCACACTTCTGGGCATCTGTCCCAGAGAAATGCAAACTTAGGCTTGCCAAAAAAACCTGTACATGAATGTTTATAGAGGCTTTATTCGTGCTAGCCAAAACCTGGAAGCAACCCAGATGTCCCTCAGTGGCTGGATGACTAAACAGTGGCACATCCACACCACGGAATACTACTTAGCAACAAAAAAGAGCAAACTGGAGACAAGCAATGGCTTGGATGCACCTCAAGGGCATTGTGCTGAGTGAAAAAAGCCCATCCCCAAAGGTTCCACACTCTATGATCCCATTTCTATGATGGTCTTAAGATGATGAAATTATAGAAACGGAGAACAGATTAGCAGACGGGGACCGAGGGTGAAGAGTAGATGCCCCCAACAAAGGGCAACGTGAAGGACACTTTCAGTGACAGAACTGTCCAGTATCTTGACTGTGCTGAAACATGAACCCACACATGTGACAGACTGACACATAAACACACCCTGTACTGATGTCAATGTCCCAGTTCTTTTGGCCACACTTGCGGCATGCGGAAGTTCCTGGGCCAGGGACTGAATCTGCGTCACAGCAGTGACAACGCTGGATCCTTAAGCACTAGGCAACCAGGGGAACTCCAAAGTCCCAGTTCTGATAAGGTGCTGTAGTTATGTCACATGTAACCATTGCAACAAAGAGGATAAAGGTACACAGGGATGTCACTGTAGTAGCTTTGCGACTTCCTTGGAATCTACAATTCTTTCAAAATAGAAAGGTTAACAGGAGTTCCCATCGTGGCTCAGTGGTTAACGAATCCGACTAGGAACCATGAGGTTGCGGGTTTGATCCGTGGCCTCGCTCAGTGGGTTAAGGATCCAGCATTGCCGTGAGCTGTGGTGTAGGTTGCAGACGCGGCTCTGATCCCGTGTTGCTGTGGCTGTGGCGTAGGCCGGCGGCTACAGCCCCAGAAAAGCTTCTATGAGGAAGCGACATTTGAGGAGACCTGACTAACAAAGCAATCCACAGTGGGGCTCTGATTGGAGAAGTAAATTCTAACCACACCACAAGCATCATTTTAGGGGAGAGCTGGTAGTCATTTTCACGGCAGGAGATTGCAGAGTGGGGACTGACGGCCACTACCCACTAGGCAACTGCACATGTGCAGTAAGGTGGGGAGGGAGGGGCTTGTAGGTAATACCCACTGTGGGGCGGAGCTTGCATGCCCAGAGACAGAATTGCAATTGAGAAAAGCCTAAAACCAGAAAGCATGTATGTGTGTAAGTGTGTGTGCATGTGCGTGTGTGTGTGAGGTTCACTGACACAGAAGAGGCAGTTAGTGCCAGAGTTTGATTTGAACCCCATCCTCCTGATTCATGAGCCCACGTCTTACACCTATGCATTGCCCCTGGCTTTGCATGCCAATGTCACCTCTCCCTGGAAAAAGTCCTTCTTCTCCATCTCTGCCTGGGAAATGCTGCCCGTCTCTCCAGGTAGAGCTCAGGCCCAGCCTCCTCAGTGAAGCCTCCCCTGATTTCGTGTCCTCCATCCCCAACAGATGTGACCTCTCCCGTGGCTATGGGACAGGGGTGGGACATCAGTGCTGGGGCGCAGGGGAGTGTTGGGGACTCTGGAAAGGGCCAAGTAGGCTGGAGGTGGAAGGAGGGCTCTGAGTTGTCCACCCCGGTTTGTGCATTTGAGCTAAGATTGCGTATAAGGATGTGATCTAGTAATAGACACCATGCATTCTGATTCCAACTTTTGAGGAGAAGAGCCTGGGGAATTTTCACTTTTATCTATTTATTTTGCTTTTTAGGGCCACACCCGTGTCGGCATATGGAGGTTCCCAGGCTAGGGGTCGAATTGGAGCTAAAGCCGCCAGCCTACACCACAGTCACAGCAACGCAGGATCAGAGCCGCGTCTGTGACCTACACCACAGCTCGCGGCAACGCCGAATCCTTAACCCATTGAGTGAGGCCAGGGATCGAACCTGCAGCCTCACGGTTCCTACTTGGATTCATTAACTGCTGTGCCATGATGGGAACTCCCTGGGATTTTCACTTTTAATAAACAGTCCTGGAGATTATTATGATCAGGAAAGTTTGGGAAACACTGTTCTGGCCTAAATCCGAATCCCTCAATTTATAGATGAGGAAACAGGTTCAGAAAAGGGAACTGATGCACTCAAGGTCACACAGCCAGTTAATGACTGAACCAGGACAAAGATGAGCCTGTATGTCCAACTGCAGCTCTCAGCAACCTTAGATTAATCCCCCACATACAGTGCTATGTCTCATAGAGCTTGGGCCATTCAGTATAAACCTGTACGAATGAACGAATAAGATCAGCACTCACCATCTGCAAGGATTAAGGGAGCTGGACACCGGACAGCTAGATTTTGATGGGACACAGCAAAAAGGAGGCGGAAAGTATGTCTGGAACTAGGGCAGCGAGCTGCTTAAGTGGGGTCAAGCAAGAGAGCACAAGGTAGAACACAGCACTGTGTGGAGCCCTTCCAACTCCTTGAATCTGGGAGGTGAGTGTAGACAAGACATTCAGAAAGGGATGCTTTGACGGTCATTCCTAAATCCTTGACTCACAAGAGCGTTGGTCCCCGTCTCTCCCCTCCCCCTCCCCCATCACTGTTACTTTCCAATATGGAGTTACTCTTGTCTCGGTCAGGAGGCAGGGCGCATGGCCAAGAGGCTCACTCACCTGATGAGTGTGCAGAACTGTAAGAACGATGAATTCCTTAGCGCTCCTACAGAGAGAAGAGGGAACAGGAGAGCCGTGTATCATGCACTGGATATTCATCTAGCACAGGAAGCAACACCAGAACTTTCCCCTGGGCTGCATTCAGGTATATGGATTAGGACAGAGGGCAGTCTAAATATCTGCATCGTGGCCTTGCCTCCCATCATTCATGGCACCTGACATCCACCATCCATATAGGTCCACACAGCCATCTGAAGACGGTATTACCATTATCACTGGGGTTGTCATTTTTTGGGTCTTCTTTTTTATATTCCTTCTCATGTTCTTTCAGTAGAAATCCTCAAACCCTAGGAACAGCTTTATCTTTAGGCTAAAAAAAAAAAAATTCTCAAGGAAAAAGAAAGACCTGAAATATGGAACTCCAAGGGCGCACAGTCAAGAGTCCTGGGAATCATGTACCACGATTATTGGCAATATGGTATTTGAGCAAGAGGAGAAGGTCATTTGGTCACCATGACTCATCCTCAGCAGATTCGTTTTAATTGAAGGACCAAAAAAAAAAAAGGAGAGCCGGGGAGCAACAGATGGAAGGCAAGACTCTCCAGATAGCAAATATTCAAAAGGATGGAGAATCTGAAGCTCTTGAGATCGGAATCATGCCAAGGAGCCAACAGGCTGTGAGGTTATGAAAATTCTCTCCCAGGCATATATAATCTTTTAAAAGAACGAAGAGACATGAATGGAAAGAGTTGGCCTTGAAGGAGCTTCCCCTCTCTTGGCCGGCCTTTTGCAAATGTTGCTGGGAACAAAGGTGTTCCAGAAGCAGAGTCAAGATGGCCCTCGATTCTGGGTACACAAGAAAGGCCCAGGCTCCCTGCTGAAGGATTTGGAGCATTTCCTATCTTGGGTGAGGCGGCATCCAGGGAGGAAACTCTGGGAAGCTCCCTGGAGAAGGCAGGTCTTGCGTTCTAGGGAAAAACACCTTGGAAAATGCTGTTTCTGGAACAAGGCGGGGGCCTAGTGGAACAGTCCCTGAATGCTGAAGAACAAAGCCAAAGTCCTGAGAGTAGCTGCACCTCTTTCCTTCCTCACCCCACTCCACACGCTGGCTTCTCCCCGGTTCCCCAAACATGCCTGACACACTCTGTCTTAGGGCCTTTACAATGGCCTTTCTTCCATCTCTAACGCTCTCATTTCCTTTCAGTCTTTTACTTCGACGTGGAGGCCGACACTGGCCGTGTTACTTCGAGTTGCACCTTGGACTCCCGTGCCCAGAGTTCCTGACTCTCTTTAACCTGATCCCCTTTCTTTTTCTTTCCTTCGGTCTTTTCAGGGCCACACCCATGGCATATGGAAGTTCCCACCTAGGCTTCGGATCAGATCCGAGCCGCGTCTGTGACCTCCACCACACAGCTCATGGTGTTATCGTTAACCCACTGAGCGAGCCCAGGGATCGAACCCACATCCTCATGGATACCAGTCGGGTTTGTTACCACCTAGCCACGACAGGAACTCCCAGATCCCCTTTCTATTCTTCGGTACCCTTCATCAGCTTCTAGTTTACTGTATGACTTATTTACCAGGTTTTCTGCTGACTGAACATCTCCTTTCATTAGAAAGGATCCACTGGGCAAGGATTTTCATCTGTCTTATTCACTGCTGTATATTCAGTGCCTAGAACTATGCCTGATGCATAGTGGATGCTCGATATAATAAATATTCACTGAATGAATGAGTGATCTGCTAGCCCCCGAGGGTATCAAATGAATGAGCTCTGTCTTGACCCGGAAGGCACTCCAGACTCCCTCACAAAATTGGGCTACATTGTCCTGGGGTGCAAAGATATCCACCAGCAGCAGAGACTTCTGAGGGGTCAGGCTGACGACCCCAACGTGCCCTGATGGGGTTGAAAGAACTCACTCCTAGTTTCCGTTGTGGCTCAGTGGTTAAGGAATCTGACTAGGAACCATGAGATTGCGGGTTCGATCCCTGGCATCGCTCAGGGGGTTAAGGATCCGGCGTTGCCATGAGCTGTGGTGTAGGTTGCAGACGCGGCTCGGATCCTGCGTTGCTGTGGCTGTGGCGCAGGCTGGTGGCTACAGCTCGGATTCGACCCCTAGCCTGGGAACCTCCATATGCCCCAAGTGTGGCCCTAGAAAGGGCAAAAAGACAAAAAAAAAAAAAAAGGAACTCACTCCTATGTTGGTGTGGTGGCGGAGCGGGAAGCGTGCAGGGGACAGGGTGGGGAGTGGGGATGGACAAATGGAACGTGGAGAAGAGAGAAGCTCAAGGTCACTAGGGACCAGACACTTTCCAGGATACTGAGCTGGAGGGGGAGCACGTCAAGGAAGCCCTACTCTGGACTTCAAGGGTGGAGGAGCGTTGCCAACCCCTCCAGAGCTAGCGAGGGGGTGCCACTCGGAATGCAAGGCATTTGGCCTGCCTTTGAAGGCGAGGGAAGGGGCTCTGGAGATAGGTGGGCTTTGGGAAGACAAGAAAGACAAGTGGGATGAAAACAATCCAAACCAAGGCAGGGTTGAAGGAGGTGGAGGCAGAGATGGAGCAGACCACACCAGGCAGAGAGAGAGAGAGAGAGTCAGAGAGTGAGCACCTGGTTCCACTTGAGGAGAAGAGAGCCAAGGTCCCCCAAACTGAGGTTCATCCATGGAATTTAGAGCTGTCATCACATCTATCGTCTCATTCCTTATCAACAAGTCCGTGCAAGGGAGTGGCAGGGTGGTGCGTGTGTGTATGTGTGTGGTGAGGGTGTAGGATGGGGGAGTGGTATATGGTAGGTGTATATGTGTGTGTGAGCACATGGCACATGTGGGTGTGGGCATGTTTGTAATGCACGGTGTTTGTGTATGCTATGTGGTGTGTAGGGTACGTGTGTGGTGTGTGCTGGCATGTACACGGTATGCATGGTATGCACGGTGTGTATGGTAATATGTGGTGGCGTGTTTTTTGTGCATATATGGCATGCATGGTGGGTGTGTGTGGTATGTTTTTTGCATACATACGGTATGCATGGTGTGTGTGTGGTATGTGGTGGTGTGTTTTTGCGTGTATACAGTATGCATGGCAGGTGTGTGGTATGTGGCGGCATGTTTTTTGCATGTATACGGTATGCACGGTGTGTGTGTGGTATGTGGTGGCGTGTTTTTGCGTGTATACAGTATGTATGACAGGTGTGTGGTATGTGATGGCATGTTTTTTGCATGTATACAGTATGCATGGCATTTGTGTGGTATGTGGTGGCGTGTTTTTTGCATGTATATGGTACGTATGGTATGTGTGTGTGGTATGTGGTGGCGTGTTTTTTGTGTGTATACGGTATGCATGGTGTGTGTGTGGGGTATGTGGCGGCACGGTGTATATAGGGATAACAGAAGGGAAAAGCAACATGGTTACTCCCATGGACAGATGATGGTGGTCCCCCTAAAACTCCTTTCGCTCTCTCACCTGCCACCACTGGGCAGGTCACTAAGGGGTCGCATATACCATGACCAAAATTCACACTGGCAGCTTGCCTTCCTCAACCCAGGACTGGGTTGGCCATGGATTTGGACTTTTTTTTTTTGTCTTTTTAGGGCTGCACCTGTGACATATGGAAGTTCCCAGGCTAGGGGTCCAATCGGAACTATAGCCACCGGCTTACGCCACAGCCACAGCAACGCCAGATCCAAGCCACGTCTGTGACCTACACCACAGCTCACCGCAACGCCAGATCCTTAACCCACTGAGAGAGGCCAGGGATCGAACCCACGTCCTCATGGATGCCAGTCAGGTTCATTTCCACTGAGCCACAACGGGAACTCCTAGATTTTCTTCTTGTGTTTTTTTGGGGGGTGGGAAACTATGACCTGTTCACATTGTGTTTATCTCAGAATGTCCTTTGAATGGCTGGTTTGGTCCTCATGGATCACCTGGTCTGTCCCACTGCACCGTAAGTCAAAAACCAAAGGGCTTGGGTGAGGGGGTGAGGGGGTAGTTGGGTGAAGGGAGATGAGCTGAGCTCTGGCTGTTCTTTGTGTCTACAAGCATCACTGGATTCGGCTAAGCCAGGGCGTGTCTAGGGCCACCCTTCCTGGGAAGGCCCCTCTCTTGGGGCCAGGGAGGGCTGTGACAGCCAATGGCAATGCCACTGGCGGGATGGGGAGGGCGGTGCTCGGCTCTCGCCAAGGCCCAAGAGCCCCCTGTTACCTGATGAGTTCTATGAACCTCTCCCTGGGGGCTTCACTCAGGTCCTCCTCATTAATAGCCACAATCTGGTCACCAGCCAGAAGCTTGTCCTCAGAGGGGCCCCCTGCAGAGGAGAGGAGAGAAGTGTGAGGGCTCGGGGGCCGCTGCTGGTAAAGCTTCAAGGCCTGGGGGGACCTGAAGGAGCAGCAGACGTGGGCACTGAGGCCTGAGACGGTGAAGCGCAGACGGTGGGGCCGCTGCTGCCTGAGGTAGATGGAAGGCAGGGGACCAGAGAAAGACAAGGGAGCGCCCTCCTCTGGCTGGGAGTGGTATGGTAGCAAAGGCCTGGCGCCCAGACAGGGCTAATGAGTGCTTCCTGGCGAAGGGTCTAAAGGGCGATCACATGTGACAAATCCATATATGTACATGTAACCGGGTCACCACGCGGTGCAGTTGGAAAATTTGATAGAAATCTGTAAACCAGCTATAATGCAAAAATAATAAATAAATAACTAAAATACAAAAAAATAAAATAAAGGGCAACGGGGACTTCCATCTCAACCAGGAGGGATGTGCTTGGGCACAAGAAACGGCTTCCAGACCACTGGAGCTGCTACAGGTGACAGGAGGGTGCCAGGAATCTTCCTCCTCGAGCCTTACTCACTGGTCTGGAAGATTGTGGGCCATCACCTGCCTAGAAGACCTTCTTTCAACTCTTGAGGCATGCCACTCTCTGAGAAATGAGGCGAACGAAGCACAGACCCTAAATCACGGGCAGCTAGAAGTTTGCTTTCTCTCCTTCCTGCGTCCTTCCTGCGTCTACCGTCGAGATTTCGAAAGCAGACCCGTCTGGGGGCCTTAGCTTTCTGGCTGGGGTGAAAGGTGGGTTTGAGGAGGTGCCCCAGGCTGTGCTGCCTCTGGAGTTTGGCAGGGATCTTTCTGGAGCAAAGCTTGTCAGAGATTCAGTTAGAATGAGCAATCCGACCCATCCTAAGTCAGAGCTGAAAGAGATGGGGTACTCTCAAACCAGCCTGGACGCTTGTTTACACCCACTTCAAAGGGTCAGAGCCCAACTACTCCTTCTAAGTGTGCTGTGCAAATCCCACAGCGTGAACGACAAGGCAATCATGTCACTTGAGCACAGCTCAATGGCTCTGGAGTGTGGGGCCTGTGAGCTGAGGGTGGTGGCTCTGGACCCACTCGGCCCAGTCTTTCGACAGCCCGGTGACTTCAGAAATGGGGAGGGAGTTCCCATCGTGGCTCAGCGGTAACAAACCAAACTAGTATTCACGAGGATGCAGGTTCGATCCCTGGCCTCGCTCTGTGGGTCAAGGATCCGGTGTTGCCGTGAGCTGTGCTGCAGGTCGCAGACGCGACTTGGATCCCACGTTGCTGTGGCTGTGGTGTAGGCCGGCGGCTGCGGCTCCAATTGGACCCCTAGCCTAGGAATCTCCATATGCTGCAGGTGCAGCCCTAAAAAGACAAAAGAAAAAAAAAAAAAAAACAGGAAACATGTTGACGAAGAGTCTAATCTTTGTAGCCAGCCGGGCCTGAACCCTACACTCAAGCTGTGGGACCTTGGATGAGACATTTGCTCTCTCTGAATTTCTCTTTCCTCATCTCTGAAATGGGGGAAATAACATCCTAAGAATGTGGGGAGGATAAATGGGATGATGAATGCATGACACTTAAAACAGCTGACTGATGTTGGTAAGAATTCAATAAATGGTACTTATGATATCCTCCAAGGGGCAATTCCTTCAAGTCTCTTCATTTCTCCTATCTGCTTCCGCCAAAAATGCCAATCTTTTAGGTGGAGGCCGCCCTACCTACTCCCTTCCTCCCTCCCATCCATCCTTCTTTCCTTCCTTTCCATCCATCCATCCTCCCTTTTTTTTTATTTTTTGCTTTTTAGGGCTGCACCCACTGCATATGGAGGTTCCCAGGCTAGGGGTCCAATCAGAGCTGTAGCTGCCGGCCACAGCCACAGCCACAGCCACAGCAACGCGGGATCTGAGCCACGTCTGCAACCTGCACCACAGCTCACAGCAACGCCGGATCCTTGACGCACTGAGCGAGGCCAGGGATCGAACCCGCAACCTCATGGTTCCTAGTTGGATTCGTTAACTGCTGCGCCACGACGGGAACTCCCATCCATCCTCCCTTTTAATGGAAGAGGTCCTCATGGAACTCAAGCTCTATCACATGCCTTGACTTTCTGATGGTAGGGGTAACATCAGTCTACTAGTGTTTTCATGGAATGGTTTGTCGCCTTGTTCAACCATAGCTGTTCCTCTACAGGATGCATCTTATCTTTTCCTGTGGCGTCAGAAACAAGTTCTCTGCATGTCGCAGCCACCTGGGCTGGAGGTGATCAGCCTGCCAGCCCCATGGCCTCCGGTGCTCTCACCTGTGGCTTTCCTTCTCTCCATTCCTCCAAGCTAAAGCAGGGGCTCCTGGTGGTCTGTTACTAAGTTTTAACTGGTCCCTCTTTCCCAGGACAAATGTGATTTTGGATCTGAGACTCCAAAGCCCTTCGCCAAACCGCGTGACTGACTCGGGAGGCTTAAGTCAGCCAAGAATTCCTGTACTGAATTTTTTTTTCCCTTTATGCCCTCTAGTTGAAGAGCGAGCTTACAAAAAAATCTTTTTCTTTTCCTTTGAGGATTGCAAAATTCATCAAATTTCTGCTAGACCAGTTTGTATTCCGGCTGCTCCTCTCCACTGAGCAAGAAGCTGTTGTAAACATCTAAAGCCTCAGGCCCAGCAAATCAGGAATACAGTTCCTTTCCGTCTGTCTTTTCTGTCAATGCCAAGCAAGATTCAGAACAAAAGAGGGCTCAGGCCCTCTCCTGTTTCATTCATGACAGCAGGCTTTTGCGGTGCCCATCCAAGCCCTGCTTTTCCCCCACATGGCATCCCACAGGCTCAGGCGCAAATCCTAGCTCTGCCACCTCCTAGCTGAGTGACCCTGGACAAGTCATTTCTATGCCCCAGTCTCCTCATCTCTCAAATGGGAATGCTACTGTTACTTACCTTGCAGGCGTGGCTTGGAGGATTGAACACGACGACGTAAAGCACACAGCAGAGCCTTCATCAATGATAACGCGTCATTACTGCCACCGTGACATTCAGAGATTTCATTCTCCTCCCCGCCCCCGCCCCCCCCCCACCTGCGGTCTATATGCTGGTTCTGATCTTCAGTGGATGAACAGTTTCCTAACTATGTACCAGTCTCCACAGCCTGATGATTAGATTCTCAGGGGCAGGACCTCTGTCTTGTACTTTCCTATAACCCCGCTGGGCTTAGAGTAGGCAATCTATAAATACTTGTTGAATCGGACTGGATGGGTAGTTGTCATCCGAGGCAGTATGGCTCCTCTATGAAGGTTCTATGCAAAGGAAAGTTTGATGAAGACCCAGACCATACTAAACCATCACCTGCAGCCTCTGTCTAGAGCCCGAGCAGCCTCAATGGGGGCCGTGCATTAAGTCCTAAAAGACCAGCTCCCTCGCGCAGTTATTGGTTGGCAAGTCTTCACCCGCTCTTCACGGATTCCTTGGCCACATGGGATTCTCGGGCGCTCTGCTCTTTGGGAAGATGTGTGGGTGTTGAGGGGTAGGAGCCAGGGCCTGGAGGACACCCTGAGAGACACCTACCTGGCCTCACAGATCGCACCACCACGGGCCTCTCACTGCCGGCCACGAAGCCAAAGCCATATATAGGGTCCCGGTGAATGGTCACTTGTCGCAGCGTCTCTGCTGGCAGCTGCTCACATTCCATATCATTCGCGCTCTCTTCCTGCATCACATGACTGGGGGGGAGGGGAAGACGGGAGCAAAACAAGACGCAAAGGCAACTAAGCCTCCGAAGCAGCCGGCAGGGACACCGATAAGGGTGCTCGGCCATGGCACCCCCGGGAGTTGGCGCACATAGCTTCCTACCTCCTCTGGCACCGGCAGAGGTGACGACCACCTCATATTTCAGACTGGAGAAGGAAGAGTCGAGAAAGGAGAAGCCACTCGTCTACAGAGCCAGGGGTGACAGAGGAAAACTGGTGCCGTGGAGCCCGACATTGAATTGGCTACTAAATCCCGAAGAGAAACCAAAACCTCGAGGGAAGGGACCACGACGAAACAGGCAACAAAGTGGGGAAGGAACGTGCAGTCATTTCAGAATGTGGGACACCTTCATGAAGTCCTTGTGTAATTGTAAACTTTAATATCCCTTTTTGGCTTTTTTTTAAGAGCTGCACCTGCGGCATATGGAGGTTCCCAGGCTAGGGATCAAATTGTAACTACAGCCGCCGGCCTACACCACAGCCACAGCAACGCCAGATCCGAGCCCTATCTGCGACCTACACCGCAGCTCACGGCAGTGCTGGATCCTTAACCCACTGAGTGAGGTCAGGGATCGAACCTGCGTCCTCGTGAATTCCAGTCAGATTCGTTGCCTCTGAGCCACGATGGGAACTCCTTAATATTCTTTGGGTTATATATAAAAATAAACTATTGAGATGCCATGTGTAAATAAACAGGCTTACGTGGCGGACCATCAGGGAAGACACCCGGGCATAATGCCAACTTAGTTCCGTCAATGGGACGACCAGAGAATGGCTCCCGTGGGCAAAAAAGGAGAGCTGCCTCCTGTGACTGCTGGTAGGTAGACCCGAACCCGGACACGCTGGGAGAAGAGAAATCGCTGCCCCAATACCTGTAAGAGAATATAGATGGCGCTCCTGATGCCCACAACTTACAAATTAACCGAAGCTCAGGCATTACACTGGGACTTCACAAAGGGTCTCAGCGAGGGCCAGGGTGAGGCACACTGCAGGCAAGGATGGCTCTGAGTGCAGTTTGTGAATGAAGAGCCCAAAAGGGTGAAGGCCCGGGAACCCTGGATTTGTGAAGGCAGTGGGTGCAGGGGTGAGGAAGGAGGCAGAAATGGCCGGAGCGCATGGAACAGAGCCAGTGGAGGTGGAAGAGAGGGGACCAGGGCCAAGAGACCCAGAGCCTCAGCACTCTGGCTTGGCAGAGGCTTTCTGGCCAATAAATGGTACCGAGTTTCCCAGCCCCGGCGTGCGCATTCTCAGAAATCAAGGTTCCAGGCGGGTCCCTTCTGCATGAGATGCGGAGGGCCAGGAGCTCATTAATCAAACTGGAATAAGGTTTCTAAGAGAAGGGGGAAGGTCTGACACGAGGAGAGTGATTGTTGACTAGCTTAAGAACACCAGATTCCTCGGTCGTGAGCAATTAGGTTGTTTATCAGGACACAGATTGGGTAATTAGAGAGGAGCCTTAGATGGATGGGGGGAAGGGTGGAAAGATTTAGAGTAATTGTACAAAAGAGAAATTCATAGTCCAGGGCTCGTCTCTCTCATAGAAGAACTCAGGAAGGAAGACAGACTCTGATTGATGTGAATCCGACCACGTCAACTCCGGCTGCCACCCCCCAGGCTGGCTCGGGGCCCAGGGTGGCGCCCCGGAGGGAGAAGGAAGGGGCTGCTGGGATGAGGGCCAGTCCCCTTGAAGACAAATCCAGAAACAGGCTCCTGCCCTCCCACACGGGGTAAGATGCATGTTGACTCTCCAACACAAAGTCCCTCGGAAGCTGGAATGTGGCTGGCTGGTGTCCTGGTGCTTTGGCCTTGAAGGGAGCCAGAGAATGTCTTCCGGGAACCGCCGGCGTGCCTCACCCCCGGGGCTGTTTCCAAAGGGAGCCCTGCACCTCCCGCCATCCGACCTCATCTCCTTGGCACTCGAAAGGGCCTCTTCTTGGGATGACCGACACCAGCTCATTTCTGCCATGGGCACCGGCCAGGGCAGCCTGGATGATGAGAGACTGTTGGGCTGTCGCATGCAGAGCAAGGGACACGGCAAGGAAGATCCGGTGCCCGTGGAAGCGCTTGATACAGCGTCTTGCGCTCGGAGCCCCCTGGCCACTGCAGCCTCGGTTTTGTTGCCTTGTTCTTTTTCCCCTTGTTCTTTTCCCACTATTATGAAAATAGACCCTCCTGGTGCCAGAGGAACCAACAAGAGCCTTTTGCAACCCAAGTCTTCTGCTTTCCTGTTTTGACTATGTTAATCCATCAACAAGTATTTATTGATTGCCTACTCAGACAGTTTGAGTTTGGGGGTACACAAGAGAAGTTAGAGATCTCTGGCTTGGAAGATCTTCCAGTCTAATGGGGGGCAGGGCTGGGGGGAGAGACCAGAGAGGGCTCCCTGGAGGAGGCGGGAGCTGTGCTGCAAGGCCAGGAAAGGGCAGTGATGGGAAGAGAGATGAGAGTCTAAGCTCTGTCCATGGGTGCCCGCCCCCACCTTCCCACAGGGGACCTAGTTACGTCTCCCACAGCCACAGGCATGTCTCCAGGACTGACTGGAGCACATTTGTCTTTGGGTTGCCTCTAATGGAGCTGGACTACCTGTCCCTAACTGCATTCTTGCCCAGTTCTGCAAGGAGCCTTTTTTTGGGGGGGCTTTTTAGGGCCTCATCCGCAGCATATGGAGGTTCCCAGGCTACGTGTCGAATCAGAGCCGTAGCCGCCTGCCTACGGCACAGCCACGCCAGATCCGAGCTGCATCTGCGACCTACACCACAGCTCACGGCAACGCCAGATCGTTAACCCACTGAGCGAGGCCAGGGATCGAACCCGCAAGCTCATGTTTCCTAGTCGGATTCGTTTCTGCTGCGCCACGACGGGAACTCCTGCAAGCAGCCTTCTTTTCACACCATTTGAGCCTCCCCAACATCTGTGGGGTGGGAAGAAACACCTCCTAGCAGACCAGAAGGGCCATTTTGCCATGCAAATGGAAGCTGTCCCTTCCCTCCTGGGGTTTGCATCTTTCAGCGTCTGTGGCTCAGTCCCTCTGAAATTTGTTAAGTGCCTGGAGACTTGGGAGTGACAAGGAATCCAAACGGTGACAGATGACAGGAGCTCAGCTGGCCACGAGGGTCACGTGACTGCCCTCCGGGGGGAAATACGCATTCAGACTCTGAAAGATGTTTGGGCTCCTGGTCCCTTCAAATGGGGCAGCCCTGAACAAAATTATGAAGCAGCCAAAGCGGGCGGTTCTCTCCCCCCCCCCCCCCGCCGCCCCTGCCCAGCTTTGTTTCCCGGGTCTGCTGTTTTCTTCTCTTTGCCCCAAAGCACATAATGGTTTCAGTCTGTCCCGTTTCTACCCTAGGCTCCCAAAGGTACCCAGGTACCCCGTGCCAGGCTTGCCCTCTCTAGTCAGCGACCTGGGGAAAGGTCTAGTTTTTCTCTTCTGCCTCACGTAAATAACACTTTATAGCCGTGTGGTTCTTTTCATTTCTACACCCATGACGTCATCCAAGAGTCCTGCCAAATAAGCTAGCTCTCTGCTCCTCCTCCATCCCAGCCTCCAAGCAGAGGCCAGTGAGGGCCTCGGCAGGAAGCCAGATTTCTCGGACAGGGCCCACAGTCCCGGCGTCCCCACCTACAGCTGCTCAGGGACCTCGACTCTCCAGCCATTCAGTCTCCACCGCGGGGTTGATGCAACCCTGTGGCCAGCAGCTCCTACATCCCAGCCGAGTCTGGTGGGCCGGGCCACCTCTTAATTCATCTGCCTCTGATGCCGTGCGCTCCGTGTCACGGTTGCGAAAATGAAATGAGAGCCTGGTTCCAGAAACACTTTGGAAGGTTAAACGTATCACGGAAGATGGAGAGGTGGCGATGGCACTGCGAGCATCATTCAGAGTGGCTGGAGGAGCTGGAGAACGGGAGCTGAAGATAAATTTCCCCCACTTCACACAGTCCGGGCTCTTCCCCCATCAATTCCTTGCCCCTAAGGGGCAGCCCCACCACGCGTTCTGCCCCCTTGTTTTGCAGGCAGCTGTCCCAACAATCCGATGACCCGGCTCCCCGTGGACACCCTGACTCTAGTTCCTCCGTGGGCTAAACTGATGCTCCCATCACTGTCCAAAGACAGACTGGTGGCTGCAGCTCAGGCTGACAACTGTCGCCAGGCGTGACGGCTGAAGGACAGGAGAACTGAGAAGAAGATGGATCGATTCTTAGCTGCTGCTCTCTCCCCCGCACTTCTGGGCAGAAAGAGAGAAATGGAACAGCGAAACTCCGAGACATCAGCTTTTCGGTCCTCACCCCTCCTTCCCTTTGGCTCCTTTCTCTTTACATTTGCTTGGCTCCTTGGGGAGCCTTGTCGCTTTCCTCACAACTGGCAGGAGATGGAGCCACATGGGGCCAATTAGCCCTCTGATTCCAATCACAGGAGTCTGACTCTCCTGGAAGCTCCATAGATCCCGGGTGGCAGCTGGGACCCCAGGAGATGCCATGTCCTCCTTGTGGCAGGGATGGGAGCTCCTCCCCGGGACTCTGAAGGTGCTGCTCTGGGTGCCCTCTTATCAGGAGCTTGAACACAAAGCCTCCTTCTGTTAAAGGAGCCCTCAGTCCCGCTGGCTGCTCCTTACTCCAGCAGTGCTGCTCAGACTTGAATGTGCCTACGTACCACCTGGGCAACATGCTAGAGTGATTCTGAGGCAGTAGGTCTGGAGTTAAGATTCTAGCAAATTCCAGGGTGATGCCCAGGCTGCTGGTCCATAGACCACACTTTGAGGTGCAAGATCTAAAAGAACGTAGGAGTTCCTGTCGTGGCGCAGCGGAAACGAATCCAACTAGAAACCATGAGGTTGCCGGTTCGATCCCTGGCCTCGCTCAGTGGGTTGTGGTGTAGGTCGCAGATGCGGCTCAGATCCTGCGTTGCCGTGGCTGTGGTGCAGGCCGGCAGCTGTAGCTCCGACTCGACCCCTAGCCTGGGAACCTCCATATGCCGGGGGTGCAGCCCTAAAAAGCAATACAATAAAATAAACAAAATAAAATAAAATAAAAGAATGTTACTCTCGGATGATGGGAGAGCCACAATCGGGTGGGAAGACTTAAGGTGCTTTCATTCTGTCGGGTTAAGGCAGCAAAGGCTCCCGTTAAGACACAAAGGCTATATCTTGGAGAAAAGACACCTAAAGTCAGGCAAACAAAGGACACCCTGGCTGAATCGGATGGACCCCGGGAGAAAACAGGGAGGGCTCAAGAAGGATAGGCAAATAAGGTCAGGTTGCATTAGGGAAAAGGAGAGAAAGATCTGGATGGACGGGGCCCTGTTTAGCCTAACTCAAGAGTTTGGTCAGCAAGACAAGAGCCTGGGGACTCAACATCTGGGAATAAGATGAGGAAGATGCTGAGAGAGGACCGTGCTGCAAACAACAGCTGCCATTTACTGAGGATTCATGGGGAACGAGGTACTGGGCACCAATTGCCTCGCTCCAGCCTCTCGACAACCCCACGAGCAGACGATACTATTGCCATTTTACAGATAAGACAACTGAGATCTGGGAAGAGATGATCAAGTACACTGTGGTGGAGCCACACTGTCAACCCAGGCCGGCGCGACTCCGGAGCCAATTTTCCTACCGGAATTTTTTGCCAGGAAGCTGCGGGCTGAGTAGCGGACAATGAGTAGATGGGGGAGGGGGAGGGGTGGTGTCCTCTGCCAGTGAACCGAGGCCACCACAGCAGAGGGGTCAAGTCGGGAGACTCCTGCTCCACACCTGACTCCCTGCGTGCCTCTAAGTGCACCCTCCCTCTGGGAGACTCAGCCCAGCAGCCCTCACACTGCCTGTCGCCTTCAGTCACCCCCAGAGAGAAGTCCTTTCAACTCCGGTCACCGCTCTGAACCCACACTCTCATCCCCGCAGTGGTCTGCCCATCCCCGGAGGCCCCCCGCTTCTCTTCCCTTCGAATCCTTCCGCTGTGTCCTCTGGAACCCTCCGTCAGCACTTGCTCTGCTCACCAGCCCTTTTTTTCTTTCTTTTTTTTTTAAACAGGTTGCACCCACGGCATATGGAAGTTCCCAGGCTAGGGGTCCAATCGGAGCTACAGCTGTCGGCCTACACCACAGCTACGACAACGCGGGATCCGAGCTGCGTCTGCAACCTACACCACAGCTCACAGCAACGCCGGATCCTTAACCCACTGAGTGAGGCCAGGGATCGAACCTGCAACCTCATGGTTCCTAGTCGGATTCATTTCCGCTGCACCACAAGGAGAACTCCGCTCACCTGCCCTCTTAAGTGGGAGTTCAATTTTTTTTTTTCTCCCACTCTCAAATCTCAAGACTTTCAGGAACTTCGTAGGGGGTTGGGGTGCAGGTGCCTCCTTGCTTGCCAAGGCCCTCACTCTTTCCTTCTGGCAAAAGTCCTGCTCCCTGGAGGAACACGCCTGCCACGCCCTCGACCACTCTTTGTCCTTCATCATTGACGTCTCTGACCTCCTGGGTAGTCCTCACACTCACTGAGGACTTCAGTTCCTGGTCACACGGAGTCGTCCCCTCTGCTCTCTCTTTTCTGTCTTTTTTTTTGCTTTTTAGGGCCGCATGCGGCATATAGAGGTTCCCAGGCTAGGGGTCCAATGGGAACTACAGCTGCCGGCCTATGCCACAGCCACAGCAACGAAGGATCCGAGCCACATCTGTGACCTACACCAAAGCTCAAGGCAACACTGGATCCTTAACCCACTGAGTGAGGCCAGGGATTGAACCCACATCCTCATGGACACTAGCTGGTTCTTTAACCCGCTACACACAACAGAAACTCCATAACTCTTTTGATTTTATTGTGGGAAAGTGTATATAACACAAAATTTACCATTTTATTTTATTTATTTATCTTTTTTTTTTTTTGCCTTTTGTCATTTTAGGGCCGCACCCACAGCATGTGGAGGTTCCCAGGCTAGGGGTCCAATAGGAGCTGTAGCCACTGGGCTACGCCACAGCCACAGCAACGAAGGATCCGAGCCACATCTGTGACCTACACCAAAGCTCAAGGCAACACTGGATCCTTAACCCACTGAGCAAGGCCAGGGATTGAACCTGCAACCTCATCGTTCCTAGTCGGATTCGTTAACCACTGAGCCACGACGGGAACTCCAAAATTTACCATTTTAATCATTTTGAAACATACGGTCCCCTGGCATTAAGTGGCTTCATACTGTTGTGCAACCATCACCACCATCCATTTCCAGAACTTTCATATCCTCCCAAACTGAAATTCTATACCCGTAAAACACTGGCACCCCATTCCCCTCTCCCCACAGTCACTGGCAACCACCATCCCATCTTTTTGGCTCCTAGAACCTGACTGCTCTAGGAACCTCGCATAAGTGGAATCATACGATATTAGTCCTTTTCTAACTGGCTTATTTCACTTAGCCCAGTGTCATCAAGGTTCAGCATATTGTGGCATGTATCAGAATCCCCTTCCTTTTCATTTTTATTTTTATTTTTTGTCTTACTAGGGTTGCACTTGCGGCACGTGCAGGCTCCCAGGCTAGGGGTGGAATTGGAGCTGTAGCCGCCGGCCCACAGTAACGTGGGATCCGACCTGCGTCTGCGACATAGCACCACAGCTCACGGCAACACCAGATCCTTAAGCCACTGAGCGAGGCCAGGGATCGAGCCCGAATCCCCATGGATACTAGTTGGATTTGTTTCCGCCGAGCCATGAGGGGAACTCCCCCTTCCTTTTTAAAGTTTGAATAACATTCCATTGTACACACGTACATTTTACTTAGCTGTCAGTGGACACTAGGGTCGTTTCCAACTTTTGTTTGTTGTGAATAATGCTGCTGTGAACAGGAGGGTGCAAAAATCTGTTGGAGACCCTGCTTTCATTTCTTTTGGGTATATACCCAGAAGTGAAATTGATGGATCATATGGTAATTCTATGTTTATTTTCTTTAAATTATAGTTGATTTACAATGTGCCAATTTCTGCTGAACAGCAAAACGACTCAGTCATACATATATATACATTCTTTTTTTTCAGACTATCTTCGCCCATGTTTTATCCCAGGAGATTGGATATAGTTTCCTGTGCTATGGGTTGCTTATCCGTTCTAAATGTAATAGTTTGCATCTACTAAGCCCGAACTCCCAGTACATCCCACTCCCTCTCCCCTTCTGTGTTTAATTTTTGAGGAATTACCATACTGTTTTCCACCGTGACTGTATCATTTTACATTCTTAACAACAATGCAGAAGGATTCCAATCTCTCTACATTCTTAACAATACTGGTTATTATTAATTTCTTTTTTTTTTTTAATTTGGCTGTGCCCGTGGTACACAGAAATTCCCGGGCCAGGGATCGAACCCGTGCTGCAGCAGTGACAAGGCTGGTGACTTAACCGCTAGGCCACCAGGGAATTCCTGCTTTCTTGGTATTTTAAATGTTTTTTTTTTTTTTTTGTCATTTTGCCTTATCTAGGGCCGCACCCGTTGCATATGGAGGTTCCCAGGCTAGGGGTCTAAACGGAGCTGTAGTTGCCTGCCTACACCACAGCCACAGCAACGCGGGATCTGAGCCGCGTCTGCAACCTGCACCACAGCTCACAGCAAAGCCGGATTCTTAACCCCCTGAGCAAGGCCAGGGATCGAACCCGCAACCTCACCGTTCCTAGACGGATTCATTAACCTCTGAGCCACGACGCGAACTCCTAAATGTTTTTGATAACAGCCATCCTAATGAGTATGCCCACTCTAACTCTTGATACCATCAGTGGCGAATCCAACATCCACATCATAATGAAGAAGCCTCCATAATTTGCTCCCTACACTTTCATTCAGTCACTCACTCCATCATCACACCTAGATCTGGGGTCATCATCAGACACTGGACCACTTCCTGAATCTTCCTCGTCAACATTCCACTCCGTATTCCCCATCGGTCCTGCTGTGGTGTAGGTCACAGATGCAGCTTGGATCTGGCGTTGCTGCGGCTGTGGTGCAGGCTTGCAGCTGCAGCTCCAATTGGGCCCCTAGCCTGAGAACCTCCATATGCTGCAGGTGCGGCCCTAAAAAGACCAAAGGGGGAAAAAAAAAAAAAACCCAGAAACAAAAACATAGCATGACTAAAATGGTACTCCTGATTTTTTTCCCCTCAAGACTAGCCTCCCTTTGCCCTCTTCATTTCAGAAGATGGCACCCTCATGTCTCCGGTGACTCAAGCCATAAACCTCAGAGTCATTCTCCTCCTTCTTCTTTTTTGGCCTCACGCATGGCCCATGGATGTTCCTGGGGACAGCGATCGAACCTGCACTGCCGCAGAGACAACACCAGATCCTTGACCTGCTGGCTGCACCGCAGCAGGAACCGCTCAGAGTCACTCTCGAGTCCTGTCTCTCCCCTTCCTCTATCACTAAGTATCTGAAGCTGTTCCTTCAGAATCTGACCAACTGTCTCCATCTCCACGGCTGTCACCCAGGTGCGGCCACCCTTGCCTCTCCCCTGGACGGCTGCAGCAGCCTCCTTGCCCGTCTCCCCGGAGCCACTGCTGTCCCCTTTTAAGTCTGGTCTCTACAGATACTGCAAACGTCCCAATCAGATCCTGTCACTCACCTGCTTAAAACCCGGCAGACATTTCCTACTGCAAGCAAAGAACATCCAAAGTCATTTTCCGTGGCCGATGAAGCCCTGCTGTGATCTCCTCCTGGCCAGACCTCTCTTAGGCCACAGCACCTAGAACAATCTGACCCCACTGGCCTTCTTTCATTTTTGAATTTTTATTTATTTTTTTGTCTTTTTTTTTTTTCTAGGTTCCCAGGCTAGGGGTCTAATCGGAGCTGCAGCTGCCGGACTACACCACGGCCACAGCAACGCAGGATCCAAGCCGTATATCTGTGACCTACTCCGCAGCTCACGGCAACGTCGGATCCTTAACCCACTGAGCAAGGCCAGGGATTGAACCCACAACCTCATGGTTCCTAGCCGGCTTCGTTAACCACTGAGTCACAGTGGGAACTACCGCCCCCCACTGGCCTTCTTTCAGATTCTGAACATATCAAGCACTATGCGAGTTCAAGGCCTTCCTGCTTGGTACTCCTCTTTTCCTGGAAACCTTTCCCTCCCATTCTTCACTTGGCTTATCTTCCATCCTCAGGCCTCCACTTAAATATCATCACCTCTTTGGGAGTTCCTGTTGTGGTGCAGTGGTCACAAACCTGACTGGTATCCACAAGGATGAGGGTTTGGTTCCTGGATCCCTGGCTCAATGGGTTAAGGATCCGGTGTTGCTATGAGCTATGGTGTAGGTCACAGATGCAGCTGTCTAATAGGCCCAGACACGCTCCTGAGCCCCCCCAGTGACAGCCCAGTGACAGATGTGAGGGCTGTGCCAGCCCAGTGACAGATGTGAGGGCTGTGCCAGATGTGAGGCTGATGCCATATGGCACCGTGGGTCACAAGGTCTGAAGCTGCTGCCACTGGGCTGTGGCGGAGCTGATGGGGAAATCCTTGCATTTAGCCCCCACTCCCCTGTCACTGACAGAGGCAGGGAGAGGGAACTGGAGCAACGAAATGTTCACGGGAGCTGGAAGGAGTTGTCATGTCACGCCAAAGAACCCTGGGCCCAGCCCAGCCCCCACCCTCCCGGGAGACAGCGAAGGAGAAAGGATGGGCTCGGAGAAAAGCAAGCCTGCCAGAGACACTGTGCCCGCCGACTCTCATTTGCCTGAGCTTTTTGGAGACCCACGCCAGGGCCTCACCTGCTCTCTAAATGCCTTCAAGCCATCCCCAGCTCTGCCCTCAGGCCACTGGTAACACCTTCTGGTATAAGACAATCGAGCTCTTTGGGGAGGGGCACTGCCATTCTGCCACACTGACAACAGGACGACATCTGCCCCGTTTCACAGATGGGGATGTGGCGAACCCCACGACACGGTCCCCAACATGGGCCAGTTCCTGCCGCCGCCCCCACCCCGCCCCGAGGTTGTATTTTCCTTGTGAAAGTGAATGTGATGGAGAGGAGAAAATAGCCAAGGGAGAGAATTCCAGAAGGTGGGAGGGAATGGTCACGATGGGAAAAATGGAGTTGGCAGGGAAGGGAGCAGCAGGCCTGAATTCCTCCCCTCTGTGAGCGCATCTCTCCACGGCCAGGCTGGGCTGCAGAGCTCTGGCAGAGGACGCTAAGCCTGGAGAGGGTCCCTGGCCACCCAGATCTCACTCTGTCTTCTTGGATCCTGGCCTCTAGTCTGCCAAGGGCTGAACTGTAAACAAGCCTTGGAGGCCAGATAGCGGGAGCAGGTGTGGACAAACGCATCCGGCAGCCAAAGACCCGGGACTCAAACATCGAGCCCCTGGGGGCTGCTCGGCAGGCGCTGGCGGCACAGAGCTCTCGGGCTTTGCAGCAGGCAAGCTGTGCCATGTGTGTCGCTCCTCTGTGAGGCTGCCAGCATCCACCCGGGTGGCCAGCCTGGGAGGCCCCGGCAACCCCTGACTCTGGTCAAGCAGCTGGAGAATTTTAGAGAGGCCAGGGACCCGGGAAGTGCTTCTTTTAGGGCTGCGCCCTTGGCATATGGAAGTTTCCAGGATAGGGGTCGAATTGGAGCTACAGCTGTCAGCCTACACCACAGCCAAAGCCATGCCGGATCCGAGCCGCACTTGTGACCTACACTGCAGCTCACGGCAACGCCGGATCCCCGACTCACTGAGCAAGGCCAGGGATCGAACCGGCATCCTCATGGATGCTAGTCGGATTCGCTTCCGCTGCGCCACAACAGGAAGTCCCCCAGGAGGTTCTTTATTTCGCTTTCTGGAGGACTGCAGCCGTGGACCACAGGAGGGGCCAGGGAGGCTTGAAGAGGATGGCGGGGGTCGGGGACAGGGGCTGGGGGAGCAAGTAGCTGGAGCTGACCCAGGGAGAGGTGAGCAAACCCTCTTCTCACTCCCTCTGGCTGTCTGGCTCTGCGGGAGCCAGGCGGTCCAGTCAAGAGCTGGAAAGAGCAAGGCACATCCTCGCCGCGGCTTTGCCTGCCTGGCCCACCTGCCCCCTCCTCGCCTGAGAGGATGCAGGTGGAATCTGAAGCCCAGGCCCCAGGCCCAGCAGGCACCAGGCTAACCTCTGGTGAGGGTTCAAACTGGAGCAAGCTCAGGCTTCCCCCTGGCGCACCAGCTCCAAGCTCTGTCCATCGAATACTTGCCGGGGGGTGTGGTGGGGGGGGCAGGCAGGGCAGAAATCAGGCCAAGAAACAACTCGACCAAAGAGGTTATGCGAGCAGAGGCCTGGTAAACTCATGTCACCCCGTCTGGAGGCGTCCAGAAATGCCAACTACAGCCTCGGGGCAACGAGACATCTTTTTTTTCCTGCCTAATTGCATCTTCTCAGTGAGAGGGAGGAAGGGATGAGGAGGTCTTCACTAGAGCAAAGGGAAGATCCCAGATCCCATGGGATCAGAGAAGGTTGGCGAACCCTCCACCTAAAAATAAAAGCAACGGGCAAGAGCAGGTGCTGACTTTCTGTCTCAGAGCCGGGAGTGAGTTAGCACCAAGCACTGCCATCGCCCTCATGTTGTCAGCTGGGTCCCCCTGTCTGTTTCCAGGAAGGTGAGTGGCAGCAAAACTGCAAACCTCAACGGGGCCTGTAGGTTTGTCTCTGGGTGGGGGTGGAGGTGCTCAGGAGATTACCCCCTACTCTGCATCCAGGCTCGGGGGACAGAGAATCCTAGGGGATCCCACGAGCCCTTGGGCTGCCTACTTGGCATCACAGATTTAGTAATGAACCCAAGACTCAATTCACCAATTCTGGTTTTCACTAGAAAACCAGATCCAGGCATTGTAGAAAGAACCAAAAAGGGTAAAGAAAAAAGATATATATATTTGATCTAACCTTCAGTTACCCAGAACGTTCTATTCACCAGAAAAGCTCCTCCCGGAGCATTCAGGCTTTAGTATTATGGTGTATTTGTTTATTCTTTTTTTTCTTTCCAGTGATCAAAATCCACCGGGCTAAGACTTTCTGTTATGCAATATGCCAGCTCTGCTCCCACCTGCCCTCTTGTAAGGGGAACAACAGCAGAGTCGCTTGCTCTGAGTCAGGGGCTCCCTCCACCAGCCCTTTTTTTTTTTTTTTTTTGCTCTTTAGGGCCGCACCTGCGGGATATGGAGGTTCCCAGGCTAGGGGTCGAATCGGAGCTACAGCTGCCGGCCTACACCACAGCCACAGCCACGCCAGATCCGAGCTGCGTCTGTGACCTACACCACAGCTCACGGCAACACTGGATCGTTAACCCACTGAGTAAGGCCAGGGATCGAACCTGCAACCTCATGGTTCCTAGTCGGATTCGTTAACCGCTGAGCCACGACAGGAACTCTTCCACCGGCTCTTAAAGAACATTCATTCATATGTGCAACAAACATTTCCCGAGCACTTACAACGTGCCAGGCACAGGGCTAGACACTGAAGATAAACTAGGGCCAGTCTCTCCGCTCATGGAGGTTGCAGTCTGAGATGAGGGCAGGTATGTCCACAGAAAAATATGAAACCATGTGTCACCTGACACCACAAGGGGCAGCAGGGGCTGCTATGGAAATACAGAGGAGTGCCCCTGTCCCCTCGCCATGACTCCCACCCCAAGCTGAGTGGTGAAGGTGAATAGGAGCTCAGCGGATGGACAAGGAGGAGAAAGGCACTCCAGGAAAGGAGATGATTCAGTAAAGAAGGGAAACCTCTAGGTATCGAAGCCACTGTAATTGAAAGAAGTCCTGGGGGAAAAAAAAATCAGGCAAAACCGAAGCGATTCTTAAATCTCTGGCTGCACGAATGAGGTCGGAGGACGAGTGCTACCCTCCTGAGATGCTACGCTGCACTCCGAAGAGGCCACACAGACAATCGGAGACACGGCTCAGCACCGGGTTACCAGCCACAGATGCTATGCATCACCCAGAAGGTACGTGTAGAAGACCCCCCCCCAACGCCCCGCGCGCGCTACGGGAGGAGACAGAAGGTGTGCACCGCTGGCGGATGCACTGAAATTTGGCCAGAGTAATGGAGACCAGAGCCAAGGAGCTCACAGGCCCTGTTATGCCCATGTTGAAAAGGGTCTGCGGAAGCCCGCTCTCAGGGCTAACGGTGGGAAATTACAGCCATCCCCACTGCGGGGCCAGATGTGCCTCGGGAAGAGTCCCTCCAGACCTGGCCACATTCTGTTCAGCCCACAGGGGGCCATCCTGGAGGAAGAAGGGGGGACAAAATCAATAGACACAGCACTCCTCTGCTCAAGGAAAGGGCTCCTCTCCCTCTTCCTCCCCAGGAGGTGGGAAGATGGCTTTTGCTCAGCATTGCAAACAAGGCTCTAAAAACTTTTTAGAGGATAATTCCTAACGGAGGTACTCAGATAGAGCCATAATGTCAGATTAACAGCTCCAAGCCAGCAGACCAGACACTTGTCTAATTAATAAAACTTATAAAGCAGAACAACTTATCGATGTTACAGGCACGGCACTTAGTACAACAACAAAACCCAAATCCAGGCAGAATGCTCCATTTTCTTTAGGAAGTCTTTTCTCCATCAACCGGTACAATCCCTTCTTCAATGCAAACGGAGGGGGGGCGGCGTAGCTGGGGAATGGAAGGAACCATGCAGCGCTCTGGGCAACTGTCTTGAGATGGCTCAAGGGGCTGGCACGAATCTGCCAAAGATCAGATCCAACCTGGACGTTGGAGGCAGTGGGTCTGGGCTGGAATCCCAACTCTGTGACAAGTGACTTAACCTCTTGAGCCTCAGTTCCCTCATCTATCAAATGGGGCTCATGATAGTACCTACTTCAAAGGACCTACATGAGGATTAAAGGTACAAAGTAAGCGCTCATTCAATAGTGGCTATTAGCATCTACTATTATCACTGTTATGTTTAGGCACCTACTCATAGGATCTGCTGTCCTGTTACAGTCCACTTGGTCTGCCTGGTGATTTGAAAATTAGTTCACATCTCTTTGGACCTTGGGCCCTGACTTTAGATCTCCAGAATAAATAAGCTTTGCTGTGAAGAAAACGAAGCCTGTATGACTTCATGCAAGTTCTCGTTCTGTTACCCAGTGAGGCTGTGGAACCTTGGGCTTGGCCACCGCTCCATTTCCACCGCCTCGATTTCCTCATCTGTAAAATGGGGATATCATGCTCTACCTCACAGAGTTGAGAAGATTAAATATGATAATACGCATAAAGCACTTACAACCATGGTGTCTTGAACACAGAAAGCCAGCGTGAAGGCCAGCTACTGTTCTTACTGTACACGAATTCCCACTGCGACCTAAAGAGCTTAGCACAATAGGTGGCACACAGTTAACTGTGATCTTCAGTGCTCTCCGCAGAGATGTGTCTGGAGACGGGAAGGGAAATCTGGGTCTGGTCTAAGAACGGGACTAAGGGACTTAGGCTAAACTCACCTTTGTGATCTCACACACCCCTCACCCCCCCACCCCGTTGAATTTTACCCAGCTCAAGAAAAGAAAGTGACAGGTATGCGCCTGCACATTCCCACCCGCCAAGCTTTCTACAAGTCACGCACCACCTCAGCCCCGCGATGCTTCCGGAAGGCTGGGGCCACGCCAGGGCAGGGTAGGCCAGCCAGGGTGCACTGCTCTGGCAGCGGGGAGGGCGCCTGGAGGCCCCCACACTTCGGACAAGCGGAGCCAGGGGCGGAGCTTCCAGGCGGGTAGCACCGAGGCCTGAGTCCTCGGAGGGGTCGCCCTCACTCCCCCCACCCGGCCTCGCGGCCTCTCTCTCTCTCCTTCACCCTTGCCACCCCCACCTCCAGCGGAAAACTTCCCGCTCACGCCGCCACTTTTGCTTCCACCGGCGGGAGCCCAAACCCTCAGCCCCGCGCATCTTGTCTTCCAATTTCCTTGCCAGTGGCGCCGCGGAAGGGGCCCCGCGGGTGGCCTGATGACCCGAATGGCTCCTTGGAGACTATGGCCGGGGCGGGGGGTGGGGTGGGGGGATGGGGAGAGGAGGGAGCGACAACTCCGTCCATCGTCCATCCTCCATCGGCTGCGGGGTGGGATGGGGGGACAGCAGGCGGGCACCCAGGACCGGGGACCCATGCCAGCCCCCTGCCCCGAGTCGCTGTGAGGGGCCGGCCAGGACCCCCGGCTCGCGGCTGCTGACCCCCGCCCCCAATCCCACAGACCCCAGCCTCCATGGCCGGGCGCCCCGCTTTCTGATCCTTTCCCAGGTGATCCCAAACCCGGCTGCTCGGAGCGCGGTACTTACTGTCGGGGCCCTCTGCGGGCCGGGGCTTGGCGGCTGCCCGGCCCGGGAGCCCTCTGGCCGGCTCCCCCTCGCGCTGCCCCCGGCTGTGCCCAGCGCCGACGGTAGCGGCCGCGGCGTCTGTAAGAAGAGAAAGATCACGCCTGCCTTAGAAACCCAGCCCCTGCTGTGACCAGAATCTTAAAGAAGGAGGCGACTGGCTCGGCCCCAGAGCCGCGGCTGAGCTGAGGTGGCGAACTAGCGAGGCAGCTGGTAAACACGGCGTCTGCTGCCTCTCACCAGCCCGCCCGCCCGCAATCCGCCGCGGAGGAGCTCCCCCCTTCACCCTCCACCCTGGATGGGCCCCCGCGGGGGGGGAGCCGGGGAGGGGAGGCTCCAAGGACAGTGACATGCGGATAATCCAGCTGCGGCTGAGTGAGCACGTACTAAGTGCCGGGCACCGTGCTTTACATCCATTATCTCATCGCAGCATCCTCCCCATTATACAGAAAATAAAACCGAGGCTCAGGGGAGCAAAGCAAAGAGACCCAAACACACAAGCTGGTAATAAGCCACCGGGCCAAGGCTAGAAACCATAGGGATGGCCAATTCTCTGCTGCCTGCCTCAAAAGCCACCTTGTGCTGCTGCAAAGCAACATTTGAATAGCCGTCTCCACCTCCTGTCTCCCCATTTTCCTGACAGCATCGGGGAGAGGCGGCGACTCTAGGCCAGTTTGCTGGTGGGGGCACTGGAAGGCAGGGTCCTGACTGCGGTGCCCAGCGCCAGGGAGTGGCCCATCCTTCTTTCTTTACCTTGGACGACTCACCTCCCACCTGCTGGACAGAAAAAAGGTCTAAGAGGTAGTCCTGGTCCAGCTGTGATCCAGGAGACAGGCACTGAGCCCGTGAGCTGTGGATCATGCTAGAAGGGTCAAAGGTGGCAGATGCAGAGGCCCTAAAGGAGCCAGTAGTCAGTATTCTTGGACGCCTCTCCTCTGGGAACCGCTGGCGGGGTTATAGGGAGAGAAAAGGTTTGCTTGGTGAGGGAGCCCTTCTAAGTGGGGCTGATCCCAACCAAGTCCTTCCTTTAACCGGCATGAGGGTTCACAGCATCCACTCCTGTTTGAAGGATGAGTGTAGACGGCAGCCTTCCTGGGAGACTGAGCCCCATGGCTTCTCTCTGGGAGCCGCCCTAATATCTCTGCCATGGCAATGACATCTGGGAGGTAAGAAAGACCGCTTCCACCTTCCTTGCTGGTCAAAACGATGAAATAACCCAGTATTCCTCCCCTTCGATTCTGATCACAAAAAGGAGAACAGTTTGAGAACTCGTATTCCTCCCCCCTGCTGGCCCCTTGCTCCTGCTTATCCACTCAGTCATTCGTTTAGCAATTAATTATTAGCATCTACTATGTGTCGGGTACCACGGTAGGTGTTGGGCACTTCCATGGTTCTGTTGAGGAGGTGGAAAGCTCACAGGGCTGGAAGTTAGGAAGTACACTTTTTTTTTTTAAGTCCTGGTTCTTTGACTACATAGCTGTGTGACCCTGGATGAGTCATGTATGCTTTGGGGACCTCCGTCTTCTTGTTGGTCAAACGGGGATAATAACACTTTCCCGTCCTATTTCACGGGGGTGTTTTGAGGCTCGATGGAGATAATGGATGTGAAAGAGCTTTGCAAAGTCTAAAGCCACTAGACAAATGTCAGGGATTAGTCTGTCGCCAAGGTGGGAGGGGGCTGCTGGGAAGTAGAGCTTAAGGGAAATCCTGGCTGCCTCTCCCAAATTGATTGCACTGAATTCCATCTTCCCCGAATCACTGATTCTGCACTTGGGCAGGAGTCTCGGCTCCGTGAAATATCATCTTCCGTCAGCAGTGCCCATGACACCAGGGTTAGTGACGACCTGGCCTTAAGCCGGGAAGACTGTTTGGGGGACTCGAATGGAACCGGGGTGGGGGAGGGCACTTTTGCCTCCGGGTCTCTAATTCCTGGCAACAGCAGCATCTTCCCCACAAATCGAGCCCACCCGATGAGTATGGGTACAGACCACTTAAAGCCCCCAGAGACACCCCTTCAGGAAGCACAGGGCTTGGGTCAGATAGCAGTGGTGGCCTTGAGGGTGAATGCTGTACTTTCTTGGAGGCTAGGGGCTCTGGATTCAGCCCAGTTGACTGAGATCTATGATCGAACTAGCGGAGCCTCTGGGAGGGTCTTCAGTTTGCTCAGTTCACTCCTGCCAACAACCTCAAATAGATCTATAATCTAAATTCTAATGTTACACTTGTCATGCAATGCAGCTACAAGGCAAATTCCCAAATTTTCAGAGGTACTCTACCCTGCCCCCAGTAAACACACAGTCTAAGGAAACAGTCTTGCCAGGCAGTTTCCAGACGAATCTCCTAGCCCCCTTCCTTCTCTCCCTCTTCCCACCAGACGGTCACCCCAAAGCCCTTTTCATATAAAAATGCTAGAATCGGAGTTCCCGTTGTGGCTCAGCGGTAACGAACCCGACTAGTATCCATGAGGACGCAGGTTCGATCCCTGGCCTTGCTCAGTGGGTTAAGGATCCGGTGTTGCCCTGAGTTGTGGTGTAGGTCGCAGACGTAGCTCAGATCCCATGTGGCTATGGCCGTGGCTGTGGCTGTGGCCGGCAGCAGCTGCAGCTCCGATTCGACCCCTATCCTGGGAACCTCCATAGGCCGCCCACGTGGCCCTAAAAAAGGAAAAAAAATGCTAGAACCGATGCCGAATGGGGAGGACTCCGGGGACCATGGCCGGCTGAGTCCAGAGCCACACTATCCAGCTCTGGAGCCAAACTAGAATGGAAGGAGTTCCCTTTGTGGCTCAGTGGTTAACGAATCCGACTAAGAACCATGAGGTTGCGGGTTCGATCCCTGGCCTTGCTCAGTGGGTTAAGGATCCAGCGTTGCCGTGAGCTGTGTTGTAGGTCGCAGACGCGGCTCGGATCCCACATTGCTGTGGCTGTGGCGTAGGCCGGCGGATACAGCTCCTGTTAGACCCCTAGCCTGGGAACCTCCATATGCCGCGGGTGCGGCTCTACATAAAAGGCAAAAAGACAAAAAAAAAAAAAAAAGACAAACTAGAATGGAAGTCAGAGGTAGCGACTGAAAGGAGCCCAGCATCGGGCCAGGGCACCTTCAATCCGCAGGTCTAGGGGTTGGGGGGCGGCGCAGAACAGCCAGACTCCACACCCAGGCTCCCTCGGCAGTCTCGAGGCGCCTCTCAATGTCTTCATAGATCCCCTTGTCACATCCATCTCGCCCAGGCTGCTCCTCTTAATAAAGTGCCCCTGCGGCCACTCCAGACAGTCCGATGTCGTCCTTCATTGTCCCACCCTTCTCCCCAGCGCGGGCCACACCGCACCCACCCCAGCCCCCGCCCCATCACAGCACAGCTTCTGGGGAAACGCTTCCTGAATATCCAAGCCAGGGTGTGACGAAAGCTTGGGGTGTGAGTGAGTGTATGAAATACTCCTTCCTTGGCCCCCCCCCAGGGTGGCCTGCGCCCTAGATTCAGGGCCTCCCCCGAATTCCCTTGCCGACCTCAGCCTGCATCTTCCTTCCTGGGCCCACTGCCACTACTCTCCCCTCAGCTGTATAACCTGAGTCCAGTTTGCAAAGCCTTTCCCCGGCGACTGTCAATAAATCCCCCATCTATACCCCCCCCCACCACCAGAAGATTGGAAAGCTTCAATATCCAAAGGAATGAATCAGCGAGGGTGAAATTTCAGGCACAGTGACAGGCAATTGAGAAGACATATTTGATCACATCATGTTTACCTACGTGTAAGGCTGGCCCTGAGGATATTCTGGCATTTTCCCTCGACTATAATGAAGACTTGGAATAATAGCAAAGGAAGCCACTGAAAATACACCGGGCTGGGAGCAGGGACATCTTGATGCTCATTCCAGCTCTGGCACTGATTAGAGGCAGGGCCCTATACTTTCCCCTTCCCAGGCCTCAGTTTCCCCATAGGTTAAGAGAGCACTGGATTAGCTGATTTTCAGGATCCCTTTGTGTTCTAACAGGCTCAGATTCTGGCACTGAGACAGACTGATGTCCCCAGTTGGAGACACTGGGCAGGGGGTACTGTGTGTGCATGGGAGCTAGAGGCGGGCAAAGGGTTGGCACTACTGTAGGCATAAGACTGGCGCTGCTATTCAACAGTGGAGCCAGTGTCTGACTCACCTTTGCTAGGGAGCCGAGGCAAAATCTGTTCCTATCCACCCTCCATCTTGTAGCCTGGAAATCCACCATGTCCTCCAGGACTTATTCCAGCTATCCCAGGATCAGGACCTGCATTCCCCCAGTGACCCACCTGTACCACCATCACATGTTCTTGAACGAGTGACCAGTAAACAGCTGCTGCCCCCAATCCCCCCCGACCCCGAGTGCCTTTCACCCGTTCCACCTCCTTCGGATCCAGCCATTAAAGGGTTAATATTTGGCCCCGTAGGGACTGTTCATTTCTGCCTGATCAGTCATACAGACCATACAATTTGGGGGTGAGGGGAGGCATGCCCACGATGTGCAAAAGTTCCCCGGGCCAGGGATCGAACCGAGCCACAGAAGCGACCCCAGCCACAGCAATGACAACGCCGAATCCTTAACTGCTAGGCCACCAGGGAACTCCCATATGATATTTTTAGTATCACCTTACTGTAGGATTCCACTCCGGCCTGACACCCCAGCCCCTTCCCAGGCCGCTTCTCTGTAAATATGTGTCAGCGGTTTTCTGAAGGGCGTTACGTGCCGTCACCCCCACCCCCTGCGCGCCCCACACCCTGCCTCTGAGTCAGGTGGATCCTGGTTGTTTCATGGAAGGAAGAAACAAGAGAAGCAGAGGAGCGGGAGTACTGGCTCTGCAGCAGCAGCTGCCCTGGTGACCCTCTGGGCCGTGGTCTGGATCCAGATGCCAGAGGATGAGACCAAATGTGTTCGAGTTGGAGGGACACTCCTTCCAGCTTTTATCTGAACACGGCACTGTTTCTGTTCCCCTCGCTGGTACTCCCAGCTCACCAAGGGCTGTCAGGAGCTCTTAGATGCTCCCGGGGCCACCTGTGGGGCCTGCACCATTCTCTCTCTCTCCCTTTTTCCTTCCTTTCTTTCTTTCTTCCTCCCTTCCTTCTTTCTCTCTCTTTTCTTTCCTTCTTTCCTTCTTTCCTTCTTTCTTTCTTTCTTTCTTTCTTTCTTTCTTTCTTTCTTTCTTTCTTTCTTTCTTTCTTTCTCTTTCTTTCTTTCTTCCTACCTTCCTTCCTTCCTTCCTTCCTTCCTTCCTTCCTTCCTTCCTTCCAACCTTTCTTTCTTTAATTCTTTCATTCTTTCTTTGTGCCCTGTCTCTTCGCTCTTAGCCAGAGCAAGCCTTCCTGGCACTGGAAAGCCCCTCATTTGGCCCCCGTTCCCGCCCCCACCCCAGCTCTTCTAGTTCTCTCTGCTAAGGCCTAGCTGCTCCGATGGGTGCTCTGCCCCTGCCGTGCGAATGTTCTGTTCTCACAAGGCCCGGTATTAATTTGCTCTCATTTGCGAGCGGCTTTGTTAGCGTGCGTGGCCTTTTCTCGGCTGTGCACCACCCACACCCTCCTTAATCTTGTAATAAGGGGCCCCGGCCTGCGGAGAGGGGGCTGAGCTTTCTCCCAGCCCTTTCGGGTACAGGCTTTAGCGGTTCAGTACTTCTGCACAACCATCTGAGGAAACACAGCGGGCGTCCTTACTGAGCCCCACAGGACCGCCGAGGAAACCGGGGCTCGGAGAGCCGAGGCGAGCTGAGGCCGCCTGTGTGCGTGGAGAGGTGTAGCGTGATGGCCGAGCGGGCCTAGAACCACCGCTCTTCCCCACAGGACCCTACGTGCTCATGTCATTCACCTTGGAGCCTGCCCTCTGAAGCCCCAACCGAGTCCCTAGAAAAGTGCACACGTGCAACACACACCTGTATGCAGTTTGGCTTATGAATCTGTGAGGGGTCACGGCACCTCTGAAGGTCAATCAAGTCCTTGCATCAGTATTTTTTTTGTTGCTGTTGTTAAAGGCTGCCCAGATAATTCTAACGTGTTGCCAGGGCTGAGAACCACTGCTTGAAAAGGAGATGTCATGGGAGTTCCCGTCGTGGCTCAGTGGTAAACGAATCCGACTAGGAGGTTGCAGGTTCGATCACTGGCCTCACTCAGTGGGTTAGGGAGGATCTGGTGTTGCTGTGAGCTGTGGTGTAAGGTCACAGATGTGGCTTGGATCCCATGGTGTTGCTGTGGCTGTGGTGTAGGCCGGCAGCTGCAACTCTGATTTGACCCCTAGCCTGGGAAATTCCATATGCTGCAGGTACAGGCCCCTAAAAACAAAACAACAAAACAAATCTTGGGCAGAACTGAAGGCAGACTGGGCTGGGAACTACAGCCCAGCTTCCCTGCCTCAGTTTCCTCCTTTGAGCGTTAAGGAAATCATTCTGGGGGCCTTCTCCACCCCTCCCCAGCCCTGGACTAGCTTTGTAAATCAGTCAGTACCGATTTTGCTGGGCGAAGAGATTTTTTTTTGTCTTTTTGCCTTATCTAGGGCTGCACCCGCGGCATATGGAGGTTCCCAAGCTAGGGGTCTAACAGGAGCTGTAGCTATCAGCCTTCGCCACAGCCACAGCAACGTGGGATCCGAGCCGCGTCCGCGATCTACACCACAGCTCACGGCAGCGCCGGATCCTTAACCCACTGAGCAAGGCCAGGGATCGAACCCGCAACCTCATGGTTCTTAGTCAGATTTGTTAACCACTGAGCCATGACGGGAACTCCTGGGCGAAGAGATATTGAGATGCATTTCCCGCTCCCTATACACATGCTGGCTAATTGCTAGGTAAGCATATCTTTAGTATCGTCTGTCTACAAAGGTGGAGCTGAATTCCCCTGGGTACGGCAGGAGGTCTCTCTCGGGGTGAAGGGTAGAGACTTTCATGTCAATCACCTAGAAAGAGATGCTCAGGAGGTCAGAGACTGGAACTCCTGGGAATAATAATCATCCGAAGAGTTATCGTGTATTAATCACTTACTATGTGACAGGTATTTCACCTACGTTATCTTATTTAATCTGTACACTCACCCTCTGACACAGATTATCAGTATTAACCCTCTTTGACATATTAAGAAATCGAGGCTCAAGAAATTATGATACTTACCCAAAGGTCACCCAGCTAGTAAACAAGTGTGTTTTGTTGGTCCCAGACCAAGAGTTTTCAAAATTTTTACAATGTATTGCTAACATTGAAAAATCCTCAGGAGTTCCCATCGTGGCACAGCAGAAACGCATCTGATTAGGAACCATGAGGTGTCAGGTTCGAACCCTGGGCTCTCTCAGTGGGTTAAGGATCCAGTGATGCCATGAGCTGTGGTGTAGGTCGCAGACATGGCTCGGATCTGGCGTTGCTGTGGCTGTGGCGTAGGCTGGCAGCTGTAGCTCCAATTCGACCCTTAGCCTGAGAACCTCCATATGCAGAGGGTGTGGCCCTAAAAAGCAAAAAGCAAAAAAAAAAAGTCCTCAGATTTCATACCAGAATCAGGATTTCTGACTTCTCTTCAGGAATCCTATCTGGCAGCCCTGGGCCTTGAGGTCCCACTTGACTATAATCAGCTGGTGCTAAGTAGCTGTACCCCTTTCGGATGAAGGATGGGCTCCTCAGGTCACCCCAGTCCCCGTCAATGTTCAAGCCACATTTTCGCGGCATTCTCTGGTTCCCAGCAGACCTCCTAAGTTTGCTTCTGGGTGGCTCCTTAAATTTTTCAGACCAGCATCACAAACTCTCTTTGCCCCTTTCAGGCCTATTCAAAGGCTCACCTGTAAGGGAAACAAATGTGACTGCTTTTTGGAGTCTTTCCCAATTTTCAGCACGCCCTGGCTCCTTTGAAAGCCCCTCGATATGCTAGACCCATAAGCTGCCACCCCCCCCAGGCTGCTCCCCAAATTCTTGAGCCTTTCCTAGGGCCATCCCTCCTGAGCATCAAAACTGAGATGTCGAGTTCCCATTCCAGCTCAGCGGTAACCAATCTGACCTGACTAGTATCCATGAGGTTGCGGGTTCGATCCCTGGCCTCGCTCAGTGGGTTAAGGACCCAGCGTTGCTGTGAGCTGTGGTGTAGGTAGCAGACACGGCTTGGATCTGGTTGCTGTGGCTGTGGTGTAGGCCGGCAGCTGCAGCTCCAATTCAACCCTTAGCCTGGGAACCTCCATATGCCGTGGGTGCAGCCCTAAAAAAAAGACACACACAAAAAAACCCAACTGAGATGTTTGGAGTTCCCACTGTGGCACAATGAGATCATGGGCATCTCTGGAGCATTGGACGCACATTTGATCTCCGGCGCAGAACAGGTTAAGGTGCTCAGATCTGATTCCTGGCCTGGGAACTCCATACGTTGTGGGGTGGCCAAAACAAAACAAAACAAAAAAAAAAACACTGAAATGTTTTATGTCCCCATAAAACACGTCTTGCTCTGCTGTCCCACCAGGTTTTCCTTCCCAGACAGCATATTTGAATCTCCGATACTTTCCATCCAAAGGGGATTTTGAGCCCTGGAAGCCTAGCTGGGGAGCAGTCTCTGGGCGAGTAGGGGTCCAACACTCATACAGCTGGAGCGAGATCTGCATCATCAACCCTGTCACCCTCCGTTAACCATAACACAGGGCAGCCATGGAACTCGCCACCCCCAGGCCTGCCCGGCAGTCTTTGTCCCCCCACCCCCACTCGGTGTGGTCCCTGTCACCGTGTCCTACTCCCCACTGCAACTTCCCTGCCCGTTTCCTCTGAATGATCTGAGTTCCTCTGTCAGGAGCAACCTGCCTGTGTGCAAAAACAACTTGAGAGCCATTAACGGGAAAGAGCATTTTTCAGAAAAGCCAGATGATTTTAAAGCATTAATGGACACCTTTGTGACTCTGTCTCAGGAGGAGCCAAGGTCTCATAAGCTGGCACTGGGCTGAGGACTGCTCGGCCCAGCAGCCCTCCAACACTGAGAACACACGCCCTAGAACCCAAGCTATGCCAGAAGATCGAGAGATCCTGGGAGCAGTGAGAAAACCCAGGATGTGAGCTCCCATCCAGCGCTGATCCCAATGCCACATGAGTGCGTGTGTGTGCACACATGCGCGCACATACACATCCCAGGCAGGGCCACGCGTTGGCACGAAAACACCACCCACACTCTTGCTATAAGACCCACATGTGATTTGCCAACAAATTGCAAATTAACCTCCTAGTGAACAGATTAATGGTATTCATGGTAATTTACACTCCAAGTTTCATAGCAACAGACTCTGAGCATTCTGGTTGCATAAGAATTCAAGGATTTTCGCTTTCCTGGAGACACTGTAGTAATTAACCTGATAAGCTTATGCAAATTAGCCCCAATTTGACACTGTCATTTTTGCATCCAATATCCAGGGTATCTGCCCAGAAGGTTGCCCGTCACTGCTCCAGCTACTTGGCTTGAGGTGCTAGCCTGACAGATGCCAGTCTGCATTTGTCTATGCAAATGAGGCCCCAGAGCAGAATTCCCCATCAGGCCGGGAAAGGGACTGGACAGTTACAAATGGGTTCCTTGCATGGTGACGAGAGTGGAGTCAAGGCTTCCAGGAGAAATGGGGAGGGGGCCCCAATCAATCTGCGCACGACTGAAAGCTGCCTTTTTTAAGATCCTTGGCCGGACGACAAAAATGCCTGAACTGCACCTGAATTTGAACGTCCCACGCGAAGGTCAGGAAGAAGCCTTGTTGTGGCCAAGTACCCATGGAAGTTTTCTGACCTTTCCACAAAGATCAGCTTCTTAAAGTAAAGCCAAAAGCTGGGGTTTCCTGTTTCTTCCCTAGGAAGGTGAAGTTTCATTGGCTCTGTTTCCCAATTTGAGCAAAAAAAAAAAAAAAACAACCCACAGAACATACTCAACTCCCTCATCAAATCAATCAGGCTACAGGCACAGCTTGCACGCTCTCTCCACGGGTGGACTGGTTCCTGTCTAATAATGTTTAGCCTCAGGGGGTGGCCACTCCTCCGCCAACCCCCACAGAGCTCCATCCTTGACCTCCTTCTTGTTTGATCTCTTGAACCACCAGGACTCATTGAACGCCCTGTGTAACCTGCCTCGTGCTTCCCACTCTGCAGGGCAGAGTAATGAAGTGTCTCGGAGGACGGTGTCCTGGCCCGCTGGCTACTCACTGAGGCTCCCAGCTCAGCTCTCCTGAGGTCCTCAGCTAGTGGCTTGTGGTGCTGGTCGGGCCACAGACAGTTCTGGAAACAGCTTTCTGGAGCCCCGATGGGATGGTAGTGGGTAAGGAGGGAAATGTGGCAGAGAAGTCATCCAGGTCATCCAGATCCAACCTGCCACTAACGAGCTACCATCTGGAACTCAAGAATTCTCCAGAATGCAAGGCCAGGCAGGGTGATGATCAGAGCAGCCTCACCGAAAAGAGCTAACACTTAGAGGTGATAAAACACTAGAAACTTACACCAGGGCCATTCGGTAATAACTATCTTTGTCTTCTTCCTGTACCACCTTTGGCTAAGTCGGGATTTCAGAAGTGTTGGAAGGCCTCCTGTATTGGCTTCCTCCCTAAATGGATCCATGGAGACACATTCCAAGACGGTGTCTGTGGCCACTCTCCCTCTAGTCCGCCTGCCTCTTCTCACTGTGCCCATGTCCCTATTCACCCAGCTATCAACCCCTCTTCTTTGCCAACAATACTTGGTATCCACCACGCCGGCCCCCGGTACTAGGGGCCCAAGTTCCCTGGGCTGCAACATACTATAAGACGGATGCACATTTGTACACTTATTTTATTTTGTTTGCTTTTTAGGGCTGCACCAGCGGCATATGGAGGTTCCCAGGCTAGGGGTCAGATCGGAGCCACAGCCACAGCCATGCTGGATCGAGCCACATCTGCAACCTACACTACAGCTCATGGCAACGTCGAATCCTTAACCCACCGAGCGAGGCCAGGGATCGAACCCGCAGCCTCATGGATCCTAGTCGGGTTCGTTAACCGCTGAGCCACGAAGGGAACTCCCCATCTGTACGCTTTGAAGCCTTACCTGGGGATACTTCAACCAATAACCTACAACGATGCGGATAAACAGCTCCCATTTGGGGAGCATTTACGATATTCCATGAGTCAGTCTGACACACGCTATCTCACCGCATCTGCTGACAGCCCTGGGAGCTTGGTACCATCTTTACTAGCCCCGTTCTACAGATGAGGACACTGAGGCAAAGGGCTAAGCAACTTGATCGAGATCACACAAGCAATAAGTGGCAATGCCACAAATCAAATCCTGGCTGACAGATGCCAGGGACTATGCCTTTAAGCACCATCCAAAAACATCTCGCACGTGTGTGTACCACTATTTTCAAAACAGGAGGCAGATGTCATGATGATGAACAAACTTCACTTAAAATAGCCCACGTTCGGATTACTCGGTGGTCACTACGTTTCTCAATCAGTGGATACTAAGAGTAGCGTTGCTCTAAGAGGGGCCCAGAACATGAGTTCTCGGTTTTAGTCAGATGGAGAATTGTACACACTACGAGTGTAGCCTACCCTTACCCAAGCCCCCTCACCCACAGGGCGTGCATTCTTTTATCTGCTCACCTTCTGTTTTATCACAAAGGCCCTGAATGTCTCTGTAGATTTGACAGGATGGGGAGCCATGTTTACAGCTGTCTTCACAGGAGCTCCCATCGTGGCTCAGTGGTTAACGAATTCGACTAGGAACCAGGAGGGTGCGGGTTCGATCCCTGACCTTGCTCAGTGGGTTAAGGATCCGGCGTTGCCATGAGCTATGGTGTAGGCTGCAGACGCGGCTTGGATCCCGCGTTGCTGTGGCTGTGGCATAGGCCGGCGGCTACAGTTCCTGTTAGACCCCTAGCCTGGGAACCTCCACATGCCACGGGTGCGGCCCTAGATAAGGCAAAAAGACAAAAAAAAAAGCTATCTTCACATTCAACCATTCATTAAACATTCACTGAGCTTCTATTACCTGCCAGACCATGTTCTAGAACAGGGGACAGGTGCACTGAACAAAACAGCTAAAACTGGTTGTGATGATTTTTGTACACCTATAAATGTAATAAAATTCATTAAGTAATTAAAAAGAAGAAGAAGAAAATAAAAACAGCTACAACTCTCTGTCTTCATGGAGCTTACACTGTAGTGACAAAATACAGATAAAGAGGTAAAAATGTAAGATGTTTTGGAGAGTGAGAAAGTGCTTTGGAGGAGAAACGAAGCAAGGATTTGGTGGGGAGTGGCTACCGTTTTACACAGGGTGGTCAGGGGAGGCTTCGGCGCGCAGGTGACAACTGAGCAGAGACTTGAAGGCAGGGAGGCAGCGAGGTAGCTGTCTGGGGGCAGAGCCTTTGTGGCACAAGGAACTGCACGCCCGGGGAGGATGGAGCGTGCCTGGGGTGACCAAGGACTGTGACGGAGGCCAGCTGTTGGAACAGTGTGTCTGCAAGAATATTGTATGTATACCGGTGGACTCAGAAGTGGGCTCTGTCATTAGCTCTCCAAGTGGCCAATGATGGCCACCTTGACCTCGGCTGAACTTTCAGAACTAACTCGCAGCAAAATTATGAGGCAAACACTTCTGTCTGTCACTCTTAACCTCCTAGTCCTTTCCCGTCGGGAGCCCATGTGCACCCCTCTCCCCCAGCGTTTGGGGCCTCTCCAGTGCTTTCTACCAGGAAAGCCAGTCTCCCAGCCTGAGGAATAAAGGAGCACGACTTGGGGGGGTGGTGTCGCACAGATCTGGGCTTGCCTCCGGGTTCTGCCTCTTATTAGCTGTATGACTTTCTTTGGGTAAATGACCTACTTCTCTGAGCCTCAATTTCCTTATTTTTATTTTTATTTCATTTTGGCCCTACTGTGGCATGCAGAATTTCCCAGGCTTGGGATTGAACCCCCGCCAGAGCAGTGACAACACTGAATCCTTAACCATTATGGAATTTCATTTTCCTTTTTTTTTTTTGGCCTCTTTAGGGTCACACCCACTGCATATGGAAGTTCCCAGGCTAGGAGTTGAATCAGAGCAGCAACTGCATGCCTACGCTGCAGCCACAACAATGCGGGATCTGAGCCACACCTGAGACCTACACCACAGCTCATAGCAACACTGGATCCTTAACCTACTGAGCAAGGCCAGGGATCGAACCTGCATCAGTAGGAACCCATGGCATGTGGAGGTTCCCAGGCTAGGCGTCGAATAGGAGCTGTAGCCACTGGCCTACGCCACAGCCACAGCAACCCCAGATCTGAGCCACGTCTAACACCTACACCACAGCTCATGGCAACGCTGGATCGTTAATCCACTGAGCAAGGCCAGGATCGAACCCGCAACCTCATGGTTCCTAGTCGGATTCGTTAACCACTGAGCCACGATGGGAACTCCCCATTTTCCTTATTTTTAAAATGCAAATAATACGGTCTTGGGAGGATTAGATGAGATAATGCATGTAAGATGCTGAGCCACATGCTGGGCACATAGTAAGTGCTCAGGAAATGGGAGCTGCTATTATTCATTTATGCCCAGGTATAAACTGTAGAGACATCTGTGTGCCTTGGGACCCACAAAAGGCCTGTGGCTTTTGTTCAAGGTAGATTGTCACATACACCACTTGTGGGTTGTCAATAAAGAGCAGAGGGGGGAACACAAGCAGAATCACTATCAGGGAGTATCCTAACCTCACAAATGGGTACTGATCCTTAGAAAGCTTAGGAACTCCTGGCATCAAGGGGCACTGCCAGCCTCATTGAGCAGGTGCGAAATTCAAAGGAAGCCTTGGATCTTCTGATCCAGCCTGAGGAGGTGTGTCCATCATCTCTTCTGTCTTTACTCTGTTGCCTCTGCTCCGGTGGGAGCACGCGAAAAGTCACGATTGTGGTTCCAAACCCAGAGCAGGCAACCTCTGGGGCTGGCAGGCCCTCCAGCCCAAGGGGCCTAATGGGTTCTTTTTTGCTTTCCTGCATCTCCAAGTAGCATCCTGTTGCTCCTGTTGCCTCCGCTTCCTGTACTCTGAGCAGACAGTCCTGGCCAGGCAGAGAATGTGGCCACCAAGAAGGTGTTTAGTGACAACAGCCAGGACACCTTGCTGAGAGCTTCACTGTGACCTAACCAGAGCTTGAGCGCGTCGGCCGCTTAACTGTACAGGATGGATGCAACCTGGTCGAGTTTCTCACAAATCAAATTTCCACATATCAAAGGCGACTTTCATGTAACTTTTAACCAAAAGATTGGAGATGTGTTTCTCGGAGGAGAAAAAAAAAAAAAAACCGGGCATTGAGACTTAATGAAAAGCATGTTTATGAATGCCACGTGGCAACATACTTGAAAATCACAAATGTGAATGGAAAAAAAATGAGAATTTTCTTATAAAATATTAACGATGCCCCCAAATGAGTCGCAAGATCTGAATACAAAATAGCTAGTGTTATTTTGATGTTTGGCGCAATAGCTTAAAGGCCTAAGAGAAAAACAACGACAGCTTTAACCGAATAGAACACACGGGACTGAAAAGTTGCTCGGCTTCTCTAAAATTGTCTTTCTAATGTTCGACAGCAGGGGACCGTGCACATTCTGTGGAGGCTCGCATCCTGAGCTCTAGCACTCTGGAGAAGCTGCTCAGTTTAAGAAGCAAACAGGTTGATCTGGCCCAGAGAACAGACAAAGCAGCACAGCCAAGGCCCTGCTTAAAAACACCCCCGGAAATGAGTTAATTGGGGGGCATACGCGTAATGGGGAGACTTTCTAGTAACATAAGACTTTAGGCTTCTGTAAAGCGAGGCTGTGGGTAATGTATAATGAAATATAATGAATCAGCACCCCCCCCCCAATTTCTAACTGTCCGTCCGATCCCCACAAGAGGAACCATAAAGGCCTTCCATGGACAAAAACGTTTGAGAAATGCCTGGTACTCTAAATTGGTGCTTCTCAAAATTGAACCTGCATACAAATCAAGCGAGGCTCTGGTCACAGCGCCGATTCTAGGGTGGAGGCCTGAGAAGGTGCCTTCCCAGCAAGCTCCCAGGTGACGGTACCATCCCAGGGGATGCTTATGCTGCCAGTCCTCAGACGACACTTTAAGTGGCCAGGCTCTAAATGTCGTTTTGGAGATTCGTGAGTCTCATTAGTATGTTTCTGTGAAACCCTGTAGGAACGTTTAGCTTATCGTCTAACCCAGCATTCATCAAACTCATTTGTGACCCGGAAACCTTTTCCTCCCCGTGGTACCTATTCCTCGCTCACACTCAGGATACGTGGAAGCCCGTTTGGGGAGCGCTGCTCAAGCCAATACTACGCTACCTGGAGGGACTCACCTCATCCGAGAAATATACACTTTGGGTCATGGCCAGAGACCGCATCTCGGGTTGGTTAACAGCCCTGCAGAGACAACAGGATGCCACGGCTGTGCCTTGCCGTTGGTTTGCAAAGACTCCAAGCTCAAGGGCGGCAAAACACCCTGCGACTCAATTTACCATCCATCCTGCCACACTCACCACTTTCCAAAATGCTTTACAACCTTAACGTGGCTTGAGCTGAAATGAAAGCAGGGAAGAGTGAGGAGATCTGGGGCAGAGAGGAGCCGGCGATTTCGAAAGCGGAGTGAAATGAGATGATGGGCAAACGGCACTGAAAGTAGACAGGAGCCAAGGGGCTCAGGGGTTTGCTGGGGCGAGGAGGAGGGGAAAGGCATCACTAAGACATGCCGCGTGTCCTGGAAGTGCAAAGAAGCGAGAATCTATACTCTACAAAATCCAACCACAGAGCCGGCGGCTACAGCTCCTCTTAGACCCCTAGCCTGGGAACTTCCACATGCTGCCGTGGGTGCGGCCCTAAAAAATAAAAAAACTAAAAAAATACAACACACAGGGTTAAGAATAGGATCTGTCTCATAGCAAAGCGGTGAGGATGGATTAGGGTGACGCTGGGAAGATGGTTAGGACCGTGCCTGCCACAGAATGAGGAGCCAGGAACTGTTAACTGCTCTTGGTGTTATTCTTTTGTATCATTTTTTTTTCTTTTTTTTGGGCTACACTCGTGGCATATGGAGGTTCCCAGGCTAGGGGTTGAACTGGAGCTAAAGCTGCCAGTCTATACCACAGCCACAGCAACACCAGATCCGAGATGCGTCTGCAACCTACACCACAGCTCATGGCAACGCCAGATCCTTAACCCACTGAGCGAGGCCAGGGATCGAACCTGCAATCTCATGGTTCCTAGTCGGATTCGTTTCCGCTGCGCCACGATGGGAACTCCTCTTTTGCATTATTATTAAAAGCTTTTTAGTGCAGTCGCCTGGCCCAAAGGACTTGACAAATGATCGCTGATCTGATGACAGGATGACAAAGACCATGACCATGATGACAGTGATAATGTTCTTCTTCTTGATGATGTGGGAGCTTGCTTTGGCCTCAGCCCTGCTTTGGCAGTAGCATCAGAAGGGAGTGAGCTTTGTCTCTTTTTTGTCTTTTTTTTCCCTTTTTCTAGGGCCGCACTCGTGGCATATGGAGGTTCCCAGGGTAGGGGTCTAATCGGAGCTGTAGCTGCCGGCCTACGCCACAGCCACAGCAACGCGGGATCTGAGCCACAGCTGTGACCTACACCACAGCTCACGGCAACGCCGGATCCTTATCTCACTGAGCGAGGCCAGGACTTGAACCTCAGTCCTCATGGACGCTAGTCAGATTCGTTTCCGCAGAGCCACAACGGGAACTCCTGTTTTTCTTTCTTTCTTTTTTTTTTAAATAGTGCCTTTTTGTTCACGAAGAATAGCTCCAAAAAAGAGGGAAAAAAAGAAGCCTAAAACTCAGTACCCTGCCAACACCAGGCACGCGGGTTTGGGTCACCATAAGATTCAAAACACCGCGCCCAGTGGCTGGCATACAGTGGTAAGTAGTCACTTACGAGACATCACAGTTTCATCTCAAAGTAGTTTTGTAGCAATCAGGATCTATTTTTTAGGTCGTGAATCAAGGACGGTTTTTCTCTGCACTTGGGAAAGGCCTGTCAAAGTCTGCAAACGGGCCAAATGTGAATATTAGCCATAAGGGCTAGACACCCACAAGTACACAAAGCCTCCCTCAAGTGGATACACAGAGAGTCACTCTCCAAATGCTTTGCCAACTTTGGGCCTCCCCTGCAAGACGTGGGCCCCGTTCCTTCGGATGGAAATAGCAGAAGCACGCGTCTCTGAGAGTCCTCAGAGCCAGCGCAGATAACAGCCACGAGGCCATCCAGGGTCCTTGTCAAAAAGCAAGTGGATCCGGGGTGAAATCTCAATCATCTCACCAGCTGGCGCCAGAATCCCTCCAAAGAAGAGGGCTGGGACCGTCTTTAAGAAAAGATGTTGACAGGCTACTTGCCCTGACAGTGCGGGTGGGCAGGAGCCAAGGCAGCGGAAAAGAGAGCGTGATGGCAGGTGAGAAGGCTGAACAGAATCTTGGGGTGGTTGGGGAGCAGAGGGGAGAGAGCGGAACTGGGGAAGGTGCTGGGAGGCTGCAGCTCAATTGCGAACATGACCAAGGAGTCCCTAGGTCCAGGATTCCTACGGTTAGATTTTAAGCTGTTTGTGCAAGCTGCTCAACAGACCCACCGGAGGGAGCTTTTTCAAAGCTGCGGCCTCCCCTCACAGATTCCAGTGTAATTAGTCCAGGGGTCACCGCTTCTAATAGCTCCCCAAGCAATCCCTTTTTTTTGTCTTTTTGCCTTTTTCTAGGGCCGCACTCGCGGCATATGGAGGTTCCCAGGCTACGGGTCTAACAGGAGTACAGCTGCCGGCCTTCAGCCACAGCCACAGCAACGCGGGATCCAAACCGTGTCTGCGACCTGCACCACAGCTCCGGGCAACGCCAGCTCCTTAATCCACTGAGCGAGGCCAGGGATCGAACCCGCAACCTCATGGTTCCTAGTCGGATTCACTAACCACTGAGCCACGACGGGAGCTCCTCCTCAAGCAATTCTGAACCGGCCCAGGTTTAGAACCACTGCTATGGATGGAGCTTGGAGTGGCGGAGGAAGAGAGAGAGGAGGCCTTCCTGGGGAATGCAGAGGTCAGGGACGATGGCGATTTGGAAGGAATCTTACCTGCTGGGCAGGGAGGACCACGGGACCCCTGCATTACAGGGATAACTGATGCCAGTTGTCCGCTTTCCTCCTCGGCTCGGCCCAGTCCTCCCTCTCCCGGTCCGAGCAAATATGAGTCCCAGCTCAGCCAGCCCATTATGCTTCTCCTTGTGGCAAACATCACATCTGTCCCCTTCCCATCACGCCTTATTTGCCCTGAATCCCATTTCTCTGTGAGTTTGCTTTTGACAGGTAAAAGCCAATAAATCCGAGGTAGGAAACCTTAGACCGAAAAAAAAAAAAAAGGTATATTTTAACAAGGGTCTTCAGAGGACAATGCCCTTGACTGATGGCAATAATGACAAAGCATGGAGAACACGGTCTGGGGTGAAAGGGACCTGTGGGGGTCCTCAAAGCACACCCTGTGGGTAGATGGCTAACCATGAAGCTGAGGAGTGGAGGGCCACGGCTGAGAAACGTCGCGAAGAGCTGAGCCCATTCTTCCGGGGTGATGGGAGATGACACCCAGGAAACGTCCAGCCTCGTGGCACTCTGCTGACACCCACCCACGTCTGCCTCCCCACCGGCCTTTCCAGCCCCTCGATCGATGATACAGGGCTGAGCAAACTAAGCTCCAGAGGCCAAGCTACCCTGTTAGAAGCTCACTCCAACACGGACGAGGCAGGAGTCAGCATTTTAGCGGTGCTTTAGCCTCGGCCACAGAAGACAGAGGCAGAGAAAGGCAGATTACAGGTGCCAATTTCCTGGGTTTTATAGGCCCAGGCCTGAGGGATGTGATCATCCTGTCACACCTCCTGAAGCTAAATGTGACAAATGAGCGCTCTTTGGTGGGAAAACCATTAAGAGGATGGAACCACAGAGCAACAGCCCTCTTTCCCCCCGGTCCCTCTCTCCGGCCGCTCCTGCCCTCCACACTGTCATAGCCTGAGATAAGACCAAGCTTCCCAGAGCCTGGGGCCTCAGAGGCTACCAGGGAGCTGTGGTCACAACTCCTGTCCGCAAGGTGACTTCCTCAGAGGCAGGAGCTTGAATGCGAAACAGGTTGAAACTCTCCATCAGAATGAATCCTGTTGGAGTTCCCATCATGGCTCGGTGGTTAACGAATCCGACTAGGAACGATGAGGTTGTGGGTTCGATCCCTGGCCTCGCTCAGTGGGTTAAGGATCCGGCGTTGCCGTGAGCTGTGGTGTAGGTCACAGATGCGGCTCGGATCCCACATTGCTGTGGCTGTGGCGAAGGCCGGCGGCTACAGCTCCTGTGAGACCCCTAGCCTGGGAACCTCCATATGCTGTGGGTGCGGCCCTAAAAAGACAAAAAAAAAGAATGAATCCGCTGAACCCTCCCTTTACAGAGCTGGGATTCCTGTCTGTTGAACACAGAACTCAGCAGCTTTTTTAAATCTATCTACTAAGCCACTGGAATTCCCGTTGTGGCTCAGCAGGTTAGAAACTGACTAGTATCCAAGAGGATATGAGTTTGATCCCTGGCCTCTCTCAGTGGGTTAAGGATCCGGTGTTGCCGTGAGCTGTGGTGTAGGTTGCAGACGCACCTCGGATCTGGTGTTGCTGTGGCTGTGGTGTAGGCCGGTAGCTCCAGCTCCAATTCTACCCCTAGCCTGGGAACCTCCCTGTGCCTCAGGTGCGGCCCTAAATAGACAAAAGACAAAAAAAAAAAAAAAAAAAAAATCCAGTAAGCCAATTAAACCTCGGAAGGAAGCTGTGTATTTTCGAACACTACTGAACAAAACTTAAGCAGCTACTACATCTGAGCGGGACTAAACATTTAGTCTGGATCGTTCTCCCAAGCAGCGAGATGCTTGTTTGGGGACTCTCTCTCCTCCACCTCAACCTGTCCTCCTGGCCCCCCACTTTTGTCAAGTGTCCCTGTCCCCACATTCCCCACCTCCGCCAAGAAAACCCCAAATAACAAGTTCCTGCAGTGGGACCCCTGCAAAGACCCTAAAGAAGGTACACGAAGACTTGCCTCACCAGCAGAGGAACCCAAGCCCCACAGCACAAGCAGCTGCTCCATCCTAGGGGTGCCCCCCCAAATGACTTGCTTGGCTTAGCCCACTGGCCTGACTAAATGAGAACATTCTTCCAGGGTGTGTGGTTCTTTCCAAGAGAGTTCAAAGAACCAGGAAGCAGACTTTTCTGACTGAGAAGGTTCCCTTCTCTCTATAACCCTTTCATCCTGGGGGTGACCAGGTCTTGGACCTTCCCAATTAGCGAACCATCTTCTTTGGGATTTGCACTCACCTCTGGGGAGCGCACTGAACCCTGAGAAGTCCGGGCGGTGGAGGAAGATGCTGAAGCCGGCACAAGGAAAACCAGCAGCCTAGGGGCTATCGCTGGACTCTACAAAGCTTGGCTCCCTGTCCAGTCAGTATCCATTTTTTCCTTTTTTTTTTTTTGGAGGGTTGCTTTTTAGGGCCGCACCTGAGGCATATGGAGGTTCCCAGGCTAGGGGTCGAATCGGAGCTGCAGCTGCCGGCCTAACACCACAGCCACAGCAACGCGGGATCCGAGCCGCGTCTGCGACCTACACCACAGCTCACGGCTACGTGGGATCCTTAACCCACTGAGCGAGGCCATGGATCGAACCTGCATCCTCATGGATACCAGTCCGATTCGTTTCTGCTGCGCCATGACGGGAACTCCCCAGTCGGTATCCGTTTGGAAATGGACTTGCCGGGGTCTGTCTGTTCTCTCAATCCCCCTGCTCCCCTTGGCCCTGACCCACACCCAGCTCCCCTCCCCCTTGCCCCAGGGGAGCAGCGGGAGCCAGCGATGACGCAGCTAGTCAGGGCTGGAGATTGATGGCAGGCCCTCTGCTTTCTTTCCCCGCCCCTTCTCCACTGTCTGGCTCCTTCCCGCTCTGGGTTTTGGGGAGGAGGGAGGAAAACGCTTAGCGGTTCCGTTCACAGTCTTCTTGATTCAAGGGCTTTGGCTTAGTCCTCATCTGAAGGGCCTCGGCTGAGAATACAAGACGCTGGCCTCCTTGCAGGAGTGGAGAGGTTTGGGGACCTGGGCTCCCTCCCTGTCACCTCCCAGCCGGCTGGCCCAGCGCTGGCCCTTTTCGTCTCTGGAAGCATTTGGGGCAGTTTGCTTCAGACCCATCTGCCACCATAATCCCCTGGCCTCTGGGAGGGGATGAGGTGTCCCCCCCACACGGGGACGGACGGACACACACACACATACACACAAACACCCCGGTGAGCTCAGCTGGAAGCCTTGGGCCTGAGCCCTCAGGAAGCGGGGGAGGGGATGCTTTAAGCATCACCAGAAGGAGCTACAGGATCCCAAGGACTAACCTGTCCCCCTCCGCCCCCCCTCCCCCACAAACCCACCACGCAGGTTTCTACCGGTTCCCGCCCGGCCACAGCCCCTCCGCTGCAGCCCAGGGAGGACACGGCGGGTGTCTGGTGGGTTTTTGACAGACACGATGCAGATATGACAAAGCTCTCCAGCCGAGAGCCCCTGGCCACTGTGGTCCTCCTTGCCCGCCCCGCAGGCACGCATGTTCTTTTGCAGTGAAAAGCACCCACAGGAGGCCTCCATCCAGACGGGCAGGCAGGGAGCAGGAGTGAGCTGGTGTGCGGGAGGCGAGCACCCCCCCACCGCCCCCGCATCAGGGCCCTACAGGCCTCAGGGGCTGAGTTCTGGCAGCTGGAAGGGCAGGGCGCAGAAAACAGGGGACGCAGCAGTCAGAGTCACGATTCAGACAAACAGTTGGCACCAGACTGCACTACCAGGAAGGAGACGGGCATCCAAGACATGGTAGCTGAGCCAAACAGGTGGGCAGAGCACAGGAGCAGAAGATGCAGGGCTGAGAGAGCTGGCGCATTGGGGAGTCCTCCCGAGGTGGGCCCCAGGCCCCAAGAGACCTGCCTCACTAGCTCTCCTCCCATCATGCTCAGGAGGTGGCTGGTGAGAACAAAAAGCCTGGGACCAGGGGGTACACGGGGAGGGGGAGAGCCTGCGATACGGGGGACTTAGGAACTTAAGAGTGGGTTACCCTGGAGCACAGGAGCCCACGGCTGATGGCAGCTAGAGCCACAGGTAGTCTATTCAGCACCTTTGCGTAAAAAGCTTAGAAAAAGCTATTCCCTCTGGGTGAACACAGCCCCATGAACATACGGCTTTATCAGATGAAAAACGTACCCCTTCATCCAGGTGGACTCAGCCCTGCATGAGGGCACAAGGTTTGAGGAGCAAAGCAGGGGCTGGATTTCCTCCCTTACTTAAATCCTCTGCTAAGCACATTTACGCAGTTCACAACCTGCACAACTGTACCTGGCAACCCAGACTGCAACAATTAACTCCCCTTCCCCTCCATACGCAGGGAGGCACAGGGAGACCTAGCTGCTCAAAGGCTGGCCTGCATCCCATCCTCACTAGTTGAGAAGCAAGGAAAGGGCTGGGCCTCTGGACAGGGACAGCGGCGGACCCTGCTGCCTTGTGAGGCAGAGATGGAGAAGTTTTTTCCTTGAGCCAGTTATTTTATAGGTCCTTCTGCCCATTGACAACTTTGCAACTTTGAGGGTTTAATGTGTTTTATTCTGTCGTGGAAGCTACATGCATCTTTTGCATCCCCCTAGCCTCTCCCTTGCATTCCCCTCTCCCAGGGCCCTCACAGAACAGCCCTGCCCAAATATTGTTGGCATGCCAGTCAAGCCCTGGGGACCCCACTCCCTCATGCTCTGCTCTCAAGGGGAAACAAGGCTCTATTATTGTGACAGTTTCCTTGCCTATATACACTGGACACAGATCAAGGTCCCTTCCAGTTCTGAGGTTCTGGGCCTCTGAAAAGCATGTACCACCCATCCCCTGCCCCAAGCTTTGCTTCCAGGCCCCTTCTCTCCAGCAACTCAACAGAGGGTCCTGTGGCCCTGGAAGCTGCGGTGGCAGAATCTGGTGACCTCTCTGCTCAGAGTAAAGGTAAGAGGAGTGAGTTCCCATCGTGGCTCAGTGCTAACGAACCTGCCTGGTATCCATGAGGATGCAGGTTCGATCCCTGGCCTTGCTCAGTGGGTTAAGGATCCGGCGTTGCCATGCGCTGTGGTGTAGGTCATAGATGCGGCTTGGCTCCCGCGTTGCTGTGGCTGTGGTGTAGGCCGGCAGCTGCAGCTCCGATTCCACCCCTAGTCTGGGAACCTCCATATACCACGCATGTGGCCCTAAAAAGCAAAAATATAAAAAAATAAAGGTAACAGGAGTTGGGCCAGGTGAAGCCAAGATCAAGTGCCTCGGACCGGGACCAAGGGACATGGCCAAGCCTGTAGTCAGCCAGCAACTACCTACTAACGAGGACTTCAGTGACATTATCTTCATTCTGGAATGGCCTTTCCAGTAAGCCTCTGCTGACAAAGGCCAGGGAGGGGGAGTGGAGCGGAGACAGAGCGACGACCTACTGGAGCTTGGCCTGACTCCAGAGCACGGCCACCTTGCTGGGTATGACAGAGAGGGAGGAGGGGCCGGCCTCTTCCAAGACCAAGCTTCTGCCAGGGCCCCCTTGCAAAGACGTGTGGGAGGAAAACACTCTCAGCTCACGGGGCATTCGCCTGCCAGCACAACGTGTGCTGTGATTTCTAAACAGGGGCCTGGCATGGGGTTCAGGGGCTCCGCCCAGACTCATGAATTCGCTGATGGCCTTGGCTAAGTCCCTTCCCCTCCCTGAGTCTCAGTTTCCTTCTGCATACAGTTTGGTGAGGAAATTGAACTAATAAATCATCTGCAGCATTCTAGCCTTTATCCTGGTCTGTTCAATCTCCTGCCTGCATTCATTTGTTACGACGACGCTGCACTGGGCTCTGCTCACGGCCTGATTTCTTTCAGCCCCTGACTCCATTATTTTGGAACCTGGAGATCGAGCAGGACGTGGAAGGGGGTTCAATTTTCAAGAGGCTGAAGTTCCTAGAGACTGAGGAGCTGGAGCAAGAGCTCACCAAGGATTCATTCTGGGAGCTCCCGTTGTGACTCAGCGGGTTACGAACCCGACTAGTATCCGTGAGGATGTGGGTTCGATCCCTGGCCTTGCTCAGTGAGTTAAGGATCTGGCGTTGCCGTGAGCTGTGGTGAAGGTTGCAGATGTGGCTCGGATCCCACATTGCTGTGGCTGTGGTGTAGGCCGGTAGATATAGCTCTGATTCGATCCCTAGCCTGGGAACTTCCATATGCCGTGGGAGCGGCCCTAGAAAGCAAAACAAAGGGGGGGGGTATTTATTCTGGCCAGCTCTTTTCCAGACCAGCTTGCTCCCCTCCCATTGGGCCCCACTGCTTGCTCAAGCCTGGGCTCCCCCTACCCCTCTCGTTCGTGCTCTCCCTGGCTTTCTCCATTCTCTTGGTGGCATTTATCCTTTATGGTGATTAATGTAGACACCAGGCAAGTGCTGGCCAAAAGAAGTCCCTATCCCTTTCCCTGGTGCACTGGGAGGGTCAGTCAAAAGCCCTTTTGTCGGAGTTCCCATCGTGGCTCAGTGGTTAACGAATCCGACTAAGAACCATGAGGTTGCGGGTTCGATCCCTGGCCTTGCTCAGTGGGTTAAGGATCCGGTGTTGCCGTGAGTTGTGGTGTAGGTTGCAGACACGGCTCGGATCCGGCGTGGCTGTGGCTGTGGCATAGGCTGGCAGCTATAGCTCTGATTAGACCCCTAGCCTGGGAACCTCCATATGCCACAGGTGCGGCCCTAGAAGAGGCAAAAAGACAAAAAAAAAAAAAAAGCCCTTCTGTCCGTGTCTGCTGAGGAGGGATGAGGCTGAAGCTGGGCAGGTCTAGCAAAGCAACAGAGGAGGCAAAGTGATCTTCACAAATTGCAGCTTGTCTTGTGTTGGGAGGGCCAGACCCCACCCTAAGGGCTCTGATTGCTGCGTTCTGAACTGATGCAGCAATCAGAGGGCACCTTCATACTCGAGGCCAAAATATCCAGAAGGTCCCAAGCGCTGGGCTGGACCCTTCTCTCTCATCAGCAAAGGTTCAAGTGCCCAAGAGAACACATGTGGGTAGCGCTGGGTGACTGAATCACAGGTCATTGCTTTTGACTTGTCGCGCCAAACCCTGGACCATCAAGCTATTATGAATCAACTTTCGGCAAGCCCTTCTGACGCCCACCTAGAGGCTTAGTGTACATTGATAAGATGCTGAAGGTGGAGATGAGTAAGAAAACGAAGAGAAATGAACTGATGGCCATTTCAGCAGCTTCAGTTTCTCTGTCAATCAATCACAGAGGATTCACAAGCATCTCCAAGGCGCAGATGAGGGGTGGGGCAGAAAGCGGACAGCCAGCCTCTGAGTAACTCAGAGCTGTGTTATGTTGCAACCCAGGGACCCTCCATGTCTCAACTTTCCGATTACTCACCCCAAGTAACGTCCAGAGTGGAAAAGTGGCCCAGCTGTCAAAATGACCAACAATGGCCAACCACACAGCAACCCATCTATTGCTTCCTCTCCACCATGGGACACAAACTTCCATGTGTCCTTGGGGCCCAAGACCCATCTCTGGTACAATCTTTGGCTGCTTCAGACAGCCATGTGCCCATTCCTCCATAAGCCTGCTCCCATCAAGAGTCTCTCTCTCTCTCTCTCCTTTTTTTTTTTTTTTTTTTGTCTTTTTGCCTTTTCTAGGGCCGCACGCGCGGCGTATGGAGGCTCCCAGGCTAGGGGTCTAATTGGAGCTGTAACTGCCGGTCTCCACCACAGCCACAGGAACACGGGATCCGAGTCACACCTGCGACCTACACCACAGCTCACGGCAACACCGGATCCTTAACCCACTGAGCGAGACCAGGGATCGAACCAGCAACCTCATGGTTTCTAGTCAGATTCGTTAACCACTGAGCCATGATGGGAACTCCAAGAGTCTCTTTTATTCCCCGTGTTCTATGATGACTCTTTTCAAATACACAGAACTGCTAAAATTGCCTTAAGAAAAATACAGTAATCACCTTTAAATTTAGATTCAACATCTATTAATATTTTTGCTTTAGCTCTGTGTGTATACTTATATATTTTTTATTGTGGCAAAATATCACAACATAAAAGTTACCATTTTAACCATTTTGTTGTTGTTGTTGCGCCTGAGGCATATGAAAGTTTCCAGGCCAGAAAGTGAACCCCAGCTACAGCAGCGACGTCAGGTCCTTAACCTGCTGAGCCCCCAGGGAACTCCGCATTGTAACTCTTTTTAAGTGTACAATGCAATGGCTTTAAGCACATTTACGCTGCAATGAAACCCTCCCCATCATCCATTTTCGTAACTTTTCCATCATCTCAAACAAAAGCACTGTACCCATGAAACAACTCCCCATGTTCCCCAGCCCCTATTTATATCTTTTTAAATGCTGTGTCTGTTTAAAGTTTCAAACACCATGATGCATCACCGCTAAGTACTTCATCATTCGTCTCCTAAAAATCAGAAGGTTCCCACATAATCACAATATCATTCTCACACTGAAGACAATTAACAATCTGCTCTCCAGTTGTCGGGGTCTTCTTAAATAAAGGGCTCTACATGTAAAAATGAGGGGACTGAGTCACTTCTAGTCATTTTCATAAACCATGGAGTGCTGTATAAATGTGAGGCATTAATAACCTTATTAGGTGATCTTAAAAATTTGTTTCAGCTCTAAAATTCTATTAGTGTTTATGATTTTCCAAAGGTTTCCACCTCCAGATCAGCTGATATGCTAGAGGCTGCTTCCAACCCCTCCCCAGTGCCCCAAGGCAGGGGGGAAACTCCTGGGGGGGTGGTGAGAGCCTTCATTCCAGCCTTGCCTTTTCTAACTTTATACCTGATGAGCAATGCACAAATATATCAACTAAATCCATACAAATCCCATGACTGAGTCCACAAAGGAGTAAAAAGGCCATGTAAAGTAGGCCCTCAAAGCTTGTAATGCGAAAGGAGCTTAAGTACCTGGCTACAGCCAAGGGGGCATTTTCCTTTTTTTTTTGGCCGCCTGCGGCATATTGAGTTCCCAGGATCAGATTCAAGCCGCAGCCTGTGAACTAAGCCACAGCTGCGGCAACGCCGGATCCTTAACCCCCTGCGCCAGGCTGGGGATCGATCCTGTGTTCCAGGGCTCCTAAGTCACCGCTAATTCCTGTGCGCCACAGAGGGAACTTCCAAGGGAGCCTTCATCAGCACTAGGAGGATGGCTGCAGCCCAAGGAGTGGTAGACCCCAAAGAAAGTGGGGTGCTGGGGGCCCTCACTTTCCAGCTCCAGCACCGCTCGCACCTATCCTCAAGCCAGCTTCCCGGCTTTGTCAGCAGCTCTGTAGGCTCAGCTCGGCGCACAAGACCCTCCAACATTCGCACTCCTTGGTCTCCGTTTGTCTCTGCCTCCAGGTATCTGCGCACAGTCACCAATCACTTGAGTTTTTGGCTGCTTTTTTCCCAGCCATCTTACCAATCAATTTCTGTATGATTGCATGGCTCGGCTTTGCAGTCTAGTGCAACCAGGCACTGAGTCAAACATTTTCTTTTTCTTTATTTACACTGTGTCTTGTTTCAGAAAGGATTGAAAACGAGGAGACAAACATTTAGTAAACACCCTGGACCAGATGCTCCAAACTGTGCTAGGTGTTGTGGAAATGCAAGAAAGAACACATGTGGGGGTTTTTTGGTTTGTTTGTTTTTACCGTCGGTTGAGTTCTCTATTCACGCGGGGGAGATAAGACTCTCCAAGGAGGCGCCTAAAGTACAACAGCACTGGCCTGGGAAGTGGAAGCCTGGACCCCTGGGCTCTTACTCCCCGCTCGGCTTGGCCACTAGCCAGCTGTGTGCGCTTCGAAAAGGCACTTCTCGTCTCTGGGTCCCAGTTTCCTTACAAGTAAAATGAAGGAGCTGTGTATAAGCATAGAGACCAAATGAAGAGACTGGTAATACTGGTTTTTCTGAGGAAATGGGATAAGAGGGGTTGGAGAGGGGGATATTTTTTTTTCTTTGAAGCCTGTCTGCACTTTTTGACTTGTGATAACGAGCAGCCATGACTTTTGTGGTTAAAGAAATCTAGCATTTACAAGTGGGAATGGATGGAACTCTCTCTCTCCTTTTTTTTTGGTCTTTTAAGGGCTGCACCCGCGGCATATGGAAGTTCCCAGGCTAGGGGTCCAACTGGAGCTGTAGCTGCCAGCCTACACCACAGCCACAGCAATGCCAGATCCGAGCCTTATCTGTGACCTACACACACAGCTCACGGCAACGCCAGATCCTTAACCCACTGAGCGAGACCAGGGATCCAACCCGCGTCCTCAGTGGATACTAGTCGGGCTCATTACCACTGAGCCATGATGGGAACTCTGGAGTTTGCAAAACTCTGGTTTGGTTCCAGCTGTGGTCTTTGAATATCTGTGGTTCGGACAAGAGTGTGCTTTTGGAGTTGGGAGATGGGAAGGCTCAGCGAGGGCTCTGATAGTCAGGGAAGGCTTCCAAAGAGAGGGGAGACTCCAGGTGGGTCTTCAAGCACTGACATGCTTAGGACAGGACAAGGAGAGGGGATCCGGGGCACCGACTGGAGACAGGCAATAAAGAGTAGAATTACTCCTCCCCAAGGCCCAGAAGCATCTTCGGCTGGGGTGGGGGGGGGATACGCCAGGCTGCGGAGGGAGCTTAAATGCAGGGACAACACAGCTTGGTCCCCTCCCAGGGGACAGCCCCTGGGCCCACCTGTTCTCACAGCAGCTGCAGAATCTGAGCGGCAGAAAGTCTAGAGACCCCAGCCCAGCGCTCTTGGATCACAGAGTAAGCATAACACTTGGGTATTAGCTAATCAATCTCGTAAATTCATCTCCCTTTTACTGGGATCTGTCAGGAAGCTGATTAAATGCTGTGCGAGTGGGATTTGGCTCAGATGCTAGCCGGGAGCTCGGGGCTGAAGTTTTTCAATGTTCAGCTCATGCATAAAATTCATAGTTTATCATTACCCAGACTTGCTTCTCTAGAACTATCCAGATGGGAATATTTCTATGTGACAGTCCTATCCTGGGTGAGCGGGTTGCCTGGCCGCTCTCCCCACAGTTCTCTCTGCAGTAGGTGCTGCCCCCGCCCCTGCCCCCACCCCAGCTGGGCTGTGCCTGCAGACTCCGTGAGCCTGGATGCCAACAGCCCCGGGCACTCAGCTGACTCTTCTTCCTGGGGCCCCAAAGCAATTTCCCTGGAGCAAAGCAAATACACCTCCGTTAGCCTCGGGCAAAACTAGGGAGTGGGCTGGAAGTCTTTAAGAAGAGACATGTCTGCCACCACCAGCACCCCGTCGCCCTCGCCCCTGGCTAGACGCCCTTTGGCTTTCTTTCCAGCCTGGGTGTCCCCGTTCATCCCTGCTCTCTCCTCTAAAGCCCCAAGTTCCCCAAGTAACGGGGAAGTCATCCCAGCTAACAGGCAGATGGAAAAGCGCCAGGGAGGAGGTGGGGCCCAGACCGGGACCCTTCTGCCTCTGGGTTCCTTCCCCAGCCACCTGCTCTGAAGAGACAAGCGTCTCGATTTGCCTCCAGTGCACCGCCTGATTTAGGAACCTCTGACCTTGTTTCCTCCTCTGTAAAGGAAGGCCCTTCCAGCTCCGATATTCCCCTGGCCGTGATGCTGCATACGATTCTAAGCAATCCTAATGGAGCTGGAGGCCCCAAGTTCATGCCTACCATCTTCCCCAGTTTCTAAGTAGCCCCCGAAGAAGAATGATTTGGGGACCAGCAACTAACTACTCCCCACCCCGTGCCTCAAGCACTCACTGGATACCAGGCTTTGTGCTTGTCCAGGTCTCAAAAGCGGGGATCACGTCTGAACTTGCAGCCTGGCCCAGTGGCAGGCAGATGAAAGGGTCAACACGGGCACCGCTGGCAAACAGGACTAGACACCGCGTAGGTGCTTGTTACTGAAGTGGAAGTGAAGGGGTTGGAATCGTGTGTCACAGATACAGTGTGTCCTCGGGGGTTAAGAAATGGGACAAGGATGAAATTTCAGTCAACAAAAGGCCAATCTTCTTCTTCTTTTTTTTTTTGTCTTTTTGCCTTATCTAGGCCCGCACTCGCGGCATATGGAGGTTCCCAGGCTAGGGGTCTAACAGGAGCTGTAGCTGCCGGCCTTTGCCACAGCCACAGCAACGTGGGATCTGAGCCGCGTCTGCAACCTACACCACAGCTCACGGCAACCCTGGATCCTTAACCCACTGAGCGAGGCCAGGGATCGAACCCGCAACCTCATGGTTCCTAGTCGGATTCGTTAACCACTGAGCCACGACGGGAACTCCAAAAGGCTAATCTTCTGATCCATCAATTGATCATATACGTTTCTTTCTTTACTTGGCTGTCTGGACAAAGAGGCAAAGGATAATGAAATAAGCCCGCATGGCGGGCTACTTCAAGGAAGTAATTATCAGGAGATGGTCTGGATTCAGCACACACGTTCGCCTATTCTTTCTCCATCCTATAAAAATAACAAAACTCCTCTCTCTGGCTTCTGGAAATCGGTGTTCTGAATGCTATACCATCCTGTCTTCCTGTGATATTTACAAAGCAAAGTCCTCAGTCATCAAACAGAATCTACTGCCCTAGGCCCTGCGTTCTCAGGCAAGAAAGGGGCCTCTGGCTTGAGAATTTCAAACCACGAATTGCAATGAAAACCCTCAGTCCCCCAGAAAACTGCATTATCATCTGCCCATTCCCAAATATTTGGTCAACAGAGGTTTTGCTCCTGCTACGGATAATTCTCTTTTAAGCATCTGGAAACAATGGCTGAGCTGCCATTTCATTGGCTCGGAGATGCTTCTCAAACCAATGATCGCTTCCCCCCTTCGGATGTTGTTGAGGAAACAGCAGCTCAGGCTAAGGTTGGGGCAGAGCAAAAAGGAACGGCAGAAAACAAAAATCCATTCCCAGCTGTGGCCCCTCTTCCACAGAGCAGAGAAGACGTCTGACAGGAGCTCGGGGAAGAAGGAGAGCTGGGACTTAACAGCCTTCGCAGGCCACGGAAAGCTCCGCTGCCATCCGGACAGCAGACAGAGAGCTGAATTCCTTTCACACACACACACACCATGTGTGTTGTTGTCCACCGGTGGGCAAGGTGTCTGTGTATCGGGAGAGAAAATGTGTTCCTCACTGAGAGCAAACGCAGATGTGTGTGTGTGCGCGCGCGCGTGCGCGTGTGTGTGTGTGTGTGTTCAGACACATTTGGTGTCCTCACTCTAAATTCAGAGCTAGTCCTGCTGTTTGGTGGAGGTGGGCCTGAGAGTTCTCTAAAATAAGACTCTGGAATATATACCCATCCTTTCTGGGGAGTCTCCCGTACCAGGCCTTTATGTTATTTGATTTTTTTTTTTTTTTACTGTTTTTAAATTTTATTTTTATTTTTTAGGGCCTCGCCTGCGGCATACGAGGTTCTCAGGCTAGGGGGTCAAATCAGAGCTGGCCTGCGCCACAGCCACAGCAAAGCCAGATCTGAGCTGTGTCTGCAGCCTACACCATAGCTCACAGCGACGCCAGATCCTTAACCCACTGAGCGAGGCCAGGGATTGAACCTCATGGATACTAGTCCTCTGAGCTACAACGGGAACTTGTAGGCCTTCATTGTAGTCAACGTGTCCTCCTCTGGCTGCTAAGCAGAAAGCCTTCATCTGCACCTCCGCCCGCTACCGTCTTAAGGGCAGTTTAACCTCTTGCGCCCTTCAGAGACCCACCCTTTTGCTTCTTCATTTCCTTTCCTTCCGGCTGCTTGATTTTTTTCAATTTCATCTGCACACAGGTGGTGCTTTACAAACGTTGCTCATTAGTGGTAGTGGGCCCAATGGGTGGCTGACATTCCCCATCAATCTCTAACAAGCACCCGCCTCCTACAAGCTCCCCCCTACCGCCGAGAAATCGGCAACCTGGAGTTCCCCGGTGGCTCAGTGGGTTAAGGACTTGGTGTTGTCGCTGCTGTGGCTTAGGGTTCAGTCCCTGCCTTGGGAACTTCCGTATGCCGTGGACACAGCCCAAAAAAGAAAAAGAAAGGAAGGGAGGGAGGAAGGAAGGAAAGAAGGAAGGGGAAAAGAAATATGCAACCTAAGTGAAAACCATGTGCAAAGGCAGCTGGCAGACAATCTCCTCTACTCTCTACCGATGAGACCTTTGTCCCCTACCTCCATCCTGTATGACAGCTGCCGAAGACACTTTCAGAATTTCTCTGCCTTTTGCGATCTGAGTTTACCCTTCTTCCCTCCACTCCTCGCGTCTCTCAAACTCCACTCGTCCTGGATTTTCTCTTCCTTTTCCCTCAGCCCTTCTCTCACCCCTTGGGTTTTTGCTTCGTTATCTTCTTTTGGACTCTCAGATCGGCAGAGTCCTCACCTCTCCTCCCTCTTTCCCAGACCAAGACTCAGTTCTGGGATCTTCTCCAATCTGAATCCCTTGCCTCAAGCACCGAGGATTTCAAGCTCTCCTGTCTCTGCAGCTAGTGCAGATAAAGGCAAGGATGTGTGCGCCGCAGGCTGCAGGGCCAGAGCAAGTCGTGGCCCGTCCAGATCCCCACCTCCCAGTGCAGGGACCGAGGTTTCCCTTGGTAACGACGGAAGGCATGGGCATCTCTGCCAGGATGATGCTGCTCTGGGAATTAAGCATTTTGAATGCATCCTCAAACACTCACACCCGCATCCCCTGTTTCTTGATCTCAGAAAAATGTGTTTCAAAGGAAATTAGCCATCAGGTAGAAAAGTGTGCGTGTGTGTGTTTTCGGAGGGAGGGTCATTACACACATTGGAACCTGTACTCTTGGCTCAGCCATGTGGAGATGGAGTAGAAAGTGCATGCAAAGTCAAGTTTCTGGGGCTCCAAAAGGTTGCATGATCTGGGCCCAAAGCCTTCTACCTTCATAGCAAACCTCTGGTCCTGCCATCTACCCACATGAGGTACTGAAATTGTGCTCAGAGCCAACTATCCAGGCAGGATGGAAAAGCAGCAGATTTGGGACTAGGACTTGGGTGACGACCTGGGTTTGGGTCCCAGCTCTGCCACCTCCTATGAGCTGTGTGCCCCTGAGCAAGTGACTTCACCTCTCTGAGCCCGTTGCTTCTATGTAAAATGGAGATCATTAGAGTGCCTAACCCACAGAAATCTTTTGCCCTCGACAAAAGAAGACACTTACCTTCAGAGAGGTTTTCTGCTTGGTCTGGGAAGCGGGGGTCCTGCGTTGGAAGAGATCTCCCCGCTTCGGGCTGGGTGCCCTGGGTCAGAGCCAGGTATATACGTTAAGAGCAGCTACCGTTAATCGGTGCTTTACATGAGCTCACGATTCTGCATGACAGCCCTGTATGCTAGGGACCATTTATCTCCATTTTGCGGAGGAGGAAATGGAGGCGATGAGAAATCAAACGACTTGCTCTGGGTCACAAAATCAGCAAGTGGTAGAGCCAGGATGGGAACACGGAGTGATAACAGACCGGAGGCGGCGGCGCCGGCAGGCAGTTGCTACCCACAGCACTGTTTTGCCCAGGGCTGGCTGGGCACCCCCTACCCAAGGCCCAGACCCATCATCACACCCAACGGAGCGCACGACCCAAGCGGCCCCTTTTTACTGTTGGCCAAGCTCACAACACTGTAAACAGAGGCTTGGAGCTGACACGGCGGCAGTGGCCTGTGGGAGGCAGCCAAGGGCCAGCTCAGCAGAAATGACAAACCCTCCTGCTTCAGCCCCTTGTGGGAAGCTAAAATTAACAACTTTCCCAACTGCAAACAAATGCAGTTGCTGAACCTGCTTTCCCCTCGCTTGCTTCTGCTGCCACTGGACTTCCTGGGCCTCATCCCAGCTCCCTCCTCTGGCCCCGGCCACGCCCCGGAAGGCTGGGCCTTGTGGGCTTAGGCAGTGGAGGCCCATACTGCTGCACAAATTCGGCCCTGGACCACAGGAGGGTCCCGGGACAGCTGGCAGCTCCAGGTGTGGGTCAAACACCTCCCGGCTTCTTGTTCCTCTCTTTGCCCCTTTGGTACCCAGGATCTCACATCTAATGAATAGAATCTGGCAGAAGTAACGGGATAGCACTTCTAAGATAGGGCTATGAAAAGATCAAGGCCTCTGCCTTGGGCTGGCTCGCCACCCCCAGTCCTCATCGATCATACTGCAAGAAGCAAGCTGGCCCTGTTGTGAGCCGCCTAAAGGAGGGGCCCACAGGCATGACAAAGAACTAAAACTCTCCAGGTCTCTGCCAACAGCCACCTGAGTTTGGAGGCAGATCCTCCTACCCCCACTTGATACTACTTCTTCAACTACTAAAGCCTTGACCCACAGCTTGACTGCAACCTCATGAGTGACCTTGAGCTGGAACCATCCAGCTAACACCCAGCCTCCTGATCCACAGAAACTGTAAGATGATAAATTTTGTCACTTTATTATTTTATTATTACTATTGTCTTTTTAGGGCTGCACTGGCAACGTATGGAGGTTCCCAGGCTAGGGGTCAAGTCAGAGCTACAGCTGCTGGCCGATGCCACAGCCACAGCAACGCAGGACCCAAGCCGCATATGCGACCTCCACCACAGCTCACAGAAACGCCGGATCCTTAACCCACTGAGCAAGGCCAGGGATCGAACCCGTGTCTTTGTGGATACTAGTCGGGTTTGTTACCACTGAGCCACGATGGGAACTCCAAATTTTGTTGTTTTAAATGGCTACGTTTGGATCATTTGTTACGCAGCAAGAGGTAACATACACCACCTTGTATCTCATTCTCTCCAAGCTCTGCTTTACCCTAGGTCACAATGGCCAGTGATCTAATGTTTAACAAATTTTTTTTTACAGCCAGCTAAGAGGATACCTTAATTCAGTTAAAAATGCTTGAGTCTCTAGAGCACCACTAAAGAACAGTGGGGGTTTTAGATGCTGGTAGAAGGCTAATGGAAAAGGTCACTGGGGAAGAAGTCCCGCACTTGCTTTGTATCTATTGGGTCCTGAGCCCAGGGAATGCTTTCAGCTTCTTAGAATCCACAGGTGATCAAATCGTGACCAAAATAATTCAAGGTTCATGACACTGTCCAGACGGTACCTCCTCAAAGCAGTTTACTCTTTGAATAAAGGTAGCTAAAGTCTAAGTACTTCATATATTGTACAACACAGGGAATAGAGCCAATATTTTATAACTATAAATGGAGGATGACCTTTAAAAATTGTGAATCACTGTATTATAAACCTGTAACTTATATAATACTGTACATAAACTATAGTTCCATTTTTTAAAAAGTCTAGGCACTTCATAATGATTGACTCATTTAATTCTTGTAATAACTGCATTCGACAGAGAAAACTGAGCACAAAGGAGTTAAGTAACCCACTCCTGGGCATATATCCACAGAAAGCCATTAATTCAAGAAGATAAATACACCCCTATGTTTATTTCAGCAGCACTATTCACAATAGCCAAGATATGGAAACAACCTAAATATCCATCAATGGATGAACTGATTAAGAAGACGTGCCATATATATATATATATATATATATATATATATATATATATATATGTATAGTGGAATATTACTTAGCCCTAAAAAGGAACGAAATAATGCCATTTGCAGCAACAGGGTTGGACCTAGAGATTATCATACTAAGTAAGCCAAAAAGAGAAAGACAAACATCATTTGATAACACATGTGGAATCTAATAAAAATGATACAAATGAATTGATTTAGAAAACAAAGACAGACTCACAGGCTTCAAAACAACGTTAAGGTTACCAAAGGGGAAAGTAGGTGAGGGACCTACTGTGTAACGCAGGGAACTCAACTCAGTATTCTATGATGACCTACATGGAAAGAGAATCTGAAAAAAGAACGGATATACACATCTGTATAGCTGAATCACATTCCTGTACAGCAGAAATTAAGATAAACTTGTAAATCAACTACACTTCAACAAAACTTTTAACAAATGGGGGAAAAAAGGAGTTAGGTAACTTGTCCAAGTTCACAGTCAGTAAGTGGCAGAACTGGGATTTGAGCCCACGGTCATAACCATGTTCCTCCAGGGGAGCCCATGTGTACCGGGTGGAAGGAGGGATTCTGGTTACCCAAAGCAGTCAGGACCTTTCCTTTCTTTCCTTCTGTCTTCCTTTTATTTCCTTGCTCAAAAACTGACAGCAGCTTCCCACTGCCTACTGGATCAAGTCCAAAGTCCTCTTCATGACCTTCACCATAACTGGGCCCCGGCCCACACATCTTTCTCTATTCCCCATCACATCACTTCTCTTCCTAGCTCTAATAATCTCGATTTCCCCCCCACCCATAAACTATCTTCATGATCTGGTCCTACCTGGAAAGCCTCAATGTTACCAGCTGGAAATTACCAGGTGTGACATAGAAAAGGTCCTACAGTCAGATCATCTAGAAAAATCCTATAGACGTTTCCTCTTCTAGTGGCTCAGATTGCAAACAGAAGATGTAGAATCCTCTACCTGAGTGGAAGTGAGGCTCTCAGTTTTGCCACAGTGAGACCAATGCTGTGAAGGTGAAGGTCCAAGCACCGTGCCACGCCCTTTCCCCAGCCAAACCTCAGCTCCTCCAGAAAGTCTCCCCCACTTCCTTCAACCCATATGAAGTCTGTCTGAGGCACACAGTGTAGACCATCCTCAAGCCACTCAGTTCTCAGCTCAAACCTCACCTCTGCAAAAACACCTTTCCTGACGGTCCCAGCTGAAGCAGCTCTGTTACTCTCCTGTATTAACTACTAAAATTCGTATTAACTGCTAATACTCTTAATAGAAAGAAGCCTCGGGGCTTCTTTCTATTAAGAGTATTAGCAGTTAATACTTATTGTCTGCTTTCAAAACAGGTGATCCCAATGACATGTATGCTGCACAAAGGAAGAGATTTTACCTGTCCTGTTCACCACTGTGTCCCCAAGTGCCTGTAACAGGGCTGGGCACATAGGAGATACTCATTGAAAACTTGTTGGTTGAATGAAAAAGATGTTTCCGGAGTTCCTGTTGTGGCTCGGTGGTAACGAACCCGACTAGTATCCGTGAGGACATGGGTTCCGGCCCTGCTCAGTGGGTTAAAGGATCCTGCATTGCCGTGAGCTGTGTTGCAGGTCACAGATGTGGCTCGGATCTGGCGTGGCTGTGGCTGTGGGGTAGGCCGGCAGCTGCAGCTCCGATTGGATCCCTAGCCTGGGAACCTCCATATGCCGCGGGTGCGGCCCTAAAAAGACAAAAGAAAACAAGATAAAGATGTTTCCCCTGGAAGTAGCTGAGACCAAGTGTCCTAAGGGCAAAGCCCATGTCACAGTCTTCGGATTTCCATAGCATGTCGCATAACACAGGATATAAGTAAGTCCTGAGACCATACTTGTAGAGTAAAACTGTTGGGACATCCTGCCCACGCCTCAGTCTTTTCACCCATTTAACCACCGACTGACTGGGCCACCGGGGATGGGGAGTCGCAAAGTGGACATGGTCTTGTTTTCGAAACCACGTGTCAGTTTAGCCTCAAACTCTCCCAAGGGGTGACCGCTGGGGAGTGGGACGGGAGAGTCTGGCAAGTTTTCTGCAGGTTCTGGGCAGTGAAGAGAGAGCTTTTACAGGGGAGAAGGTACAGCCAGGTCCAAAGGAGAGATGGAGGAGTTCCCTTCGTGGCTCAGTGGTTAATGAATCCGACTAAGAACTATGAGGTTGCGGGTTCGATCCCTGGCCTTGCTCAGTGGGTTAAGGATCCGGCGTTGCCGTGAGCTGTGGTGAAGTTTGCAGACGCGGCTTGGATCCCGTGTTGCTGTGGCTGTGGTGTAGGCCGGAAGCCACAGCTCCTGTTAGACCTCTAGCCTGGGAACCTCTGTATGCCGTGGGTGCGGCTCTACATAAAGGCAAAAAGACAAAAAAACAAAAAACAAAGGAGAGATGGACACGGTTACGCGAGAGGCAAAAGCTGCAGCCCAGTACGTGGGAGAAAAGGCGATCTCGGTCCTGGAGCGGGAGGGGGACATTTGTGGCATTCAAACTGCAAAGGTGGCCAGGACACTTTGAGGCGTCCAAGCAAACTGTGGTGGTGGTGGCGGGTTTGTCTCTGGGTGAACACGAGCGTGGAAGTATTACTGCAGGTCTTGGTGACCTGGCGTGGGAGAGGGAGACCGGGGAAGAGAGAGAGGGAGGGAGAGAGAAGGAAAGCCTGGGGTCTTCATGTCTAAAAATAGAAAGAATCAAGTGAGAGGAAAAAAAGCCCATTTCCTAACCTTAATGCAGTCAGGCAGCGGAATAAACTGCC
>PVHT020000015.1:17000622-17031101 GCA_004024745.2 Catagonus wagneri | reverse complement strand
ACAGCCACTGCAACCCCAAATCCGAGCCACATCTACGACCTACACCACAGCTCATGGCAACGCTGGATCCTTAACCCACTGAGCGAGGCCAGGGATCGAATTCACAACCTCATGGTTCCTAGTTGGATTCGTTTCCGCTGCGCCAAGATGGGAACTCCCAAAAAAATGTTCTAATGAGGCTTATTAGACAATGCAATGGGCTGCCTTAGGAGGCAGTGGATACTCTGTTGACGAAAGTGAAAAATGTGGAAATTTCCGTGTGGCACAGTGGGTTTAGGATCTGGCATCACCGCAGGTGTGGTGCAGGTTCGATTCCTGGCCTAGGAACTTCCACATGCTTCGGGTGTTTGACCAAAAAAAAAAAAAAAAATGAAGCAAAAAAGAAAAACGTGAACAGGAGACAGAACTAGATGATCTTTCAGGATTATCTTCCCAACTTCACATTTCCTCCCACCGTGTGTTTCCGTCACTGAGAACCTTCCTAGTTCATCACAGACCAGAATCTTGCTGACAAACTAACCCCAAAAGACAAGAGCGGGTGGGAGGTGGCTCAAGCTCTGAAATGACTGTCCCTCTCCGTCCTCCCCTGCCACCTAAAGTCAAATATCTTACTAGCCCCCTTACTAGGGCTCTCTAGGATGGCTCCGTGCCAGCTAGTTGATCTGATAAACTAATCTGCGCTAATGGGATCATGAATGCTAATGAATTAATGTGTTACCTTCCCAAGTGACATATTTGCATTTTAACAGAGGTCTTCAGGAGATAATGCCTTAACTCAAAGGAGTGATTAATGTTGAAATTTCCCCTGTTTTGGCAGTCTAGTAAAGGCGATATTTTTGGAAAAAGGAATCTTTTTCCACCCTCCACATCATACAATCTGCTAGAAGAGGAAAAAGCAAGTCCCTGCCCTTGAGGGGTTTACAGTTTATAAAGTTGGGGAATTACAATGGCTGACATTTATGGAGCCTCCGCCAAAGTGTCAGGCCCTGTGCTAAGTGCTATATAAATATTATCTTTGAATCCTCACAACAACAGCCCTCTGATGTGAGCATAAAATTTTGCAGAGAGCAGGGCTAGGCCTCAAAGACGTGACATAACCTAGCACCATATTTCATCGACTGTAGATATTCGAGGCAACATTTTCCTAGGTTTCCCTGAGGAATTAAAGATGCTGCCACTAGACTACTGTGCACCAAGGATGGTAAGAAGCATTTCACTTTCAGAAAAGTTTCAATTGTGTCTTGGAAACCACGAAATACTGTAAGGGGTAGGGCCGGCTCCCAAGGAGACAACACTGGCTAATGCTGTTCACGGAACCCAGATGGGAACTAGCTGGGGGCAACACCTTGATTTAACAATATAATCGCAAGCAGGCAACATTTTAACACAAAATGATTCCGCAAGGACTGAGAAGGCCACATACTGAGTCTGAGGTCAGTGGCAGCATGTCTTGATGGGGTCATGAACCTCAGTGGTGGAAAGATACAGGAACAAGGATTCCAAGCAGAGGGGCTGTTAGGCGCGGCTCAGGGCTGTGATGGTGGGTGGGTGGTAGGCAGCAAATAGCCTCCCGCCAGAAGTCCTTATACTTGGGAAGTTAGTTTTTGAGGGTGCGGCACACTGGCTGGCTGGCTTGGCTCCAGCGAAGGGGTGCATTCGGGAAAGGGGCGAGAAAGGAAAGTGAACTGGCAGATGGTCTTCAGAAGATTTCAGTTTGAGAGATTTCAGTTTGATACGGCAGACCAAGTGGGCTATTACTAATTCCTGCAAGTGAATGCGGACAAATTAGGGAAAGCTCATCCTGCCCCCCCCACCCCGCCGCCCCCTGAAACGAATGAACGCTCTCCCCTCAAAGCCAGAGGCTTCCTGAAGGAGGCTGTAGAGCTTAGGCGACTCCATTTTAGAAAAGAAAACCGCCAGCTTGTAGTAAAAGGCACACCAAGTTCCTGGAAAAACCGCGGAATATGTCCAGCCCATCACCCCATGATACCACTCCTAGACGCGACCAATCACCGTGCGCCGGGAAGGCGCCTAAAAGTCCGGAAACTGTTTGTGATTGAATACACCAATCCAGGGCTAACACGAACATCTTTTCAAAAAAGCTAACCAATCGCTGCTCCGCAACATTCGCGCCGTTCCACAAGCCATAAAAGCTCCTATCTGCTGTAACTCGGGGCTCTCCTACCTAAGCCGCTGCGTCGGTGCGGGTGGAAACCCCTGCTCGAGCTTGAATAAAAGACCCTCGTGTGCTTGCATCGGAATCGGCTCCTGAGGCGGTCTTTGGGGGATCCACAGTCTGGGCACAACAGAGGCAAAAACAGCACTAGGCAGGGCGGTTGGGCCATGAGAGGCAGCCAAGTTCCAGGGTGCCAGGAACCTTGACCTCTCCGCGCTCTCTGCACGTGCAGCCCCCCTCTCTTGGGCTGTATTCCTTCTTTGAAAGAGGAAGCAACAGCACCCACGGCCACCGAGCTATGTGCCAATGGGTGGGAGTGGAGGCGGGTTTATAGACTGGATGATCGATGGCTCTTCTCCCCTCCATCCACACCAACCAGAGTTTGCTGAGCCCCTACAATGTGTCTGTGTCTCCAGCACTACCTTGCATGGCACGTGGATCAAAGAGGCCCCTTGAAGGGGCTCACTTCCTAGCTCAGGAGAACGGTGAACACACCGGAAGTCGAAGCAGTAAGAGATGATGCAATCAAGTGCTAAACGATGGCAGAAAAGTCGTCTGGATGCCAAAATGGAAGAGGGGGAAGTGTGGGTGACAATTTCTCCTCGTATATTTTTCTTCCTATATTTTTCTATATTCTCAAACTTTTCCACTATGTAAAGGTAGGACATTTTTTTTTTCTTTTGTGGCCATACCCCCGACATATGGAAGTTCCCAGGCCAGGGATGGAACCCGTGATGCCACAGAGACAATGTTGGGTCCTTAACCCGCTATGCCACAGGGGGAACTCCTAGGTATGACTTTTACAATCAGGGAAAATTTAGAATGAAAAAAGGGAGGGAAGCCAACGAGGGCTGGGATGATGATCAGGAAAGACTTTGCAAGAGAGGTTGGACTTGAGCTTGTCAGAGGATGCAACGGACAGATTTGCAGAAGAGGAGAAAAAGGTGGGGTCCTGCAAGCTGGGGGAACAGCAGGAAGATGAACACACGGAGAGGGGTGAGCTGTGAGTGGGGCGCAGCAGGGCACGGAGAGTAAGTAAGGAGACCAGTGGAGCTTCGGGGTCTGGAAGAAATAGGTCAGAGGGAATATATATTTCTACGGTGGAGCTCAGCTGTTGCAGAAGGCAGGCCTTGGATACCAGGAAGCGGAGTTTCTATTTGACATCGCAAGCCAAAGGGAACTATTACAGGCTCTTGAGCAGGGAAATGACATGATGAAAGATGTTTTAAGGAGATTCCTTTGGCAGCAGTGTTGAAGGATCGCTTGGTGGGAGGGGGGTGGCATCTGGCTGAGACCAGTCAGGAGGCGGCTGCAGTAACCGGGGCGTGAGGTAACGAGAGTGTGGGCTGGGATGGCAGCAGTGGGAATGGTCAGGAAGGCATGGACTCATGAAGCTCTGTGAGAGATGAACTGCCAAGATGCAGTGATGACTGATGACAGCGGAGCGGGGCGTGGGGGGGGAGGGCCGATTCCAAGGCTCGGCTCTTGGCTACTGAATGCCTGACAGTGTCACTAACAGGCGGAGATTCGGGGAAGAGCTCGGGGCTGGGGATCAGCGTGGAGGGACAGGTTGGAGAGGAGATCCCAAGTTTGGCTTTAGCTGTGATGAATCTACAGTGATGGTAAACTCCAAAGAGAAAATGTCCTTAAAGGTAATAATGAAATGGAACTGGAGCTTAGGTTAAAGGGCAGGCTTTATCATTTTCTGCAATCACCCAGAATTCCAAAGCAGGACAGGCTGTATTCAGACTGAGCGTGGAAACCACTAGAGAGAAGGGGGTGGGGGGTGGGGAGAAAGACCCAACAGCCAATTCTGATTTGAACTTTGCAGGTGACAGACACTAAATTGTGTGGCAACAGCGGGCTGCTGGGTCTGTTTAATGCCCCCCCCTTTCTTTGTCAGTAAGTGATTTCTGTACATATTAGAAAGATTACATGGAGTTCCCATCGTGGCACAGCGGAAACGAATCTGACTAGGAACCATGAGGTTGCGGGTTCGATCTCTGGCCTCGCTCAGTGGGTTAAGGATCCGGCATTGCTGTGAGCTGTGGTGTAGGTTGCAGATGCGGCTCGGATCCCACATTGCTGTGGCTGTGGTGTAGACCGGCAGCTGTAGCTCCGATTAGACCCCTAGCCTGGGAACCTCCATATGCCGCAGTGCGGCCCTAAAAGGACAAAAGACAAAAAAAAAAGGGAAAGATTACAGCCTGACTCTAGGTGACGAGATGAATACGGAAGAACACTTGCTTATTAATCATATCTGCATTCTCTGTGATTTCACCGATGGTGACAACAGAGCCAGTGTGACATACAGGACCCTCGCCAGCCCTGTGCGTGGGCTGGTTTTCAGAGTTCCGGGCCACGAACACAAAGCAAGAACCGGACTTCCGGCTGTCTTGATACCGAATCGGAGGCAAGTCCCATTAAAAAATAATCTGGATACCTCAGTGTCCCCTGCGTCAACTGGAAATTCACCTGTAAGTGACTTGTTTGGGTCTGGGTTTGAAGTGGGAAGACAGAACCGTTAGCAAAGGGGAGATGTACAGATGAAAGACAAAATTTGGGAGAGAACAGGGAGTGCAGAGTGCAAGAAGGATTTCCAAAATGAGCAGTCTTTTTTCTTTTTTTTTTTTTTGGCTTTTGTCATTTTAGGGCCACACCTGCGGGATATGGAGGTTCCCAGGCTAGGGGTCTAACAGGAGCTGTAGCTGCCGGCCTTCACCACAGCCACAGCAACGCGGGATCCAAGCCGCGTCTGCAACCTACACCACAGCTCATGGCCACGCCGGATCCTTAACCCACTGAGCGAGGCCAGGGATCGAACCCGCAACCTCATGGTTCCTAGTCGGATTCATTTCTGCTGAGCCACGATGGGAACTCCCAAAATGAGCGGTCTTAACACCTGGTTGCTTCCTAAGCCAGTTGTCCCCACTGCGCCCACTTCTCTTCTGCTTTCAAGGGGCTTTTGCACATAAAGTGTCATAAATGGGACAACCGCCCTCGTCAGCGACTCACACTCCCTCCGCCCAACCCCCCCAAATTCACGAACATCTCCTACTCAGCACACCTGTCCACTTCTCAGTCACCCTCCTCGCCACCCCGCCCCCTCCCAAAACCAGCAACTAGACAACTGATCAGAAATCAGAACAGAAAATCTCCAGCAGAGAAATGCTGGAGACCGCTGGTCGACGGACTCTGCAGTGTGTGTGTGGGGGGCGGGCGGGGGGGTGGCGCACGTGCTCGCGTGTGTTCAGCCACCCAGTCTAGCCATCTGTTCCTCTGTTTTCCCAGTGGGTTTGGATCAGAGCAAAGAGAGGCCTGTTTGGGTGGTCCTGCCCCCAGAGCCGAGTTCCCTTGGCAGTTAAGAGCCCGTGGCCTGCGGAGACTTACTCTCCATTCATTCATCATTAGAAGGTACTCTTGCTTTCCATAAGCAGAAGCGGTCAGAGGCAGGGGGCTAAAACCTCACAAGCAGGCCTTTACCTGTGCGTTCTCTATTCCCCTCCAACCCAGGGCTGGGGGGCTTGGCCCAGCCACCTGCCCACGGATGAAATTCGCTGGGCAGGGAGCAGAGAGCCGGTGGCGAAGCAAATGAGCAGGCAGAGGCCTGCCACCATCACCCTCCCACCCACCTATGGGCTCCGCGCTTACTCCTCTTGTACCAGCTGGAACAACAGGGCTCCAGCTGGCATTAAAGTGCTGTGGCAGCGCCCGCCGTGCCCCGGCACAGGTGCGACCTCCACTGGGATGATTCCAAGTGCTGAGAGGAGGTTTCAAACTGATCGTCCCAGAGCGATCGGAAGGTGTCTCTGCTCTCACAGGTCTTGGGAGACGAGGAGCTAGGACTCAGCACTGCAGCTCAGCTGTCATCTCCACTGGGTTCTGTGGCCAGACTCCCCACCGCTCACCCTGGAAGGCCTGGGTGCAAATCTACTTTACTCAGGGTACCCACTGCTGTCTTAGCACCAGTGATATTCTGCCACGTGGTGAAGGCACTGAATCATGGGGAGTGGGGGGGGACACAAAAACGACACCTAGATTTTGGGGCTAAGAGGACGGTATGGATGAGACGAAAACACATCTAGAGAGTGTACTTGGTTTGCCAGTCACACGATGCCTTTTGGTTTTTTTGTTCTGTTTTATTTTGTTTTTTAGGGCCTCACCGTTGGCATATGGAGGTTCCCAGGCTAGGGGTCGAATCAGAGCTGCAGCTGCTGGCCTACGCCACAGCCACAGCAACGCGGGATCTGAGCCACGTCTGCGACCTGTTACACCACAGCCCATGGCAACGCCAGATCCTTAACCCACTGAGTGAGGCCAGGGATCGAACCCACATCCTCATGGATACCAGTTGCGTTTGTTACTGCTGAGCCACAACGGGAACTTCCTTCAATGCCTTTTTTTTTTTGGTCTTTTGTCTTTTCTAGGGCTGCACCCATGGCATATGGAGGTTCCCAGGCTAGGGGTCCAATCAGAGCTGTAGCCACCAGCCTACATCACAGCCACAGAAACACAGGATCCGAGCCACATCTGCGACCTACACCAAAGCTCACGGCAACGCCGGATCCTTAACCCACTGAGCAAGGCCAGGGATCAAACATGCAACCTCATGGTTCCTAGTCGGATTCGTTTCCACTGCGCCACGAAGGGAACTCCCCTTCAATGCCTTTTGGATCAATACCTCCTCTCTGCCCACTGCCACCACCATAATTCCCTCTCACTGGGCTGCTATATTTCACAAGCTAGTCATAATCCTTCCTTCTTCCAGTCAAAGTCTGCTTCCCAATGGCAGGGCTAAACATCCTAAAACACTTTGAGTTAACTGGCCAAGAGCCTTCCAGGGCCTCAAGTTCAGGTTCCTCAGGCTGACATCAGAGGCCCCCCAAATCCAGGTACCCCTTCCCCAGTAAGTCATTTTTCCCCACTGCACCTCCACACCCACCTTCTCCCTTCTAGTCCAGCCTCCTTCTCAGTTTTCCTTGACCACACCACGACCCATCTCCACCTCTGGCCTTTTCCCTAACCCTGCCTCCCCCTTGGAAGCCTGCTCTTTTTCAAGCCAACAGTCTCAATCTCACACATTATTCACAACTGAAGTCAAGTTCAACCTCCTCCAGGAAGCCTTCTTCCTTCATTCCAGCCTGCACTGCTCACTCTCTCTGTGCCCCGAACCCCTGCGGTGCTGTTTAGAGCATGTAACGTGATACCTAATCGTTTCCCAAATGGTGTTATTCTTAGCGGCTTCACATGAATAAGTATAAGTTTTCTGCTAAATTATGAATTTCCAAAGAGCAGGCCCCTGGCTCTCTCCTTCTCACCATAACACTGGCATTGGGCCTGGCCTTAACTCCGACACGAAGGGAAGATGAGATGAATGAAGGCCCTCTGAGGATCTGCTCTGTCGGGACCCTCCACTTGCTCAAAAGATGTTCCAGGCAGTTGAGGAGTTGAGGCCCAGAAGGCCTAGCCACCCAATGGGCTGTTGGGTCTCTAGTTTTCAGTACGCTCCCACCTCCTAAAGCTTTCTTAGAGATCAATAACGCTGCTTAAGTGATCAATGGGCTGCAGGGGCCAGTGTTTGATGACCTGGACAGAATGAATGAAGGCTGGAAGAGACAGAGCAGGGACGGAGGAGCGGAAGGGAAAGCTGGAAGAAAGATGAACTGGCGGAAGGTGGAGGGAGAGCTTTTATGAATGAGCATCCGAGAGGATGGAGCCGAGAGTCATTCTCACCTGATCTGATTCAACAGCTGAGTCATGTACTTATTGAGGTTGGGGGCTTCCTCAGAGTCCAGCAAATCCGTCAGGGCTGCTAGGCGATCTCTAACTTCGGCAGAATCACTGCTGTCATGGTCCACTGAGGGCCTAAGAGGCTGCAGGTTCCATACTGGATGAGAAAGTGGGGGTGGGATGGAGATTGCAGGGGAGCCTTCGGAAGCAGCTGGGTCTCGAGCTATGCTCGCCGGCTGAGTCTACAGAAATCCCAAGGCCTGGCATCCTTCAGTCCTTCACCCAAGACCGGCGACACTGACATCCATGGTCATATGGGACAATCGGCTGATCTGCCCGGGTGATACCAGTATGACCTTTTCTCTGGCCATACTACCCCGCCTCTCAAGACTCGGAGACTGGAAATTTAGTTATTTGGTGGTTAACAAAAAATGAGGAATCCCTTTCCTTTTTCTCTTTTTCCTGGAGGGCCCAAATTTCTAGCTATACCACTAATCAAAGTTTTTTTCTGGGCAAGATAGTGTTATCAAGAAAAAGCAGAGCAGATGGCTTATTACTGGGAGAAGGTTCTTCTTTTCATCGAACCATGATTCCTGCTGCTCTCATTAAAAACCGATCCTTCAGATATGCTATGACGGTGTTATCACTCTCCCCATCATGCAGGCTCAACGTCTCAGAATTATGTTTGACTCTTCTTCCTTCCTCATCCCCCCCAGCCAACTGGTAGGTAAGTCAGGCTTCTTCTGTCTCCAAAATCCGGCCACCCACCTCCTTCTTTCTATCCCCAGCCAGCTACTCGAACAGCCTCCTAACAGCCTGTAACTGTCTCCTGGATGGCCCCTCTTAATCAGTCTGCCAAAGGGGGAGGAAAAAAAAAGGAGAAAAAAAGAAAAGCCTGAAGGAGATCAAGCCGAGAGAAAACTTCCACTTACAAGAGCTACAGGAGATAGTGGAACAAGCTAAATGACAGTAAGGGGAAGCAAACAGGCCAGAATGTGGGGCAGTGGGACAGAACACCTGACATGACTGCTCTAACAAGTCAGGGAGAGGGGACTGCTAAAAGGGCCTTAAGAGACCTAATGACAAAATGTAGTGAGCGGAGCTCTTTTGGACCTTGATTCTAACAAGGCAGCTGTAAAACATGTTTTGAGACACTTGAGGACATTTGCATGTAGACGGGGAAATGGGTAACACAAAAGCATTATTGTTACTTTTGTCAGGTATGCTAACGGGACTGCGGTTATATGAGAAAGTGTCTGTTTTTCAAAGATGCAGGGAACAGTATTAGGAGTGAAATGACACGGTGATGTTTAAAATTTATTTTAAAATACTTTCGCAAAGGAAAAAAAAAAGATGAATGAAGTAAATACGGCCAAGTCCTTATAATTGCTTGATGTGGACAAACAGGTATACGGAATTACTATACTATTTTCTCTATTAGGGGAGAGAAATTTTTTTGTTTTTTGTTTTTGTTTTGCTTTTTAGGGCCGCACCGGCACCATATGGAGATTCCCAGGCAAGGGGCCAAATCAGAGCTACAGCCGCCAGCCTACACCACAGCCACAGCAACGTGGGATCCGAGTCACATCTGCAACCTACACCACAGCTCATGGCAACGCCGAATCCTTAACCCACTGAGTGAGGTCAGGGATCGAACCCAAAACCTATGGATCCTAGTCGGAGTCGTTTACGCTGCGCCACAATGGGAACTCTGAGAAATGTTTCTTTTTTCTTTTTTTTTGTCTTTTTGCCTTTTCTAAGGCTGCACTCCTGGCATATGGAGGTTCCCAGGCTACAGGTCGAATCGGAGCTACAGCTGCTGCCCTGCGCCACAGCCACAGCAACACGGGATCCGAGCAGCATCTGCGACCTACACCACGGCAGACGCCAGATCCTTAACCTGCCGAGCGATGCCAGGGATCAAACCCGCAGCCTCATGGTTCCTAGTTGAATTCGTTAACCACTGAGCCACGACGGGAATGCCAGAGAAGCGTTAATAAAGGACTAAAACAATGGCCATCCACTGTACCTCAGACCCCTTTAGCATTATTTCCCACTCCTCCCTCATATCTGACTGCTGCCCTATAGCCTTATTCAAGGGATGCCTGTCTGAACTTCATCCCTTAATTAGTTACTCGTTAATTCATTTGTTTACTCAGTAAATACCTAGTGAGGACCTCTTATATGCACTAGGCCCTGTGCATACAGATGACTGAGACTGAGGAAGACAAGGGGCTCCTTTCTAGCAACTAGCATGGCACCCTGCACATAGCCGGTGCTCAGTAAACACTTATGGGACTGATGCGCAGGGGGAGATGTGATAAAATCACTATGTACTATGAACTAGTATTCAATCCAACCCAAGAAATACTGATCGAACACCTACTACACGTAAGGCATTGTGTGTGTGTTACGGAGGTTTAAAAAAAAAAAAGGAGTTCCTGGAGCTCCCGTTGTGGCGCAGCGGAAGTGAATCCGACTAGGAACTATGAGGTTGCAGGTTCAATCCCTGGCCTCGCTCAGTGGGTTAAGGATCCAGCATTGCCGTGAGCTGTGCTGTAGGTCACAGACGAGGCTCGGATCCTGTGTTGCTGTGGCTGTGGTGTAGGTCGGCGGCTGCAGCTCCGATTCGACCCCTGGTCTGGGAACTTCCATATGCCACGGGTGCGGCCCTAAAAAGCAAAAAAGAGAGATGAAAAACACCAGGCTCTTTCCTTCTTTGAACTTATAGTGTAGATAAGACAGACACATATAAGAAGTTATATTACGACTGGGTCACCTTGCTGTACGGTAGAAAATTGACACAACACGGTAAACCAGCTATATTGGAAAAAATAAAAATCATTTTAAAAAAAGAAGTTATATTGGTTAATCATCTATTTTATACAGCAGTGTGTATATGCAATCCGCACCCTCCCAATAACAAGGACCTCCTGTAGTGCACAGGAAAATGTACTCAATAGTTTGCAATAAGCCATATGGGAAAAAAGAATGGATATATTTATACGTATGACTGATTCACTTTGCTGTGCACCCGAAACTCATACAACATTGTAAGTCTATACTTCAATAAAATTAAAGAAAAAAGTGTATCAGATGAGAAAAAAATAAGTTATATGGGCATATGAAGAATATATGAATTAACGATTCAAGCAGTAACAGTGTGGTCTGTCAGTGACGTACTTGCCAAATTTTAGAGACAGGAAGTGCAGGAGCAGTTCAGAGCAGGGACAGAGATAGATGCCTTCATTGCAAAAGGATCAGAGAAGGCTTCCCGGGGGAGGTGAATTTGAATGAGTGTTGATGGATGAGTACAGCGGTACCCATAGGAGCACAGGACAGAGAGGAAAGTGTGCTCCTGGTGAATGGGATGGCATGAGCCAGAGCACAGATGCGATAAAAAATGTACAAAAATGCACGTTCAGGAGACCCCAGGGAAAGAAATTTGGCTAGAGAACAGGGTTGACATAGGGCTGTGTTTCTCAAGTACACCAAGGACATCGGCGTCCCTTTGAAACTGGGCAGGACCCGGTGGGGCCCTCCGGGATACAAAAGCCATTCTGTGACCCAGTTTATTATAGGTGGGGATACAGGCTAGGGGCTCCTAGACCTCCGCGAGGTCCAAAGGGCAGATTCAAACAGTGGCTAATTAAGGAAGGGGCTGGAGGAATATGCAGAAACTAAAGAGAACCAATCGAGAAACAATAGCGAAGCTTTGGGGCAGAGTCCTAAGATATACATGACAATACCTTTGAGCTCTTTTGCAGGATCTAAGGCCCCCACCCAGGTGAAAGATGGTAACTTCAGGCGGAGCCCAAGATTGCGCAAGCACCGCCCTCTTACCTCACCACCAGCCAATCAGAAGAAAGGCACACGCCCTGCAGCCCTCACCCCAAATTTTGTCTATAAAACTTCTCCCCCGAAACCACAGGGGAGTTCGGCGTTTTTGAGCACAAGCCATACATTCTCTTTGCTTGGCAATAAACCTTTCTCTGTTCCAAACTCCAGGGTTTCTTTTTCCTTTTTTTTTAGGGCCACACCCGCGGCATATGGAGGTTCCCAGGCTACAGGCTGAATCGGAGCTGTAGCCGCCGGCCCACACCACAGCCACAGCAACGCCAGATCCAAGCCACGTCTGTGACCTACACCACAGCTCATGGCAACGCCGGATCCTTAACCCGCTGAGTGAGGGCAGGGATCGAACCCTTAACCTCATGGTTCCTAGTCGGATCCGTTAACCGCTGAGCCACGACGGGAACTCCTCCAAGGTTTATTTGGCCTCATTGTGCGTTGGGCACATGAATGAACTTCTGTAACAACTTGGGGGAGTCTGTTCATCAAATGCCTATCCGGCTATAGACCCTCTGAAACAAAGGCTCAGATGGTGGCACCCAGGAATCTGCATTTTAAACATCTCTCCCAAGTGATTTTGAGATATAATAAAATTTGAGAATCTATGATGTGGACAAGGTAAGAAATAAGGTTGGAGGAAAACACAGTGTTAAACCCACCCAATGAGAGCCTTGAATGCCAGGCTCAGGAAGTTGAAATTTATCCCCCAGGTATCACCCCCTCAAAGATGTTGATCACACGTGTCATGAATAGAGGATATTTAGGAATATTAATTGGGCAGGTGCGTGTATTACGGACCAGGAAGGAAAGACACTAGTGCAGTGTAGACATGAGGTGGTGGCAGGGTCAGGGTGGACCAGGGGAGAGTCAGAGATGGTTCTGAGGTTTCTAGTCTGGGAGACTCGAAAGCTCGTGTAACAGAGAGGTCAGAAGAGCAAGGCATCTTTGGGAGATAACGAGATGAGTTTGTGAATGTTGAGTCTGACAGGATGGCAGGCTACCTAGGGGGAGAAGGTCAGTAAGAAGGTGGAAATAGAGGGCGGTGATACAGGAAGAGGGGTTAACTTGGGCTGGAGAAGTGGGAATGGCTGGGGAAGGGATGAGAGGAGAAGCCGTGAGTGGAAACAGAAGATCCGAGGGGCAGGAGAAGTAACTGGTGACACAGAAAAAAAAAGGAGGAGTCGCTGAGGTGGAAGGAGACCCAAACGGTGCAGCCAGGCAGAGAGCATCGTCAGAAAGCTAGGGATGGCTAGCAGGGTGGCTAATGCCTAAGTGAAGCTGAGGCTCAGAAAAGGTCACTAGCTAGGGCACGCATACAGAGAGACCTGGTCACCTCCTGTTTATCAGTGCAAACACAAGGCGCTGGCAGATGGCTCCGTGGAACGGGCAGCAGCAGCCCCCTGCCTCACCTCGCCCTGACCCAGTGTGGTTGCTACCCACACTCCGGATTTCCAAGCTTGTTTTTCCCTTTTTTTTCCTAACTGCCCAGGGGAACAGGCACCAGCGTGCCACCGGGCTGTTAACGTTGCACTGCGAGGACGGTGCCCCCAGGAAAGGGGGCGCTGCCAGGTGTGGGTGGGAAATAACACAGGACCCCCAGATCCCTGCTCTCTCTCCCCAGCTCAGCTGAGGGGGCACTGGGAAAAAAAAAGGGAAGACGGTGCGTTTCTCACCCCTGGCTCCCTCCCCTCCGCCCCAGACCTCAGATGTCTCAGCAGGGCTGCAAGGTCCGGCCCATTTTGAGAGCCCTTCCTTCTGGCTGCTGCTAATGCAAGAGAATGTTTTCCTTTTTGGATTTATGGCAAGAAGGAAAACACAAGTCCTTGAGAGAAGAGCCAGAACCAAGTTTTCTGCTGCGAATGCTAATAGCCTTAAGCCTGGACCAGGGCTGAAGCTATCTTGGGTGTGGCCTCCTCCCAGGGGCCTGTCTGAGCTAAGGGTCTTCAGCCAATATGGAAGGGGACCCTTCCAGCCCCCCTAGAAGTGATCGCTAGGGCTTCTGTGAAGCCATGAATCCCCAGAAGCCGAGCTTATCAGCGTGCAACTTATTTCCCATAATTTGCTCCAGGTGCGTGTTATGTATGTGCTTGTGTGTGCATGTGTACGCAAGCGCGCTTGTGTGTCTGTCTGGTGTGTGTGTGTGTGTGTGTGTGTGTGTGTGTGTGTGTGTGGCTTCAGCTAGCCTAATGGCTCCAAAAGAACAGGGATCCTTCCTCCATTGCATGGGTGCTGCCCTCTCAGAGTGCCTCATCCTCTGATCCTGTGCTGACTGTGGAGCCGGATCATTTCTGCAGGGTTGGGGGGGTGGGTACTGAGCGCTTCCGCCGTCCAGCAACCACCGGTGGTGCTCGGTGCTCCCTCCAAGGCCTGAGGGGGAGACTACTGCAGTGGGGCAGTGCCAGACCAATGCCTCCTCTTGGCCCATGCCCGCCCCCATCTCCCCTGTACTCGCCTCCACCCCCGCCCCCACCCCATACCCCTCCAGCCTTGGCCAGTCTGCTGCTGTTATCAGCAATCCCAGGGCCTTCACCGAACACTTTTTCAGCCCAGGACGGCTCCCAGAGGACCTTGGTCGGTGGTGGCAAAAATCCCCCGATCAGGCTACACAGCTCACCTTCCAAGACCCTGGGGACTGCGCCATTCACCAGAGAGAGAAGTCTCCGTACTCATTTAAAATGGGGCCTGCAGCCTCCTAGGAGTCCCCGGCCCCCTCACCCAGGGAGGCAGAAGCTCCGCGGCATTCTCCGAAGCCACAGCGCCAACAGCATCACTAGCTGGTGTTCGTGGGGTGGGGGTGGGGGGCACCTGCTGGCTTCAGGCAGCTCGGCCAGCCAGTCTGCAGGGGTGCCTCAGAGCCTGGGAAGATGCTGACGGTCAGGAACCTGGGGCACCTATAGCCCCCCTACTCTGGCCGGCCATCGGCTCACACTTGTAAGGCAGTGGTGGTGGTGGGTGCTGGTGGGAGACAGGGGAGGATCTTTCTGCTCGCAGCAAGGAGTGTTTCTCTCCTGCTAGGGTCTTATCCCCTCCCTTCTCAGAATCCCGTAGCGGCTCCCAAGTGCCTCTCACATCCATTTAAGTGGGCCTCTGAGTCCTCCGTTAATTACATCCCACCTTCCCACACCCCTGCTCCCACATACACACACATCACCCACAACTCGGGCCAGACAGAGACAGCCGATGCCATCCACAGACGCTCCAGCCTGGGTCCCGCCAAAGGTGCCCCAAAGCCCCACCAACGGTGCCACTCCTCTCGGGCCTCCTTTGAAAATGCAAACGTTACCTAAATGGCGAAGGCAGTAAACCTTCATCAGCTCTTCACACCTTGGCCGGCCAGGGATTCATTCTGTCTGCAGATTTGACGGTGCTGGGAGCAAAGCCCCACCGAAGAAGTGTCCAAGGGGGTGGGGGAGGGGCCCCAGAGTCGCCAGGAGCAGCCCACGGGAGGGGTGCGGGGAAGGGGTTCTGACGTCGGAGCCATCGCTGTCAGGATTCTACCAAGGGCTACCGTCTTAAACCAGGCATACCCACTGGTCCTCCCCCCACCTCCACACATACACTATGTCTTATTTCACCTCAGGGGTACCTTCACGCCAAGCTGCTGAGATTGAATTGCTTCTCTCACACGAATTAAGAAAAAAAAACCTCCGAAACTGGGTAGGAGCTGGCATGTCTGCTTGGGCACGGCCAAGTCTAACCGAGGTCTCCCGGGGGGAGAACCGAGAGCCTTTTGCTCAGTGGAAATGGCAAAGGCTTCCTGCGAAGCCTCTCTCAACTCCCAGGAAGCTGGGAACTGGGTTCCCCTGGTTTCTCCAGCAGCGAGCAGGGAGAGGGAAGGAGAAGCAAGGTCCCCCAGCGGAGGGCCCTGGTGGCTGAATCGCCACAGCACCCCAGGCCCTCTAGGCCAAAGTGCGTGCCTTTTTCCCCATGACTTCCCAAACTCACTTGGGGCTTCTCTCTGAGTCAGCACAGAGTCCCCCAACTTCCACCCCAAGAAGGGCGCCCCCAAGGGAGCCTTGCTCTTATAGCAGTTTCTCCAATGGGCAGGAGTCCAGAGACGCCCCGCCCTCCGCAAGTGCTGCAGGATGCTGAGGCCACCCCGTGGACTTGAGGGCTCTGCAGCCAGACTAAGATGCCAGGGGGTTGTGGGGGTGGTGGGGAAAGGTCTGGCAGAATTCCGCTTACACTGTGATCAGGGGCTCTTTGGTGGCAGCTGCCAGGGTGGGGAATGCCACCTGCTTCTAACATAAGGTGTCAAGCATCTTGGCCCCTGCAGTGGTTTCAGTGTGTGTGTGTGTGTGTGTGTGCGCGCGTGTGTGTGTGTGTGTGTGTGTGTGTGTGTGTGTGTGTGTTGGGGGGGAGGGTACGAGAGGGGCCCAGGAGCTCAGGTGTGGACCTGCACGACAAGAGTTGGGAATGCTTTTGACCAGAATGGAGTTCTTAGGGGCCGTGGTGGAGGAACCCACAGTAGCCTGGGGTGGGGGTTAGCTGTTTGTGCGTTGGGGGGGAGCCGTGTGTGACAGGTACTGGATCTGCAGTGATATGCAGTTGCCATGTAGTTTCTCAGGGACACTGAAACAACACACTCACTCACATAATATACACACTCTCCAAGCTCCAAAGCACCAGGCTGGTGAGTAGAGGAGTGTGTGTGTGTGTGTGTGTGTGTGCGCGCGCGCGAGCGCGCGCGCGCGCGTGTGCGCATGTTTTGGCAGTGCTGGGGAGGGGGTGCATGTAGCCGAGTGTGTTTGGGTCAGTGCTTTCTTAGCATCCTGGTAGGAGGGGGCAGCTGTAGCTGTGTGTATGTGTGTTTCGTCTTTGGATGGGGGTGACTGTGTAAGCTGAGCGCCGGGTATACGGTGCGGCTGTGTGTGCGTGTGTATGCGTCCGTGTCCGCGTGTGAACATGGCCCCGGGAACCACGCACACGCTTCAGACAGCTGTTTCTGGCAGCCCCGAGGATCGGGCTTCTCGGGGCACCCCGGCTCAGTGGCCACCTCCCAGCAGCCAGGCCCCGCGTCTCGCCGGCTTTCCCAACTGTGCCCACGGCCCCGGCGCGCACACAAAGGCTCCATAATGAACGCGCTGCACTCCCCTGCGCTGGGCTCCTCAACCCCGCACCCCGGGCGGCGCGGCGAGCCCGCCAAACCGGCGACTCACCGGGGCAGTGGACACGCCACCGGCCGCTCCCGCCCGCCCAAACTCCCGGCCGCCCGACGCTTAGCGCCCCCCGCCCGAGCCCCGGCTCCCGGGGGCGCCCCAGCGCCAGTCGTCCCGGAGGCGGCTCGGGGCGGCACGCTCCCGCCGCGACTCACCCCGGCCGGGCTGAGGCTGCGGGCGCGCCCCCCTGAAGGCAGCGCGCTTCTTACCTTCCTCCTCCGCCTTCTCTTCCTCCTCCTGCTGTTCGGCGGCGCGGCGGCGGCGGCGGCGGCGGCGGCGGCGGCGGGACTAGGGCACCCGTGTCCCCGAGCCCGGCACGGGCGTGGGGCTCAGTGGCGCCGGGCGGCGGGGCGGGCGAAGGTTGGCGGGGCGGCAGCAGCTGGCCCGGGACGCGGGGAGCTGGCGCGCAGGCGGCGGGCTGCGGGCAAGCTGGCAGCGGTGCGCGCGGGCTCCTCCGGCGGGCTCCATGGCTGCGCCGCGGGCGGCACCATCGCCGTGGCTCGCTCGTCTCTCGCTCGCTCCAGGAGTGCGGCAGGCGGCGAGGTGACGGATGGCGGCGAGGCGGCCGGACGGCCGAGGAGGGGAGGGAAGAGGGGGCGGGGGGAGGGGAGGGGGAGGGGGAGGAAAGAGGGGAGTAAGGAACGAGGGGGCCTCTCCGGCGCCTCCCGACCCTCGAGTGCTGGCGTCGGTTTCCCCCGAATGGGAACGCAGCTTAAAGGCACAGCTGCCGGCTCGGGTCACAACTAAAAATAAGCACAAAATTGACAGTTGGGGAAAGAATCTCCCAAGACACAACCCAGCCACCCGGCCCCGCGCTGCCACACTTCTTGAACCTGACCGTTCAGGCTGGGCTCTGCCGGGAAACTGCTGGCAGCGAAGAGGGCAAGGCAATTTCCAAAGTGAACCCAGGAAAGTGGGGGGAATGGGGGTGGGGAGCGAACTGCGGAGAAGGGGCCACCGGAATGCTCGCTTGGGGACTCTATCCCCTGGCCCTTGACCTTGCCTCCCCGAGCTCCCCGTCACCGCTCCCCCCCCCCCGCCCCCCGGTTGCTCGCCTTCTGCTGGGGTTGCCCTCCCTGCAGCTCCCCTTCTGGTCACCACCGCCAACACGCACACGCACCTTGAGTTTTGGCTCCGGCTGGCTCCGGCTCCTGCTCACGGCGCCTCTCCCCAGCCCTGGAGTGCAAGCTGTTTCGAGCCCAGGCCCAGCCCCAGCCCGGGAGCCCACCTCAGGAAGGGAGCGATCTGCCAGCTGGCGGAGGTCTGCTTTGAGCATGCGGTTGGTTTGGGGAGAAGGGAAGGAGGTTAAGGGGTGTGTGTGTGTGTGTGTGTGTGTGTGTGTGTGTGTTCACCAGCAGATGGAGGGAGGGTCCTGCACAACACACACACACACACACACACACACACACAGCAAAGGAGAGTAGCTAGGCACACAGCACAGTGCCTGATGAATGATCTCAGAACATTTTTTAGAGACACGCTGTGAATACTAAACATGTAGCAACCGAGATTCAAGAAAAAGCTCTTGGTCTCCCAGGTGGCTCCAGATCCCTTTGGAGGAGTTTTGGGGACCAAGAAGAAAGGCCTCTCTCCTTCTCCCCCAAGAGGTAGCCTCAGTGGGGACCCAGAGCGACTGGGAAACTGGACAGTGGGTCTGGGAGGGCAAAGAAGAGGCCAGGGGAGAGAAAAACAGATCGAAGGGGTGGGGTTGAAGAGCCTCTGATGATGCTGAAAGCTTGGGGAATTTTCGAGTCGTCAGAGGCCCCCTGACTGCTACCACTGGCACGCTTAAGCCTCAGTAGTTCTAGGGAGAAGAGTGAGCCCTCCTCAGTTTCCCCTGTGGCCTTGGGAACAGAGACTGCTGGGAAGAGGGGCCCCACTCCAATGGGAATTTCTTCCCCACCTCCAGTTCTGTTTAAGCATTTGGGTAAAGCCTCAGAAGAGGCTGGAGGGCTACTGAGGGGCAATCTTGAGGCGAACGGATGGTCTCTGTAAGCTGCGTGGAATTTCCAGGATACAGAGGAGAGCAAGGCTCTGTGACTCTCCGCAGCTGGTTTCAGCAGTGGAGTCTGACTAGCAGATTTGGCCTTGCGTCCATTGAGCGCACTTTTTGCTTCCTTCCTGGCACTTCCTACTGTGGAAAAAAAAAAGGATGGAAATTCCCTGCATCTGGACAGGGGTAGCCTAGACTGGAAAAACAAGACGATGCAGTTATTAAAAATGGACGGTGACTGAAAGTAAAGAAACCCAGAGAGAGAAACACAGTGTTGCTGGGCAAATGCACGGACAGACGCACACGCAAGAAGATGCTCTGAGGAACAAAACACGTACACGCGTACAATGGAACACACAGGGAGTCACATGTGGGGCCACAGACATACTGAGCTAGCACGCGCGCGCACACACACACACACACACAAAGTCTAGTCTAGCCAGAGAAGTGACTCAGACTTGATTTCTAATCCTTCCCAAAGAGAGAGGTGAAGAGAAGCAGGGCCGAGTTGGCCTCCTTGTCTCCAGGGATTGAAGAGGGAGCCAGGAACCAGCTGTCCAGTTTGAATAATGCTATTTGCAGCCAGACAGTCCCTGGCTGGTTTCCTTGGGGTGGTGGCAGCCCCTCCAGAGTCCCCTGATCTTCCCCCAGTTCATTCCTGATTAATTGTAATATTAATAACACATACCAACAAGTTGGTTTGTACCAGTTGTTACAGTAAAACTCAATGGGTTAATAACGAAAACAAATGCCTTTTATGACTCTGATTAGCTGTCTTCTGCTGCTTGCTGGGCTCACTGGGAGCAGATGCCAGGCTCCAGTCAATCTGCTGTGCAGTAAACACAAGTAAATAAGGGGTATTGAAGGGAAAGAATACTGGGAAGGACTGTGGCACACTGGACAGATGCAATGAAGGGAACTCTGGTTCTTCAACATTTTTAACCCTGTGTGGCATTCGCACTGTGGCTCAGTGATAACAAACCCGGCTAGCATCCATGAGGATGCCCATTCGAACCCTGGCCTTGCTCAGCCAGTTGAGGATCCCACGTTGCTGTGGCTGTGGCTTAGGCGGGCCGCTGCAGCTCTGATGCAACCCTGGGTCTGGGAACTTCCATATGCCTCCATGCAGCCCTAAAAAGACAAAAACAAACTACATGCTTAGTCCCGTGCCAAAATGCAGCAAAATCAACCCTTGCATGTGAAACTGGGCCCCTCAATCCGTTCACACTGAAATTTGGCGAGAAAGAGCCCCTCGGGGGAAGCATTTAGTCTCTGCAAATCTCATGACAATTGGATGACGAATGAAGCTCTTCCTGCCAGAAGTCTGCTTCCTATTGAAATCAATACATTGAGACGACGCTAATAAGTGGCACTATTTTTCTCCCCTGCGCACCGAGAGGAGGTGGAGGCAGCCCAGCCTCACCGGCACCTTGGCCTGTAATCAACACTTAACAACCAAGCAACCTAACTCAACTTTAACCAAGAATCCAGGAATAAATGGACAGGGACTCTCTTGGCCTCCAGTAATCACGGTAATACTGACTACCGTTTATCAACCCATCACCCCGCCAGCTGGGTGCTCTGCTAATATTCTTAGCAAAGGGACAACAGTTCTTCATCCCAGGGGACACAATTAGTTCCACTTCCCTGGTAGGACCTCCAGCCAGCCCTGAGAGCTTTACATGCATTAACTCATATCACAATTACAGCAACTCACTCACTCGGGGGGACGTGAGCATCATTACTGTACAGAGGAGGCAGTAACCAAGCCTCACATAGCACTAAGGAGTGGAACCTGGATTCCAATCACATAATGACAATGAATAGTAGTAATAACGATGCCTGCTAACTTTTACTGAGCACTTCTTATGGGCCAGGCATTATGCTAGCATTTCACATGCGTTTTCACATTTAATCCTCACAATAAACCCGAGAGAGTATGATTATGCCTGCTTTACTTATTTTTTGTTTTTTTGAGCTGCAGCTGCTGCATATGGAAGTTCCCAGGCTAGGGTGGAATCAGAGCTGTAGGTGCCGGCCTGCACCACGGCCACAGCAACGCCAGATCCGAGCTGCGTCTGTGACCTACACCAAAGCTCACAGCAACACGCAGACCCTTAACCCACTGAGCGAACCCGCGTCCTCATGGATACTAGTCAGGTTCGTTACTGCTGAGCCACAATGGGAACTCCCTGATTATTACTATTTTGAAGGACAATGAAGGCTCAGAGAGGTCAAGTCATCTCCAGAAGGTCACACAGCTAGTAGGGCCCAATCCAAGATTTGAACTCAGGCCAAGTGGACTGCAACAATTACAGGGTCTCCAAAAAGACTGTGTCTCCTGGCCTTCCATTGGGGTTATAGCATGGAAACAGGTTGGTAGTCTTTGCCAGAGACGTTCTGAACTAACTGCCCCCCTGGGGCGACTGAGTCATGCACTAGCTCCCAGGAAAAGATGAATAAATGGAGAGCAGAAGATCACCAATGGCCAAGGGCAAGAACAGGAAATGCGTCTGCCTAAGGCAGCAAGGGGACCCCCTGCAGGACTAGGCAGCCCCAGGGATGGGAGAAGGAGGGATGGCATAATCAGAAAGATGGAGGAAGAAACCCACTTTATAATTTTTTCAGCTCTTCCTCTTAGTCTCCGTCTTGCTTTTTGGCAAGACATCCGTCAATCCTAAAGCATCTGGGGCCAACCAAGGCCCCGAGGTTTGGGATAGGGTGGGTGGAGAAAAAGCGCGACCAAGTTCCCGAGGCCAGAGAGAAGTCAGAGAAAAGTACAGAAGGAAAGGGGCCATGTCAAAGGACTTGTCACTAGGAAGAGGAAGGACTAAAGGCTGGGCAGTCATGCTAAGAGGGCTTTTGAGGAGTTTCCTTGTGGCGCAGTGGGTTTAGGATCCAGCATTGTCACTGCACTGGCTCGGGTCACTGCCGTGGCGCGAGTTCCACCCCCAGCCCTAAAACTTGGTGCCAAAAAAAAAAAAAAAATGGAGGGCTTTTTAGTGGCCCTTTGTGTGCCATCTGAGCCTGTGTACCCAGTGCAGGCTGGGAGACACTCCAGGAGGAAGCCCCCGGCTCCTGTGCTGACAGCCAGTCTTTTCCGGAGCCTCGCTGGCTGGTGCCCTCTCCTCTCCAATGCAGCTGCTTGGCGGGCCCTGTCACCTGCTCATTTTGGGGGTCCCAGCTAGTTCCCAGCTTCCCAGTCTCTATTCGTGCCCCTCCCCCACACGACTTGCTGGGAAAGTGTCCAGTCGCGGGAGAGAAATCCCCAGGTTGGAACTGGGGCTCTTCCTGCATTGATGCCATGTGACCAGAATGGAGTCTGGGGCTTGGGGTCAGAGGGATATTATTTGTGTCAGTAAAGCCCAGACCTCTTTGGGGTTGCTTGTTCCTTAGCCTTCCCTGTTTTTGGTCCTTTCACTTACCTGGGGAGTGTTGGTTTCACAAAATTTCCTTTCAGCTCCCTCCCTCCCCCATAGCTCCCCTCAATAAGCCCCTTTCTTCCTGGATCCTCTTTTTTTTTTTGTCTTTTTTTGTCATTTTAGGGCCACACCCGCGGCATATGGAGCTTCCCAGGCTAGGGGTTGAATCAGAGCTGCAGCTGCCAGCCTACACCACAGCCACAGCAATGTGGAATCCAAGTCGCGTCTGTGACCTACACCACAGCTCACAGCAATGCCAGATCCTTAACCCACTGCGTGAGGCCAGGGATTGAACCTGCAACCTCATGGCTCCTAGTCGGATTCGTCTCCGCTGAGCCACCACGGGAACTCTTCTTCCTGGATCCTCTTCATGTACCCTTCCCCAGACAGGTCCTCAGGCTTCAGGTGTTTCCCAAATGCCATCTCTGTCCCCTACCAAAATGTATCCATTTCTTGTCCTAGCCTTAGAAAATCCAGTAAACTAATCTATATTTAGGTAAACACAGACTGTAATTGGCAATGCTTTTCAACCTTTACACACACACACACACACACACACACACGCGCGCGTGCGTGCGCGCGCGTGCATGCAGAATCCCTGAGAACAGAATAAATGAGAATGCGGAGGTGAAGGCCAAAAGTGTCAGATGACCTCAAAGTCTCACATTTTAATTTCAGAAATGTGAATTTTCACCTTCTCCTCCATGGTATTCCGGTGTTTGGTTTACCATGTAATATTGCATAGCTTTGAGATCCTTGCATACACTGAAGCTCCATAATGATGCACTGTGTTAATCCCATGGCTCAGTGTACCCCACAGGAGGTCTAGGGACCCCCATTTGAGAAGCTCTGAATGAACACAGTATCTCAGCACCTGCTTCCTTTTTTTTTTTTTGCTTTTTTTAGGGCTGCACCCTAGGCATATGGAGGTTCCCAGGCTAAGGATCCAATCGAAGCTGTAGCCACCGGCCTACACCACAGCCACAGAAACACGGGATCCAAGCCACGTCTGTGACCTACACCACAGCTCACGGCAACGCCAGATCCTTAACCTACTGACTGAGGCCAGGGATCGAACCCGCATCCTCCTGGATCCTAGTCAGGTTCATTAACCGCTGAGCCGCGAAGGGAACTCCAGCACCTGCTTCCTTTTGACTCACTATCTCTATCAAAGACAGTGGTGAACAGAAAGTGTGACCAGAGCCGTATGGCGTGTTTGGTGGGGGTGTTGCCTGTCTTATGGTTAAGCTCAGTTTCTCCCGTGGGACCCACAGAAGCATGGCCGGACCCTTAGGTGCCAGAAGGCAAGGGCAGCCTCCTACTTGATGTGATGCAAGGCTTTCCCTGGCTCACATCACTGCCCCCCAGCTGCGCCTGCTGGAAATTCTCCTTCAGGTCAAGGCCCAGTCTCCAGAAGGTCCCGCTAAATTGCCCATGTTATCTGGAATGGACAGCACATTAAGTCATTAGCGCCCATTAATGCACTCACCTGAATAAATCTATCAGATTGCCTGTCACCTCTCGGAGGGCAGAGCTGTGAGTGGATGAGACAGTGACCAGGGACCTTTCCTTGGGGTGCCGTGGGATGTCTAAGCTCTACTTCAAACCTTTCCCTGGCTGTGAGCTTCAACCTCACTGCAAGTGAAAAGGCTGATGCCTGGGCCCCACCCTGGATCCTCCGGACTCTGTATTTAACAAGGGTCCTGGGACAAATCTGCATCCGAGAACAGCCAAAGCAGGGCTGGGGAGAAAAATGCTGCTCTGGGGGAGTTGGGGGCCAGGGCCAAATGAGAGGCCACTGAGGGCCAGGAATAAAAATCTCCCCGAAGAGTTCCCGTCCTGGCTCAGTGGTAACAAACACAACTAGGAACCATGAGGACTTGGGTTCGATCCCTGGCCTTGCTCAGTGGGTTAACGATCTGGCGTTGCCGTGAGCTGTGGCATAGGTTGCAGACCTGGCTTGGAGCCCGCATTTCTGTGGCTGTGGCATCGGCCGACAGCTGTAGCTCCGATTGGACCCCTAGCCTGGGAACTTCCATATGCCTCGGGTGCGGCCCTAAAAAGACAAAAAAAAAAAAAAAAATCTCCCCACCAGCAGCTTTGCATGGCCCTGGCCCTCCTCTGGAGCTTCCTTTTTTTGTGTGTGCGTGCTTATGTGTGTGTGTGTGTGTGTGTGTGTGTGTGTGTGTGTGTGTGTGTCTAGAGAGAGCACCTCTGCACTGCTGGCCCTCTTTGCCCACCTCCCCGATGCACAGGAAGCCCCGTGGAGAGAGGGCCAGTGGCTCATGAAGGCCTTGGAGTGGGAGCTGAATTGACAGACTCCAGGGAATCACCCATCGCTTCCTTGTATGCTTCCTTCTCTCCCCCCTGCTGGCATCTTAGGCATGTTTGCCCTCCTGGAGTTCGGAAGCAAAACACCAATTTAAATTGATGCTGACGGAGCCTGTCAGATGCCAAGTGCTTGCTGCTGCTGCCGCTACAAGTACAGCTATCTCCCACAAGGGAGCCCAGGCGTGGGACACCGCTGCCAGGACTCGGCCTCCTCGCCCTTATTCACATCTCTGGGTTGGGTTCGATCCCTGGCCTTGCTCAGTGGGGTGAAATTTGGAAAGCAAAATCTGGATGGATGGCGGGAAATGTTCCCAAGCTGGTGAGCGGAGGACTGGGTGCTTCTGATCTGAGAGGCTCAGATCCTGGCTGGGCCACCGTGTGGTCATGGATACTTGACTTAACCTTTCTGTGCCTAAGGTCCCCCCCCCCCGCCCCGGGGTGGGGGGGCGCAGGTTCGAACCTCTGGCCAAAGCTTTCCACCGGGATGCAAATTTACAGACGGATGCACCTGGAGCTCTTTGGAAGGAAAACACCACTCAGAGGTAAATGTTCTTTGAAAGACTCTGTCTGGAGAGGAAAGGGTTTGAAATTCACCTCCCCTCAAAGCCCTGGGGGGTCCCCACTAATCTGATAAATGAACTCTTGCTAATGTAGTAGTGAGTGCTAATGGGCCAGTGAGCTTCCCTCTTGACAGTGCATTCTTGTCCAGAGCTAAGCTATCAATATCTTTCTCCAAAGGTGTGATTACTAGTGGGCATGTTTGACATGGAGGCAGGTGGCTGAGGAGTTTGAGGGTAAGGGGGTCGGGGTCTTTCTTGGTTCTCTTTGGCAACGTTTTTTTGTTTTTTTGGCTGAGGTGTGCAGCAGCTTGATGTGGAATCTTAGTTCTCAGACCAGGGACTGAACCCGGGCCCCAGCGGAGACAGTGCCAAGTCCTAACCATTCGACCACCAGGGAACTAACCCCCTGGTTGACTTTTATTTGACCTTCATAATAACACCGGAGCAGAGCGCAGAGCTCGGGAATGCCAGACCTGAAAGGGTCAGGCAGCCTCTCCCATTCGCTTTCTCTCTCTCTCTCTTTTTTTTTTTTTCTGTCTTTTTGTCTTTTCAGGGCCGCACCCGCGCCATGTGGAGGTTCCCAGGCTAGGGGTCTAACAGGAGCTACAGCCGCCGGCCTCCGCCACAGCCACAGCAACGCGGGATCCGAGCTGCGTCTGCGACCTACACCACAGCTCATGGCAATGCTGGATTCTTAACCCACTGAGCAAGGCCAGGGATCGAACCCACAACCTCGTGGTTTCTAGTTGGATTTGTTAACCACTGAGCCACGACAGGAACTCCCACTTTTTCTCTTTTTACCACTTGCAGCTTGCAGCAATGCAGGATCCTTAACTCATTGAGAGAGGCCAGGAATTGAACCCACATCCTTACAGACACTATGTTGGATTCTTAACCTGCTGAGCCACAACAGAAACTCCCTCCCATTCACTTTTTCTGTCACTGATTTCTCTTTTCTTCCCTCTGTCTTTTCTGGACCTCATTTTCTATTCCTCTGGCTGCCTTTCACCAGACAAGGAAGAAAAAAAAAATTGGCTTTGCAAGGAAAAGCGGGTGTTGGTTTGTATGTCTCCGTGGGCTTCAGCAATAACCCCCAGAAAGACCTGACTAGAACATTCTCACCGCTGGACTGTCAGTAACTTGCTGCATTTGACCTGGAGTCAATTGATTAACCTTTCTGCCTGCGAGTTCTCAACATGCAGAAACCTCGCCAGGCTCCTGGTGGAGGGCTGGGGGCCGAGGAAAGAAGTGGAAGATGGGGAAGCCTAATGAATAACAAGAGCTGAAAACACTTGCAACCATCCTTAAGTGATGCATCAATATTTAATAGCATTCTCTGCCTCAAAAGTCAAGGCTCAGAAATGGGAGGCATTTGTTAAGGTGCTGCAGGCAGTCCCTGCGCAGTCCAAGAAGCCTCCTATTTAAGGCAAAGGCCTAATTATAGCTTCTTTTCCTTATCTCCTTCTCTCGTTCATTAAGACCAAAGGACATTTGCTCGGGAAATCAGATCTTGGTTTTCAGAAGATTTCATCTGCTCCCACAAATTGAATTTCCCACCTAGAGTCAAATTCTCTATTTATAACAGAGATGTCATCTGCCCAGAAACCTGGTATGGGCCTGAGCTTGTGGAGTCAGTTGTGCTTTGAATGGTGACCAGCTCCGTGGGCTTGGTGGGCCCGAGGAAACGGAGGCTGTGGCCTCAGGGTGTGGAGGCCAGACTGCGTTTTTCAGAGAGATGCTTGGGCTCTAGCTGGCTTTGTCAAGTAAGGCCTGGTCCTTCTCGGTGCCTGAGCACCATTGCAGTGGATGCAGCAGAAGAGGGTTTCTTTTTCCCTTTTTTTTTTTTTTTTGCTTTTTAGGGCCGTACCCATGGCATATGGAGGTTCCCAGGCTAGGGATCTAATCGGAGCTGTAGTTGCTGGCCTACACCAGAGCCACAGCAACGCGGGATCCAAGCCACATCTGCGAACTGCACCACAGCTCACGGCAATACCGGATGCTTAACCCACTGAGCAAGGCCAGGGATCGAACCCGCAACCTCACAGTTCCTAGTTGGATTCGTTAACCACTGCGCCATGACGGGAACTCCCAGAACGGGGTTTCTTAAGGGCCGTGGTCGTAGGCTTGGTTTCAGTATCTCCACCTCCCATCCACCGGGCCTCAACAGAGCCATCGTGCCAAAGCGTGGCTGGCGCTGAAACACCCTCCTGCTCAGCAGCTGCCTATAGCATAAAGTCCAAAGCCTCTGCTTGCTCCCAGCTCCGGCTAGCATCCCCATCCTGAGAATAGCTCGCTCCACCAGGCCTGGTGCCTCCCTCTTCCTCATGTCCACCCTGCCTCCTGCGTTCTGGTCTTACCAAAGAAAAAAGCTCCAGGAGTTCACATCGTGGCACAGTGTTTAACCAATCCGACTAGGAACCATGCGGTTGCGGGTTCATTCCCTGGTCTTGCTCAGTGGGTTAAGGATCCGGCGTTGCCGTGAGCTGGGATGTAGCTCGCAGATGCAGCTCGGATCTGGCGTTGCTGTGGCTGTGGCGAAAGCCAGCAGCTATAGCTCCAATTCAACCGCTAGCCTGGGAACCTCCATACGTCGCGGGTGCGGCCCTAAAAAGAAAAAAAGCTCCAGCCCCACATCACTCTCCTACCTCTGCCCAGCCACATCGTGTCTGTCCCTCCTCTAGGCTTACAGCCCTGTCACCTGGGGAGGTCCCATCCCCCTCAGAATGCTGGACCAGCCATTCGGCACATATCACAGAGTGGGTGCCTTATTGCTGCACTTGCATTCTTGGCTTGGACTGTGATTTGTCCTTTTGTGGGTACCAGCCCGGTCTCCCTACTTTTGGGGACAGTGGCCAAGCCTTCTGCTCCTTTTGATCTCCCAGAGTGCCTGGCCCAATGCTGGGCCAGGGAGGTAGCTGGGTTCAGGCTGCCCGCAGCTCTGCAGTCACCACTTTGTTTTCAGCCTTCCGGGGGCCTCCCCGCCTCTTTCTTGCCCTTCACTGGAAGCTCCTAGCACCATTCAGAAGCTTCTTCCTTTTATTAATCATTTTGATGGTTTTTCCTTGGACCTTCTTCAGTTTCTCTGAAATTAATCAGTCCAGAGGCAGCCAAGAAAAAAAAGGGTAAGTTGGGGAATTTGGTCCGCTAGTGGCTCAGTGTGTCTGTGACTGAGCCAAACAACCATGGTTTTCACTTCCTGTTCCCTGAGATTAAGGTTTCCTTTAAAAAAAAAAAAGGTGTATAAACATCCTTTTTATGATGAAGAACAATCTTGATTGCCTAGCAAGATGCTCTGAGTTCCTGAACCTGGGGTAGCTGGAAGCTGGGACAAAGTGGTTGTTCTCAGAAAGTCAGTAGTGCATTTCCAGAGGCACCAAGCGGGGCGGCAGGATGTGTCCCTAGGGGAAGAAGACCATTTCTCTGTTCTGGGAGGTATCACTTTAAGTCACCTTGATGGCCCAGGAAGTTGTTCAAGTACAACTACTTCAGCCTGGCCTCGGAAATCTCTTTAATCAGCCGGTAAGAGAGCACTAGCTGGGGGAAGGGTGGGGACCCTTGATTGCTTGGGGAAAAAGAGCTTATGTTTACTGAGTCTTTAGTAGGTGCCAGGCACGGTGCCACACAGGTTACATCATGGTCTTGTTCAATCCTCATAACAATTCTATGAGGTAAGTGCTTTTATCTTTTTTTTTTTTTTCTGGGCCTCACTCTCGGCATATGGAGGTTCCCAGGCTAGGGGTCGAATTGGAGCTGCAGCTGCCGGCTTACACCACAGCCACGGCAACACCAGATCCGAGCCACATCTGCGACCTGTACACCACAGCTCACGGCAACACCGGATCCTTAACCCACTGAGCGAGGCCAGGAATCGAACCTGCATCCTCATGGTTACTACTCGGGTTCATAACTCGATGAGCCACAATGAGAACTCCAAGTGCTTTTATCCTTGACTGTAGATGAGGAAACTGAGGCACAGAGATGTGATGTAACTTACTAACTAGTAAGAGGCAGCACTGGGATTCAAGCCCAAGCTCATCTGATGCCAAAGCCCATGAACTTCACCACTACTCTATTCAGCCCTGACAAATAAAACTGCCTTTGTGTGTGGAGGCAGCATTTTAAAAAGGGCCACCCTTTCACTACTTTCTCTATACTCTTAAAGCATGCTTTCAAGCCGCTTAATGTGACTTATTTTTCCAACATGGTCTTTTTTTTTTTTTTTTTTTTTTGGCTGCTCCGGAAGCATGCAGAAGTTCCTGTGCCAGGGATTGAACCCTCGCCAGAGCAGTAACCCGAGCCTCAGCAGTGACAATGCTGGATTCTCAGCCCACTAGGGCACCAGGCAACCCCTCATCATGGTCTTAACAGCCACAATGTGCCCCATATCCCCTTCACTGGTCTAGGCCAGTGGGTAAAAGCCAGTAGATAAGAGCACAGGCTCTGAAGCAGACTGCCTGGGTTCAAATCCCACCTCAGTCACTTTTTAGATGTGGGAATTGGGGTAAGTTGCTCAGTCTTTCTGTGCCTCTTTTTCATCATCTATAAATTAAGGCTAATAGTAATACTTACCTCATAGAATTGCTAGGATACTTAAATGGATATTCTGGAGATAGATACGGTGATGGTTGTACCACAAGATGAATGTACTTAATGCTACTGAACTGTACCCCTAAAAATGACTAAAGTGGTAAATGTTATATCTATTTCATCGCAATTTTTAATTATTTTTAATTTTTTTTTTGTCTTTTTAGGGCCGCACCCGTGGCATAAGGAGGTTCCCAGGCTAGGCGTTGAATCAGAGCTGCCGAATCAGAGCCACCGGGCTATGCCACAGCCACAGCAACGCCAGATCTTAGCCGCGTCTGAGACCTACACCACAGCTCACGGCAACGCCGGATCCTTAACCCACTGAGTGAGGCCAGGGATCAGAACCGCATCCTCATGGATACTAGTTTGGTGCGTTTACCGCTGAGCCACAATGGAAAATCCCTGGAAGGGATTTCAGTCTCAGCTTACACAAGAGGATTCTGTCATGCCTGACCTGGAGAAGGCTGCCAGCGGGACATGGCAGCCTTGGGGTGCTGGTGATTTACTAAAGGTAAGGAAACTGGCGCCGATCTCAGCCGTGGGGGCCTCCTCCTTGGCTCTCTGGAACACGGCCTTTAGAGCGGGGCCCGTGATTAGAATCTGCTGGACCCCTCTTCACAGTAAGCTGTAAACAACTGCCGGCACCCCTTTCTTTTTTTTTTTTTTTTT
>PVHT020000015.1:16978420-16999622 GCA_004024745.2 Catagonus wagneri | reverse complement strand
ATCTGCATGTCTTCTCTGGAGAACTGTCTGCCTAGATCCTCTGCCCATTTTTGGATGGGGTTGTTTGTTTCTTTGGTATTGAGCTGTAGGAGCTGTTTGTAAATTTTGGAGATTAATCCTTTGTCAGTTGAATCATTTGCAAATATTTTCTCCCATTCGGTGGGTTGTCTTTTCGTTTTGTTTAGGGTTTCCTTAGCTGCCGGCACCCCTTTCTTAACACAGAAAGACCCTCCAAGGGACAAATACACTCTGTAAATCTTTTTTTTTTTTGCTTTTTAGGGCTGCACTTGTGGCATATGGAAGTTCTCAGGCTAGGGGTCGAATCATTGGAGCTACAGCTGCCGGCCTACACCACAGCCACAGCAACATGGGATTCCAGCTGTGTCTGCAATCTACCCCACTGCTCACAGCAACGCCAGATCCCCTATCCACTGAGCAGGGCTAGGGATCAAACCTGCAGCCTCATGGATACTAATCGGATTTGTTTCCGCTGAGCCAAAACGGGATCTCCCTGTGAAACATTTTTATGTGAAGACCCAGAGTCCAGTTTTGTCTTGCTCAGGGGGTCCCTGATTTAGGACTACGAGTTCAGTGTATTCGTGGTCACTATCCAGCTCTCAGCAAAGCCTGTTCTTTTTCCAGGAGCCTCTTCTGTTTCTGGGCCATGCTAACCCTCCTTGAGTAATCCACAGTTCTCCTCCTCTTTTGGGGTCTCTCAGACTTCTTACACTGCTTTCTTTTTCTCGTCTTTTTTTTTTTGTCTTTTTGCCTTATCTAGGGCCGCACCCGTGGCATATGGAGGTTCCCAGGCTACGGGTCTAATCGGAGCTACAGCCCCCGGCCTACACCACAGCCACAGCGACGCGGGATCCCAGCCACATCTGCAACCTACACCACAGCTCACAGCAACCCCGGATCCTTAACCCACTGAGCGAGGGCAGGGATCAAACCCGCAACCTCATGGTTCCTAGTCGGATTTGTTAACCACTGAGCCACAACGGGAACTCTTCTTTCTTGTCTTTTATCTGCTTTGAGAGTGGGGGCCTGTTGGCCACATTTAGGGCCAGAGGGACCGTTCCCGAACAAGAGCAATTCTATTGTAGTTCCATTTATAAGTGGAAACCTTATCCTTTAGCAGAGATATCCCCATTATACTAGGGTAGAGGGATGGTATTTAAAAAGATAAGAGAGGAATTCCCATTGTGGCTCAGTGGTAATGAACCTGACTAGTAACCATAAGGATGCGGGTTTGATCCGTGTCCTCACTCAGTGGGTTAAGGATCCAGTGTTGCCATGAGCTGTGGTGTAGGTCACAGGCGCGGCTCGGATCTGGCCTTGTTGGGGCTGTGGTGTAGGCTGGCAATTGTAGCTCTGATTTGATCCCTAGCATGGGAATTTCCATACGCTGTGGGTGTGGCCCTAAAAAGACAAATAAAATAAAATAAAATAAAATAATACGATAGAAAGATAGGAGAAGTCACTAAATTCCTTAGGCGAATCTGATTTAAATTATATATGCTTATATGTATATTTGTATATTCACATATGTGCAATACATATGCAAAACTATACATGAAATAATATATACACAGGGACTGCCCTGGTGGCCTAGCCAGTTAAGGATCCAGCATTGTCACTGCAGTGGCTTGGGTCGTTGTTGTGGCTTGGGTTCAGTTCCAGTCCTGGGAACTCTGCATGCCTCGGGCATGGCCAAAAAGAAAACAAATAAACAACAACCAAAAAAACCAAAAATGAGTTTCCATCCTGGCTCAGTGCTTAACGAATCCGACTAGGAACCATGAGGTTGCGGGTTCGATCCCTGGCATCGCTCGGTGGGTTAAGGATCCGGCATTGCCGTGAGCTGTGGTGTAGGTTGCAGACGCGGCTCGGATCCTGCGTTGCTGTGGCTGTGGCGTCGGCACTACAGCGACTACAGCTCCTGTTAGACCCCTAGCCTGGGAACCTCCATATGCCGCGGGTGCGGCCCTAAAAAGACAAAAAAAACCCAAAAAAACAAAATGAGATCGATATCTCTTTGTAGATTCATGTCTGTGTATAAAACACCCTGCCTGCCTTCCCAAGACACTTGATGCCTTACAACCTTCCCAGATCCAACTTTTTCAGCAGGAACCCTGTCAGTATCTGGCCCATTACCCACCCCCCCACACACACACACCACACGCACATGCAGAGCAGATCCTTAGCAGGTATATGTTGAATCTACTAGAATTAAATGTGGGTTAGGCCTTGGCATCTGACGTTGCTAATATCTGTAGGGGTAGTTGGGGTTCTAGTTCGGTGTGATCTTTATTAAGTCGCTTTATCTTTCTGGCTCTGACTTTTGACATCTGCAAAAAGAACAAATTAAACCAGATGATTTAGAAAAAGTCTTTCCAATTCTAGTTGCCAGCGATTATACAGTGCTAGGGTCTACAGGAGATGGAAAGGGTCCAAGGGAAATCGCTCTAAGAAAATGTAAAAAAAAAAGGGAGTTCCCGTCGTGGCTCAGCGTAAACGAATCTGACTAGGAACCACGAGGTTGTGGGTTTGATCCCTGGCCTTGCTCAGTGGGTTAACGATCTGGTGTTGCCATGAGCTGTGGTGTAGGTTGCAGACGCGTCTCGGATCCCGCGTTGCTGTGGCTGTGGTGTAGGCCGGCGGCTACAGCCTGGGAACCTCCACATGCCACAGGTGCGGCCCTTGATAAGGCAAAAAGACAAAAAAAAAAAAAAAAAAAAAAGAAAGAAAGCAGTTCGGCCCTCGATCCCTTGCCTATAGTAAGGCTCTCTGGAAGGGGTGGCCTGAGGAATCCGGGGAGCCTGCCTTCCAAGGCCTGAGACTGCCCGTGTTACTGGGGGTGGCAGTGAGGACAGGGCCAGCTGCCAGCCCAGGAGCAAGCTGTGTGGCCGCCACAGCTTGTTCAATCACCGTGAGAGCAGGAACACCGTGTCCTGTCTTTGCCCTGAGAACTGTGCCCAGCCACGGAGGAGCATCTTTGATGCTTTCCACGCCAAGCCCTCCCCACTTAGGAGCAGTGACTTCAGCGTTCGTTTCTCCACTTACAACGCCCCATCCTCCCTCATCTGAATGAATCTGTCAGTTGTCTCCCGAGGAGGAGCCGCACACCCGAGCTACATTCAGCAGGAGTTCAAAATGGATCAAATATACTCCCGTCTTTGACTTCTTCTAGAAAGAAAGCGACCATAGCGCCTACTGAATATACTCCAACTCCCCCAGCCCCGGGGAATCTGACCAGAGGGCAGTTCCAGCCACCCTTGGGTAGACAAAGCTGAAGCCCTGAGAGGAGTTCCTGCCTCCCCGGAAAGGGGGAGAGGCAATTCGGGCTGGGGGCGGGCTCTAGGCCTGTTGCCCTGGGAACCCCTCCCCCGGAACCGGAAGCAAGATGGCCTCCCGCCCAGAGGTGCCACCTACGCTTTTTCACTGGCCTTTTTCCATGCTGGCCTTTTTTGGGCTCCCCTTACCATAAGAACATTTATTCCAGGAAAGCCCAGCCAGTCCACAGGAGGTTCTCCGGGAGCTGTCTGAACCCCACAATCTTCCTACTCATGACTTTGCAGTGACCAGGCGTGGGGCTGAGGTCAGGTCAGGTCACCTTTCCTCGCCTGCGCAGGTTTGCCGAAACCATTGGCCCCAGCGTTCCCCAGGTTCTTAGGGATGTGGCTCCACAAGATTATGACAGCCTGCTTCCCCAGCTCCCTGCCCCAGGCTTTCTTGTTCTGACCCCCAGATAGACAACAGCTCAGTCACCAAGCACTTTCCAGATTTCTCTTCAGAGCTGTCGGGAGGACCGCCAAGTCAACTGCATCCTCTGGACTCGCCTCTGCTTCCCCCAGGCACAAGCCCAGGCCAACTAAAAGGAGGCCATCTCCCAGCTGGTGTCAAAATGACAGAGGCTGTTCTCGCCTAGGCTAAGAGGTGCCTCTGCTCTTTTCCCTTAAGTACCTTCCCTTTAGGAGGCCCATTTAGAACTTCTTTTCCTCTTCAAGACACTCTTTGATGTTCCTTTTAGGAGGATTTCAGTGCTGGAGGGATAAGCACAAACCCAATTTGCCTCAACTCACATCCCCACTGGGGAAGATTTCTACCCCTTTGGGGCTATTATTTAGCTGTAGATACTCTTTTTTTTTTTTTTGGCCACGCCCATGGCATGAAGAAGTTCCTGGGCCAGGGATTGAATCCTTGCTATGGCAGCAACCTACACCACAGCAGTGACAACACCAGGTCCTTAACCCACCGTGCCACCAGGGAACTCCTGGCTGTAGATCGTTTCTCATCTAATGCCCATCTTTGCATTTACTCCTTGGAAAGACATTACCTTTCCAGGACAGGGCATTTTCTATCTCAACTGCCAGTTGGTTCTAGAGGGGAGATTTAGACAGACCTTTGAATGAGGAGTTTCCAGGGTGCTACATGTGGCACAACCCTGATTGCTGGGTCACTTTCTGGGCCAGGCACTGGGGGCAGTGGTGAAAAAGGCAGTCTGTTCTTGTCCTCATGGCGCTTACAATCCAATGGGAAGAAACAGTAACCAAGTCATTACACACATAATGAATTATACGTTGGGATCCGTGCTCAAGTAAACAATAACACGTCAAGAGAGGTAGATATCATTTTTATCAAAATGACACATGCATCTGGTTGAAAAAAAAATCAAACACTACAGAAAATCTTTTTAAAAAGCAGAATCCTTTGCCCTACTCCCTTCAACCTTCAGTTCCACAAGGCTGCTACTTTTAACCTCCTCTTTTAATTCTTCTTCTGATTGACCTCTATTTCTCTAAATAATGTGTTTCTGTCCTCTTTTCTGGATTTATCAACTTGAGACATTCATCTATTGGATTTCTCCTATGATAGATGAGTGGTCAACAGTACACTCACTTTCATTTCTCCACGCCTCCCAGTATAGGTCTATAATACTGTAGTTCTATTACTAAGTCCCGTTGTAACATTAAACAATGTACGTTAACCCTTATATATTATTCCATCAACTATAGACAGCCTCTCTCTCGACTCCCTGCTTTTATCAGATGGAACAGTTCAAGTCCGTACCCCGCCCTCCACCTCTTCTCCCCTTCTCCAATGTGTAATTGCTTTTATATTGTCAAGGTTGATAACATTTACTTTCTCACCTATAGCTGTGATTATATGTACCATGCTTTATTTATAGGTTGATTCTAAAAGTTGACAACCAATAAATACTGTTAATATTATTGTGACTTTGAAAATATAATTCACTGTAAACAGGGAGGTATTATGATTTTCATGAGCTCCAGGCACTTTTGATTTCGTGGGCCCTTTCTTTATAAAAGAAAGATCAAAAATGATATTTTATGGCTGTATTCACATAAAGACAAATATATTGATCTTATACATTACAGCCTTTTCTTGAATCTAAAAGATCATTTCTCCTTTTGATTTTAAAATGAATTAAAACAAGAGTTCCCTGGTGGCTCAGTAGGTTATGGATCAGGTGTTGTTACTGCTGTGGCACGGTTCACTCACTGGCCCTAGAACTTCCACATGCTGTAGGCGCGGCCAAAAAAAAAAAATGATTTAAAATATTTTTGTGGTCTCAAAACTTCATATATATGTTGAAATCATATGTATGCATCCTTCATGTGTGATTTTTTTCAATTAAGTTAGTGTAATTTTTACAATATTTTAAAACAGCTTTACTGAGGCACAAATGGCCTGCAATAAATTATATACAAATTGAAAGCACACAATTGCTAACTTTTGACATACGCATATGTCCGTGAAACCATCACGTCAATCAAGATATTAAACATATGCAACATCTCCCAAAGATTCCTTGAGCTTCTTTGTAATTCATTCTCCCCAGCCCTCAGCAGCCACTGCCCCACTCTCTGTCACTATAGATTAGAATTTTGTTTAACTGGAGTTATGCAGTTTGTATAGTTTTGTGTCTGATTTCTTTCACGTATCATATTTGTGAGATTCATCTGTGTTACTGGATGAATCAATAGTCAATTATTTTTTATTGATGAGTAGTCCATGGTATGGCTATACCAAAATTGTTTATCTATTTGCTTTTACTGGGCATTTGAGTTATTTCCAGTTTTTGGCAATTGTAAATAAGGCCCTTAAGAACGTTTGAGTACCAATTTTGTGTGGTCATGTGTTTTCCTTTCTTTTTAGCAGCAGAATGATTATATCATATGCTAGGTATATGCTCAACTTGATAAGACACTGCTCAAGTACTTTCCAAAGTGGGTGTATGATTTTTTTTATCTTTTTAGGGCCATACCCACAGCATATGGAGGTTCCCAGGCTAGGGGTCAAATCAGAGCTACAGCTTCCAGCCTACACCACAGCCACAGCAGCACAGGATCCGAGCCGGGTCCGTGACCTACAGCACAGCTCACGGCAACGCCGGATCCTTAACCCACTGAGCGAGGCCAGGGATCGAACCTGCGTTCCCATGGATGCTAGTCAGATTCATTTCCGCTGAGCCATGACAGGAACCCTGCCACACCCCTGTCCCTGATTTTAAAATCTTACCAACGATCAGACTTCCAGTTGTTGGACATCCTTGTCAGAACTTGGTATTGATATTCCTTTTTATTTTAATTTCTGGTGGCCATGTAGAGGTACACTGCTGCGGCCAGTTTTGTTGGGCTGAACCTCTCAGGCCTGCAAGGCCTGTACTTGCCCAGCCTCAAGACTGAAGAAAGAGCCTGGAGCCATCAACAGAGATATCAATAGTTTAATGGGGGGGTTCCTGTGCGGTAACGAACCCGACTAGTATCCATGAGGATGCAGGTTTGATCCCTGGCCTTGCTTAGTGAGTCGGGGAGCTGGAATTGATTTCAGCTGCGGTGTAGTTCGCAGACGCGGCTCGAATCCCGCGTTGCTGTGGCTGTGGTGTAGGCCAGCAGCTGTAGCTCTGATTTGACCCCTAGCCTGGGAACTTCCACATGCTGCGGGTGCTGCCCTAAAAGAATCAAAAAAAAATAGTTTAATGTATGGGGGATCTTACATGCCTGAAGCAAGGTCCTGGAGAGCCACCCCACCATGTGTGGCAGAGGATGGGCGGGGCATGGCAGTAGTCTTTGCTGGAGGGGAAGTGGGGGCTGGGGGCAATTTACATCAGTTACCTGGGAAACCAGCAGAGGAATGCATCCCTCACTACTCCTTTGATAAGGCATCCTGGTGGAGCAGTTTTTTTTGTCTTTTTTTTTACCTTTTTTAGGGCCGCACTCGCGGCCTATGGAGATTCCCAGGCTAGGGGTCTAACAGGAGCTGTAGCTGCCGGCCTACGCCAGAGCCACAGCAACGCGGGGATCCGAGCTGCGTCCACAACCTGCACCACAGCTCACAGCAACGCCGGATCCTTAACCCACTGAGCAAGGCCAGGGATCGAACCTGCAAACCTCATGGTCCCTAGTTGGATTAACGTAGTGGTTAACGTAACCACTGTGCCACGAAGGGAACTCCGATCCTGGTGGAGCAGTTCTGATCTAAAGATTAGAACATTCATTAGCTGAGGAGGGGGGCAAGTATGTAGGCATTTTCTGATTAGGTTCTATGATTAAGAGAGAAGATCAGTCATTTGAGTAGGATGCAGGGGGAGCAGGCACTGGTCAAACAGGGGATGGACAGAGAGCAAGAGAACAGCCATCTTGAGTGGCCTGATCATACAAGTTTTAGTCTCATTTCCTGAATGACCATTTTAATATGTTTGTGACCCCTTTTTATATTTTCTTTGATAAAGTGGCACTTCAAATTTTTTGCTCATTTTTAAAAACTAATTTGTTTCAATAAATCTTATTATTGAGTTCTGAGAGAGTTCTTTATGTATTCTGGATACAAGTCCTTGGTCAGATGTGATTTGCAAATATTTTCTCCCAGTTTGAAGGTTGTCTTTTCATTCTCCTCACAGTGTTTTTCACTGAACGAAAGCTTTACGTTTTGATGAAGTCCACTTTGTCAATCTTTTTTCTTTTGTGGATCAAGCTTTTGGAACCATGTTTAAAAACTCTTTTCCTAACCCAAGATCGTGAAGATTTTCTCTTATGTCTTTTAAAAGTTTTATAGTTTTAGGCTTCTATGTTCAGATTTAATATTCACTTTAATATAAAGAATGATATAATGCAAGGTTCTTTTTCTAAACATAACAGATTTCCAATTGTTTCAGTATTATTTGTGGAAAATACTGTGTTTTTTTCTATTGAATTGCCTTTGCACTTTTGTCTCTTTTTATATGTCTCTGTCTGGACTCTCTTCTGTCCAGTTAATTTCTGTCCTGTTAATCTATGTGCCTAGCCCTTCATCAATACCACATTGTCTTGGAGTTACCTGGTGGCTCAGTGGGTTAGGGACCTTGTCACTGCTGTGGTATTGGTTCAATCCCTGGCCTGGGAATTTCCATATGCCAAGGGCACACCCCCCCAAATCACTGCATTGTCTTAATTACATAGCTTTTATAAATCTTCTTTTTTTGTGTGTGTGTGTCTTTTTAGGGCCGCACCTGCAGCATATGGAGGTTCCCAGGCTAGAGGTTGAATCAGAGCTGTAGCTGCCAGCCTACGCTACAGCCACAGCAACGCTAGATCCGAGCCCCATTTGCAACCTACACAACGGCTCACGTCAATGCTGGATCCTTAACCCACCCAGTGAGGCCAGGGATCAAACCTGAGTCCTCATGGATACTAGCTGGGTTCGTTTACCACTGAGCCATGACGGGAACTCCAGCTTTTATAAGTCTTAAAATCATTTAGTGTGATTCCTCTAACTTTATTCTTTTTTTTTTTGTTATATTGTCTTGAGTTTTCTAATTCCTTTCCCTTTCCATATTAATTTTAGAGTAAGCTTATCTACAGCTACAAGAAACCTCATGGGGGATTTGACAGACACTGCATTAAAGCTACTGATCACTCTGCTAGAATTGATATTTTAATGAGTCTTCCAGTCCATGAACAAGGTATGCCTTACGCATCAACTTAGGTTTGATGTCTTTCATAAACGTTTTCTAGTGTTCAACATACAAACCCTGAACATGGCTGGGAACTGTGGCTTTGAAAAAATCACAGCTGACTCATGAACAACACAAGAGTTAAGGTAGCCAACCCTCCTCACTGCTGAAAATTTGCATGTAACTTTACATTAGGCCCTCTGTATCTGCTGTTCCTGTAGTACTTTAGTACGTATTTATTAAAAAAAAAAAATCCATGTCTAAGTGGACCTAGGCAGCTCAAACCCATGTTGCTCAAGGGTCAACTGTAATTCTGCATGACATTCAGTTGGCTTTTCAGTTAGAAAACTCATGTCTTCCAGCAACATTGGGAAATTTGATCATTATACTCCTTTGATAATTTTCTTTTTCCTTCTTTTTTGAATTTCTAATAGTTGGATGTTAGACATTGACCCTCTTTAAGTTTTCTTCTTTGTCACCTTTCTTTCCTTCTTTATTTCTCATCATTTTTTCTTCATTGTGAGAGACTTCCTTATCTTTATTTTCCAATCCTCTGTAGTAGGCAGAATTCTAAGCTGGCCCCCAATATTCCTTTTCCCAAGTGTACACTTGAGTGTGGGTGAGAGCTATGAATATGATGGGGTGTCACTCTGATGATTAGGTTATATGGCCAAGGCGAAGGGATTTGGCAACGGAATTCGGGCTCCAAATCAATTCCTCTTTTACGAGTTCCCGTTGTGGCGCAGTGGAAACAAATCCGACTAGGAACTGTGAGGTTGGGGGTTCGACCCTTGGCCTCGCTCAGTGGGTTAAGTATCTGGCGTTGCCGTGAACTGTGGTGTGGTTTGCAGACGCTACTTGGATTCCATATTGCTGTGGCTGTGGCGCAGGCCGGCCGCTGTTGCTCCGATTCGACCCCTAGCCTGGGAACCTCCATATGCCACGGGTACGGCCTTAAAAAGCAAAAAAAAAAAAAAAAAGAACTCCTTTAGTTAATCAAAAGGGAGATTATCCTGGGTGGGCCTGACTTAATCAGGTGAGCTCTTTAAAGGAGAACTAGGAGTCAGAGACAGAAGGAGTCAGAGAGATTCTCCTGCTCTCTTTGAAGAAGAAAACAATCACGCTGTGAATTGTCTAAGGAGAGGGGTGGTTTCTAGGACCGGAGGATCTCCTTACAACTTTAAGGAACTGAATTTTGCCCAGAGTCTGAATGAGCTTGGGATCCAGATGAGACCCTGGGGAGTTCCCGTCGTGGCGCAGTAGAAATGAATCCAACTAGGAACCATGAGGTTTGGGTTTGACCCCTGGCCTCGCTCAGTGGGTTAAGGATCCGGCGTTACCGTGAGCTGTGGTGTCGGTTGCAGATACGACTCGGATCCCACATTGCTGTGGCTGTGGTGTAGGCCGGCGGCTATAGCTCTGATTCGACCCCTAGCCTGGGAACCTCCATATGCTGCGGGTGCAGCCCTAAAAAGACAAAATAACAACAACAATAATAATAATAAATAAAAAAAGATGAGACCCTGGGTACTAATGTGAACCCATCTTGGAGACACCTTGACTGTATGTCACTGGTGTGACCTGAGTTGGGAACCATGCTGTGCTGTGACTGGTCTTCTGCCATACAGAAACTGTGAGATAATAAATGTGTCTGTTTTCACCCCCTACTTCACCTTCGTTGACTTTTTACTTTGCCAATCATATTTTTTATTAACATAAGCTCATCCTTTTTAAAAGTTAAACTCACCCATTCCAAATAGGCAATACTTCAGTGAGGTTCTCCGGTGGCCTAGCAATAAAGGATCTGGCGATGTCGCTGCTGTGGCACTGGTTCGATCCCCTGGACTGGGAACTTCCACAAGCCACGGGCATGGCCAAAAAAAGAGAAAGGTTTTGCAAAGAGCTCAACTGTATTCTTTGTTCTTATTTTTTTACCTTTCTTTTCGGTCATTTTTTTTCCACCTTTTTGGCTACACCATCCCGGGCCAGGGATTGAATCTGAGCCACATCTGCAACCTGTGATCCCACAGCTGTGGCAATGCCATCCCTTAACCCTCTGCACCACAGCAGAAACTCCTATACCTTTCTATTCTTGTTTTACAGATGCAATATAGTCTCAAATTTCTCTGTGAATAAATACTACTTGGAGCTTTATTTAAATCCACCTTTAGTTTCCTGGATTAACTCTGCTTCTTCCATTTATCTTGTGATTTCTCTTTAACATTCCAGTCTTTCCTACGTCCAATGCTCCTTTGTTTCCTGTTCATCTTTTTTTTTTTTTTTTTTGCATTTTATGGCCGCACCTGAGGCATATGGAAGTTCCCAGGCTAGAGTTCGAATCAGAGCTGCAGCTGCCAGCCTATGCCACAGCCACAGCAATGCAGGATCCGAGCCGCATCTGCAACCTACACCACAGGTCACAGCAACACCGGATCATTAACCCACGGAGCAAGGCCAGGGATCGAACTCATAACCTCATGGTTCCTAGTCAGGTTCATTAATTTCTGCGCCACTACAGGCGCTCCTTTTCTTTTCTTTTTTTTTTTTTTTGTCTTCTGAGGGCTGCAATCCGTGCATATGGAGGTTCCCAGGCTAGGGGTCTAACAGGAGCTGTAGCCGCCGGCCTTCGCCACAGCCACAGCAACGCCAGATCCGAGCAGCATCTGCGACCTACACCACAGCTCATGGCAATGCGGGATCCTTAACCCAGTGAGTCAGGCCAGGGATCGAACCCGCAACCTCATGGTTCCTAGTCGGATCTGTTTCCTCTGCACCACGATGGGAATTCCTCCTGTTCCTCTTTGGAAATGAAGCAGTAGAAAGTCTGACTGGGAACTAGGTGGACGAGCAGACCTTGTCAGTGGATGGACTTTGCTTAAGGATGAGGGGAGAGAACCTGGTGATGAATCTTTGGTGGGCGGATGGGGGTCGGGGAGAAGGATCCAAATACCAAACTGCAGAAGGTCTAACTCGGAGGCACTGACACCCGGTTAGCTGTCCTGATTCTGTCTAGGTACTTGGTTCAGTTTCTATAAGAGGAAAGCCTTTGTTTTCAGGCTGGCAAGTAAATATTTGGCTGCCAGACCGTCTCCACGTAGGAGTTGGGGGGGGTCAACTGCTCGCTTGTACAGACCTTCAGTTGTGAGGCCCTGTCACTGGCCCCCCTTCTCACACTCACATTCGGTCACCCCGTAGCCACAGCGAGGCCAGACCTTGCTGAGATTTGCAAGGCTGGCGGGCTGCCTCTTTAGTTGCAGCATTTCCACACGTAGTAGTTTCAGCCGATTGTTTGCTCCACTCCGCTTCGTCAGTTAGCACTCCTCCAGATGCTTTCTGACTTCAGAAATTTATTTAAATTTCTCATCCGCTGACGGCTCCCCTCCTGTTATCTGTATTGTGGTGGGTTTATGCATTTTAAAATTTCTGTACTGTTATTTTAATGAGGTCTCTGGAGGGAGATGACTTAAATGTTTGTGCTCGGTCTACCATCTTGAACTGAAAGAAAACCTACAATGGGGATAGAGGTGGTGTCTATTACACGGGCTTTTGGGGGGATCAAGTGATTTGCGCATGTAAATTGCTTAGCACGGTGCCTGGCACATATTTGATTATTTAGAAATATTAGTTATTATTATTATTATTATTGCCTAGACAAGCAATTGGTGAATTGCATTGCGGGACAGGAAATCCATTCCTGATGCCACGGGAAACCACACCAGGCAGGCAGCCACCTAAGGCCACCATTGAATTATGCCTGATCTAGGTCCAACTTTCAGTGCTGTTGGTTCAAAAAATGATGCTTTGGGAAAAAGCTTTAGGTCTGGGGAGAAGTCATGGGGGTAGACAGGTGCGTGGAGGGAGAGCTACACGCCTCCGTGGGCAGGCCTTGACATGGAGGCAGAGAAACCAAACCAGAGTGACAAACAATCTCAGTTCTTCCGTTGCAGCAAACTGGCTGCGGCTGCGCTGATGGACGGAGGGTGGTCTGCACAGCAGCCGCAGCAAGCTCAGGGAGAGACCAGAATCAAGGCAAAGAAGGTGACAACAAAGGGCTCAGATTTGCCATTGACTCAAGGAAGCAGGAGTGGGAAGAGGGGGCGTGGACAGACGCAGGAAATAGTGAGTGAATGAATAGGAATCGGATTGGTTTAACTCTCGGAAGGACTAAAAAAAAAAATCTTCCCACGAGCGACCCTTTCCCTTCTGTGTTCATCAGGTTCCCTTGCTTCCTCCTGAGTGACTGCGGGCACTGTGCCTGGCTGCGCCGTTAACCCCGACAGAGGCCAAGAGGGCCAGCCGCTGTGGGCCTGGTTCCCCAGGCCTCCCCTCCAACACAGCCAGCTCCCAGAGGATGGGGCTGATCTTGTATGCAGTGGGAGGAGGAAACTTGCCTAGGTTTTCCTTTTTTTTTTTTTTTGTCTTTTTTGCCATTTTAGGCATTTTAGGGGCGCACCCGCGGCATGTGGAGGTTCCCAGGCTAGAGGTCGAATCAGAGCTACAGCTGCCGGCCTACACCACAGCCACAGCAACGCGGGATCCGAGTCGCGTCTGCGACCTATACCACAGCTCACGGCAACGCCGGATCCTTAACCCACTGAAAGAGGCCAGGGATGAACCCACAACCTCCTGGTTCCTAGTCGGATTCGTTTCTGCTGAGCCACGACCGCAGCTCCCTGCCTAGGTTTTCTAAAATCTATAGCAGATCTGCCAAAATCACGATCCTGGCCAGAGATACCTCCCTCGCTAGCCTGCTACGCTGCTGGAAATCCCACAGTTCTTCTGGGTTTGGTGTCTTTAGCGTTCCTAGTCACAGTGCAAACAGGATGGGAAGTTTGGTATTCCAGCATGAGTCCCTTACCAGCCAGAAGATATTAGGTCTAATTCGTTTGCTCAAACAGCCACCCAGCAGGTTTCCCAAAAGACGTGGGAAAGAAGGGGTGCCTACACCTGGCAGAGAGAGATGGACTAGGTGGGTCAGGAGCAGGGGTACCCTCCAGGCCAGTCTCTCAACTTGGGTAGAAGACTGAAATGCTTTCCAAGGTCCTTCTCTTTCACGATTCTAAATTTTTGAGGGACCAGAGGTAAAATAATTTAGTAATTCCTCTTGCTTACCTAGGAATTCCACGGTGTCTGGTTACTTCCAAAAAAAAAAAAAAAAAAAAGGGAGGGAAAGGAGTTCCTGTTGTGGCTCAGAGGGTAAAGAATCCAACTAGTATCCATGAGGATATGGGTGCAATCCCTAGCCTTGCTCAGTGGGTTAAGGATCTGGCGTTGCTGCAAGCTCCGTTGCTGAGGCTATGGTTTAGACTGGCAGCTGCAGCTCCGATGTGACCCCATAGCCTCGGACTTTCCATATGTTGCAAGTGCAACTATTAGAGAGAGAGAGACAGGTTCCTGTCGTGGCGCAGCGAAACAAGTCTGACTAGGAACCATGAGGTTGTGGGTTCGATCCCTGGCCTTGCTCAGTGGGTTAAGGATCTGGCGTTGTTATGAGCTGCAGTGTAGGTCGCAGATGTGGCTAGGATCCTGCGTCGCTGTGGCTCTGGCACAGACCGGCAGCTGTAGCTCCGATTTGACCCCTAGCCTGGGAACCTCCATATGCCTCAGGTGCGGCCCTAGAATGACAAATAAATAAATAAATAAATAAATGGAAAGAGTGTGTGAAAAACAACAGGGCCTAAGCAGTGGGTGAAATGTCTGGAAAAGAATTTTGAGCAAAGCTCTGGGAGGCCTCTGTCCTTCACCAAATCTTCAGGGGAAATACAGTAGCAATGAAAGAGCTGGAGTTCCCGTGGTGGCTCAGTGGAAAGGAATCTGACTAGTACCCATGAGGACGCAGGTTAGATCCCTGGCCTTGCTCAGTGGGTTAAGGATCTGGTGCTGCCGAGAGCTGTGGTGTAGGTTACAGACTCGACTCCCATCTTGCATGACTGTGGCTGCGGTGTAGGCTGGTGGCTACAGCTCCGATTTGACCCCTAGCCTGGGAACCTCCATATATTGTGATTGCAGCCCTAAAACGACAAAAAAAAAAAAAAAAGAAAAAGAAATGAAAGAGCCTTGAGACCTCATGTTAGGGTTATGGTTCTAGCCCCAATGCACTCTATTTTTCCAGGACAATCACTTGCTATCTCTGCCTCAGTCTCTTTATCCATGCAATGGGCATGGTAACCCTGGCCTATGTATTTCCATAATATGCTTGTGAGGATCAATTGAACTGACAGCCGTAGAAGTGGTCCGAATTGGCAAGAGTTCTTTCTTTCTATATTTGTTGTCTTTTTAGGGCCACACACTTGGCATATGGAAGTTTTCAGGCTAGGGGTCGAATCGGAGCTGTAGCCGCTGGCCTTTGCCACAGACACAGCAACGCCAGATCCGAGCCACGTCTGCAACCTACACCATAGCTCAGGGCAACAGAGGATCCTTAACCCACTGAGCGAGGCCAAGGAGCCAAAACGGAACTCCCAAGAGAGGTATTTTTATATGTTGGGCTTCAGACGGGCATAGTGATTGGCCGCAATTGGAAGGAAAATTTTTGTCTGATTATGAAAGCGTTATATAATTTTAGAAAATATAGAAAGGAATCAAGAGGAAAATTAAACCACCCTGAATCCCATCCAGAGATAGGTATGTTTAAGACTTTGGATTTGGGTGTATTTCCTTGTAGTCTTTTCTTGCATGGAGGCAAAGACTGTGTCTTTCTGGCTTACCACTGGATATCCAAAATCTGCCACTGTACCCAGCACGTAATAGATCTTCATCAAATATTTGTTTAATTAATGAGCACATAAACTTATTGTAATTAAAAAATATTCTGGAAGTTCCTGCTGTGGCTCAGCAGGTTAAGAACCTGACTAGTATCCATGAGGATGCAGGTTCGGTCTCTGGCCTCACTCTGTGGATTAAGGATCTGGTGTTGCTGTGAACTTTGCTGTAGGTCACGGATACGGCTTGGATCTGGCGTTGCTGTGACTGTGGCATAGGCTAGAAGTTGCAGTTCCAACTTGACCCCTAGGTTGGGAACTTCCATATGCCACGGATGCAGCTGTGAAAAGAAAAAAAAATTCTGTGTGTACTGTTTTATATCCTGCTTTCTTCACCAAATTATAATCTGAGTTCTTCCTATGACATTAATTTTTTTTTTGTCTTTTTAAAGCCACACCCATAGCATATGGAGGTTCCCAGGTTAGGGGTCTAATCGGAGCTGTAGCCACCACAGCCACAGCCACAGCAATGCAGGATGTGAGTTGCGTCTGCGACCACAGCTCACAGCAATGACAGATCCTTAACCCAGCAAGCGAGGCCAGGGATCAGACCCGCGTCCTCATGGATACTAGTTGGGTTCGTTAACCACTGAGCCACGAAGGGACCTCCTAAATATTCTTTAAGATATGATTTTTAGTGTCCGTACTGTATTCCATCATATCACTGTATCAGCCCTCTATTTTTGAACATTTGTATAGCTTCCAACTTTTTACCATTATAATCAAAATAGATAAACATCCTCATAGCGAAATCTTTGTGCCCACACATGTTTATTTCCTTTGGATAAATTCTTAGCAGTGGGATTCCTGGATGACACAGTAAGTATGTCTGAAAGGCTTTTAATACATATACCAAATTGCTCTCCATGAAAGTTGTAGCAATATACTTACCCACCAGCAGTGTCTATGTTTTTTTTTTAATGCATGTAAGTTTTTGATTTCGACTTTGTCACATCTATCTGTATTTTTCCTTTGTGACTTCTTCCATTGCATTTATGCTTAGAAAGTCCTCAGGGAAGACCTTTTAAAACGATAAAAGGTCAATTTGTATGCAGTTCCTGCTTTTGCAATGCAATGTGTTCATAGAAGCTTTATCATAAGACAGTCTACATACTGGAAAATGGACCAGGCTCATGCATACACATAGCCATATTCATCTATTCCAATTTGATTGGTTTCAATGGCAAAAACTGAAGACTATGTGGGTGAAGGCAACAAGAGGTGAAGTACAGGGGTTCAGAAAGCAGTGTTGCAGGGCAAGCAGTGAGGAACAGTATTTGCCTCCTAATGGTTCCTCTGTCTTTCTTGGATATTAGAGTTTTCACACAAACTCTGTTCAGAAGACCTCCTTCCAGGAGTTCCCACCATAGCTCAGTGATAATGAACCCAACTAGTGTCTGCAAGGACGCAGGTTCAATCCCTGGCCCTGCTCTGTGGGTTAAGGATCTGGCGTTGCCGTGAACTGTGGTGTAGGTCAAGGATGGGCCTTGGATCTGGCATTGCTGTGGCTGTGGTGTAGGCTGGCAGCTACAGATCCAATTCGACCCCTCGCCTGGGAACTTCCATATGCTGCACGTGTGGCCCTAAAAAGCAGAAAAAAAAGAAAGAAAGAAAACCGCCTTCCAAAGGTAAATGAGTCCTACAGTGCAAGACCTCTGTAACCAATAGGTGAAAAGAGAGGCTTGAGGAAGACCTAGGGTTATTTCTAGACTAAGAAGATGCTCTTGATTTTGACTTACCTGAACTGGGAGTCTTGAGTGATTTGAGGGTTGGATGGCTGGGTTTCAGAATGAAAAAAGCTCAAGTCGGCCCTCAGCAGAGAGGTGGGGACAATATCTCTGGCCAGTGAAAGCAGCCTGTGATTCATGCCGGGGCAGAGGAGTTAAGAAGTTCAAAAAAGGGGAAGTTCAGTCACTGATCATCTCTGTCACTACAGCATCGAGCAGAATGTCAAGCACATAACAGACAATAAATATTTGTAGCGTGCATGAGTGCATAAGCCAGTAGTTACTTTGCTGGTCTATGCACCTTGAGAGATTTTCGTCCACTCCCTGGTCACTTCTATGCCTTGGCTTCCTCCTTCACCATCCAAACTTCCCTATCCCATTTCCTGTTTGTCAGGGAGCCTTCCTCAAGGTCCTGAAACTGGATATTCTGACACTGGATAGTGCTTAAGGGCATGGGCTCTAGGGCTGTGAGGATCTGGCATGGCTCCCTCTATCTACCATGGAGTGGCGTGTGACATCAGGCGAGTTATTTGTCATTTCTCAGCCTCAGTTTCTCTATCTGTGAAATGGGGTTAACCATAGAATCTACCTATTTGGACTATTGTGAGGGTTAAATGAGATAATGCATGTACAGGCTTTAGCATTCTACCGGGTACATGGTAAACACTCAACGGTTGGTGGCTGTATTAGTTTCTGGCGGCTGCTATAACAAAACAGCACACATTGGGTAGCTTATAAACAACAAAAATTCATTTCTCACACTTCTGGAGGCTGGAAGTCCAAGACCAAGGTGCTAGCTTTTGTTGGGTTCTGGTGAAATCCCACTGCTCTGGTTCAGAGATGGCTCCTTTTGGTTGTGTCCTAACATGGCAGAAGTGACAAGGGAGCTCTGTGGAGTCTTATTCATAACGGCACTAATCGCATGCCTGATGGCTCCAGCCTCACCACCGAAGTGCCTCCCACAGGCTCCACCTCCTCATACCATCACCTTGGCATTAGGATTGTAACCTATGAATTTAAAGGGGACACAGGGAGTTCCCGTCGTGGACTCAGTGCTTAACAGAATCCGACTAGGAACCATGAGGTTGCGGGTTTGATCCCTGGCCTCGCTCAGTGGGTTAAGGATCCGGTGTTGCTGTGAGCTGTGGTGTAGGTTGCAGATGTGGCTCGGCTTGGATCCCGCATTGCTGTGGCTGCGGTGTAGGCCAGTGGCTAAAGCTCCAATTAGACCCCTAGCCTGGGGACCTCCATATGCCGTGGGTACGGCCCTAAAATGACAAAAGGCAAAAAAAAAAAAAAAATTGCAGAAAAGGAGACCACCGAGGAGAAGAGATATGAACATGTCTTCTGAAGAGAGAAAGCAGGCCGAGGGCTTAGCAGAGCTGAAAAGGTGGGCTGTCAAGCCCGTGAAGATGATGATGCTGATGAGAAGCAAACGCATCCACCTACAGAATCCCAGAGAGGCTCAGGGATTGGAGGTGTTAGTTAATGAGTCAAGTCTGGGTGGGAAACGAGTAGAGCTGAAAAAGAGGAGTATTCCTGAAAACCCGTGTAAGAAGGAGTTACATACCCCTTGGCCCACCTTGAATCTCTTCCCCCATCCTGGTAGGAGGCCGAGAAACTGAACCAGAGAGACTTTGGTTGGAAGGATTATAGGCGCAGAGCACGGTTCCACCGGAAAACAGTGGGACTAAGCAAAACTCTACGTGTTCAATGGCGAGGTACCCCCTCACCCCATATGTCTTGGGCCACTTAGCACCCACACATGTTAGCAACTAGATATATAGCAGTTACTAGGCAAGGGATTGAAGGAGTGCTCCTCAGAGAAATTGAATGGCCCGGAGAAGATACCTACTGATACAGGGGGTAGGGTAAGACCATTAAAAGGACGGGTGCAAGCTGCGCCGTGCAAAGCGACTTTAACAATCAACGAGCAAAACTACAATTATCCCATGACCTTTTAATGCTTTTGTCAAAACCTTAACGTCTCTCTTACTGAGGGGTATCAATGTATAAGGAAATGGTGAAAATGTAAAACATATTTACTCAGTATAGCTCAGCAATGAATTTGGCAAAGTTGCAGGATACAAAATTAATATACAGAAATCAACTACATTTCTATATAGTAACAATGAAAGATCAGAAAGAAATTAGGGAAGCAATCCCATTTACCATTGCATCAAAAAGAATCAAATACTTAGGAATCAACCTGCCTAAAGAGACAAAAGACCTGTACTCTGAAAATTATAAGGCGCTAATGAAAGAAATCAAGGATGACATGAACAAATGGAAAGATATTTACTCAGTATACTGCAATTTGAAACATTAGGAATATTGAGAAAGAAAATGTTTTGTTTATTTTTTTTGGCGGGGGTGGGGATGGGGGGACTGACCGAGAAGTAGTTTGAACAGTGCTTTGGTCTCCCTATAGTATAATTTACAATGTGGAGCAAGCACCTTTTCTACGCCTTTTCGTACTCTTTTCTAAATTTGGATTGGCTTCCATCACTTTATCCTATGCACTTTTAATCTTGTGAAACATCTCTGAGAGGTCCTTCAATGTGAAGGGCTTTTTTAAAAAATTTTTATTTTTGCCAGCGTAACTTCCTTTGCGATAGTTTCATCCTTTTGTCACAACCACTTTCCCCATTTATGTTAAGTTTGTCTTCACTAAGATGAAGTTTCCCTGGCTGCATATCTAGAATCTCTCCTTTGTGATCACTTCATGATCTTTCATCTTTTGTCATGTAAGTCACCCTTCAAAACAGACCTGTCTCTTCAACATCAAATGGCCGTTGATCAGCAGAAGCACCCGCCTTAACTAAGCCTTGGACTCTGGGTGCAAATTTTACAGCGCTATCATCTGTGTTAGTAGCTTCACCAGATAAATTATTATTAATTAATAATTATAAAGCAATTCAGGTCAACTTCTGAAATGATTAAAGCAGCCTTTAGTGGGCAATAATAACTTTAGTGCTTTGGTCTCAGCACTAGCCACAGATTAGGATTTTTCTTATTATAATCCTTAATCCAGAGTAGAAGTAAACGCTCCATTTCAGTCGTAAGAAGCTTTCTCTTCCTAGTGCAATGTAAACTAAAAGTTGTTGATGCAACTCTACCTCTTTAAAAAAATATATTAATCAAATTCGTCTAGTGTTATTTGCATCCCAGCTTCATGCACGCCTAGGTCTCGTCCTGTCTTCGCTTTGCTGCAACCATTTTCAAATCACACCCAATTACATTTCCAGCGTTTTCATTTTTTTTTTTTTTTGCTGTGCTTTCATCTTTGTTAGCCAATTCGCTCTTTCGATTATCCATTTTTGTAGAATGTTGTACGGGTTTATCACTGGGAGACAAGGCGTCAACACAACTGCGGTACATGTTTTGTCATCTATGCGTGAACTGATTCACAGGGACAAATAACAGATTCACAGGGACCAATCACCGTTGGGCTTTGAAAGAAGCAACATGGTCCTGATGCAATCTGTTATTTACACAGTAATGTGTGGGGTGAAGAGCCAGCAGCACAGTTTGTACTTTAGGCAATTACTTACAGTTAATATACTGTGGTAACTGAAATTTGAACTGTGCTGCTGGGGGACTGGCAGTAGCTGAAATTTGTTTTTATAGGGATCATGCAAAAATCAGGATTGCTGGTATTAAGTGTTGTTATTTCTCCAAGGAAATGTCTGGGTTCCTGCCCAGTCATCAACAGTGAAGCCTACCAGTCAGTAAGCCTTAGAAGAACTTGCATTTTA
>PVHT020000015.1:16909831-16977420 GCA_004024745.2 Catagonus wagneri | reverse complement strand
AGAACTTGCATTTTAAATACAAACGGACAACAGCGTATCACCAGGTGTCTGAAGTGCCTTTTTATTTTTATTTTTTTGTCTTTTTGCCTTTTCTAGGGCCGCACCCGCGGCATATGGAGGTTACCAGGCTACGGGTCTAATTGGAGCTGTAGCCGTCGGCCTACACCACAGCCACAGCAACGCGGGATCTGAGCCACGTCTGCAACCTACACCACAGCTCACGGCAATGCTGGATCCTTAACCCACTGAGCGAGGCCAGGGATCGAACCCGCAACCTCATGATTCCTAGTCGGATTCGTTAACCACTGAGCCACAACGGGAACTCCCTGAAATGCCTTTTTAAAAAGAATTTTATATCTGGCAAAACTATTAATCAAGATTTAGAGGAGTTCCCATTGTGGCTCAGTGGTATTGAATCCGACTAGTATCCATTAGGATGCTGGCTTGATCCCTGGCCTCACTCAGTGGGTTAAGGATCCAGCATTGCTGTGAGTTGCAGTGTAGGTCGGAGACACGGCTCAGATCTGGCATGCTGTGGCTGTGGCATAGACCGTCAGCTACAGCTCCAATTCAACCCCTAGCCTGGGAGCTTCCAAATGCTGCAGGTGTGGCCCTAAAAGATAAAACAAGCAAACAAACAGAAAAAACTTAGAGGAGTTCCTGCTGTGGCACAGCGGGTTAAGGATCCGATGTTGTCACTGCATTGGCTCTGGTTGCTGCTGTGGTTCGGGTTTGATCCCTGGCCCGGAAATGTCCACATACTGTGGGAGTGGCCACCCCCCCCCAAAAATGAACAAATGAAACAAACAAAAAAACCACCCAAAGATTTAGGGTAGAATAAATAAATTTTCACACACACAAGTTCTTAGAAAACTTAATTCCTATTCACCCTTTCTCAGAGGTGATTAGAACAGGTACTCCAGGAAAAAAGAACACTTGGGACCCAAGATAGAAAACTGATCAAAGAAGGGGAATGAAATGGGGCACTAAGATGAGAACTGTGGAGTTCCCATTGTGGCTAGCAGGTTAAGAACCTGACACAGTGTCCCTGGCCTTGCTCAGTGGGTTAAGGATCCGGCGTTGCCGTGAGCTGCAGTGTAGGCTGCAGACGTGACTCAGATCCGTAGGCCTAGGCTGGCAGCTGCAGCTCGGATTCGACCCCTAGCCCAGGAATTTCCATACGCCGCAGGTGTGGCTGTAAAAAAGAAAAAGAAAATAAAAAGATGAGAACTATGTAGCAAGAAGATGGAGGCCTGTAGAACAGATGTCTCCCCTTAAAAACTGAAATGGACAGAATCCCAAATATCTTTGACCATGGTAGAAAATATTCTGGGAAGAGCTTAATTAAAAGAATATTAATAATAGACAAATAGTAAACCCATAACATTTTTTTTTTTAAAAAGGACAAATTCACTCTATGGAGAAAAAGGGATATAGAAAAAAGGAAATATAATCATAGTATACTTACTTGGCCAATGAAAGATATTAACATAGTCATAATAATGTAAATGATGAGTATCAGTTTAAACAATAATTGTAGCATAAATGTGTTGGAAGGGTGGAGAGTAGAGAAATCTGTGTGTGTGTGGTTCGATCCTTGGCCTTGCTCAGCGGGTTAAGGATCTGGCGTTGCCACGAGCTATGGCGTAGACTGGCAGCTGCAGCTCCGTATTCGACCCCTAGCCTGGGAAATTCCATATGCTGTTAAGTGCAGCCCAAGGGAAAAAAAACTCTCCCGCTAATAAAATAAAACAAAAAACAAAAAGAAAACAAAAAACCGTCTGGCCAAACAAAGAGAAAATAGCTCAAACTCACATAATCCTTCAGCTAACTGCCCTCTATGTCTCTCCTACTCTTTATCAAGGCTAAGTGTTTTCACAGAGTGGTTTATCTTCACTCATTCAATTCCCTCTGCAGAAAGCTACTTCCTCTTCAAAATAAGTGAGTTTGGCAAGGTTGCAGGGCATAAGATCAATACATAAAAATCAATCATATTCTTATAAGATGTCCATTTTTGCAAATTGATCTATAGGTTCAATGCACTCCCAGTCAATAGCCCAGTATATTTTTTGGTAGAAGCTGACAAGATGATTCTAAAATTTATATGAAGATTCCAAGGATCTAGAATATCAAAAATTGTGAAAAAGAACAAAATTAAAGTATTTACACTACCTGATTTTTTTTTTTTTTTTTTTTTTGTCTTTTAGGTCCACACCGGCAGCATATGGAGGTTCCCAGGCTAGGGGTTGAATCAGAGCTGGAGCTGCCGGTCTATGCCACAACCACAGCAACGTGGGATCTGAGCTGGGTTTGTGACCTACACCACAGCTCACGGCAACGCCAGATCCTTAACCCACTGAGCAAGGCCAGGGATCGAACCTGCTTCCTCATGGATGCTAGTCAGGTTCTTCAACCACTGAGCCATGATGGGAACTCCTATACTAACTGATTTTAAGTCTTAATATGCAACTATACTAATCTAGATAGTGTGATACTGATGTAAGAATAGATAGCATATTACATATAAATACATACATAAGTATATATACACATATACATGTATATGTTCAATATATAAAATATAATATATACAAATTCAAGATATATAAATTATATATTTACAAATATACTAGAGTAATTCAATAGGGAATATATATTCTTTTTTAAAAAAGCGCTATAACAAGTGAATATCCTAATGCAAAACTGAACATCTACTATTATTTTACCTTAGATACAAATTTAAGTTAAAATGGATCATATATCGAACATCTATCTATCTATCTAAACGTAAAACCTAAAATTATAAACCTTTAGAGGAAAAATAGTAGGAGAAAATCTTTGTGACCTTGGGGTAGGCAAAAGTTTCATAGGGCACCAAGACACAAATCACAAGGGAAAAATTAATAAATTGGACTTAGTCAAAAATTTAAAAATTTTACTCTTCTAAAGAAACCATTAAGAAAATGAAAAAGCATGCCACAGACTGGGAAAAAATATTCACAATACATAAATCAGATAAAAGACTTGTATCCAAAAATCTACAAATCAGCAATAAGACAATACAATTTTAAAAAATGAGCGAAAGTTTTGAATAGACACTTCACAAAAAATACATGAATGGAAAATAAACACATTAAAAGATATTTAATGTTTTTACTCATTAAGGAATTAAAACCACTACTCATTCAGGAAAATGTCTAAAATGTAAAATATTGACCAACACAATCGTTAATGAGGATAGAGAGAAGCCAGAATTCTCACATAGTGCTAATGGGAATGTAAATAGTACAACCAATTTGGAAAATGGTTTGTAAAGTTTTTTTTGTTCACGCTCACAGCATGCGGAAGTTCCCAGGCCAGGAATTGAAGCCGTGCCACAGAAGTGACCTGGGCCACAGCGGAGACAATGACAGATGCTTAACTGCTAGGCCACCAAAGATCTCCAACAAGGTCATTGCTAATGAGGTCAATAAACAGAAATCGATCGCATTTCTACATACCAGCACAAACAACTTGAAAATCAAAAATTTAAAACTATATCATAGAACTCCAACGAGGTCATTGCTGATGAGGTCAATAAACAGAAATCAATCGCATTTCTACATACCAGCACAAACAACTTGAAAATCAAAAATTTAAAACTATGCTATTATTCTGGAACAGAAAGAGGACATGAATGGAAAACCTGCTAAAACCCAAATAAAGTCTGGAGTTTGGTTAATAGCAATGTACCAATGATAGTTTCTTAGTTTTGACAAAAAGCACCTTAGAAATGTAAGTGGTAAACAACAGAGAAAATCCTATGAATGGTGTACAAGGACTCTTTGTACTGTCTCTGCGACTTTTCAGTAAATCTAAATTTAGTCCAAAATACGAAGTTTATTTTTTTTTTTAAAGCCATCCTTAAAAATAAAGATAACAGGAGTTCCTGTCGTGGCTCAGCAGAAACGAATCTGACTAGCATCCACGAGGATGAGGGTTCGATCCCTGGCCTTGCTCAGTGGCTTAAGGATCAGGTGTTGCGGTGAGCTGTGGTGCAGGCACTGCTTGATCTGGGGTTGCTGTGAGCTGTGGTGTAGGCCACGGGGCTCAAATCTGGTGTTGCTGTGGCTGTGGTGTAGGCCGGCAGCTACAGCTCCAATTTGACCCCCAGCCTGGGAACCTCCATACGCCAGGGGTGCAGCCCTAAAAAGACAAAAATAAATAAATAAATAACATAGAACAAATTGATTTAATTTATATCTAGTGATGGAATTATTCAAAAAACTTAAACACACAGTAATTTGATCGTACGTCTGCCGTGGAATATAACTTACAGTGAAAAATAATTGTAAACAGACCAACAAAAACAATCAGTTTTGACCCTGTGTATACCAGCGGAAAGTCATCCCATTCAGCATCTGAATCCAATGTATCCTTTTAAGTATTTATATTTTTAAGTCATCCTAACAAATACTTAACGAGGGAGGAGTTCTCTCGTGGCACAGTGAGTTAAGGACCTGGCGCTGTCAGTGTGGCGGCTTGCGGTGCTGATGTGGTGCGGGTTTGACCCCTGGCCTGGAAACTTCTACCTGCCGTGGTTTCCGCAAAGAAAAGAAGAGTTCTCGCTGTGGCACAAGGGAATCAACGTCTGTGGAGCACTTGGTTGCAGGTCCAATCTCCAGTCTTGCACAGCGAGTTAACGATGCAGTGTTGTAGGTTGAGACTGTGGCTGGGATCTGTTAGCTGACCTGTGAACTCCATATGCCACAGGGGGGCCTAAATCCACCCCACCTCAAAACAAAACAAAGAAACAAAAAGAAGAATAAAGGCATAGTGAAAAATAACTTTTAGGAAAGATTTTAATATAACAAGTAATTTTCTATCAAGTAAATTTTGGCATGAAATATCATAAACAATATAGGTAATCTCTTAGCAAAAAGAGATAGTTCAGGTTCATTCAGAAGATATTGCATAGGAGTGGCTCAGCAGTAGTGAACCCAACTAGTATCCATGAGGGTACAGGTTCGATCCCTGGCCTTGCTCAGTGGGTTACAGATCCGGAGTTGCCGTGAACTGTGGTGTAGGTCACAGAAGTGGCTCGGATCTGGTGTTGCTGTGGCTGTGGTGTAGGCCGGCAGCTGTAGGTCTGGTTCGACCCCTAGCCTGAGAACGTCCATATGCCTCAGGTGCGGCCCTAAAAGGCAAACAAAACAAAACAAAACAAAACAAAAACCAACCAAACAAACAAAAAAACACTCCCAAACAAAAACAACAAAACCCCCAAAATATTGCATAATGAAGTATTTCCTGTTAAATGACTGGCAATCTTTTTTTGTGTGTCTTTTTTTGTTTTGTTTTGGGAGATTTTCGTCATTCTTTTTTTTGTCTTTAGAAATATATTATAGGCTCATCAATTCTTGAGTTTGAGAAAATTCATCTAGACTATACATCTTCATCTGAAGATTCATAATCTGAGGTTTCACATACCCAATCAATTTCATTGTCATCAATTGAGTCTGGAGTGCTGTTATCTTTCTCATTATATTCATTCATGTTCCGATTCATCTAATAATTGTGAAACACTCTCTTTTGTCAATTTTCTTCCATTTGCCATTATGGAAAGACATTTTAAAAAAAATCTAGATTCTCAAATGGATTTATTAAAAGTTAAAAGTAGTCTACAGGAGTTCCCTGGTGGCCTAGTGGTTAAGAGTCTGGCATTGTCACTATTGTGGCTTGGGTCACTACTGCTGTGGCATGGGTTCAATTCTTGGCCCAGAAACTTCCACATGCCGCAGGTGTGGCCAAAAAAAAAAAAAGGCTAAAAGCAAAAATAAAAAATTTAAGCAATTTACTATAGCATTGAAAAATATTCAATACCTAAGCGTGAAACTAGGAAAATTGTGTAAAATCTCTAAACAGAAAAATCTGTTTGAGAGGAAGGAAAGAAGACCTAAATAAATGGATAGATTATAAGTGAATGGTAAATATCAATGTTGTAAAGATGTTGATTCTTGATGATTGGATCTACAGATTCATGGTAATTCCAGTCAAATCCCACAAGTTTTTTTCCAGTGATGGAAAATGACAAACCAATTATAAAATTTATATGGAAATACAAAGGGCCAAGAATAACAGAACCAAGTCAATCCTGAAGAAGAACAAAACAAGACATAATACCAAACTAAGCTATATCTAGCTACACTTATTAGGGTAGTGTGGTATAGACATAAAGACAGACAAATAGACCAGTGGAACAGAATAGAGAACCTAAAAACGAATCCATATCTGTAGTTGCCAGATTTATGTCAAAGATGACAATGCAGTTCACTGGGGGCAAAGAATAGTTTTTATTTTGTTTGTCCATAGCACACAGGAGAACTCCCTGTTTTTGTTTTGTTGTTGTTGTTTTTGGCTGCAGCAGCTTGATGTGATATGTCAGTTCCCAGACCAGCGGTTGAACCCGAGCCATAGTGGTGAAAGCACTAAGTCCTAACCACTAGACCACCAGGGAACTCCTAGAATAGTCTTTTCAATAGATGGCACTAGATCACTTGATTATTCATACAGGACAAATTGTATGTTAACCTCTTTTCATATTACAAAGATGAAGTCTATATGGATTGCAGATATAAATGTTAAAGGTAAAACAATAAAGCTTTCAGAAGAAAATCTAGGTTAATATCTTTACAGAGCAGGCAACTCTCAAAAGCCAAGTCTCAGGCCATCTGAACAGCGAAGTAAATAATGATAGCAAGGGATTGTAACCCACAGGATAAAATAAATATACACGGGTCCATGCCCATGTAAGTAAATAAATGAGTAAGCAAAGTAGGGGGAGGGAGAGATCTTTCTTACAGAAGAATTCCAGTTACTAAATGTAGAAGGAATGATGGAAACAGATCATTGTCATGAGGCAAACACCACAGTAATATTTATTGCAAGCAGGAAACATTGATGGATGCTAAAATTAGTGGGCAGAGACTTAAGGAGAAACAGGATATTATCATAGTCTCAAAGTAGCTCCTTTCAAATATCTATCAGTTACAAAGGGAAAAATAACTTTATAGTTGGAGAAACCTAGCACACATCAAGTGATCAAGGTTACCACGATTAATAATAGGGCACACTGCCATGTACCCCCTGACACGATGCACTGAGAAGAACACAGCATCACTGCTGTGGTATTAGTCTAATAAAAAACAAATCATAACCTCCATCTAATCAGGAGAAAACATCGCACAAGTTCAAATTGGGAACGTTCTACAAAACTGGTACTCTTCAAAGTGTCAAGGTCATTGTAGTAGTTTCCTGCCGCTGCAGTAACAAATCACCTTAGTGGCTGAAAACAAGACAAATTCATTCTCTCAAGAAATCTGGAGGTCAGAAGTCCAACGTCAAGGTGTCAGCAGGGCAGTATTCCTCCTGGAGGGTCTAAGGGAAGAATCTGCTTCCTCGTCTTTTCAGTTTGTAGAGGCTGCCTGCATTCCTTCGTTTGTGACCCCCTTCTTTGCTTTCCCTCCATCATTTTGCTTCTGTCGTCACATCTCCTCCTATTGACTTTGACCTCCTGCCTCTGCCTCCTCCTTATAAGGACCCTTATAATTACACTGGACCCACCTGGATAATGCAGGGTGCTTACCTCATTGCAAGACCCTGAGCTTAATCACACCTGCAAAGTCCTTTTTGATATATATATAGGATAACACTCACTGGTTCCAGAGATTAGTTCACGGACATCTTTGGGGATCATGATTCAACTTACCACAGTCATGAAAGACGAAGACTGAGGAATTGCAAGGATTGGACCTAAGACTAAGGAGAGACATGATAATTTGATGGAATTAGGTCTTAGACCAGATAAAGTACATTAATGGGACAACAGGCAAAATTCCAATAAGCCTATAAAATTAGTTAATAATGTATCAGTGTTAATTTCCTGGTTTCTATAGTTGCACTCTGGGGTATATATTAAGTTAACATCGGGGGAAGGTTATACAGAATTCTCTATAATACTTTTTGTAACTTTTTCATGTCTAAAATTATTTCAAAATAATTAAAAGAAAGGCACAAACAACAATAATAACAGCCCACAATGAGACATCACTGCACAGCCACCAAGAATGGCTAAAATGGAAAAAAAAAAAGACAACAGCAACTATTAGGATGAAGGGAAGCTTGAATTGTCATTGCTGGTGGGAGTGTAAATTGGTACACACATTTGGTAAGCTCTTTGGCGGAATCTTCTAAAGCTAACTATATATGCTACTTTAGGACCCAAGGATTCCATTTCTAAGCATATACACAACAGAACTGTACCTACATTCACCACAAGATATATACGTGCCTGTTACTGCTGCCATAGTCCCTGAGGGGCTGAGAAAGGGGAAGTGACAGGGAACCAGCCACTATCTTCAGGTATTGGCAGCTGTGGTGCTGGTCACTGTTACTGGGGAGGTTATAACTCGGGGCAGACAGGAGGAGGCAGTGGTTTGCACCTGACACAGGGAGTAAACACAAGAGGAGTTTCCAAAGGCAGGGAAAAGTGGGGAAAGTTCAAAAGGATAAAATACAATAGCACCGGAGTGCTGCTGTCAAAGAGCTAGAATTATAGAACTTGAAATTACCAAAGAAAAATATTGAAATACTGGGCATTCAGCACCTCTTCATAAGGATACCGGCAGCAGCATGTCATATTAAGCCTGATACGTGGCAGATCATTTTGCAAATTATTTTGCAGGAATCTAAATGGATTCACTTATAGTTCATCTGAACTTCGAATTGACCCCTACTTTTTTTTGATTGCTGGTTTTTCTCCCCTAGTTTTCACCATCTTATTTCCACCCCCTTCTGGTTCCACCCACTTACCAAATATGATTGACTCATGACAGTGAATTAAACCATTGTTCACGTTTTTACTCGCCTGTCTCTCAACATTCCTCTTGATTTCAACATTTCAACCTGAACATTTCAAATAGGTTTGATATTTCCATGCCACTTTTCAAACTTTAAAATATCACATCCACCTTCACAATCAACAGCGGCTTTATTCTGTGAATTCCCCTTTATTAGGACAGTGTAGCATACTCTGGATTTCATAACCTTGACACCTGAGACAGACTGGTAGCAGTCCACAACAGAGAAGCCCAAAAGGCTAGGAAAAGTAATACTAAGCTTTTTTTTTGGTCTTTTGAGGGCCACACCTGTGGCATATGGAGGTTCCCAGGTTAGGGGTCTAATCAGAACTACAGTTGCTGGCCTACACCACAGCTACAGCCACAGCCACACCAAATGTGAGCCCTGTCTGTGATCTACACCACAGCTCACAGCAACGCCGGACCCTAAACCCACCGAGCGAAGCCAGGGATCGAACCTTCGTCCTCATGGATGCTAGTCAGATTCGTTTCCGCTGAGCCACGTTGTGAACTCCAGAAAATGCTAAAGAACTTGGTCACATGGCTCATTGTTCTTCAAGTATGTGAAAGGTAATAGTGACTGGTTGTTTTCTTCGGGTCTTACCAAAGAGTAACGAGGGGGAGAAATTGGCTTAAATTGAAGGACATTTTTTTTAGCTGGGGGCAGAGGAAAATTTGGTGGTATGGGTTTTTAGATAAGGAAGCTGAGGTCTTGGAGATGGGTAGTAAAGGATAGAGGGGTGAAGGGGAAAGTGCTTCAGGTAAATATTTACAAAGTAAAAATGTCCATTCCTGCTCATCATAAATGTCAACATGGAAATCACTTAACTTCCCTTTTTTTCTTTTTTCCTTTTTGGCCACAAGTGCATCAAGCAGAAGTCCTGGGGCCAGGGATCCAACAGCAGTGACAAAGCCAAGTCCTTAACTTGCTGCATCACCAGGGAAACTCCTTAGCTTCTTTTTATTTTTATTTAAAAAATTAAAAACATTTTTTTGGCTGTGTCCATGGCATGTGGAAGTTCCCAGGCCTGGGATTGAACCTGTACCACGGCAGCCATCAAGCTGCTGCAGCAACAGTGCTGGATCCTTAACCTGCTATGCACAGAGGAACTCCCTTAACTTTTTTTTTTTTAAACAAACTATAGTTGACTTACAAGATTACATTGGTTTCAGGTATACAACATAGAATTTGGTATTTTTATAGACTATGAACTATACCTACAAATTTCTTTCAGTATTATTGACTATATTTCCTGTACATTATAGCTTCGAAACGTCTATTTTATACTTAGTAGTTTGTACCTCAAGGCTCCTCATTCATTTCCCCTCCCCCCACCCTTGCCTCACTGGCAACCACCAGTCTGTTCCCTGTATCTGTATCTATTTATGTTTTGTTATATTTGTTTGTTTCATTCTTTAGATTCCACATATAAGCGAAAACATACAATATTTGTCTTCCTCTGACTTATTTCACTAAGTATCATAGCCTCCATGTCCATTCCTGTTGTTGCAAATGGCAGAATTTCATTACTTTATGCTAATATTCCACTGTGTGTATACATATTAACTATATAAATATCTATATCTGTATATCTATATACTGCATCTTTTTTATCCACTAATTCATCTATAGACACTTAGGTTGCTTCCATACCTTGGCTGTTGTACATAATGCTGCAAGGAACATTAGGATACATATATAAGGAATTCATACAACACAATGGCAAAGAAACAAGCAAGTTAAAAAATTGGCAGAGGACTTGAAAGGGCGTTTTTCCAAAGAGGTCACACCAATGGCACTGATGCATGAAAATATGCTCATCATCACTAAGCATCTGAGAAATGCAAATCAAGAGTGAGATATCACCTCACACCTGTTAGAATGACTGTTACCAGAAAGACCAGCGATAACAAGCGTTGGTGAAGATGTGGAGAAAAGAAAACCCTCATGCACTGTTGTTGGTGGGAATGCAAACTGGTGCAGCCGCTGTGGAAAACAGCATGGAGGTTTCTCCAAAATCTAAAAATGGGAGTTCTCTCGTGGTGCAGCAGGTTAAGGATCCGGCATTGTCACTGCAGAGACTTGGGTCATTGCTGGGGCCTGGGTTCCATCCCTGGCCTGGGAACTTCTGCATGCCACAGACATGGCCAAAAAAAAAAAAAAAAAAAAAATGGACCTACCATATGAGCCAGCAACTTCACTCTTGGAAATCATTTAACTTCTGTGGCATTATTTCTTTTTCTCTAAGAACATTTGATAAGCTTAAGATTATCGTTTTTAATTATATTAGATTAAGTAGGATCTGTCTTGAGGGAAACTTCCCTGCAAGTTGTACGGCCAATTATATTTTTCAATGTTACAAAATACTGTTCAAGGTTATAACAGCTGCAGAGTGATTTTTGCCTTTTCCTTATTTTGTTTCTTGACCAAAGTGTTTTGGTATTTTTTTCTTTTCCTTTCTAAAAATAGAATGTTTGTTATAGACTAATACCCCTTGTGAATATAGATGCACACGTCCTCAAAAATATTAACAAACCAAATCCAGCAGCATAGCAAAAGGATTATACGCCATGACCAAGTGGGATTTATCCTAGGAATTCAAGGGTGGTTCAGCATAAGAAAAATCAGTCAATGTAAAGCACTGCATTAATAGAAGGATGGAAAAAAACCCATATGGTCATCTATCTCCATTGGATTAAAGGACATTACTAAGAAAGCGAAAAGACACCTTACAGAACAGGAGACAATATTTGCAGATCATATATCTAACAAGGGCCTAGTTTCCAAAATATAGAAAGAACTCTCACAACTCAACACAAAAGACAAATGCCCCAATTTAAACATGGGCAAAGGATTTGAACAGAAGTTTATCCAAAGAAGATATACAAATGGTGAAGAAGCACATGAAAACATGCTCACCATCATTAGTCATCAGGGAAATCTAAAAACGGGAGCTCTCTCGTGGTGCAGCCAGGTTAAGGATCCAGCATTGTCACTGCAGAGGCTTGGGTCATTGCTGGGGCTTGGGTTCTATCCCTGGCCCGGAAATTTTGCATGTCACAGACGTGGCCAAAAAAAAAAAAAAAAAAAAAAAATGGACCTACCATACGATCCAGCAACCTCACTCTTGGAAATCATCTAAGTCAAAACCACAATAAGATACCACTTGATACCCACTGGGATGGCCATTAAAAAAATAGAAAATAATGAACGTTAGCAAGGAGGTGGAGAAGTTGGATGTCTTGTACATTGCTAGTGGCAGTGTAAAATGATGTGATCACTGAACTAAAATAGTTTGGTGGTTTATCAAAAAACTAAACAGAATTACAATGTGACCTAGCAATTTCACTCCTAGGTATATGTACAAAAGAATTGAAAACAGGTATTCAAACCGAACAAATACATGTAAACTCAGGTCTATAAGCAATACAATTCACAATGACCAAAAGGTGGAAACAGCCCAAATGTCCATCGATGGAGGAATGAATAAACAAATTGTGGTCTATATACACAATGGAATATTATTCAGCCTGAAAAAAGAATGAAATCCCTTCATCCAGAGTGGGGATCAGATACATACTATAAGATGGATGAGCCTTAAAGACATCATGCTGAGTGAAATAAGCCAGACAAAAAAGGTCACATATCGTATGATTCCACTTATATGAAATATCCAGAATTTTTTTTTTTGCCTTTTTAGGGCCGCATCTGTGGCATATGGAAGTTCCCAGGCTAGGAGTCCAGTCGGAGCTGCAGCTGCCATCCTGCACCACAGCCATAGCAATGCGGGATTTGAGCCGCATCTGTGGCCTACACTGCAGCTCACGGCAGCACCGGATCCTTGACCCAAAGAGCAAGGCCAGGGATTGAACCTGCATCCTCATGGATACTAGTCAGGTTTGTAACATGCTGAGCCACAGCAGAGACTCCCCAGAATAAATCTATGGAGACTGAAGGCAGGTTGGTGGTTGTCAGGGGCAGAGGGAGGGGGAAGGTATGGAGTTTCCTTTTGGGGTGATGAAAATGTTTTGGAACACGATAGTGGTGGTTGTTGCACGACATTGTGATCACAGTAAATTCCATCGAATTGTTCACTTTAAAGTAGTTACTCTTATGTTATATGAATTTCAACTCAATTTTAAAAATATTGAAAAAGAAATAGAATGCTTGATTTTGACTTGTTGCCTATTCACCTATGTCCTGGAAATAAAAGTTTATGCCCAGTACTTAACTACTGGCTTATTTTATGGCAAACATTTAAGGAATGTGGTCCTAAGTGGACTCATGGATTACTTGGAAGTAGGAAAATTAGTTGGAGACTGACAGGATTAGTTTTCAAGCAACTTTCTCATTGCAACATTCAGTCTATAAGCATCTGACTAGAAACTTTTTGTTTCTTTTTACGATGGCCTGTGGCATATGGAAGTTCCCAGGAAAGAGGTCGAATCAGAGCTTCAGCTGAAATCTATGTGCCACAGCCACAACAACACTGGATCCGAGCCACATTTGTGACCTACGCCGCAGCTTGCAGCAATGCTGGATCCTTAACCCACAGGGCAAGACCAGGGATCAAACCCGAATCCACATAGAGATTTTGGGTCCTTAACCCACTGAGCCACAATGGGAAGTCCTAGAAATATTTTACGAATATATAGAATCTGTTTTTGGCCACACCCTCGGCAAATGGAAGTTCCCAAGTCAGGGATTAAACCTGTGCCACAGCAGCAACCCAAGTCACTGTTGTGCCGACTTCAGGTCCTTAACCCACTACACCACAAGGGAACTCCTATTTAGAATCTTAATAAATTGCTCTGCAATTTCTGAAGTTAATACTGTAGGATCCTATCATAGGATTTTTTTTTTTTTTTTTTTTTTTTGCTGCACCCATGGCATGCATAAGTTCCCAGGCCAGGGAATCGAATCCAACCCACAGCTGTGACAACACCGTATCCTTAACCCACTGAACCACCATGGAACGCCTAAAGTTTTTTGAGTATTAGAAAAAGACTTACACATTAGAATGTAAAATTTTAATAGCCCCAAACTGGAAATTACCCTAATGCCCTTTAAGAGTGGAATAAATAATCACAATGAAATAATATATTGTAAAGAGATTGAATGTACAGTCTCATTGCAATATATTATGGATGTAGCTCACAAGCAGTGTGGAGTGATAAAAAGCCAGGCGCATAAGAGTCTTGGAGTTCCCTGCTGGCTCAACAGGTTAAGGATCTGGCGTTTTCACTGCTGTGGCTGGGGTCGCTGCAGTGGCACGGGTTCGATCCCTGGCCCCCAAAATTCTGCATGCTGTGGGCATGGTCAAAAAAAAAATTTAAGATATTTAAAAGAGTACATACTGGATGAGTCCATTAGAGGTCAAAAATAAGGAAAATTACTCCATGGTATTAGAAGTTAGGATAATGCTTACCTTTGCAGGGACTAGCTACTGAAATAGGTGAGATGGGGACTTCTGGGGTGGTCTCTCTCTCTCTTTTTTTTTTTTTTTTGCCTTTTGTCTTTTTAGGGCCACGCCCACGGCATATGGAGGTTCCCAGGCTAGGGGCTGAATCGGAGCTGTAGCTGCCGGCCTACACCACAGCCACAGCAACGCGGGATCCGAGCCGCGTCTGCGGTGACCTACACCACAGTTCAGGGCACCACCGGATCCTTAACCCACTGAGTGAGGCCAGGGATCGAACCCGAAACCTCATGGTTACTAGTTGGGTTCATTAACCACTGAGTCAAGATGGGAACTCCAGGTCTCTCTTTTTTTAAAAAAAAATATACTTCATTTTTTTTTTTAGCAGTTTTAGGGTCACAGCAGTACTGAGCAGAAAATACAAAGATTATACGTGTACCCCCTGCTCCCACACATGCATAAGCCTCCCCTGTCATCAACCTCCCCCACCAAAGGGAACTTATCATTGATGCATCATAATCATCCAGAATCTATAGTTTACATTAGACTTCACCCTTGGCAGTGTACATTCTCTGGGTTTGGACAAACATATAATGGCACGTATCTACCATTAGAGTATCATACAGACTAGTCTCACTGCCTTAAAAATTCTCTGTGCTTGACCTGTCCATGCCTTACTCCCCACTAACCCCCGGCAACCACTGATCTTTTCACTGTCTCCATACTTTTGTCTTTTCCAAAATGCCAAATAGTTGGAATCGTACGGTACGTAGCCTATAGGCGTTCTGTTTTGATCTGATGCTGGTTATACATGCGTATGTTCAGACTGTGGAAATCCATCAAGCATATGTGATTTGTGCTTTCCGGTATGTATGTTAGCCTTCCATTAAAATATCCCCAAACAAGCAAGCAAGCAAACAAAAATTCCTCAAACTCACGTACTATTTCAGCTAACTGCCCCGTCTCCGTTTCCTCCTCATCACAGCCAACTTTTTGAGTTTTATATATTCACTGCCTCTATTTCCTCACATTCTACTCGTTCCTCAACCCACTCCAATCTGGCCTTCTGTCCCCATAACTCTCCTAAAACAGCTCTCACAAAGATCACCAATGGCTTTCCATGTTGTTAAATCCAATGGAAAATTTTCTATCCTCAATTTTCCTCACTTCTCAGAAATATTAAATACTCCTGACCATTTCCTTTTTTTTTTTTTTTGTGAAGCCTTCTCTTTCCACAGATTTTGTGACCCAGCGCTCTCATAGTATTCCTCATACACCCCTGTCTCTCTCTCTCTTTTTTTTTTTTTTTGTCTTTTTAGGGCTGCGGCTGCGGTGTATGGACGTTCCCAGGCTAGGGGTCAAATCGGAGCTACAGCTGCCGGCCTGCACCACAGCCACAGCAGCCTACACCACAGCTCAGGGCAATGCTGGATCATTAACCCACTGAGCGAGGTCAGGGATCGAACCCGCAACCTCATGGTTCCTAGTCGGATTTGTTTCCGCTGTGCCACAACAGGAACTCCCTTCTCTTCTCTTTCTACACTGTCTCAAGTGATCTCATTCATGCCCAAGGCTTTCAACACAATTTACATCTTAACTCCCAAGTTACAACAATATCCCAGACGTCTCTAGGTTCATACTCATATATTCAGTTACCTAATTTGCATCTCTATTTGAATATTTCTCAAACATCTCAAGCCCTAACTTATCTAAGACTAAAATCTTTTTTGTGTGTGCTTTTTTAGGGCCACACCCAGAGCATATGGAGGTTCCCAGACTAGGGGTCGAATCAGAGCTGTAGCTGCCAGCCTACACCACAGCCACAGCCACATCAATATGGGATCCGAGCCGCGTCTGCCACCTACACCACAGCTCGTAGCAATGCCGGATCCTTAACCCACTGAGCAAGGCCAGGGATCAAACACATCCTCATGGACACCAGTTGGCTTCGTTAGTGCTGAGCCACAATGGGAACTCCTAAGATTAAAATCTTGATTTCTCCCTGCCCCAAGCCTTTTCCTTATCCATCTTAATAAATAACCACACAAGCATCCATCCATTTGCTCAAGCCAGGCAATTTTTCTGTATTCCCCAGTTGTACTGACCCCAAATCTGAGAGTCCTGTACCTCTCTTCTCAAATGTCAATTTTAGGACTTCCCGTTGTGGCGCAGCAGTTAACGAATCCGACTAGGAACCAGGAGGTTGCGGGTTCGATCCCTGGCCTTGCTCAGTGGGTTAACGATACGGCGTTGCCATGAGCTGTGGTGTAGGTCGCAGATGCGGCTCGGATCCTGCGTTGCTGTGGCTGTGGCTGTGGCTGGCAGCTACAGCTCCAAGTAGACCCGTAGCCTGGGAAACTCCATATGCCGCGGGTGCGGCCCTAGAAAAGCAAAAAAAAAAAAAATTCAAATGTCAATTCTATCCAGGACAGAATGTGGGAAAATAGGTGAAGGTGAAAGGATTTACAAGAACCTGTTCTGAAGCTTTCTCTGAGGTCTGGCCAGGTCAATAACTAGCGGACACGGCGGTGCATCCTCCAGCCCCCCCACCCCCCAGCCTCCACAATCTGCACTGTGGGTTATTGATGGCTCACAGTTGTATCTCTCTCTTGGCATTTGCTCTCGGCCAAAGGCAGCCTTGCCTAAGGTTATGCTCTTTCAGGCAGGGTGGGGGTGTGGAAAGCAGCGTGCATCCACTGAGAGTATACAAAGGCTCACACCCCTTGCCTCAATTTTGGACAACTCCGAAAGCCTAGCCCGGCTCCAGGGCTCCCCGTGGGCACAGCCGTGGCTTTCCAGTCCAACCTTCCCCTGGCGCCAGCTCCTGCTTTCCTCACTCCCTCACTGGCACAGGTCTCCCATGAACTTCCGTAACAACCTTCCTGTATGCAAATCTCTGCATCAGTGTCTGTTTCCAGGAAACTCGACTTAAACTCAACATGTGCCTACCTGGAAGGGCAAAGGAGGAAGACACAGCGCTCCAACTTCATACAAAGAGACAGATGTTGGAGTTCCCTCTGTGGCACAATGGGATCAGCAGTGTCTCTGCAATGTTAGGATGCAGGTTTGATCCCCGACTGGGCACGGTGGGTTAAGAATCCGGTGTTGCCACTGCTGTGGTGTAGGTCACAATGGCAGCTCGGATCTGATCCCTGGTATGGGGACTCCGTGTGCTGTGGGGTGGTCAAAAATAAATTTTTTTGTTCTTTAAAAAAGGAAATGATTAAAAAAAAAACCCACCAACGAAAAAGAGACAAGTATTAATATTAGGGTGGGGTGGAGCGACTCTATCCACGAGAAAGCCAAGATGGCTACAGTTCAGTCGACAGATTGGGAAAGCTGTCCTTCTTAAGGCACAGATAAGAAAGAGGTCACCTCTGCTCAGCAGCAGATTTCATCTGGGTTCCTGCTTATGCAACTAGTCAAGTTTCCCCCTGACTCCTGTCCACCAAACCCAGAGAATGGAACTTTGCTCGTGGCCACAGAATGCAAAGGTTGCTGCTGCAGTTTGCTTCACACTCTATGCACACGCTCAGATATGGACACGTGTATGCAAACACAGACACACAGACAGACACATATCCATGCGAAGTATTGCTCACTGCAGACCAGGGCCCAAAAAACTTATTTAAAAAACTCCCTGAGGAGTTGCTGTTGTTGCTTAGTGGATTGAGAACCCCTCTAGTATCCAAGAGGATGCGGGTTCGATCCCTGGCCTTACTCAGTGGGCTAAGGATCTGGCATTGCCATGAGCTGTGCTGTAGGGACGAGGGTGCGGCCCTAAAAAAGAAAAAAAAAACTCCCTTGAGGAGATTTATTTTTTAGGGGTGCACCTGTGGGATATGGAAGTTCCCAGGCCAGAGGTTGAATTGGAGCTGCAGCTGAGGTCTACACCACAGCCACAGCAATGCCAGATCCTTAATCCGCTGAGTGAGGCCAGGGATTGAATCTGCGTCCTCACAGAGACGATGTCAGGTTCTTAACTCACTGAGACACAACAGGAACTCCGAGGATATTTATTTTTTTTGAAAAAAAAAATCTGCCAAGGTGAAGACAATATTCTAACTGAAAAAATAAAGAACTTACATCTATGTTTTATTCAGAGTTTTAGCTCTTATATTTAGGTCTCAGATTCATTTTGGTTTTTGCATATGGTATGAGGTAGGGATCCAAATTCATTCTTTTGCATGTGAATAACCACTTTTTCTAGCACCATTTGTTGAAAAGACAATTTCTGAGCCATTGAAATGTATTGGCACCCTTGTTGAAAATCAATTGACCATAAATGGCAGGGTTGGCATTCAGTTCTTCCTCTGAAAATCGTTTATTATATATATGTTAAGGTACAAGTGATATATGTTCATTGCAGAAAAATCCATGCAAGCAAAAATGAACATCATATATCACCCCACCTTCCAGTCTCAAGGTCATACATTCTATTATGGTTAACATTTGAAAATATACTTCCAGGCTGTTTCCTGAAGTATAGTATATTACAAACATGATATTATACCATAACGTTGATTTGCGTCTTGTGTTAAAAACTTCACGGTGTCATGGATATATATAGTTCAATGTCACATCATAGGGTTTATTGACCTCATGACAATACATGCTATGGGTATGCCTGTATTTTTTTCACCTCTTTCCCTGGTGTTAGATCTTAGGTAGTTCCCAATGTTTTCTCATTTGTGACATAGCTGTCACAGACACCCTTATGTGTACGTCTTTACATGCCTCTAGTTATTTCGTAGGTAGCAAACTGACAACCCACTGGCTGATTTCTGCTGCTAGCTCTGTTTTGTTTAACCAGCACAGCTTTTTTAGTAAAACAGTTGTTTTCAACGATTTGTTGGCATGTTTTCCTAGAAATAGGATTGTTGGGTTTCATGGCATTCAGTTCTGATTTAGCAAGTTTTGGCTATGCCTTTTTTTTTTTTTTTGTCTTTTTCGGGCCATATGGAAGTTCTCAGGCTAGGAATGGGAGGCATATGGAAGTTCACAGGCTAGGGGTCGAATGGGAGCTACAGCTGCCAGACTATGCCACAGCCACAGCAACGTGGGATCTACACCATAGCTCACGGCAACGCCAGGTCCTTAACCCACTGAGTGAGACCAGGGATCGAACCTGCGTCCTCATGGATGCTGGTCAGATTTGTTTCTGCTGAGCCACGATGGGAACTCCGGTTCTTCTATGCTTGCCCCCAGATGATCATTGGACATTTTCCTTGGGCTAGTGGGGTGGGGGTGGAAGACAGAGAGGATGATGGGAGGCAAACAGTAGACTTGTTCTCTGAATCTACTGATGACTCTAGTACAAAACGTCTCTTTGGCAATGTAACACACCAAACTAGGAGGACTACTGGTTTAAGCATCAGAAGACCTGGATCTAGTTGTAACTCAATTATAATATAGCTCTGTGACTTTGTACTAGCTATTTAACCTCTCGAAGTCTCATTTCCTTATGAGGTTGCTAGGAGAATCAAACGAGATGTGTGAAATACATCTTAAAAAGCACAGAGTCCTATACAATTACAAGGCAGTCCTATTTTTGTAAATTGCCAGAAGTGTGTTTACATGGGGTCAAACGGATCCAAGCTTAGCTTGTAAAGCATTGTCTGCTCTCAGAACCCTGCTTTTAGAGGCGCTCCTTTCCAAGGATAGACATGATTCTAGGTTGCCAGGATCTGATCTGGTGCACTTCGGTTCCACAGTCATTTACGGATGGTTTCACATGCCAGACACTGTAGGTACAAAAATGATTATGATTAGTCCCTGCCTTTGCAGAGCTTTACAGTCCACCAGAAAGAGACAAATATGTATTGAGATCATCAGAAAACAGAGGGATAAAGAATGCAGTAGAGGAGAGAGCCAAGGCTGCACTGCATAGGAGGAACACTCAAGGCCTGAAAGGGGGCCTTTTGAGGCAGGGTTCCATGAATAGCATTGAAGAGGATTAAGGACCAGAGGAGGGTGTGTGTGTGTGTGTGTGTGCGCACGCACGCGTGTGCTCGTGAGTGTGAGCGCGCGTTTTAGTCTATGCCAGTTGAGCCAATCTGGGGCTAGACTTTATCTTAGACTCTGTGCTCATTTCTATGCATTTATATTTTCTTTTTTTAGTGTTGTGTTTCCCTGCATTTCCTAGTCAAGCTCTTTTTGAAAAATGCTAATCTGGTCTTAGCTGTACTAACAGGAAAAGAGATCTGTCTACACCCATGCCAAGAGACTTGGAGAAGCCAGAGTGTTCTGGAAGCCAACCTCGCTGGTGAAATAAAGAGCCCACTTGGAAACTAGGGAAGAGCATGGACGCATTGCCTCCTCCCTTCATGCCTGCTTCATCTTCCTCCTTGCCGGATCCTTTCCAGATCCATCACCCTCCAACCATTTGTCTGCTGCCACCGCGGCAGCAAAAAACACAGATTAAAAACAAACAAACAAAAAAGCCAGCTAAACATCTTCTTGCCTTTTTCTCTAGCCCACCTCCTTCCCCCAGTTTGGGTCATCTGAACTTTTCCACTGCAAATAAAAAACCAAATGCAATGGTTATTGAAGCCAGAGGAAATCAAGGATGTTGTTCTACTCTTCATGCTTATTAAATTTGGACTTAATCTTCTTCATCGCAATTAAGCCTCTAAACCAGCCAATATACTTAAACGAGGTGAAATGAAAAGACTTACTGTAAGAGATGACAGGAGGCTCTTTGGGAAATTAAAATCTCCAGAGATTTCCAAAGTGAGAGTTACTGAGCCAGGAAGGGGATAGAAAGAAAAGGATTTTTAAAGCTTAATAAACAGGATGCCAATTAGGCCTCGGGATTAAAAAGCTAGGTGATGTCAGTGTTATCGATGGGAGGATAGGTTAACTGGAGCTGGGGAAATAATAAGCACCATGTTGTTTCTAGATTCTTCTTTGATTCACTAAAAAAAAAAAAAAAAAAACTGCTGGGGAGTACTCTCTCTCTCTCTCAGTTTATCCCTCTGTGACATAGGAAGAAACGCACGGCGATGAGGAAATGCCTCTCTGCTTGTGTAACAGTTAAAAAAAGGTTTTACCGTATTTACCAAGCTCCTGATCCTGTTCTGACACCTTTAAGGCCATAATTCGGGTGAGCAGCTCCCTGCCTAGTGACTAGGGACTGAGACAATGCCATCTCAGGAGGGAAGATGCCACAGCAACGTGGGATCCAAGCCACATCTGCAGTCTACACCACAGCTCGCGGCGATGCCGGATGCTTAACCCACTGAACGAGGCCGGAGAGTCTACCCGCATCCTCATGGACACTGGTTGGGTTCTTAACCTGCTGAGCCACCACGGGAACTCCCATTTTAGTCACTTCTAGGCTTGGGCTGGGAAAATGACCTCTGCAGGGTTCCGTAAGCTAAGCGCCTGCTTTTCTGTCACTTTTTTGGAACAAAGAGCCCTTTCCCAGAAGCTCTCCCTTAGTACCCCCACCCCCCACCCCCAGCCCTGCTTCCTCCCAGGGCAGACCTGAAGCAGCCCCAAGGCGTGGGAAGGAACCCTCCCAACTTGGAAGGTTTTCCAGGGCCCCAGGTTCCACCAGCCAGAAGTTTGATTTACTGGCACCATCTGCGGGAAGACAAATGGCCCCTTCTGGCTGTGCTGGTCAGATGCAGGGAAGGAAGAGAAGGAGAAATAAATGGAGGAAGGCAGATTAGTAAATCAATAAATACCCAAGTGACATATAACGAATGAACAAATAAAAATTCCTCAGGGGAAGGTGGCGGGTGTCCTGAGATGGTGATGTTGAAGTGGAAGGGGTGACACTTGCTTTTTTTTTTTTTAAGCCCAAGGATCATCTCTTACATTCTAGGTACAAACAATACAGTATAACTCTTATGGTTGCTATGACAACGCGAATCCCTCTCTTCTGATGTCAGGCGGTCCTCCCCCCGCCACCTTCGGAATCCAGAATGCCAGTTTTCTTTGCTGCCATAAATGCTGTGTTTGGTTTCAAGGGCTCAGGAATGGCCTCGTCTAATAAGTCCTTGTCTCCTAGGGTGGTTTGTCCCGGATCCCTAAGGTCGCCTTCCTTTGGGAGAGGAGGAAATCTGACATGGGAGAGCTAGGCCAAGGCAGACAGGTGGCTCCACGGGAGGCATGGAGCTATTTCTGCTGATGTCTGGGTCAGTGTCTGACCAATGGAGGGTCCCCACCTCTCCGCCCTCCACCTTCCACTGGCCTCCGCTACGGGATAATGCCAGCCCTGACTTGAGGGTAACAGACGACCAGGACAGGCCTCAGGGAGCAGGCTGTAGCTCGTGCTATAATTTAAAGCCCTCTGGCCAAAAATCTCTTCCCCAGTTGGCCTGCCTGAAACTCTCATTATTAGAAGGTTTTTTTTTTTTTCTAAACAGATGAAAGACTTAAAACTAGCTGCCAAAAGAAAATGCTCCCCCTCACCTAGTAATAGTAACTAGCTTGCAACACCCTAGTATAAATTAGAAAGGGAGGAAGGAGCTCTGGAGGGACTAGGGCACAGGACAGATCAATGCTGAAGCAGGAAAAGGAAGGAATAGGTTTCATAATTGTGGGAGCTCCTCAGGACATGCTGTCTTTCCATATTCTGTCCACCCCCTCCTCCAATTCCTCTTTCTTTCTTTCTTTTTTGGTCTTTTGTCATTTTAGGGCTGCACCCGCGGCATATGGAGGTTCCCAGGCTAGGGGTCTAATAGGAGCTGTAGCCGCCGGCCTTCGCCACAGCCACAGCAATGCGGGATCCGAGCCGCGTCTGCAGCCTACACCACAGCTCACGGCAACGCCGGATCCTTAACCCACTGAGTAAGGCCAGGGATCGAACCCGCAACCTCACGGTTCCTAGTCAGATTCATTAACCCATGCACCACAATGGGAACTCCCAATTCCTCTCTCTAAGTCCTAGCTCAGTAAACCCAGATGACATTCTTTTCTTTTCATCTTTTTAGGGCTGCACCTGAGGCATGCAGAAATTCCCAGGTGAGGGGTTGAATCAGAGCTACAGCTACCGGTCTACACCACAGGCACAGCAACGCGGGATCCGAGCTGCATCTGCGACCTACACTACAGCTCACAGCAAGGCTGGATCCTTAACCGACTGAGCAAGGCCGGGGATCTGACCCGTGTCCTCACGGATACTAGTTACTGCTGAGCCACAACGGGAACTCCCAGGAAGGCATTCCTTTTTTCTTTTTTCTTTTTTGTCTGTTTAGGGCCACACCCGCAGCATATGGAGGTTTCCCAGGTAGGGGTCAAATCAGAGCTGTAGCTGCCAGCCTACACCAGAGCCACAGCAACACAGGATCCTTAACCCACTGAGCAAGGCCAAGGATTGAGCCTGTGTCCTCATGGATGATAGCCAGATTTGTTTCCACTGAGCCACGACATGAACTCCAATTTTTTTCCCTTTTTTTGCTTTTTAGGGCCACACTAGAGGCATATGGATGTTCCCAGTCTACACCACAGCCACAGCAACACAGGATCTGAGCCGTGTCTGTGACCTATACCACAGCTCACAGCAACGCCAGATCCTTAACCTACTGAGCGAGGCCAGGGATCGAACCGGCAACCTCATGGGGAAGTCATTCTTGATACTGCCCTCTTACCACTCACAACCAACTAATCATTAATTCATCTCTCATCTGGGTTACTTTCCCGCATAAGCCTCCTAACTCATCTCTCTACTCTCATTTTTGCCCTTTTCCCACCCTGCGTTCTCCATCCTGCAGCCAGAGTGATGATCATTCAGAAATGAGATCATGTCATGCTTCTGATTAAAACATTTACATGTTACAGCACAGGGAACTTTGTACTATCTCTTGGGTTAGAACATGATTGAAGATAGTATGAAAAAAGAGAGAATGTATAGGAGCTCCCGTTCTGGCGCAGTGGAAATGAATCTGACTAGGAACCATGAGGTTGCGGGTTCGATCCCTGGCCTCGCTAAGTGGGTTAAGGATCCGGCATTACCGTGAGCTGTGGTGTAGGTCACAGACGCGGCTCGGATCTGGCGTTGCTGTGGCTGTGGCGAAGGCCGGCAGCTGTACCTCCTATTAGACCCCTAGCCTGGGAACCTCCATATGCCATGGGTGTGCCCCTAAAGAGACAAAAAAAAAAAAAAAAAAGAGAGAGAATGTATAAATGTGTATAGCTGGGTCACCTTTCTGTACAGCAGAAATTGAAGGAACATTGTAAATCAACTATACTTTAATAAAAAATTAAAATTAATTAATTAACTAATTAAAAAACGTTTCAGTGGAGTCCTCTTGCCTACTGAGCAGAGTCCAGCCTACTGAGCACAGCATTCAAGCCCCTCCACACAGGCGTTCCCGTTGTGGCTCAGCAGTAATGAACCTGATCAGTATCCATGAGGTTGCGGTTCAATCCCTGGTCCCGCTCAGTGGGTTGCCATGAGCTGTGGTGTAGGTTGCAGAGGTGACTCAGATCCCACATTGCTGTGGCTGTGGCGTAGGCTGGCAGCTGCAGCTCCTATGCGACCCCTCGCCTGGGAACCTCCATATGCTGCGGGTTCGGCCCTAAAAAGCAAAAAAGAAAGAAAGAAAGAAAAAGACCCTCCACACAGGACCCAGACCCTGCACCTCCAGCCATGTCACATTTCTCTCCCCCAGCCTAACACTTCCCACACATCCAATACTCTAGCCACAACCAACTGCTCCTTGTGATTTGTGGGGCTCATCAGTGTTTCAGATCTTTTGCACAAGAGGCTTGCTCTCCCTGGAAACCAGCCCCCTCCATTTCTTGCCCCTTTACTTCATTTACTCGTATTAGCCTTTCAAGGGTCAGCTCAGGTGTCATCTACTCCAGGTCTTTCCTGACCCCTTCCCTCCTCCCAAGTCCAGATGAGTTACTTTTCTGCCAGGGACCCACAGTACTTAGGCATCTCTCAGGGGAAATGCAGCAACCACATTGTCTTGTAGTTATTTGTTGATTACCTACATCTCCCAGTAGACTGTGAGTTTCACAAGGGCAAAGACTGTGTCATTACTCATCATCGCATCTCTAGTCCCGAACACATTATCTGCCAATCTGCAATACTCAGTAACTATGGGTTGAATGAACGGACAACAACCAGCTGGCGTGTCATTCTTGATGGGGGAGAGACGGCCAGAGGGGAAACTGAAACTCTAGGGGGAAAGGCTAAGTAAAAAGTCAGGACTATTCTGAAAAAAAAAAAAAGAGCATTTGAGGAAAAACAAAGCCAATCAGATATTAAAACATGTTATGTCGCTACCTTGAAAAGGTTGGGTTCCTGAGAAAAGAAATGCCTATTAACAGTCTTTAATATGTGTGGGAAATGAGTATATTTTAAAGACGGCATGTCAGATCAGTGGGGGAAAAGACGAATTTTTCAAAAATTATGTTTGCATAATGGGTTAGCTGAATTCTCTAACTTATTCTTTACATCAAAATTAATTATAGGTGAATCAAAGATTTTAATGCGAAAAATGAAACCTTAAAAGTTCTCAAAGAAAACACGGGAGAATTAAATACATATAATCCTGGAAAGAGGAAGGCCTTTCTAAGCAGAAATCCAGAAATCGGTGAAATAAAACCAAAACTGATAAATGTGATCACATGAAAATTAAACACTTCTGCACAGGAAAAATATACATAAACGAAGTCAAAAGACAAATGACAAATTGCAACAAGATACTTGCAGTGCTTATGACAAAGGACTAATTTCCTCAATTTCCAAAGAGCTCAAACAAATCAAATGAAAACCACAAACAAACCCAAAGACATACAAGCCAGTGATCCGTTCACAGGAAAAGAAATACGAACGGCAAATATACACATAAAAAGATGTTCAACCTTGCTCCTAAACAAAAGAATGCAAATCAAAGCAGCAAGATGCACTTTCTTCACCTTGCATACTGGCAAACGTTTAAAAGGCTTGATAATATCCAGTGTTGATGAGGGCACAGGGGAGCAGACAATTTAGCTACTATAATTTTTAATGTACACGTCCTCTGACCTAGTCATTTCAGTTAAATAGCATCACGATTAAGGGCGCAGGCTCTGGAGTTGGACTGCCCGCATTCAAGTTCTGTCTTGACAACTTAGCACTATGACCTTGGGAAAGTTCCTCAACCCCCTTAAGCCTCAGTGTCTTTATCTGCAAAACCGGGATAATAATAATACCATCTTAGTCCATTTGGGCTGCTATTAAAAAAAATTACCACAGACTGGATAGTTATAAACAACAGAAATGTGTTTCTCATAGTTCTGGAAGCTGGGAATTCCAAGATCAAGGTGCCAGCATGGTGAAATTCTGGCGAAGGCCTCTTTCCTTCCTCCTCCTCCTTCTCCTCCTCTTCCTTTTCCTCTTCTTCTTCTCCTCCTTCTCCTCCTTTTTATCATTTTAGAGCCCCACACACTGCATATGGAAGTCCCCAGGCTATGGGTAGAATCGGAGCTGCAGCTGCCAGGCTACACCACAGTCACAGCATCTCGGGTTCCGAGCCGTGTCTGCGAATTATACCACAGCTCACGGCAGTGCCGGATCCTTAACCCACCGAGCGAGGCCAGGGATCGAACCTGCATCCTCATGGATGCTAGTCTGATTTGTTTCTGCTGAGCCACAATGGGAACTCTTTTCAAAGGGCACTAACCCCATTCATGAGGGTTCTGCCCTAATAGCCTAATCACCTCCCAAAGGCGCCATCTCTCATGACATTAAGCATTAGGGTATGTGGGAATTAGGTTTTTAACATCTGAATTCTGGGGGAGACACAAACATTCAATTTATACCAAGAACTTACCAAACAGAGTTGGTATAAGTATCAAATGAGATAAGACATGCAAAGCGCTCAGCACAGTACGTAACAGAGAATAAGCACACAATATATGTGAGCAGTCATTATTGTGTCCAAAGAGGCATTTATTAACAGATTCATCACAATATTTTATTTATAATAGGAAACAAAACCAAAAATAAAGCAGACACCCTAGAAACGACCTAAATATCCATCAATAAGGAATTGATTTAATATATTATGTCATATGGTGTAGTGCAATGAAGCCACTGAAAAGAAAGAGAAGAGATATATCTATATGGATCAGTATAAATAAATCTTTTAAGCTATGGACTGTATAAAATGTATGATTCCATTTGGGTAAATAAAAAAAGAAATATTCCTCTCTCTCTCCACACACACACTCACACTTCTTTTTCTGAAACTCTATTCAAGAAGTAACTGAGGAGTTCCCGCTGTGGTGCAGTGGGTTAAGAATCCAGCTGCAGCTGTTCGGGTCACTATGGAGGTGCGGTTCGATCCCCAGTGCAGCATAGTGGGTTAAAAGGATCCAGTGTTGCCACAGCAGTGGCATGGCTGGCAGATGCAGCTTGGATCCAAACCCTGGCCTGGGAACGTCCATGTACCACAGGTGTGGCCATAAAATTAAAAAAAAAAAAAAGGTAACTGAAAATACTGTTTATCTTTGGAGAGTCAGGTGGGGATAGATGGGTTTTCTTTCTGTCTGTCTGGTTTTTTTAGGGCTATACCCGCAGCATATGGAAGTTCCCAGGCTAGGGGTCAATTTGGAGCAGTAGCTGCCAGCCTACGCTACAGCCATAGCAATGCCAGATCCAAGCCATGTCTGTGACCTACACCACAGCTCACGGCAATGCTGGATCCTTAAGGGACTGAATGGGGCCAGGAATCGAACCTGTGTCCTCATGGATGCTAGTCAGATTCGTTTCCGCTGAGCCATGACAGGAACTCCAGGTAGGGATAGATGGAAAGATGGAAAAGAGAGCTTTGATTTTCACTGCACAATTTTGGTTTGGCCATTCCCAGGACAGGGATCAAACCTGAGCCATAGCAGTGACCCCAGCCATACCAATGACAACGTGGATCCTTAACAAGTTAGGCCGCCAGGGAACTCCATTCATTGCATACCTTTCTGCATTGTTTGATTTTTTTCATCAGGTACATATATAACTTTTTTTAATTTAAAGAGATGATTTGATAAATTCTGGGTTTTTTTTTTTTTGTCATTTTAGGGCCATACCCACAGCATATGGAGGTTCCCAAGCTAGGGGTCAAATAAGAGCTGTAGCCACTGGCCTCTGCTACAGCCACAGCAACGCCAGATCCAAGCCATGCCTTCGACCTACGCCACAGCTCATGGCAACGCCAGATCCTTAACCCTCTGAGCAAGGCCAAGGATCGAACCTGTGTCCTCATGGATACTAGTCAGATTCGTTTTGGCTGAGCCACGACGGGAGCTCCCTGATTTGATAAATTTTGATCCTGTCACTGTTGACCACTGTTCAGCAGCTTCCCATCTCACTCTGAGAAAAAGACTAAGTCATTGCAGTGGCCTGCAAGGTCCTTGTGATCGGAACTCTCGCTCTGTGGTTGACTCTCCAACTTCATCTCCTGCCCTTCTTTTCCTCGCTCACTCTGTTCCAGTTACACTGGCTTCTCCTCTGCTCCAGGGACATAGCAGGCAGAGTCCCACCTCAGGCCTTGGGCTCTGGCTGCTTCCCTCTGCATTTGACAGTGTACACAGGGCTCCCTCCCTCGCTGCCTTTAAGTCTAGGCTCAAATGCCACATTCTCAGGGAGGCCCTCCCACATTTAAAATTACAACTCCTGACATTTCTATCCTCATCTCCTGCTCTATTTTTTTCCCCACAGTATTTACAACAATCTAATATATTAGATATTTTCCTTACTAAGTTATAGCTTATCTTTCTCTACTATCATGTAAGATTCATGAGGGCAGGGATTTGGGTCTGTTGGGTTCATCATATTCATTGTTCTGTCTCTAGTGCCTAGTGTCTCACAAATAGTAGGCCTTTAAAAAATATTTGTTGAATGAATGAATAAAAGATTTCCAGGCAAGAAGGGGCCAAGGAACTCAGCCTTTCTTTTTCCTTATTCCAGCTGCATTCTGGGATTTTCTCTTAATCCTCTCCCTCTTGAATTTCCAACTTTAACCTTGAGCCTGGTTAAAGCTTTGTGCCTGGCACAAAGCCCCCCAAAAATACTTGTTGCGGCATGGATTTCTATATTCATTCTGAGATATGAGTGATTGATAACTAAAGGGTAACAACCTGGGAGTATTTGAATTTTAGTAGGGATCACAAACCTATTGGCAAAGGGATTAGCCAGCTTCTCGGCATCCCTGTCTCCCCACAGTAAACTGGTACATTTGTCACAAACTTTGGGGACCCACCGCCTTCTTTTTCCCCTCCTACTTATTTAATGACCCCCACGGGCCTAGCAGTAGCTCTAAGATGACTATTTGATTTTTACAGTGTCCAGGGCCTAAAGGGAGTGCACAACCGGAAAAAATACACTCACAGTGCAAACTGTGAATATTCTTAAAGAAACACACACACATAAATATGTGCATACACATTAACATGCACCAGTTGTCAAAAATATATCACGGCAATTTCTAAGCGACTCCCCACATACAGCAGTGACATTTTTATTCTCTCTCTTTTTTTCTTAAGGGCCGCACCCACGGCATTTGGAAGTTCCCAGGCTAGGGTTCCAATTGGAGCTACAGCTGCTGGCCTACCTCACAGTCACAGCAATGCCGGATCCGAGCCGGATCTGGGACCTACACCACAGCTCACGGCAACGCCAGATCCTTAACCCACTGAGTGAGGCCAGGGATTGAACCCGCATCCTCATGGATACTAGTCGGGTTCTTAACCCACTGAGCCACAAGAGGAACTCCCTGCGAACTTGAACATGCTTCTTGAAAGTCAGTTTCAGAGGCCTCACTCCCACAGATTCTTCCTCAGTTAAGTTGAGGTAGGGCCTATGAATCTGCATTTGTGGAAAACTCACAGGTGATGCCAATAGAACTGATTCTTCAAGGACCACACTTTGAGAACTGCAGCCGTTCATTCTTTCTCTCACTACTTCTCAAGTTTTAATGTGCCTGTGAGTGACCCGAGGATCTTGTTAAAATGCAGATTCTGATTCATCAGGTCTGGGATGGGGCCTGAGGTTCTGCATTTCTAACGGGCTCCCTGGGGGTGGCTGTGCTGCTTGGCCCCGGACCCCACTGGCTGGTGAGAATTTAGCATATGTCTCCTGTGATGGTTAATTTTATGAATGGGCTATAGAGTGCCCAGACATTTGACCAGACATTATTCAGGGTATGTCTCTGTGTGTGTGGGGGGGTTCTAGATAAGGTTAATTCTTTTTTTTTTTTTTTACTTTTTAGGGCCAGACCTGCGGCATTTGGAGTTTCCCAGGCTGGGGGTCCCAATGGAGCTACAGCCGCCGGCCTACACCACAGCCACAGCAACACGGGATCCGAGCCGCATCTGTGACCTCCACCACAGCTTGTGGCAACACAGGATCCTTAACCCACTGAGCGAGGCCAGGGATTGAACCCGCAACCTCATGTTCCTAGTCGAATCAGTTTCTGCTGTGCCATGACGGGAACTCCAAGATAAGATTAATTTTTAAATCAGTAGACTGAGTAGAGCAAGATTAACCTCCCTAACGTAGATGGGCCTCATGCGATCAACTGAAGGCCTGAATGGAACAAAAAGGTTAAGAGGCAATGCCTCCTGCCTGACTGATGAGCTTGGACCTCCATCTTTTCCAACTTTTGTCTCAGACTGAAATATTGACCCTTTCTGGTCTGAAGTGTGCTGTGTGTCAAACTACAACTTACACTATCGGCTGTCTTGGTTCTCAGGTCTTTGGGCTCAAACCAGAGTCAGCCATGGGCTCTCCTGGGTCTCCAGATTGCTGATTGTACATCTTGCGACTTCTCAGCCTAGATTATTGCTTAATCTGATTGCTTACACTAAATTCTATCCCTCTCTGTATCTATATCTCTGTGTATCTCCTATCTGTTCTGTTTATCTGGAGAACTCTAACCCGAATTCCCACCCCCCCTCGCCGCCCACAACACGCAGGAGTTCTGGGCCAGGGATCAGATCCACACCATAGCAGGAACCTAAGCGGCAGCAGTGGCAATGCCAGGTCCTTAACCCACTGAGCCATCGGGGGACTCCAACATAGCCCCAGTTTTGGTTTGAAAATCCAGTCCTCTGGTGTATTTCCATCACAGGAGACAGCAGTTTATATTAGGATTCTAAAGACCTAAAGAGTCTTTGGAATTAAAAGCAGGGGCCAAAATCTCCTATGGGCTCCTGGGTTCCTTGGACCTCATAAGCAAGAAGAACTAGTATTTACTTAACTCTCCCAGTGTGCCAGGAACTCTGGCAAATATTTACATGAATTATCTTATTTGAAACTTCCAATGGATGCTATTAGTATGCCCGTATTATGAATGAGAAAATGGAGACTCAAAGAATTTTAGCATTGGAGTTCCCTTTGTGGCTCAGCAAGTTAAGGACCTGACATCGTCTCTGTGAAGATGAGTGTTCAATCCCTGGCCTGGCTCCGTGGGTTAAATATCGGGCATTGCTGCAAGCTGCTTAGGTCGCAGATGCAGCTCAGATCCTGCGTTGCTGTGGCTGTGGCATAGGCCGGCAGCTGAAGCTCCAATTCAACCCCTAGCCCGGAACCTTCCATATGCTGCAGGCATGGCCATTAAAAAAAAAAAAAAAAGGTAAATTCCCTTTGAAATTGACTTTAAAGAATAATAATGGAAATGCATCTGGCCCCAAAGATTCTTCCTTGAGACCTCCTTCTCCTGTCCTGGTCATTATTTCCAAATGTCTGTGTGGTTTTAGGCCTTCAAAAATCCTATTCACAATAGCCAAGACATGGAAACAACTCAAATGTCCATCGACAGACTATTGGATTAGGAAGATGTGGTATATATACATGATGGAATACTACTCAGCCATAAAAAAGAATAAAATAATGTCATGTGCAACAAGATGGATGGAATTAGAGATCCTCATACTGAGTGAAGTAAGTCAGAAGGAGAAAGACAAATACCATATGATATCACTTATATCTGGAATCTAATATACCGCACTAATGAAACTTTCTACAGAAAAGAAAATCACAGACTTGGAGAACAGACTTGTGGTTGCCAAGGGGGTGTGGGAGGGAGTGGGATGGTAGGGGGGTCTGGGGTTAATTGTTGTAGACTGTTGCCTCTGGGATGGAAAAGCAAGGAGATCCTGCTGTACAGCACTGGGAACTCTGTCTAATCACTTGTGACGAATCCATATATGTATGTGTAACCGGGTCACCTTGCTGTGCAGATGGAAAATTGGCAGAAATCTGTAAACCAGCTATAATGGAAAAAAAAATCTTCCTTCTTTCCCTGACTTGGAGCTCTGCATTCTGCACTGTTTACAGAATGCTCAGTAGTTAGGAGGGCTAATTATGTGCTAAGTGCTGTGCTAGCTCTAAAAAAGAAAAAAAGAGAGTTTTAGTATTAAGTAGGAAAGACACAACCAGAAGAAATTTTGGTTAGGTGCTTCAAGGGGGTTTTGAACCTAGGCAGTCTCACAGCAAGCCCAAGCTTTTGTCCATAATGTAACATTGTCCTCTCTGCTGGTCACTTAAGGCCATTGCCTGATTCACATGAGGGGCTGAAGGGAGATTTAAGAGACACATCTGTCTGCTAGTTTCCCAGGAGACACTTTGAAAAGACCTATTTGGTTCCCCTCTTCGCCAGTCCTTTTGGGTTGTTTACATAGTAAATATGGTGACAGCTCTCAGCTCTGCATGCTTCATTTTTTTTTTTTTTTTTGTCTTTTTAGGGCCACACCCGTGGCATATGGAGGTTCCCAGGCTAGGGGTCAAACTGGAGCTGTAGCTGATGGCCTACACCACAGCCACAGCAATGCCAGGTCCAAGCTGAGTCTGCAGCCCACACTACAGCTCACAGCAATGCTGGATCCTTGACCCACTGAACAAAGCCGGGGATCGAACCTGCATCCTCATGGATACTAGTCAGATTTATTTCACTGAGCCACAACGGGAACGCCTGCATGGTTCATTTTTGAGCCAGGGCTGTATGTTGGGTTTCCTGGGTGTGGGTACATTATAGCCAGTACCTTCTTTGGTCTCATACCAAATCTGGGTTGGCTATTTTCAGGAGACCAACAGCGTTTATGGATCTGGTGTGCATGCCTCAATATTGCAATTACCAGTACATATCAACTTCTAGAAATGGTGCTGGGAGTGGCCCACATTGAGGTTCAATAGGAGCTTTCTTTGATGCTCCCATTTCTGAAATAACCCATAATTCTCAGAAGAGAGGAATATGACTGTTTCGAAAGCCCCAAACGAACCCTCTCTGAGCAGATTAAAACTGCCACAGAGGTAAAGCTCAAAACTAAAAACTGGCCAATGAGCTATCACGATGGCCAGCCGTCAGCTAGTCCAAGGGAAAATCAGCGCACAGGATGTGGGACAGAGTCAAACCAGTTGAGTCAGCTGGGCCCTTAACTGTCAGAATGAAAAATATTTCTCAGTGGAGTTCCTGTCGTGGCTCAGTGGTTAACGAATCGGACTAGGAACCACTGAGGTTGCAGGTTCGATCCTTGGCTTCGCCCAGTGGGTTAAGGATCCGGCGTTGCCGTGAGCTGTGGTGTAGGTCGCAGACGCGGCTCGGATCCCGCGTTGCTGTGGCTGTGGTGTAGGCCGGCGGCTACAGCTCCTGTTAGACCCCTAGCCTGTGCGGCCCTAGAAAAGGCAAAAAGACAAAAAAAAAAAAAAAAATTCTCAGTTCAACTGACGGCATTAAGATCACTATGGCTCATTTACTGTGGTTGTTGATATATTTGTTTAGGGATCACGGGTGCGTGTGTGGTGCGTGTGTGCATGTGTGCGTGTGTGTGTGCGTCCTTACCTCTTTTCCGTGCGGGCCTCCTCTCTTCCCCACACAATGATTGCTGCATAAACTCAAAAGTCTTTCAGATTGGAAGTCTGAGTGGCTCGGCCTGGCGTATACCCTTTGTGCAGAATAGGCAAAGGTGGCCTATAAGCTCTGAATAGTTTTTTTGTGACTTTGGCCAAAGATGCCTGTGCAGTCAAGCCCTCCGTTTCTGTGCGTTTGTATTTGATTTCTAATTCCAGTCTTATCTCCGCCGAGCTGAGGGATCTGTCCTCAACTGGCCAGCTTAGATAGGCAAACACTTGGGTCGTCAGAGGCCAGGTGTGGGGGTGGCAGTGGCCGTCCCGGTTCAGGAGTCTAGGGAAAGCCGGCAGAGGGAGGATGAAGAAGAGGAGGCGGAAGGCAGGTCACTGAGCCTGATGTGTCCTTCTTGCTGGAGCCTGTCCTTACCCTTCGATGCCTGTAACCCGAATGGCCACACTCGCGTCTCAGGCCAGCACACCCGGCTCGCGGCTACCCAGAATAGAGGCCAGCAGGACCCCCGGGGTCGAGACCTTGAGCTCAACGCAGCATCTCATTCGGTCTGCGGCTCGGGGGCTAGTTTGTCCCCCGGAGCTGGATGAGAGCCTCCTCTTAAATATTGATCCATCTATCACGCCTCCCCCAGCCCTCCGGCGCTAACCAAATCCGTAGGTGAAAAGATGACTTCAAGGCAGAGGTGCCTCCAAATCAGAAAGCTGCGTGGGTTTCTTTGAGAGATCTGGGCACTTGTGAGGCGGCAGTGGGAAAACTGTTGGAGCCAAATCTGCACGTCACCTCAGCGGGCACATTTGCATTTATTTTATTTTATTTTGATTTCATTATATGATGGCAAAAAAAAAAAAAAACCCAAAAACCCTCGAGTGGCTTCTTTAATTAAGTAAATGAAGGCTGGCTTGCTCCTTTGTGCAAGAGACAGGGTATTTTTGGGATCTTTGCCTTTGCTTGGTGTCTCTTTATTGTCCCCCGCTCCCTGCCTCTAAGCAGAGCTCCAGATGTGTGTGCTGGGGGGAGAGGAAGGTCTTGCTGCGGGGAGGGGGGGAACCCCCTCTCTCTCTCTCCCCAGAGACTTCAGGTTAGGGAAATCTGAACAAGTAGCTGGGTGTGACTAAGGTTTTCTGGAAGGTAGGACACTGCACACTCTGGGAAGCAGCTCAGGGCGATGAAAGTGGAGGCCGCCGTTCTGGAGGGCTTCTTTTCCTCCGCTCCCCACTCTGCTTCCAGCTTCTGCATCTGCATCTGCTGTTTTCGTTTGCCTCTGGAGGCCAGGATCCACCTCGGTCCCTTCTTTGATTTCCAAAAGAAATCTTGGAGTTCCCATCGTGGCTCAGCGGAAACGAACCCGACTAGGAACCATGAGGTTGCAGGTTCGATCCCTGGCCTTGCTCAGTGGGTTAAGGATCCGGCGTGGCCGTGAGCTATGGTGAAGGTTGCAGACGCAGCTCGGATCCCGTGTTGCTGTGGCTGTGGTGTAGGCCGGCGGCTACAGCTCTTGTTAAACCCCTAGCCTGGGAACCTCCATATGCCGTGGGTGCGGCCCTGGAAAAGACAAAAACACAAAAAATAAATAAATAAGTAAATAAAAAAGAAAAGAAATCTCATCTCCAGTATTCAGCAAGTCTGGGTAGACTTCACTGATGGGGGCGGGGGCGGAGCGGGGAGAGTGTCCCAGGAAAGGGGTCCCGGCATAGCGGCTTCTGCCAGATCCTTTGTATTTTTCTCCCTCTCTTCTCCCCTCTGCTTTTTTTTTTTTTTTTTGGTTAAATACTCCTCCCTCCTAGATTGTGTTCCTACCAATCATGCAATTTCTTCTCCTTCTATTAGAGCATTGAGCAGATCAATCATCAAGGCGTCCATGGAATTAAGGAACCTTTCTTCCGTGTACCAGTAGCCACCCTCTTTAAAAGGATATTGGGATCGGAGTTCCCACTGTGGCACAATGGGATCGACAGCATCTTTGCAGCGCCACCGTGCAGGTTGGATCCCCAGCCCGGCACAGTGGGTTAAAGAATCCAGAAGTTCCCGTCGTGGCGCAGGGGAAAAGAATCCGACTGGTGTCCATGAGGATGCGGGTTCGATCCCTGGCCTTGCTCAGTGGGTCAGGGATCCAGCGTTGCTGTGAGCTGGGGTGCAGGTTGCAGACGCAGCTCGGATGCCAGCATTGCTGTGGCTGTGGTGTAGGCCAGTGGCTATAGCTCCGAGTGGATCCTAGCCTGGGAACGTCCATATACGGAAAAGAATCCAGTGTTGCTGTAGCTGTGGCGCAGGTCGCAACTGTGGCTCAGATCTGATCCCTGGTCCTGGTCGGGGAAATCCATATACTGCAGGGTGGCTGAAAAAAAAAAAAGGAGGTTGGGATTATAAACAACTATTTTTTGTGTGTGTGCTGTCATTTATCTTCATGCTTTCCCATAAGACAGATGGGAAAACTGAGGCTATAGCCATTTAGCAATCTAAGAGTGTGGCTCAGTTCCAAGTCCTCTGTATACCAGCCTTGTTCTCTTTTCTTCAGGGTCCTCTCCCCCCATTCTATCCTCTCACTTTCTCTCTTTTTGTAGCAGTTTTGCCACATATTCCTTTTTTTTTTGCTTTTTTGGGCTGTGCCCGTGGCATAGGGAAGTTCCCAGGCTACGGGTCGAATTGGAGCCACATCTGCCAGCCTACGCCACAGCCGCCGCAATGCGGGATCCAAGCCGTGTCTGCGACCCAGGCAGCAGGTGATGGCAATGCCGGATCCTTGACCCACTGAGCGAGACCAGGGATCCAACCCGCATCCTCATGGTTCCTAGCTGGATTCGTTTCCACTGCACCACGATGGGAACACCCGCCACATGTTCTAATGTGAAATCTTTTCTGCCTGACTGGTGGATGACCTTACCGCTGCCCCTAGGCTCCATGCTTCTCCAGGATCTCGGGAGAAAACATCCTCTCCCCCAAAGCTAGGAGTTCTTGGAATGAAGCCAAAGCTCCTTCCAAGATCCGTGAGGCCTGTCCAGCTTATTTGTGGTGTGTTTTCCACTTTTCAAAACCCACTTTGATATGGATGGAGTAGGATAGTTACACAGGTGGTTGTAGAAGTCCCAACAAGGGACCACAGATGGAGAGGAAACCTAGGGCACTTTGGGAGATCGCTGCAATTTAATAATCACTCGAGAAAGCCATCAGAATGACGCAGGCTTGCTTGACTAGTGGAGGCTCGAGATCTGCCTCATGTCATTGGGTGGGGGATGGGGTGAGGCCTGGCTTCACAGGAGTTTAAGAACCACCCTTCTGCTGATTTTTTTTTGCCTTTTTGGGTTATCTAGGGCCGCACCCGGGGCATATGGAGGTTCCCAGGCTAGCAACGCGGGATCCGAGCTGCATCTGCAATCTACACCACAGCTCACGGCAACGCTGGATCCCCAACCCACTGAGCAAGGCCAGGGATCGAACCTGCAAACCTCATGGTCCCTAGTCGGATTCGTTAACCACTGAGCCACAATGGGAACTCCCCTTCTGCTGATTTGAATAAGCACCATGACAGTCCTAGTCTCACCTTATAGGGTCAAATACTCTCTTACCCGGATACCGAGGAGGAGCTACTACCTGAAGAAAGAGGAAGAGGCAGTCTTTACCCACACCACATCCCTTTGATGATAAAAATGTAACCCACCAGATCCTGGAGGCAGAGCCTCGTGTCCTGCCCGCTTGCATCTCTCACAAGCGTCTTATCTTAATAAACCTATGTCTTGCCTATAACTTTGTCTCTCGCTGAATTCCTTCTGTGCTGAGGCACAAAGAACCTGAACCTCAGTAAGTCCAGACACCGGGTGAGTGGTGCTAATTTTAAAAAAGTGGGTTAGCCTGGGAACCCCCAAGCGCAGCAGGTGTGGCCCTAAAGAGAAAAAAAAAAAAAAAAGTGGGTTCAAGTCTCAATCTGGGTTTTGTCTGGGTTCGAGTCCCAATCTGGGTTCCGGCTAGGTTCAAGTCATAAGTGCTGTCAGTTTCAGCGTCCGTACTGGCTGAGAGGGATAAAGTTGGAGAAGGATGACCAGAAGAGTCGGAGAAAAGAATTCTGTCCCAGAGGATTTTTATTTTTTTTAAGCCAGAGAGCCTCCTACCACTATGGTCAAGGCAGGCAACCCAGTTCTGAGCTTGTTCGAAAAGACCCGTTCCTCCCCTTGTACGAAGAATGCCCGCCTCTGAATTCTGCATGCAGGGAGACACAGCAGAGCTGGGGGAGGTCCCCAGCCAATGCCGATGTGGTCACGACATCCAGGAAATGCTATCAGAGCCCACTAGAGGCTCTGAAAGGGTTACGTTTAGACAGACACAAATAAATATGATTTGATGCACCAGGAAACAAATGTATGAAATTCATTATCCTCAAGAGTTCGTGTAAGCTGAAAGTATGCGTAAATACCTTTTACAAAGTGTTAGATGCGTTCATAAATTTATGCAGAGCTGGTTACTAAGGGCAACTAGCATGTTTTCACAGGAAGCTGGAAACAGACTTTAGAGATCAGCTAGTCTCTAGCCCTCGGCCTCCTCCCCCCACCTCTGCATTGAGGGGGCATCAGAAAGGGGCCTCCCCGGAGCCAAAGAGGGGACTAGATGGGACATGGGTGATTCCTAGCGGTCACCGAGGTAACCCCCACCCCCGCTCCCAATCTTTTGCTTCAAAGTTAAGTTTTGGAGCGAGAGGGAACAAACCCGCTTAAAAGCCTCTTAATTAGCCGGGGGCGGGGGGGGGGGCCACATTGACTCTTTTGTGTGTGGGGCTTGGGGGATGGGCAGAGGGCAAAGCTACAAAGATGGAGAAGGAGAAGAGCCTATCTTGCCCTCGGAGAGACAGAATAAGGGCCATAAATAAGTGAGAAAATACTAGGAGATTGTGTGCATCACAGCAGGCTGTACCCCGGGGGCGTAGAGAAGAGTTGAGTATTGCAAAAAAAAAAGAAAGCCGGGGAACCAGGGCAAAGGGGCCTCTGGATGTGGGAAGAGCAAGTGGCAGAGTTTGGCTTAAAGACAGTAAGAGGTTAGACCTCACGTCACTCAGGCAAGCCTCGGGGTCCAATTTAAAGCTCACAGGTCTTCGGGAACAATGCGAGTGGCGCCCCCTGGAGGTGTGCACCTCCGCAGCCTTCTTCCCAAAGCAGTTAGGGTGTGACTCCCCCCATTTCCAGATGAGGAGCGGGGAGGGGGGGATGGAGACAGGAGCGAAGGAGCTACTGGGGGTGCACAGTTATTTCAGGTCAGAGGGGGTCTCCCCCGGAACGTCTCTCGCAAACTGCCTCCTGGTGGAAGATGGACCACGAAGGGCAACGGGCTCTTTCACACCACGTGCCTCAGGTTCCTTTGTCAGGGTCACACGCTTAGCCCATAACACATTAGAACTGAATACATTTCAGCAATTAGAATTAGAAGCCCTAGGCAGGTGCCAGGCGCTCCAGGGTCTGCCCAGGCTTCAGCTCTCACTTAACACTCGCCCACCCTGCAAGGTAGCCCTGCCCGTTGGTGAGTGACACAAGTCCTGGGCTTCGAAGCTGCTCCAGGAAGCATCGGTTGTTGTAAAGGCGACGGCGTTTCGGTGGTGGAAGACACAGTCCCTGTCGAGTTTCTCTCAGATTTCGAAGCCTGTAAAGCCGTGTGGACTCCCTTGGGCTATAAGACGGTTCGTAAACATAAGATGGCATTATCTCACTGTTAAGTAAACAGTACAGCGATTAAGTTTGCTTTGAAAAGGTGAATCTACTTCCTTCACGCTGCTGGAAGTTCTCGAACGAGGTGCCAAACTTCATGTTTAGTGCCTGTTGAATAAACAGCTCAGTCAGCTGCCTTCCTCCTAGCAGAGCCGACCAGCTTTGCAATTCCAGTCACCTCCTCAAGTCAGATGGAGCCTCAACTCTCTGGGGGCTACAGGACCAGAACCAGCCCTCATCCTCTCCCCCCTGGCCTCTGACTCATCTCCCTCTTAATGCCATCTTTCAGAATTGTGACCAGTTAGGCACAAGAGAAACTCTTGAAATTAAGCTTGTCCGGGCTCCTCCTTCCATCGTTCCTCAATTTCCTAGGGCCCAGAAGATAAGACTGAGCCAGAAGCCTGGGGGAAAATTTCCCCACCCGCCCCACCACTCACTAGGGCTTGGAATTCTTCCAGGAGTCTAATTTCTTCCTAAGAAATTAGGACTGCAAGAATGCCTAGGTAATTACAAATAGCTGTGATAAGGAGACCACATCGTACCAGTCACTCAAATTGCAGCGCGAATGTGTTTGTCATATCTTTTCCCAATGAGACAGAAGGATATATGAATCACGAGACACGTGACTATCTCACACTTTAACGGAATGGATGTATTCCACCAGATGTAGCTGAAAAGAAATTCTAGTTCTTCTTTAGCTGTTTTCCTTCTCTCTTTCCACTCCCTCCCTCCTTTCCTTCCTTCCTTCTGTTTTCGGGCGGCTGTCGGGTGAGAATGCTGAATCCCAACCACTTGATTTAGGGCCCCAGTGCTTTGTCCCTTTGAGGAAAGAATTCGGCAGAGACTGAAGGTAGTGAGGCAAATAAGTGTTTGTTTAGGAATTCCCTTCATGGCGCAGCGGAAACGAATCCGACCAGGAACCAAGAGGTTGCGGGTTCGATCCCTGGTCTCTCTCAGTGGGTTAACGATCCTGCGTTGCCATGGGCTGTGGTGTAGGCTGCAGGCGCGGCTCGGATCCTACATTGCTGTGGCTGTGGCGTAGGCCGGCGGCTCTAGCTCCGATTGGACCCCTAGCCTGGGAACCTCCATATGCGGCAGGTGCGGCCCTAAAAAGACCAAAAGATAAATATATAAATAAAGAGAGAAGAGAGAGAAAATAGCTGTGAAGATAGCTCAGGCAAGGTTTATTAAGAGATAACATAGGTGTGGAGAAAGCACAGGCAGGATGGGGAGGCGGTGGAGGGGGAGCGAGAAAGACAGAGGCGAACAGAGCGAGTAAGAGAGGAACAGAGAGGAAGAGAGACAACACATGCTTTGGAAGTCCTTTAAATTCTTGTATGGGGGCAGTCCTTCCAGGCTTCCTCTGGGCAATCATCTTGCTTCCTCTGGCTTTGGCCTGACTCAGGGCCCCGCCCTCGAGATGGATTTCATGACGGGGATCTCTGGGAAATTGACAGGAAGTACTATGGTCTGGTGCCCCTTCTTTCTCTGACCCCGAGGAACCTTTCTGCTAGTGTGTAGTTCCGGACATCTCCTTGACCTCAAAAATGAGAAATAGATGGTCTCTATCTTTTCTCCAAGCAGGATGAAGCTTTTATCTTGCACTTATCTGTCCACAGGGAACAGATTACAGTTGCTCAGCCTGGGACCTGTCTATCTCCTCCTTTCCTTCCTTCCTTCCTTTCTTTCGTCCTTCTTTCCTTTCCCTCCTCTCCTTCCTTCTTTTCTTCCTTCCTCCCTCCCTCCTTCCTTCCCTCCCATCTTTCCATTTGGGAGGCTATAAAAATGGAATCATATGGGGGAAATTCCTTCGGTAGACCTGGTCAAATTGTCAGGTAACAGTTTAGTGAGACTTTTCTGGAAGAAACAGGAAAGGCTGTTGTGGGACTTCAAGGCCTCTCTGAGGAGATAAAACTCAAAAGCCTCCAGCTGAGATAAGAATTATCAGCCCCGGACCCTCTCCCTTGTCTCACTGTAATTGCTAACAATGTTCCTGAGGGCCTCTCCACCCCAGCACCCTGGCCTACTCCTTCCTGTCTCCTACCAGGAAGGGTCTGTGGTCCACTCCTCACCCTGCCCCATAGGAGCAATATATGCCACCAACCAACCAGCAAGTGTATTGGAAGACCTCATCTTTCCCCAACCAATCAACACGTCAGTGGGTAAGACCTCTCTTCTTGCTCCTTTGTGTCTGGGCTATAAAAACAGTCAGGACCATGCGCCTGGGGTCAGCTCTCCCTCATTATCAGGAGGCCGGGGTCCACTGTGTTAACAGCATCTCTTGCCTCAACAAACTTGTCTTTTCTCCACCTTGCTCTGAATCCAGAAAATTCTTTTTCTGACCCACATGCACGGACCATGACAGCTGTGAGCAGCAGAGGTGTTCCTGTTTTTTTTTTTGGCTTCTTAGGGCTGAACCCGCGACATATGGAGGTTCTAGGCTAGGGGCCGAATAAGAGCTACAGCTGCCGGCCTACACCACAGCCACAGCAATGGAGGATCTGAGCCATATCTGTGACCTACACCACAGCTCACGGCAATGCCGGATCCTTAACCCACTGAGCGAGGCCGGGGATCGAACCTGCGTCCTCATGGATACTAATTGGATTCATTTATTCTGGGCCACAAAGAGAACTCCCAAGGGTTCCTGTTTTTATCTGAGAATGTCCCACTGGAATTTAGCTGCCATGTAGAGGCTGAAATTGCTGGTGGAGCCCAGCATATGCAGGTTTTAGCAGGAGGAAGGTTTTCAAAATTCTTTTGGAGCCTGACTATCCTTTGACCCATCAACCTCCATCTCCCGGGCAATGCCAAGAGTTTCGGTCTCCTCACTTGCACCTTTCAGAACTGTTTCTCACACATTCCCTTGACTCTTGAAAATTAATGGACTATTTTTTGAACAGTTTTAGGTTCACAGAAAAGCTGAGCAGAGAGCACATATATTCCGTCTCTACACCCAGTTGCCTCTATTATTAACATCTTGAATTAGTGTGCTACATTAGTTCCAATTGATGGACCAATAATGATACATTATTATTAATTAAAAAGTCCATAGCTTCCATCAGGGTTCACTCTGTATTGTACAGTTCTATGCTTTTTGACAAATGTATAATGACATGTATCTGCCATTACAGTATCGTACAGAATAGTTTCCCTGCCCTAAAAATCCCCTCTGTGGAGTTCCTGCTGTGGCACAGTGGGTTAAGGAGCTGCAGCTGTAGGTCCCAGCTGTGTCTCAGGTTTGATCCCTGGCCTGGGAACTTTCATATATGTGGGTGTGGCCAAAAAAAATCCCCTCTGCTCTCCTTATTCATACATCCTCTTTAGCCCCAGATCCTGGCAACCACTAATCTTTCTACTCTCTATAGTTCGGCCTTTTCTAGAAGGTGCTATAGTTGGAATTATGTAGTATGTAGCCTTTCCAGACTGGCTTCTTTCCTTCAGAGGTAGGCATTAAGTGATATCCATGACTTTTCATGGATCAAGTGCTCATTTCTTTTCTTTGCTGAATCATATTCCGTTGTCTGGATGAACCGTATTTTACCTATTTATTGAGCAAAAGATGTCTTGATTGCTTTTAAGCTTTGGCAATTATAAAGAAAGCTGCAATAAACATTGTGTGCAGGTTTTTGTGAGGACATAAACGTTTTCAACTCATTTGAAACATACTAAGGAGTATGGATGCTGGATTATATGGTAAGACTATGTTTAGCTTTGTGAGAAACTAATTTTCTTCCAAAGCAGCTGGGCTATTTTGCCTTCTCACCAGCAATAAATGAGAATTCCTGTTGCTCCCTATCCTCATGCCAGCATTTGGTGGTGTTCATGTTTTGGATGTTAGCCATTCTAATAGGTGTATAGGGAGTGGCACCTCATTGTTGTTTTACTTTGCAATTCCCTAATGACATGACGTTGCGCATCTTCTCATATGCTAATTTGCCACCTGTATATCTCCTTTGGTGAGGAGTTTTTTCAGATCTTTCACCCATTCTTAAATTCGACTGTTTTCTTTTTAAGTTTTAAGAGTTCTTCTATATTTGGATATCAGTCTTTATTATGTGTTTTGACAATATTTTTTTCCCCCAGTTTGTGGCTTATCTTTTCATTCTCTTAAGAGTGTCTTTAACAGGAGGGTGTTTTTAATTTTAGTAAAGCCCAACTTACTATTTTTTTCTTTCACAGATCATGCTTTTGGTATTGTATCTAAAAAGTCATCACCAGGAGTTCCCATTGTAGCTCAGTGGGTTAGGAGCCCAACTAGTATCCATGAGGATGTGCGTTCGATTCCTGGTCTCGATTAGTGAGTTAAGGATCCAGAGTTAGGAGCTCCCATTGTGGTGCAGTGGAAACGAAACTGACTAGTAGCCATGAGGATGCAGGTTTGATTCCCGGCCTCCCTAAGCAGGTGGGGTATCTGGCGTTGCCGTGAGCTGTGGTGTAGGTCACAGATGTGACTTGGATCCTACGTTGCTATGGCTGTGGTGTAGGCCGGCCGCTGTAGCTCCGATTTGACCCCTAGCCTGGGAACTTCCGTGCTGCTGATGTGGCCCTAAAAAGGAAAAAAAGAGTCATTACCAAACCCACAGTCACCAAGATTTTCCTTCATGCTATCTACTAGAAATTTTATAGTTTTGCACTTTACATTTAGGTCTAAGACCCATTTTGAGTTATTTTTTGTGAAAAGCGTAAGGTCAGTGTCCATGTTCCCCTTTTTTTTCTGTTGCTGGCGATGTTCAGTTGTTCCAGCACCATTTGTTAAAAGGACTATCCTTTTCTCATTGAAATGCCTTTATCTTTTGGTCAAAGATCAATTAGCTATACTTGTGTGGGTCTGTTTCTTTTTTTCCTTCCAGTATAATTGAGATATAATTGGGATTCAGCACTGTATTACTTCAAGGTGAACAGCATAATAATTTGAATCATACACATCATGTTTTTTTTGTCTTTTTGTCTTTTGAGGGCCGCACCTGTAGCGTATGGAGGTTCCCAGGCTAGGGGTCTAATCGGAGCTGTAGCCAGCCTACCCCACAGCCACAGCAACGTGGGATCCGAGCCGCGTCTGCGACCTACACCACAGCTCACGGCAACGCTGGATCACCAACCCACTGAGCTAGGCCAGGGATCGAACCTGCAACCTCATGGTTCCCAGTTGGATTCATTTCCACTGTGCCACGACTGGAACTCCTGTATACACATCATTAAATGATTACTACAGTAGGTTTTGTGAACATCCAACATCTCCTATAGATACAAAATTAAAGAAATAGAAAAAAGTATCCTTATGATGAGAACTCTTAAAATTTACTATCTTTACTTCTTATATAACATAGCAGTGTTAACTGTATTTGTCAGGTTGTACATTACATCCCTAGTACTTATTTATCTTATAACGGGAAGTTTGTACCTTTTGCCTGCCGTCAGCCAATTCCTCTTCCCCTCACCCCCTGCCTCTGGTAACCATAAATCCAATCTCTTTTTCTATGAGTTTGCTTGTATGTTTGTTTGTTTGTTTTCAAAGTATAATTGACCTACAACCCTATTTTAGTTCCTGTTATACAACACAGGCATTCAATATTTCTATACATTTCAAAATGATCACCATAACAAGTCTAGTTACCATCTGTCACCAAAGATATTACATAATTATCGTCTATATTCCACATACTGTGCATTTCATACCCGTGACTCATTTATTTTGTAACTAGAAGTTGGTACCTCTTAATCTCCCTCAATTATTCTCTCCTCTCATTGCCCTGTGTGGGTCTATAACTGGGTGCTCTATTCTGTTATATTGGTCTATTTGTCTGTTCTTTTCCCAATATCATATTATCTTGATTACTGTAGGTCTTTGTGTGTGGGTGTGTCTTTTTAGGGGTCGAATCAGAGCTGCAGCTGCCGGCCTACGCCACAGGTACAGCTACACCAGATTAGAGCCGCGTCTTCCACCTACACCACAGCTCACGGCAATGCCAGATCCTTAACCCACCGAGCAAGGCCAGGGATTGAACCAGCATCCTCATGGATACTAGTCAGGTTCATTACCACTGAGCCACAACAGGAACTCCAATTATTGTAGGGCCTGAGGTTGAAAAGTGTCAGTCATTTTTTTTTTTTTTTTTTTTTGCTTTTTAGGGCCACACCCACGGCATATGGAAGTTCCCAGGCTAGGGGTCCAATCAGAGCTGCAGCTGCTGGCCTACACCACAGCCACAGCAGCACAGGATCCAAGCCACATCTGTGACCTACACCACAGCTCATGGCAACGCCAGACCCTTAACCCGCTGAGTGAGGCCAGGGATCAAACCTGTATCCTCATGGATACTAGTCAGATGTGTTAACCGTTGAGCCACTACAGGAACTCTGAAAAGTGTCAGTCTTTTGACTCTCTTCATCTTTTTTCAATATTGTGTTATTTATTCTGGGTCTTATGCCTTTCCATATAAACTTTAGAATCAGTTTGTCAATAGCCACAAAATAATGCTCTGGGACTTTGATCGGGATTGAGTTCAGTGTATAGATCAAATTGGGAAGATCTTTGCATCTATGTTTATGAGAGATATTGGTGGATAGTTTGACTTTCTTGTGAAGTCTTTGTTCGGGTTTAATATTAGAGTAATGCTGACCTCATAGGACAAGTTAGGAGGGGTTTCCTTTGCTTTTATTTTCTGAAACACATTGTAGAGAACTGATATCATTTGTTCTTACATGTTTAGTAGAATTTGCCAGTAAACGCATCTGGACCTGCTGCTTTCTTCTTTGGAAGGTTATTAATTATTGATTCAATTTCTTTAGTCAGTATAGGCCTGATCATCTATTTCTCCTTGTCTGAGTTTTGGTAGCTGTGTCTTCCAAGGAATTTGTCCATTTCATCTGAGTTACCAAATAGGTGGGCACAGAGTTGTTGATAGTATTCCTTTGTTTTCTGTTTGATTGCCATGGGATGTCCTCTACTTTGAACTCATTCATTCATTTAAAAATTATGTGCTGAGGAGTTCCTGTCGTGGCTCAGCGGAAACGAATCTCAGATGGTATCCATGAGGATGCAGGTTTGATCCCTGGCCTCGCTCAGTGGGTTAAGGGTCCGGCATTGCCGTGAGCTGTGGTGCAGGTCACAGACGCGGCTCAGATCTGCCATTGCTGTGGCTGGGATGTAGGCTGATGGCTACAGCTCTGATTCCACCCCCGGCCTGGGAACCTCCATATTTTGTGGGTGCGGCCCTAAAAAAAAGACAAAAAAAAAAAAATCCCCGGGAGTTCCCAGCGTGGCTCAGCAGAAAGGAATCTGACTAGCATCCATGAGATCACAGGTTCGATTCCCTGGCCTCGCTCAGCGGGTTAAGGATCCGGCATTGCCGTGAGCGGTGGTGTAGGTCGCAGATGTGGCTCGGATCTGACATTGCTGTGGCTGTGGCCTAGGCCAGTGGTACAGCTCCCATTCAACCCCTGGCCTGGGAACCACCATATGCTGCTAGTGCAGCCCTCCCCCCCCAAAAAAGAAAAAAAAATTATGTGTTGAGCTGTTAAAAGCAGGAATTTAATATATATTTATTGGATGCTTATTATATGCCAGGTACTGTGCCAAGGCTAGGGATAGCACGGGGCTGTCCTCTCAGAACTTACATCGTAGTGAGGAAGATCGAATTTGAATAAATAAATAGACACATCAAACAATTGCAATTGTAATAGATGCTAAAGGAGAAAATAAACAATAGGGGAGAGAACTTCCCTAGTCAAGGGAAAGCCTCTCAAGGGAGCTGACATTTTAGCCGAGAACTAAAAGCTGAGAAGGATCCAGCCTTGAGAAAAGCTTAGGAAAGAGGCAAAAGGAACCATATGTGTGCAGATCCGCCCCCCCCAAGAAGGAAGAGCTCAGCACGTGGGAAGAAATGAGCCCAACTCCGTGTGTCTAGAGCATCGTGAGCGAGGAAGACAGGAGCCTGATCCTGGAGGACCTTCTAAGTCATGGGAAGGGGTTTGGGTTTTATTCGTAATGAAACGAGAAGCTTTTGAAAGATTTTAAGCAGGAGAGTGACGTGATCTGATTTACATTTTGAAAAGATCACTCTGTGCTCTTTCCTCACTGCTGTGTGGAAAATGGAATGGCAAATAGAATGAGCGTGAGTAAGAGGGAACGAGCAGGAAAACCAGATTGGAGCAATCGCAGTTGTCTAGGCAGAAGGAGCTGGATGCCTGGCCTTGAGCAGGGAGGGCGGTGACGATTGTAATGGGGAGAAGTAAAAACGAATGAATGGGGATCTCCTTGGCCAAGCACAGGCCTGGATATTCAAGCGGCCATAGTCGGGCAGTCTCCCCACCTCCATCCAGAGACGTAAGGATGCCTTTCTTCCCATCCACTTTGAGGATTTCTTCCTCAAGAACCTCAATTGCTCAAGGGTCTGAGAGTCACCCCACTGGCTCCTGATGTCGACCCAGTATGCTCTGGGAGTGACTATTATAGTTCTGTGACCCTATCAATGACACACATTCAGGGGACCGATCTTTCCATCTCAAACAGGTGTTTCTACATTCTGGGCACATTCCAAATACTGCGTACCCTGAGGATGGCTGTTCTCATCTCTCCCAGGTGGGTGACATTTAGAATGATGATTGTTCAGCCGCACTCAGACTTCTACTAAATGGTACGACAGAAGGAAGAACTTTGACTATCAGCGTGATTAGACAGTGGAATGGATTGCCAGAGGAGGTTATGAAGGTTCCTCCAGCCAGACAAGCTCCTGAAATATGAAGACATTATGTACCAACGTGAGCAGCATCTTTATATTCGAAGGGTGGGGAAGGAAAGCAATTCAAGTGACAAGGGGAGTAAGGTGGAAGAACGCGGGCAATGCTAGGTCACGGGTGACTGCCAAACCGTGCCAGGCAGGACTCACAGCCATGCTGGGCCAGCAGCTGAATAGGGGAGCTAGAATGAATGCCCAGGGAGCTAGTTACCATGAGTTATGAGGTTGAAGCCAAGGTCTGAATTCAGGGTGTAAAACCAAACTGGAGGACACAGACAAGGTCTGGTGTCTGCATAGACAGGCAGAAGGCCGTGTCAGGAGATTTCTGATCTAATGGTGGTATTGCTCTGTGGCTGGGCTTCAGGCCAAAAAGAGGGAACTAGGTGGAGATCCAATCAGAATGGGAAAAGTACATCGTGAATCAGGACAGCTAGGTGAGTCCGCACTGTAGCTGAGCCAAGGGTGTGCCAGAAGCTCTCAGAATTGAGACCCATCTGTCCTTGGCGCCCCCCGCCCCTTTATTTTACGGCACAAACGGGCAACTGTATTGATTTTTGCCTCCTGAGATGGGCTCTGAGTAGTAGGTACAGGCTGTGCGGTTTCTGGCAGGGACCTCAGATGCAAATGGCAGTTAAGGGAAAGGTAAATCCGACAGGTGCTCGCTGAAGGGGCCAAACCCCATGTTTAGTGGAACTCTTCGAGCAGGTGAACGCTGGGCACTGAGAATTACATTCTCACCCCACCGGCACAGTCTAAATACTTCTTAAGCTTATGTATAATAATAGTAAATTATCTTCAACTCAGAAAATAAATTGTGCTCAGCGGAGCGACGGAAGGGTCCATTCACGCCATTGCACCAGGGACTTCTGCCCTGTTTTGAAGCTTCCCAGAGAGAGGCAGCGTTTCACAGATTCTGTGACTTCAGCCCAATGCTAGGGGCCCTGGGGGAATGGGACATTGTTTCGTGATCTACTGCCCCTGTTTCTTATATTTCTGTGGTCTGTGAACAGCTTTCTTCTTTTTTTTTTAAAGAGAGTAGATTTTACTTTATTTAGTTTTTCTTTTGGCTGTACCCACAGCATGCGGAATTTCCAGGGCCAGGGGTTGAACCTGACAGTGACAACGCCGGACCCTTAACCCGCTGAGCCACCGGGGAACGCCTGTGAACATCCTTCTGACCTGGGAAAGAGACTGGAAGTGAAATCAAGTTCACCATGTAGGCGTTCCTGTCGTGGCTCAGTGGTAACGAACCTGATTAGTATCCATGAGGATGTGGGTTCGATCCCTGGCCTTGCTCAGTGGGTTAAGGATCGGGCGTTGCCGTGAGCTGTGGTGTAGGTCAAGGTCACAGTCGAGGCTTGGATCCCGCTTTGCTGTGGTTGTGGCGTAGGCCGGCAGCTACAGCTCCGATCGACCCCTAGCCTGGGACCATCTATATGCCACATGTTCAGCCCTAAAAAAAGAAAAAAATAGTTCACAATATACTCACAAAAAGGAATTTCTCTGATTCTGCCCCTGCCTGTATCTGCTCCTCTGCAAAGCCTTTTTGCTAATCCAACTATATTCTGCGAGTCTCCCAGAGGTCGGTCACGCAGGTTCATTAACAAAATCCTTTCACCTCCCCAGTGGTTCCACTATTTCCTCCTTTCCTTCTCCAGCTCCCTGGGGTGATAATCTGCTGTCAAAGCCTCTGATGCCGGTAACAAAGGCACCGATGCATTGAGGTGGCTGCTGCTACCGTCACAAAGCTGCTTCCCACCCAACTGGAACTACTAAAGCCAATGCTTCTGATGTGGCCTGTGTACTCGAAGCCCCACAGAGATTTTAGTGAAACAGTCCTTTAAATTGGTACTTCCGCTTACAAGGCCCTCTCTACTTAGAACTTGGGTCTGAGCCCTGGGAGGTGGATCAGAAGATAACCAGGGTAGTGGCCACTGGTAGGTAGTGTTTGCTTGAGGCTGTTGTTTGGTTTTTCGTCTTCCCAGCAAGCTTTTCCACTCCGCTTCAACTGATTATAGCCTCCACTCCTCACCTACGTATGTGAACCAGAGCTGGCCAATCACGAAATATTCATTCTCTTGGCAACTGTGATTCGACCAAATGATGGGCACATGATCAAAAATAAAAGGGGGGGGTTAATTAAGAAATGTTCCAGAGTTCCTGTTGTGGCTCAGCGGTAACGAACCTGACTAGTATCTATGAAGATACGGGTTTGATCCCTGGCCTCGCTCGGTGGGTTAAGGAACCGGCGTTGCTATGAGCTGTGGTGTAGATCATAGATGTGGCTCGGATCTGGTGTTGCTGTGGCTGTGGTGTAGGCCAGCGGCTGCAGCTCTGATTCGACCCCTAGCTTAGGAAGCTCCATATGCCGCCAGTGTGGCCCTAATAAGACAAAAAAAAAAAAAAAAAAAGAGAGAGAGAGAGAGAGAGAGAGAGAGAAAGAAATGTTCCCTGGGTTAGGAGTTCCCTGGTAGCTCAGTGGGTTAAGGATCCCATATTGTCACTGCTTGTGGCTCTGGTTGTTGTTATGGCATGGGTTTGATCCCTGGCCCAGGAAGTTCTGCATGCTGTGGGTGTGACCAGAAAAAGAAAAGAAAAGAAAGTTTCCTGAGACAGATCCGTGGATGCTGAGAGATAGAATTTCTCTTTGCTAGGCTTTGCCTGCTGGCAGCCACGTTTCCTGCAATATGGAAAAGATCCATCTACAAGAAAGGATAAGACAAATGAGGAAAGAGAAACAGGTGAAATATACATAGAGTTCTGACAACATTGAGTCCCCAACGCTGATCCCTTCGAGCATACAGCGCTTCTTCCTAGTCTTTGGAGCCAAAGGAATCCTTTTTCTTTCTGCTTAAGGAGCATGGAGTTGGGTTTCTATTATTTCTTTTCCTTTCCTTTTTTTTTTTTTTTTTTTTTTAGGCCATGCCTGCAGCATGTAGAAGTTCCTGGGCCAGGGATTGAACTCCCGCCATCCCAGCGACCCAAGCCGCAGCCGTGACAACGCCAGATCCTTAACCCACTGAGCCACAGAGGAACTCCATGAAGCTTGTGTTCTGATGGAAATTTCGATAACAAACAAAGAATTACGTGTGTAATTTTATTTCATCGCTATTATGAGGAAAAAAACGGAGCAGGGTCATAAGATCAGAAGTGACGGGGGACGGTGCTATTTTAGTCAGTGTGGTCCGGGAAGGCCCTCTAAGGAGTGAACAGTCCTGAAGAAAATGAGGATGTGAGTCATGTGGATATTTAGGAGAAACATATTTCAGGCTAGGGAGACAGAGAGTGCAAAGGCCTGGAGGTGCTTGACAAGTTCAAGACAGCAAAGGAGTCGAGTGAGGCGAGGTGAGTTAAAGGAGGCGAGGTAGGAAATGAGGCCAGAGAGGTAGCCAAGGGCCAATCTGCAGACGGCCTCGGAGCCGGGGGTAAGAGCTATGTGTTTTTCCCTAATTGTGATGGGAAGCCATTAGAGTGTTTTGACCTGGGGATTGACAATATCAGATTGACCTTTCGCAAGCCTCCCTCCGGCTGTGCTGGAGATAATGGATTATAAAGGGTGAAACAGGGAGACAAGACTGGAGGCCACCCTGTTAGTCCAAGAAGAGATGGTGGGGGTGTAACAAGGGGGCGGGGTTGGAGCCAGTGAAAAGTAGGGGGATTCAGCATATATGTATATATTATTTACTTATTTGCTTTTTAGGGCCACACCCGCAGCATATGGAAGTTCCCAGGCTATGGGTCCTCGAATAGGAGATGCGTCTGCGACCTACACCACAGCTCACGGCAACGCCGGATCCCGAACCCACGGAGCGAGGCCAGGGATCGAACCCGCAACCTCATGGTTCCCAGTCAGATTCATTTCCGTTGTGCCACGAAGGGAACTCCAGGTTGAGACTCTTTAATTTTTTCTTTTTTTGTCCTTGTTAGGGCCTCACCCGTGGCATATGGAGGTTCCCAGGATAGAGGTCGAATTAGGGCTGTAGTTGCCAGCCTACCCCACAGCCACAACGACACCAGATCTGAGCCGTGTCTGTGATGTATACTGCAGCTTATGGCAACGCTGGATACTTAACGCTGTTAGTGAGGCCAGGGATTGAACCTGTGTCCTCATGGATGCTAGTCAGATTTGTTTCCACTGAACCACAAAAGGAACTCCAGATTTTTTTTTTAATTTTTTTTTTTCTTTTTAAGGCCGCACCTGAAGCATATGGAGGTTTCCAGGCTAGGGGTCAAATTGGAGCTGCAGGTGCCAGCCTGCGCCACAGCCACAGCAACGCCAGATCCGAGCCATGTCTGCGACCTACCCCACAGCTCACAGCAATACCAGATCCTTAACGCACTAAGGGAGGCCAGGGATCAAACCCGCATCCTCATGAACACTATGTTAGGTCCTTAACCCACTGAACCACAGAGGGAACTCCTAGGTGGGGACCCTTTACATTTGAGATATCTATTAGGTCGCTGAATGGAGATGCGAAGAAGTTTGGAGAGAGGAAATATATATCAAACAAAGGGGTGCAAAGTGTTTGGATAGAAAGCGGGATTTCTGAGAAGCAAGAAGAGTTCCAGCACCACTCATGGAAATCACATCACACTGCCAAAAACTGAAATAGAGCAGATGTATTTCTTTTCTCTCATTACCTCCTCAATCAGGGCCTGGCGAAAATTCAAACTATATTAATTTGGAGGGGGTTTTGTTACTGTAAATCAAGGCAGCGAAAGGGACTGAGATTCTTCTCGCGTAATAATCCACCAAAAAACCATGCTAAGAGAATGTCGATACTGGCAGCATGCAATGCTCAGCTTTCTCAAGGACATTCCACCCTGAGGCCAGTCTTTGTTCTCCACTCTCCCCATCCCCTCCACTCGCAGGACGAAGGAACTGCCTCATTGCCATTTACCACTGGAACTGGATGGAGTGATGACCCAGTCTAGACACCACATCAGAAAAGGAAGTTCCGGAGTTCCCATCATAGCTCAGGGGAAACAAATCTGACGAGTATCTGTGAGGACTCGGGTTCAATCCCTGGCCTCGCTCAGTGGGTTAAGGATCCAGCATTGCCACAAGCTGTGGTATAGGTCGCAGACACGGTTTGGATCCCGAGATGCTGTGACTGTGATAGCCCGGCAGCTGCAGCTCCGATTGGACCCCTAGTCTGGGAACCTCCATGTGCTGCAGGGGCGGCCCTAAAAAGAAAAGGAAGTTTCCAGAGTTCCTGGGAGATGGAGAGAAGAGGCAGGGAGAGTTTTCCACCAACTGCAAGAGGGGAAGGCGTGTTCCAAAGGGTCTAGAAGAAAGGTCTTATGCCTGATGAGGAACTGAGAATGACTGCAATAGCAAGGGGCCACTCAAAGTTGCCACATCATATTCGCATTGATTGGAACATGTGATTTGAACTGGGAATAAAGGCCATGTCGTGCATTCTTCTGAACTCCAGGTATATATGGGTGAGCAACCAGCAGACTATTTTATGTTATTATTATTTATTATTATTTGGCCGTCTGGTGGCATATGGAGTTCCTGGGCCAGGGAGCTGTTCCGAGCCGCAGTTGCAACCTATGCTGCAACTGCAGCAACGCTGGACCCTCAACCCACTGTGCTGGGCCAGGGATTGAACCTGCGATCCAGCAGCACTCCAGAGATGCCACGGATCCCATTGTGCCACAGCAAGAACTCCTAGCAACCTATTTTAATCACTCTCTTTCTTACGCCCTGGGGTTGCACAAATACACGGTGCACGTGGAAATACTGAACGCCCTGAAGGCAGGCACTGGCACTGAGTTTAGTAGCTGGCACACAGCAAACACTCAATAAGGGCTTGTTGAATTTTTTTAAAGCTAAAATAAACAATAACTGAAATAAACTGAGGTGAGAGTCAAACCAAAGGGAAAAGTGAGCAGAACAGGAAGAAAGGAGAAAAAAATATGTAAATGCAAGGGATAAAGACTATCTGACTGTGCTTGGGAGAAGAATAAAATGCAATAGGAGTAGGGAAATAAAAAGAAGCAAATTAGGGAGGTGAAAGTTATCATTAGAAAACGAAGGTAGAACCAAGAAAGTTTTGGCTGCCGGCTTTTCTGCCTGACTCCTGCCAACAGGGTGTGCAGTTTCTTTGACGAGGACCTCCGCTTGGCCTTCTGCAACAATAGAGCGAGCGCAACGCAAAACTCCCCGTTTCAGCATTCAGAGGTCGCAGCCAGGCAGTGGGGACCAGAGTCAGCCTTAGATCAATGCAGAATTGATTTACAATTTAATGCTTTTGTGTTTCAAAGTAAGATACCAGAAGAGGACAACTGGGGGCAGGCTTCCAATTCCTCCTGCCAACACTGAAAAACTAATAGGAGGAGTCCAAGTCACCAAATGCAGGATAGACAGTATTGGGAGAGGGTCATCTGCCAAAAGGGCACGACAAAGAAGAGATAGTGGGGAAAAGAAAGGGCCAAGACCTAAAAGGGAAGGCCAGGTAAGTGACTACAGGGGAATTTCCAAGGAGGGCTAGATCTGTAAAGTGGAATTTGATGGATGAGGGGATGAGGGCATTAAAAAGATCTTTAAGAGGCTTCGGGGACTGTAAGAAAGAGGGCAAAGCAGAGGTGCCATGTGTTATATCTTACATAACAAGCAGCTAGTGAAAGCTGATACTAACATGATGGAAAGAAGGGTGTGCGTTGGGGGGGGGCACCCCTGCACTTGGTGTCTGCATGAAATAAAGAGTGGAGGAGTTCCCTGGTGGCTCAGTAGGTTAAGGATCTGGTGTTATCACTGATGTGGCTCAGCTGGCTACTGTGGCTTGGGTTGGCTCCCTGGCCCAGGAACTTCCACGTGCCATGGGTGCAGCTACCCCCTCCCCCCCCAAAAAGAGTGCAAGTTCCTGTCCTTGCTCAGTGGAAACAAATCTGACTAGCATCCATGAGGACGCAGGTTCGATCCCTGGGCCTCACTCAGTAGCTTAAGGATCCTGCGTTGCTGTGGCTGTGGTGTAGGCCGGCAGCTACCGCTCTGATTCGACCCCTAGCCTGGGCTGCTCCGTATGCCATGGGTACGGCTCTAAAAAGACAAGACCAGAAAAAAAAAAAAAAAAAGTGGAAATTCTATAGCTACCCAGCTAATGGAGCTCTGATAAAACAATTTTTTTTTAGATTTTTTGCTTTTTAGGGTCACACCCACGGCATACGGAAGTTCCTAGGCTAGGGGTCAAATGGGAGCTATAGCTGCTGGCCTACACCACAGCCACAGCAACATGGGATCCGAGTCATGTCTGGACCTACACCACATGGTAACACCAGATCCCTGACCCACTGAGCAAGGTCAGGGATCGAACTTGCATCCTCACGGATACTAGTTGGATTCGTTCTGCTGTGCCACAACAGGAACTCTGTCCCTCGCTTTTAAACAGAGAGGTGACCAAGCATTAGTGTCAATAGAGTGGCATTAATCATCTCAGTTCTGTCATTTCAAAGGTGACGACTTCAGGTAAATTTCTTTGATTTCTAAGCCTCGGTTTCCTTGCCTGAAAAAAAAGGGGGGCAAAAATCCTAAATCGCTAAGTTGTCATTAGGATTGGTAATGCATGGGCGGTGCCTTGCATAAATGTGGCACTCACTGTTATGACCGCTAGTCCTCGACCTCTTCCTACTTTTTCTACCATTATTCAATCACCTTGTTTTTTTTTTTTTTTTGGCTTTTTAAAATCTTTTTTGGGCTGCACCTGCGGCGTATGGAGGTTCCCAGGCTAGGGGTCTAACCGGAGCTACAGCTGCCGGCCTACGCCAGAGCCACAGCAACGCCAGATCCGAGCCGCGTCTGCGACCTACACCACAGCTCATGGCAATGCCGGATCCTCTAACCCACTGAGCAAGGCCAGGGATCGAACCCGCAACCTCATGGTTCCTAGTCGGATTCGTTTCCGCTGTGCCGCGATGGGAGCTCCCAATCGCCTTTTTACTTAAAAAAAAAAAAAAAGAACAAACAAAACACACTGTTGAGGCTTATCCCAGCCCCGAAAACTTTCTTGTTCTCACGGTAAGGAAAGAGAGTGAACCAAAGGAGGAAGGGCAAAAGGCATGATATTAGACGTAAAGCCTTATTCAGATAAGAGAATACTGTGTGTGTGTGTGTGTGTGTGTGTGCGCGCACGTGCACACACAGCGAGAAAATGGAGCAGGAATAGCATGTACAGTCGGCCGTCTATATTGACGGGTTCTGCATCTGCAGATGAAAATACTTGGAAAAAAATTCCAGAAATTTCCAAAAATTAAAGCTTGAATTTGCCACATTCTGGCAACTATTTACATGGCATTAACATTGCAGGTACAATCATTTACACAGCATTTACATGGTATTAGGTATTATAATCCACCTGGAGATGATTTAAAGTAAAGGGGAGGATGTGCCTGGGTAATTTTTTGTCTTTTGTCTTTTTAGGGCCACACATGAGGCATATGGAGGTTCCCAGGCTAGGGGTCTAATCGGAGCTGTAGCCGCCGGTCTTCACCACAGCCACAGCAACGCAGGATCCGTACCACGTCTGCGACCTACACCACAGCTCACGGCAACACTGGATCCTTAACCCACTGAGCGAGGCCAGGGATCGAACCCGCCACCTCATGGTTCCTAGTCGGATTTGTATCCGCTGCGCCACGACAGGAACTCCTGCCTGGGTTGTATACAAATCCTTGGCCACTTTACATAAGGGACTTGAGCCTCCTTGGATTTGGTATCCACGGGGGTCCCGCAACCAATCGCCTGCAGATAAGAGCGGGGACACCGTACTAAATACGGCCTAGGGGACTGTAGTTGGGGAAAGGATGAAGATTAGAGTTTGGTGTGTTCAAAAAGTGGTATCGATCATTTGTGGAAAGGTGTTTGGTGAGAGGAAATGAACTGGAAAGGGGCACAATGTCTTGAATCTTTTGTAATTAAAAACCCCACGACCTGGCCCTCCCTGGAGCTCAAGATTTAGCCCTTCATCTGTCTGGCCTGAAACGGAGACAGCTCCAAGGGAGAGACAGAGGGAGAACTAGATGATCTTGTCCTTTTGGAAGCTGCTGCTTTTTGCTTCCCTGCTCTGGCAACCCAGCCCCTACGTGTTTTCAACTGTCCCGGAGCCTCAGAGATGAGCTGGTCTACACATTGATAAAATGCTCGCCTGGTGGAGCCAGGGAGGTTTCCTTTCTTTTCTTGGCCATGTGTCTTATTTTAGTAACGAGCCACAAGCCATCCAGAGAATGCTCACGCTGAGGGGGAAGAGGGTAAGTCAGACAGTTCTCAGAGCTCCGGTGAAAGCCTGTTCCCGGGGGTGGGGGAAGGAGCCCTGCCCACGGGGAAGAGCATTTCATCAACGGTTCTGAAGCGGAAAAGGAGCCCCAGAAGGGGACGGGGCGGGGGGGAGGTGCTGGAACAAGCCGTTCGGGCAACCAGATCAAAAAGCTGCCAGTAAGAAGAGCAAGGCTTGGAGCAGCCCAAAAGTGAAAAAGGAGAGAGCTTAGAAATCCTAAAGGCTGACTATCTAGGCTGTTCTGCAGGTCGTGGGCTGGCCGTTGGTTTGGGGTCAGGGTCAGGGTCAGGGGCCCAGGGTGGCCCTAGGAAGAGGAGTGGCTACAGAACCTGCAAGGGCTCAGTGCAAAATGAAAAGGTGGGGTCCTTTGTTCAAGAACTATTAAGACAGGCCCCTGTTGAGCATGGGGCCCTGTGCGACTCCAGGGGACCCACACCCCTGAAGCCGGCCCTACCAAGGAACATTTTAAAGTAGATCCCCAAAGGTGGGCTCATCATTTTATTTAACAAATGAAGATGACAGGGCAAAGTTTTGTGTTGTTTTATGAACTTGAAAACTTCTATTTTGTGTTATATAACATGCGCTCTATTAAAACAATGCCATACTATTGTCATAACAGCAAATGAAGAGAAAATGTGAATGCCTTTTGCAGATGTGCATGAATGGCCAAGCACCTGTCCTTTATTTTTATTTTTAGTTTTTTCTTTCTTTCTTTTTTTTTTGTCTTTTTGCCTTATCTAGGGTTGCACCCGCGACATATGGAGGTTCCCAGGCTAGGGGTCTAACAGGAGCTGTAGCTGCCAGCCTGCGCCACAGCCACAGCAACGCGGGATCCGAGCTGCGTCTGCGACCTACACCACAGCTCACGGCAGCGCCGGATCCTTAACCCACTGAGCAAGGCCAGGGATCGAACCCGCAATCTCGTGGTTCCTAGTCGCATTCGTTAACCACTGAGCCACGACAGGAACTCCAGTTTTTTCTTTTTATGGCTGTACCCACGGCATATGGAAGGTCCTAGGCCAGGGGTTAAATCAGAGCTGCAGCTGCCGGCCTATGCCACAACCATGGCAACACCAGATCCGGGCCACATCTGTGACCTATGCCACAGCCATGGCAGCACCGGACCCTTAAGCCACTGAGTGGGGCCAGGAATCGAACCCTCATCCTCATAGAGACAAGGCTGGGTCCTTAACACGCTGAGCCACAGTGAGAACTCCCGCACCTGTCCTTTAAGTAGGAGCTGCTTCCTGTTTGCTTTAGCTGCCCTAGTCCGATGTGTTTTTGACTGAGGCTCTATAAAATGGTGAAAAAAGTTAGGAAAGGCTATTTCCAGGGCTTGCCTTCTCCCAGCCCCATCCTGCACTACACATCCTCGTTCTGGGCTCTTCTCCCAGCTCCCCTCCTTCCCAGATCTTTCCCTGAGCTCTTTAATGTTCATTCTGCTTATTTGTCACCCCTTGTGGCAGCTATTAAACCAAATCCTTACTTTGAGACTTGGTAATTAAATGGAAAGAATTAAGCATTTATCCTGCCTTTCCAGTAGGAACTATATTTCAGCATAATTAAATAGCCATAATTTTATTTTACTTTGTATTTATTTAACACTCACATAATGCTTACCGTGCATCAGGCCTTATTCTGATTGCTTTCGTAATTCTACCTCTTTTAGTTCACATAGCAACCATATTTGACAGATAAAGGAAATTGAGGCTCTGAGCAGTTAAGTGACTTAGTCACACAGGTAGCAAGTGGTGGGACCAGCATTTGAGTACAGATGTCTGACTCCAAAGTCCAGACTTTTGGGAGTTCTCTGATGGCCTAGCGGGTTAAGGCTCCTGCGTTCTCACTGCTGTGGCTCTGGTCACTGCTGTGTGGCACGTGTTTGATCCCTGACCTGGGAACATCCACATGCTGCCCATATGGCAAAAACAAAACAGAACAAAACAAATCAAAACAAACCACCCAAAGCCCCCCCAAAAAAACCCAAGAGAGAACCTGAAATAAATGTTGCAACTCTCATTTAACCACCCCCTCCAAAATAAAAAACTCAATGTACATCCCCTTACCTGCACTAGGCTGCCCTGGTTGAACAAGGAAAGTTCTTTCCTGAAGAATGCTGGCTAGTAAATACAGATGGAGGGAGAGAATTAGAAATTTAATTAAGTAATTAATTACTTAATTTATCTTTTGTCGCTTTTAGGGCCGCACCCGCGGCTTGTGGAGGTTCCCAGGTCTAATTGGAGCTACAGCTGCCAGCCTATGCCACAGCAACACCAGGTCCTTAACCCACTGAGCAAGGCCAGGGATCGAACCCACGACCTCATGGTTCCTAGTTGGATTCGTTTCCGCTGAGCCACGATGAGAGCTCCTAGAAAATTATTTTTAAACCTGTCATGAACTCATCAATCCCGGCAAGAATTGTCACACGAGATTAAAACTACTGTGTGAATGGTTAATGGGGAGTTGCTCATGTGTGTGGTGCCAAAGTAACAGCCCACAGATTATTTTCTGGGCATCGGGAAGCAAACTTAACTCTGCAGTGAGTCTGGCTGCTATCATGCTGATGCTGTGGTCAATCACAGCATTACGACCGGTGGAGGAACTGGACATACGTCTTCTGATGTACTATAGTATAGGACACAATGTCACGTTGATGTATTCTACCCAGATATTGGACTTGAATGTGATCGAGTCTTTAGACCTAATGTCCGGTTTACAGGAAATATAGGAGACAGAGGAACAAGCTAAATAACACCACAAGCAAGCACATAGAAATCCCAAAAGTGGGACATACTTCAGGACAACTGACCCCATGTCTTCGACTAGTCAATTTTAACATGAAATTACAAAAGAGTGCTCTCAAGTTATGGAGATTTAAGGGACATTATAAGAGGAATGCATGATTTTGGACTGAATCCTGATTTGGACAAACCAGCTGTAAAGGACATTGCTGGAATAATTGGGGGATATATGAATACGGTTTGAGCATTACAAGGTGTTAAAGAATTTATACGCTGAAGTAAATGATATATACAGTTGTTTTTAGAATGTCCCCCTCAGGGAGTTCCCTGGTGGCTCATTGGTTTAAGGATTCGGTGTTATCACTGCTGTGGCATGGGTTCTACCCCTGGCCTGGGAACTTCCACATGCTGTGGGCTGTTGGCAACAGTCCCCCAAAATTAGAATGTCCCCTCAAAAGTAAATTAGGTCCTTCACTCTCACTCTTTTTACACAATAGTCTCTCTACTTCTTTGCCCCAACTGAGCCCTGGCTCTCTGCTTGCACATTGCTTCCTGTAGCAGATGCCATTGGTGCTCCACCCATATTGTCTGGGCTCTTACCATTTCTGTCCATCCTAGCCTGACTTCCATCTACCAGCTCCCGTGTCTCTTTGCCTGGAGCTTTTCCTCTAGCTCCTATGGCTCTCTTTGCCTGCATGTAGAGGAAGCCAGAAGGACCAGGGTATGAATGACCTCCCTATGACAGCACTTTTTTGCGGGGGGGCACACCGACAGCATATGGAAGTTCCCAGTCCAGGGATTGAATCCAAGCCACAGCTGTGACCAACCCTACAACTGTAGCAACACCAGATCCTTAACCCACTGCACCTGGCCAGGGATTGAAACTGAGCCTCAGGAGCTACCCGAGCTGCTGCAGAGACAAGGCCAGGTCCTTAACTCTCTGCGCCACGGTGGGAACTCCTCCTTGGGACGTCTCTGAATCAGTAATTGATAGGACAAGGTCCTCCCTCAGGTGGGATAACTCTAAGATGCATGTTCTACTGCACTTCTTAGAATTCCCCAGCACGATTAAGCTCCAGTTACTCACAGTGGGAAATTGCTTTATTTTTAATTTTTAAATGATTTTAATTTTTCCCATTATAGTTGTTTTACAGTGTTCTGTCAATTTCTACCGCACAGCAAAGCAACCCAGCCATATACATATATACACATTCTCTTTGGGCATTTGCCTTATTACACGGCCCTATATTGGCTTCCTTCCCTCCCTTATCTCACTTCCCCACTCCTTTATGGGAATTTCCTATAATCACCTCCCAAATAGACTACTTATGCTGGAATCCTTATCTCAGAGTCTGATTTGGGGATAGTCCAAACTAAAACATTTCCCCTAGAGCTCTCTCCTGGGAGAACTGTTCTTTTTCTCAAAGCCTGAGAGCAAGAGACACCACCAGCTTTTTCCTGGTGCCCTTCTTTCACTCTTATGCAACATTTCCTCCCTCTTTCATCCCCACACCATTTACCCTCTATGCCTCCTCATTGCTACCATTTATTAGCATTCTTCTCAGTACCCCAGATCCATGGAAGATTCTGTACTCCTCTGTACCTCCCATCCTGTCATTAGCCTGAGGGCCCCCTATGGAAGTCCCAAATCTTGGCTTCTTGGCCCCTTCATCTCAGATTATCTCCTTCAGCTCTGCTCCATTTCAGCCACTGCCTTAGCTATGTGGTGGACCTCATCATCACCTACTGCTCTGTCTTTGAAATTCTCAACTCCAATTTCCATTCTGAGATGGTAAGATACCACTTCACCAGCTCTCTTTCTCCTTGGATACTTTTTCTTGGACTTTGCTGCACCTGCCCTGTAAGCCTCCACTCAAGTCAGTCCTGTAAGCGACTTTTCTGCTCCTGAGAACCGCTGGAGATGATCGTCTAAGCTTGAAGATGGTTGACATGGTCTTCAGCCTCATTTGCACTCTCAGCTCTTAGTCAATTTTTCTTTTTTTAGGGCCGCACCCACAGCATATGGAGGTTCCCAGGCTAGGGGTCAAATCGGAGCTACAGATGCTGGCCTACACCACAGCCACAGCAACACCAGATCTGAGCCGCATCTGAGACCTACACCACAGCTCACGGCAATGACGGATCCTTAACCCACTGAGCGAGGCCAGAGAGCAAACCTGTGTCCTCACGGATGCTAGTCAGATTTGTTTCCACTGAGCCACTAAGGGAACTCCCAATTCTTTTGCTTATGGTTGGGCAGTTGCTCTCTCTAGTAACATTCTTGACAGTTGTCTAGGTCCCCTCTCATTCACTCCCAGCCTACCCCTCTTCCGACTGGGTTTCCATTTTGCCTTGCACTCTTAGCTCTGTCCTCTTATGTAATCTTCCTTTGGCCATCTAGTGGTTCCATTCTTCCCCAAGGTCTTGGCTCAAATATGTATGCACAGCGTTTTCTCTAGCCGTCCCTTCAGGACCCCAACTCTGGCTCTAGGTCTGGACAGGCAGCCCTGCTGGGCCCATCTGACTTCACTGCTTCCCCAGTGCTTTCCTCTCTCCTCTCATGACTAAGAGGGGATTCAGACACTTCCTATTCATCAATGTCACCATTTCAACAAATAGTTATTGAGTATCTCTCGAGCCTGGTAACAGGCACAGTGCCAGAAACTATGCTAGGTGCTACATACAGTGGTGAATAGGAAAGATAAGATCTCTGACCTCATGGACTTGTGACAGTACCATTGAAGAAATCCAATGGAAAATAGTAAGAAGGAACTACTTTAGATAAGGTAGTTAGGGAACACCTCTATGAGGAGGTAACATTTGATTGGAGACTTGAAGGTTGAAAAGGAGCCAGACATGAGAAGAACCCAGTGGAAAAGCATTTTAGGCAGAGGGAACCACAAATGAAAGAATTTTGAGTTCTGAAGCTATAAAGAGCTCGACACAGAATGCAAATACAGAAGGCCAATATGGGCAAAGCATAGTAAATTGAGGGGAGAAGACTAGGGGAAACGTGTGGGGCCATATCATGTAGGAGTTTGAATTTTATTTTGAGTGGGATGGGAAGCCAGTAGAGGGTTTTGATCAGGAGAGTTAGATGATGTCATTTCCACTTTTATTTTTTATTTATTAAAAAAATTGGGGGGCCCACACTTAGGCATAGGAAAGTTCCCAGGCAAGGGATCAACTCCAACCGCAGACGCAAGCTACGCCATAGCTGTGGCAATGCCAGGTCCTTAACCCACTGTGCTGCAGTGGGAACTCCCTTAATTTCCATTTTTAAAAGATTACCTTACCTTAGGGTCTGGACAAGGGATGAGTTGCCCCTGGACTAGGGTAGCGGAGGTAGTAGAGGTGGGAGAAGTGGATGAATCAGAAATTCATATCAGATGTACAACAGTCAGGATTTGCTGATGGATTGAATTTGGGGAGTGAGCGAGGAGGAGGAATCAGTGATGACTCCTAGGTTTCTGATATACATTAATGTCATTTTCTAAGATGGAAAACACGGGGAAAGACAGATTAGGTGGGAGGAGGATGTCAAGAGTTCTATTTTACAGGCGTCGCATTAGAGATGTCTAATGGCTGTCCAAGAGGTGATTTTAAATGGGCAGGTATACATATGAATCTGAAGCTTAGAGTCCTTTTCGGGTCTTCACTGGGAGTCATTAGCATAAAGATGGTATTTATAGCCACAGGAGCTGAAGAAACCACTTGCGTGATTTGAGAGAGAAGAGGAGAGGAGGCTCAAGATAAAGTATGGGTAACTGATATTTAGAGTTCAGGTAGAGGGAAGAAAAGATTGGTTAAAAATGTGGAATTTGGAAGGCCAAAGGAGGAACATTTTCAAAGAAACAAGGAGTGATCATCTAGGTCAAATGCTAATGACAGGGCTAATAAAATCAGGACAAAAATGTCATCTTTGGATTTGGCAACAGAGATACCTCTGGGGATCTTGACAAGAGTGGTTTCACTGGATTGATGGGTATGGAAGCCAGACCGGAGTGGACTGAAGAATAAATAGAATGTGAGGAAGAAAAGGTCGCATTCGTAGACAATTCTTTCAAGAATGCTTTCTGTTTGTGGGTCGGCAAATGTGCGGAAGTAGCTAGAGGGCTAGCAGGGTCAAGGAAAAGTTTATTTGGGGGATAGCAAAGGCTAACTCAAGTTTGTATGCTGCTAAGAATTATTTAACAGAGGGGAGCATAAGTCCTCAAAAAGGAGAGAAGTGATGTTGTGGCAATGACTTCTAGATATTCCTCTAGTATCTGTTGCCTCCTCTCTCACAATAACAAAATTCCCCATTCATAGCTAGTTTCATGACCTACTAGAATAAAGATTACTTTCTAGTCTTCCATGCTGCTAGATGTGGCCACGTAACTATCTCTGGCTAAAAAGATGTAACCGGGAAGTGTCAGGTGATAGCTCTTTGGGAACTATCTTTGAAAGATAGCTGGCACATGACCTTTGTCCCATCTTTTGGCCTTTCCTCTATCCAGTTGCTTGATATTTGGATATGATGGCTGGAACTCAAGCTACCATTTTGGACCTTGAGGACGAGGACCACACCCAAAGGATGTAGTGAGTTGAGAGGCATGTGGGTTTCAAAGATTTTGTGTAGCAGGGTCACCATATCAACTCTGGGCTGCCTACCTCCATTCTTTTAAGCCACTATTATTTTGGACCCCTGCTGCTTACAGATGAACCTAATCCTAAATGATTCAGATGGGATCCAGTGCACAAGTGGAGAGAGTTCCTCCACCATATCAGAAAGCAAGGGTGCAGGTGGAGGTAGGTGAGTAGATGTGGTGGTGGGAAGGTAAGGAGGTTCTCATCGAATTCATCATCTTTTCTCCAAGAGGTGGGAGGTGAGGTCTTCAGCTGAGAATGGAGGTGGACAGTAGAGGGTTGTATGCAGAATAGAGACGGTATCATGGAGATTTTAATGCCTAGGAGAGCAAGGAGATGGCTTTGACATCTATCAGGAACCCTCTATTAGAGCTGAATTATTTCCCTCCTTATTTCTGCCAGTCCTATTCTCCTGAATCCTCAACTCTGTGAGCAGTATTTCATGCTTTATATTCTAGGGTACCCTGATTCTGATAATCTCATTATCTCCACCCTGTACGTTCAAAGCTGTGCCCTTTCCCTTAGTCCCCCAGATAGGATTCCCCTGGGATCTCAATGCTTTCCTAAAACTGAAGTAGATTTGTCATGTCCTTCTTGGGATGGATTTGCTTTTTTTTTTTTTTTTTTTAATGGCTGCACCTGCGTCATAAGGAAGTTCCTGGGCTATGGGTTGAACTGGAGCTGCAGCTGAGGCCCATACCACAGCCACAGCAACATCGGATCTGAGCTGTCTCTGCGACCTATGCTGGAGCTTGTGGCAGTGCCAGATACTTAATCCACTGAGTGAGGCTAGGGATTGAACCTGCAACCTCATGGACACTATGTTGGGTTCTTAACCTGCTGAGCCACAACAGGAACTCCTGGATTGGCATTTTTTAACACCCCACCTCACCCCAGTCTTACCATTTCCTTTTCTTTTTTCTTTCTTTCTTTTTTTTTTTGCTTTTTAGGGCCGTACCCGCGGCATATGGAAGTTCCCAAGCTAAGGGTCTAGTCGGAGCTGCAGCTGCCTTCCTATGCTACAGCCACAGCAATATAGGATCCAAGCCGTGTCTGTGACCTACACCACAGCTCACAGCAACGCCAGATCCTTAACCCACTGAGCGAGGCTAGGGATCGAACCCACAATGTCACGGTTCCTAGTCAGATTCGTTTCCACTGCGCCACGACAGGAACTCCATCGCCATTTATTTTTCTGATTTGTCTCATAGGCCTTCTAGCTTTCTCTCCCTTAAGTAGACTCTGGCCATCAACTGACACGCTCTCCACTTCTCATCCCAATTTCTAGCTTGCCCATCCTTCAAAGCCCAGATCTTGTCCCTCTTCCTTCAGGATGCTTTTTCTAACTAGTTCAATCTACCTTGATTTTTAAATTAGTGAATGAATAAGTTGACACCTCTTACACGACCAGAATTGATTGCTGTCTCTGAATATCCATACATAAGTATCTATTCACTTATAATCTGTACCTCATAGTTGAACATGTAACATATGCAAGTTTTTTTTCCCATTCTTTCCTTTCTCCCCCTTCTTTCCATGCACTTAACCTCTTACTAAGAGTGGGCTTTTTGCAAATAAAAGATTCAGAGATTTCCCCCCCTCCAAAATGAAGCATTGGAGTCACACTTCAAGATGAAGTCAATACTAGCAAGAGAGGTTTATGTTTATGAAGAACATGAAGGACCACAGACAATGTTTCATGACACCACTTACATCAGACTCAATCTCGAGAACTGGTTAAAAAATGAAGATTTCTATAAGCCAAGAGACATATAGAAGAATGTTTATGGCAGTGCTGTTTATAATAATAGCAAACAAAACAGAACAACGAGAACAACAACAAAACTGGAAACAACCCAAATGACCGTGAACAGGAAAATGCATAAAAAAATTGTGGTGTATTCATGCAGCGGAATACTGCATAGCAGTGAAAATGATTAAACCATAGCTAAGTGCACGAACATGAATGGATCTCAAAAACAATGCTGAATGATAAAGCAAGTTGCCAAAGAACATAAATAGTATGCTATCATCATATCAAGTCCTAAAACAAGCAAGCTAAACAGGTTTTTTTCTAATTCAGAGATACAACCATTATGTGGAAAACAATAAGAACAGCAAAAAGCAATTAACATAAAATTCAGAAAAGTGCTCGCCTCTTGGCAGAAGAGGGAAAAACACAACTTGGAAGGGGTACACAGAGAAATGTTCTTTTTCTTTCTTTTGGCCGAGCCCTCGGCATGCAGAAGTTCGGCACCAAAGCAGTAAGTAACCAGAGCCACGGCAGAGGCAACACTGGTTCCTTAACCCACTGAGCCACGAGGGAACCCCAGAAATGTTCTATTTAGACAGCTCAGTAGTTGGTACAAGGCTGTTTATTGCATGATTCTCTAAATTATA
>PVHT020000015.1:16836601-16890860 GCA_004024745.2 Catagonus wagneri | reverse complement strand
CCCAGTCCTGCTTTCTTCTCCCCCTGTAGGTGTCGATCCTGAGCTCGCTCCCCAGGAAACCTCCTGCCTACAAAGCTCTGGATCACACTGTTTTCCTGGGAACTCTGCACGTGACCATTTCCCAAGGTCATGGGTCAATTCAGAGAAGTCAGGACAAGAATCCATGTCTTCTGACTCTGGACTTTTCTGCCACACCTGGCTGACCTCCCACACTGGTTCCCCTTAGGTTCTCTCTCCATCACATCCATCCAGGAATTTGGGACAAGTGACCTTAGAGACTGGGTCAAAGGATGCTAGGAGAAATGCGCCTCCCGCCCCAGGAGCGCCTTACACGGTAATGACACATGCGTGTGTCCAACAGTTGGAGCTGACAGAAATCTGTAAACCAGCTATAATGCAAAAAAATAAAAAATAAATTATAAAAGGAAAAAAAAAAACAAACAGTTGGAGCTAACTGTCATCAGTCAGGGGGAAATGCCAGGTGCCTTCCTGGCTTCTCCAGGGCTCCTCCACTTGCCTGGAACAGGGGAACTCAGCCTGGACCAGGATGAAAGAAGAGAGATCATGTTGATGGCTCAGGGTTTGGAACCCAAGGCCCTGGACCAGGCGAGGCTGGCCTTAAAGACTAAAGCTCTGCCCCAGGACAGACAGAGCTGTGCTAGGGATTTTCAGAGGGCCCACCATACCCTGCTGAAGCCATTCCCTGCTCCTTATTTTGCAGCAAGACCCAGGCTTTCACAACTGGCCCCCACAATATCTGTTCACTGGAGTCTTCGCCCACAATGTGCCAGTGGCCGCTGCAGCCTGTTTGGTGGTGATGTATGTGGAACCTTGTGTTATGGCCTTTTTACAGCCCTGTGGAGCCACAGTGATGGAATTTGTATGGATTCCTTTGCTGCTTTTGTTTATCGCTGTGCAGCAGCAGCAGCGAGGCCCAAAAGAGGCCAAACCCTCGACTTGTGGCAGCTCCCCGGGCCCCTCAGGATCGCCCCTGTGTCTCAGGGAGCTGGACGGGGCCTGAGAGGGGGCCTCTGACCCAGGCTGACCATCAGGAGGCCAAGCTCTTAGGAGGACACAAAGCTTTTGTTTAAACACCAAATCCCCCAAGTAGTAAACACGCCAATATTTAACACTGTGTTCACCGTGTGCCCCACAGCAAGCGAGGCAGATGGGCCACACACCTTAGGAGCAGGGGGTAAATGGGCGTTTTTAGATGTTCCAAGACTTGAGTTGCATAAGAGTGAGGGTACAACAAGGCTTCCAAAAAAAGGCAGAAATGGCAGTGGGTCACTCTGCAAGGAAAATTAAGAATGCTCACTCTGGGTAGAAGGTGCTGCCTAAAACCTCACCAGAGTGGACATTTATTGTCCCTGTTTCTGTGTCCTGCTTAATACATTGCTCACATTTGTAAAAATCAATCTCTCTCTCTCTCTTTTGTTTTTTGTTTTTTGCTTTTTAGGGCCGCACTCTTGGCATATGGAAGTTCCCAGACGAGGGGTTGAATCGGAGCTGCACTGCACTGCTGGCCTACACTGCAGCCGCAGCCACATCAGATCGGGAGCCCTTTCTGTGATCTACACCACAGTGAACGGCAACGCTGGATCCTTAATCCACTGAGCGAGGCCATCCTCATGGGTACCAGTCAGGTGTGTTTCCACTGAGCCACAATGGGAACTCCCAGTCTCTCTCTTATTAAAACCTTTTATCATGAAATATTGAGATGTACAAAATATATAGGGTAGCACAATGAAACTGATTTTTCACCACTGTGTTTAAGAAATCAAACCTTATAGGTATGATTGGCATTGCCTGTTTACTCCATCCCACCCACTTCCTTACTCCCAAGAAGTAGTACCCTGGTTTGGTGGTTATCACTCCTGGGCGTGCAAAAGCCCTTTCTCAGATCTCTGTTATCCCACATTCATCAGTCATTTCAAACCTAGGGCAAAATTCACCTCCGATGCACATCGTCCCTAATCAATCCCACCTCATTTAAATTTCTTTACTCTCTCTCTCTCTTTTTTGCTTTCCAAGGCCTTACCCACGGCATAGGCATACGGAGGTTCCCAGGCTAGGGGTCGAATCGGAGCTACAGCTGCCGGCCTACACCACAGCCACAGCAAAGCGGGATCCGAGCCGCATCTGCAACCTACACCACAGCTCACGGCAATGCTAGACCCTTAACCCACTGAGTGAGGCCAGGGATCGAACCCGCAACCTCATGGCTCCTAGTTGGAATGGTTTCCCACTGCACCATGACGGGAATTCCTCCTCTTTTCTAAGCTTTATGTCTTCCACTTTTTTTCTTTTTTTTTTTTAATTCTGACCCCTTTCACTTGAGCATTCTTTCCTTGATAACAGTACCCTTCCTTTTGGGCTCCCTTGATCCCTCCAGCCAGGACTGATGTCTGTTCTAAAGGGGAAATATAGTTGGCTTTCAAGTTAAAACGGTCCTGAATTCAAATCCTGACTCCATTACTGACTAGCTATGTAGCCTTGAGCAATCAACTCCTCTCTCTAGGGTCCTAGTTCCTCATCTTTAAGATGGGGAGGGGGGCGGTCAGTCACATTAAGCTTGCTGGGAAGATCAAGGAAGAGGGCATATTGGGGTTTCTCATCCCCACACATGTGAAAGTCATATTCCACGTATTGAAATCCCCAGCCATCATCAATTTCAAACTTGTAAGCATTGATTTGGTTGCTTGTGCTTATTTGATTCATCTATGGGTTATGCACTGTCTCCCGATACACTGTAATTGCTCCATGTGCATAAATAAGGCTTGTCTTCCCAGAAAAGCTGTACGCTCATGGAAAGCAGAGAGTAAGCCGCACAGAATGACAATAGAATTTATTGCCCAAACCAAGACAGTTTTGAGAGTGGGGGAGGGGTATTGATAGGTGCATCAGGTCCCAGCATAAACTAGGACTGTCTTAGGGGAACCAGGATATATGGTCACGCTAGTCATATATCTCTTCAGCATCTCCCCCAGCCCTCAGCCCAGTGCGAGGTAGGGAGTAGGTGCTTGCTAAATCGATACTGTGGCATGGCCTTGAAGGGCTGGCGGCCTCGGAAATTAGCAAACATGGCTGATCTTGTATAGCTCATCCCTTCCTCCCTCTGTCTCTTGCACGCCCTTCTCCTTATTCAGCACTAATGTCACCCCCAAATGGCACATTCATCATCCCAAATTAGCCATTATTAAAGCCATCCATTTGCAGAGCTGCAGCTAAAATGAATTGTGTTATTATTCCAGTTATGGCAATGAATGGCTGAACATCAAAAGCCATTTTGATTTTGCAGCAAGAAGGCAATCAATTATTGTGTCCCGCTGGCTGGTCCAAAGCAGCGACCAGCTTGCTGCCGGTGAACAGCAGCTTCCCTCCCTACCTCGTCATACACACACTTCCTTAGGCCTCCCCTCATGACACCTGAGAGCCAGGAAGGGGGGAGGACGTATTGGTTCCACCAGTCTGGATCCACTTCACCTCTCAAAGCCTGGGGTCTTCTTGGCCTTGAGGATGAGGTATGAGACTCCTCCAGGCTCACACTGCTTTTGTCTCTCCCCTGCTCCTGACTCCTACAGACCCGGGCAGTCAGCCAGACTTGGGGCGATTACTTGGTTCAGTCTCCTCCACTGCCCAGTTTATGTACGCAATCAGCTGGTCTTGTCGGAGGCAACTGGTTTTGTAGCGTGGCTCAGCAACTTCATTTCTGGGCTCCTCCTTCTTGAATCACGCAATTCTCTGGACTCCCCCCCCCCCCCGACATACACACATCCAACTGCCCAGTATCCTTACGATGCAATGTTACTGATGGATGAGAAAGGCCTGATGCAGAGACTCTTCCAGAAAATACCTGCATCTTATTAGGGTCTTTCCTGTTTTATCTCAAAGGAGCGATTTGAATTCCCAGGGTAGGACAGTGCAGGTTGAGATGGCATGACAGTGAAAACCTTGCCCGGACAGGGTATTGATTGGCAGGCCCTTTCCGGGGCGGGAATAATGATGATGGTGATGAGAATAAGAGCAGTGAATGGGTTTTGGCTGGTTACGCCGTGCTGGGCATAAACCAAGCAGTCCGGCTCCTCCAAACCCCACTGTGCACAACCTTGAGCTGTTGGGAAGATTAAATGAACTCAGGTCTTGCAGCTCTTCAACGCATATTTCCTGCGGCTTGTCCTGGTGCGCTTCATTTCCTGAGGTGCTGTGAGCTCTGCTGCTTCTCACGTCACGCTGCCGCGGCTCTGCTGCCTGTAGCCGCAGCTCCTCACTGATTGTCATTCTCCCTTCTCTCCACCGCCCAGCCCCCCACGCCCCGCGCCCCCAACCTTGGCTTTAGGCGTCAGGCCTGCAGGTAAGACTGAGCACGAGTGTGCGAGGGAGAGCAAATTTCCCAGGCCCTTCTCCCCGTCCGCGGAAAGTGGCAAGTGAGGCCATGATAATTAGCTGCAATGAAGTTCTCTCAGCTGGAGAGTGCCCCCAAGGGCTCCTAGCACAGAATTCATTTGCCTGTGCCCAGTGACAGAAATTACACAAGCCCTGGCATTTCCCCCAAGTCCCCGAAACAGAACTGTGTGCAGACTGTCAACCCTGGAGGCTCTCTGCTCACGCCGCCCCAACTCCTGATCTGCATGTCCCAATGTGTGTGCACGCATGCGCATGCGCACGCGCATGCGCTCACACACGCGCACACACATACACACGCATAGCTACAGGCAACATGTACCTCCCCGGCACTCTGACACCCCCCCACACACTTACTTACCGTCCCTTACACACACACACACACGCACACGCACACGCACACGCACACGCACACGCACAACCTGAGGAAACTTTCCTTCCTAAGAAATGGGCTGCAAGGACAGAAACAGCCCTGAAGCATCAGCCCCCAAATAGTCGGCTGGCTAATATGTGGATTATTGATATATATTTGCATTGCTTATGGGAACACCAACAAGATTATGAAGCATTTGATCACTGCTCTTGTTTATGTGTTTAGCCGCATGCCTGTCACTACCCTGAAGAGGAAGGCCTCCAATTCCAGGCGTGAAAACATATGTGAGGGGTAAGTGACTTGTCAAAAGGGTCTGTCAAATCAGAAACTGGACTGGGCAAAAAACAAAAGGGAGAAAGAAACAGGACGGGAATGACAAACATAGCCTTGGAGTTTCTGATTCGTTTCTTCGCTTTTAAGTTATCTCTGAGTTGAGGGTACTTGTTTCTTTGTTCTGGTGGGCCAGAAAGTCCAGAGATGACGTGGTCCTCCCAGTAGCCATCTGACTTAGATCCAAGGTTGTCTTCCTCTATTCTAACCTTTTTATCCCAATGAGAGAGCAACAGCCTTCAAAATACAAAGACCAGTTCTTTCAGGAAATCTATCATTTTTCACAGTGTAACAGTAACACAAGCTTCAGATATTTAGAGAATGAAGGTAAGCCAAAATAGACACAACCTGTAAAGCATTTTGGCGCATTTCCTTTTTGTCTTTTTTCTGTATGTGTTTGTAGACACAACGTGTACATATTTCAAACCCTATTTCCTGAATCCTGAGACACATATTCTTTGTTTCTGAAATCAGGTTGCATCTTATAATGGATGTCAAAAGTGACTTGCACATGGCCAGGCAGAAGAGTCCACTGTGACACTGTTGTCACTGCTAGTGTGTATGCATACTTAGCCAGGTGTAGAGGGTATCTATTCATCTGTCACTTCAGCTGACTTATTTGCATTGGTAGCACCACTCATGGTTAAATTTTTAACTTAAATTTGGCTTTCTCCCTAATTGTCACTTAAAATGTCTTCTAAAAATTATGCTATGATGCATCATTGAAATGAAAAATCATTGTGTCTGCAGAAGATTGCTTGTCATATGCCAGATAATGCAATTAAAGGCAGTAGAAATTGCCAAATCTCTTGGAATAGATCATAAAATTTCAAAGCTAGGAAAGGTTGGTGTGACCGTTGCATGCATTGTGAGGGACTAATACTCAGGCACTGAATGTCTATCTGTCAAAAGCTTCTGAGTGACTTTCAAGAGAAAGTCTGATTGATTTCTAGCTCATGTAATTGAATTGAAAAAAATTAGGCAAAGGAAAGAAAAAAAGAAACTATGAGTTTAACCAAACAGGAAATGTAGATGGACTCCCAAGATTATTTTACATGCTTTGATATGATTTGTCACGTCATCACAAGCCAGGGTTATGAAAAGCAGCCACATGTCAACACAATACGTTGCATTATCGTCAATGGCTAGAAGTAATTCAGAAGAATTTTTAGACTCTGGAATGTGAAGAAAGCTTAGATTCTACTTTGGGTGCTGTTCTTAAAGAAGAAAGAGGTATCAATTGTATGGATATATGCATATTACTGTCAGCAGAATGCAATTTGGGTATATTGGAGGTACCGTTTCTCTTCTCCCAAAGCCATTAGTAAACCAATGTCTCAATAATCTATGTCATATCTGAATTGAAAAAAAAAGTTGAGGTCGTACCGTATGTAGTTATGGATTATGCCTTTTAATATATCATAAGCATTTTCAATGTTACTGAATATTTCAAAACCTGAATCTATGGCTTGCTAGTTTTTATTATATGACTAGACCATAATTATTTCAACCATTCCCCTATTAGTGGACATTTAGTGTTATATATAACACTAACATCAACATCCTCATCTTTTATCCCTCATTTGAGAGACATAAAAATTGTGATGGCTCTTGATGCATATAGCAAGGAGCTCCAACTGTAATGCACGGGGAACTATATCTAATTACATGTGACAAATCCATATATGTACATGTAATCGGGTCACCACATGGTGCAGTTGGAAAACCTGACAGAAATCTGTAAACCAGCTATAATGCAAAAAAAAAAAAAATAATAATAATAATTCCCAAAAAAAAAAAAAAAAAAAACTGCTTCTCAAAGTTTTTGCCAATTTATAGTTCCACTTACAGTCAGTGAACGTGCAGCTCATCAATACAAATTTTATTTTATTTTTTTTGGCTGCACTCATGGCATGTGGAAGTTCCTGGGCCAGGGATTGAACCCAAGCCACAGCAGCGATCTGAGCCACAGCAGTGACAATGCCAGATCCTTAACCAGGGAATGCCAAATACATGTTTTTTAATTGAAAAAATAGGCCTTTGGAGTTCCCATCGTGGCGCAGCAGGAATGAATCCAACTAGGAACCTTGAGGTTGCAGGTTTGATCCCTGGCCTCGTTCAGTGGGTTAAGGATCCGGCGTTGCCGTGAGCTGTGGTGTAGGTCGCAGACGTGGCTCGGATCTGGTGTTGCTGTGGCTGTGGTGTAGGCTGGCGGCTACAGCTCCTGTTAGACCCCTAGCCTGGGAACCTGCATATGCTGCGGGTATGGCCCTAGAAAGGCCAAAAAAAGAAAGAAAGAAAGAAAGAAAAAAATAGGCCTTTGCTCATTTGCTAGGCAATAAAAGATAGCATCTCTTTTATGCTTGATTACTACTGAGGTTAAATGCTGAAAAATAGAATTTTCGGCCATTTATATTTTTGTGTACAATTTGCCAGTTCATGCTCTTTGCTCATGTGTCCATCTGGGGTCTCAAGGTCTATCATAGTTTCCAATAATGTCCAAGATGCTGTTGTTGATGCTCCACCCCACATTCCCCGGCCCATCTGATATTGCCTGCAGCTGCAGTTTCCAGCATCCTGGAAGTGGACTGCCTTTCTTCTCTGCCTGAGACTTTCCCAGGCACAGTAGAAGCATGCTCTATCTCAGCCAGACACGCCTTGAAAGTGCAGGATATTTAACATCACCGAGGCTTACCTTCAGCAAATGGGGTTGGAAATCCATGGATAAATATCACAGATTCTCTGTCCTCCACAGGGATGATTCTGAGACACATCCCACACAGTTTCTCAGAGAGTTCCCAGCAGGCCCGAGTCCCTGCTGCCCACAGGGTAAACTTGCTCATTAGCATCCTTGATATTAGTTTTCTTCCTTCTTTGTCTGCGCTTCCCTGCAATAAACCACCTGTACCCAAATCCTTTTCTCACGGTCTGATTTTGAGACCTGAAAGTACGAAAAGAAACGAAATGAAATAAGACTGTTTTCTGTCCACACACCTTTTGACAGCAATGTTTATTCTCTCAGATTGAACGCTTCCAATATGAAAGGCATGTATGAAAACAAACACAGAAGGATGAACACTATCCCCTTAGTAAACTTTGGAGCGCAGGACACAGCCATGCAGATGGTTCTGTCACTTGGGGAATGCTAGTTGGTTGCTTCCAAAAACCTTGCAGGAGATGGCTGGCCTCTCAGTGCAGAGATAAAATTAGCTTTCTGCAAGCTAAAGATCAGAATCTGGAATGAGCGAATTCAGTAAGGCAAAGTCAACTTAAGCAGGCTCACATGCCTTTTTGATATATAGAGATTTTAATAATCTTTGCATTTATGTCTATATCTCTCTATCTTCTACAGATATATTGGCATTCTGATTATATATATATATATATATATATATATATATATATATATATATATATATATAAAAATCTGCTGGGATGCCAATTTATTAATTTACAATGAGAAATACAGTTGTTAACCCGGCCAAAATGCTTGAGTAGGCAGATCAGTGTATTTTTTCCCTATGGGCAAGTTGTGGGGGGAGCCAAGTAAATTATCAAAAGATTGCTTGGTGAGCATAAAATCAGAACAAGAGGAGTTAGTCGATCATAAGAATGGTCTCTCGGATTAGACAACTTGAAGCACTCTCATCAACTATAGGCCAGCCTTTGCCAAAGAACCCATAATGCTGGATTCACTTGGCTGAGATCATTCTCTTGGATGGAACTGGCTGGTAACGGTCATTTCTTTGCTTCTAGCCAGCCAACTACTTCCTATTCACTCCAAGAAGTGAATACAATTAATTTGGTTTCCACTTACCAAAATTACAGTTGCATTCCAGCTCAGCTTCCTTCAGATTTGTCCTAGTTGATCTTGAGCAAAGTTTGGAGCATTCCCCAAACTTCCAGTCACATGTTTACAGATTGACTGATTTCCTGGTTGATTTCCAGAGAACTAATCTTGTGCCTTACATGTGAATTTTACTCGTTGAACTCTCAAGTGGCAACTTCATTTACTTTTTTGGGGTGGGGGTAAAGTGTATATGGGGAGCATCGTGAAGGGGTCCCCACTCCTGTTGAGATGAACACTACTTTTGTTCATTAAAGTATAGTTGATTTACAATGTTGTGCCAATTTCCGCTGTACAGCAAAGTGACCCCATCACATATATATATATATATATATATATATATATATACAGATTCCCTTTCTTATATTATCTTCCATCATGGTCTATCCCAAGAGAATTTATATAGTTCCCTGTGCTATATAATAGGACCTTGTTTATCCATTCTAAATGTAATAGTTTGTATCTTCTAACCCCAAACTCCCAGTGCATCCCACTTCCACCCTCCTCCCCCTTGGCAATCACAAGTCTGTTCTCTGTCTGTGAGCCTGGTTCTATTTTGTAGATAGGTTCATTTGTGCCATATTTTAGATTCCACATATAAGTGGTATCATATGGTATTTGTCTTTCTCTTTCTGACTTACCTCACTTAGCATGAGAATCTCTGGTTGTATTCATGTTGCTGCAAAAGCCATTATTTTGTTCTTTTTAATGGTTGAGTAGTATTCCATTGTATATATGTACCACATGTTCTATATCCATTCCTGTGGGAGAAGGTGAGCACCATGTCTTACACGTCTGCTGGCTTTGAAAACCACTTTCACCTTTACAAATTTCTGCCTTCTTTTCCACCTTAGTCTCCCACAGTCACACTGTGTTCTGGGAATAGCCTTCAGCATGGCATCCCCAGAAAAGCCAAGGCTGGAATGCACTTCCTGTCCTCATTCCCCAGTGAACTCATCCATTCTTCAAAATCCAGCTAACATGTCACTTCCTCTTAGACTACATCCTTGAACTATCCCTACCCTACTCCACCACCAAAGAAATGGACTCTTTCTCTTTAGTGTTGTCACAAGACTTAATTCAGACTTCTGTCATAACATTTACCCCACTGTAACTACAATCAATTATATGTCCATTTTCCCTACTAAACTGTGAGATTCCTGATGGCAGAGGCTATAGTCTTGTTATTTTTATATTCCCAGAGCTTAGCATAGTGCCTAGCCCTCAAGAAATGCTTGAGTAAACGAATTATCCAAAGCCAGATAGCCGAGTATCTAGGAACTCTTTTATTTTGAAAACTGTAGTCTTGAAAGATAGATGACAGAAAATCATCAAGGGTCATTTAACAAAGTTGACAGAGAGCTATGAACTAATATCTTATGCCATCCAGTCATTCATCAACAAATATTTGTGCCCAGCAATGGTGACACAGCAGTCAGACATACAAGGCCTCTATTTCATGGAACTTACATTCTACTAGAGGCAGACAGATGATAAGCACATAGATAATTAAAACAATTTCCAGATGGTGGCAACTACTGTGAAGAAAATAAAGCAGTGTGACATGAAAGTAAGCGACCTGAAGAAAAAGGATCTTTTTTGATTAGGTGGTCTGGGAAAGCCTGCTTATAAATTGAAGTATAGTTGATTTACAACTTTGTATTAATTTCTGGTGTACAGCAAAGTGATTCAGTTGTATATATACATACATATTCTTTTCCATTATGGTTTATCACAGGATATTGAGTGTAGTTCCCTGTGCTATACAGTAGGACCTTGTTGTTTATGTTTTATATATAGTAGCTTATATCAGCTACTCCCAAACTCCTAATTTATTCCTCCACCCCCTTTCTCCTTGAGTAACCATAAGTTTGTTTTCTATGTCTGTGGGTCTGCTTCAGTTTCATAAATAAGTTCACTTGTGTCATATTTTAGATTCCACATATGAGTGATATGGTATTTGTCTTTTTCTGACTTACTTCGCTTAGTATGATAATCTCTAGGTCCATCCATGTTGCTACATGGCATGATTTGCCATTCTTTTTTATGGCTGAGTAATATTCTGTTGTGTATATGTACCACATCTTCTTTATTCATTCACGGGTCAATGAACACTTAGGTTACTTCCATGTCTTGGCTATTGTAAATAGTGCTGTTATGAACATGGGAGTGAATGTATCTTTTCAAAGTATAGTTTTCTCTGGATATATGCCCAAGAGTGGGATTGCAAGATCATATGTTATGATATTTTTAGTTTTTGTTTTCTAAGGAACATGGATACTGTTTTCCATAGTGGTTGCATCAATTTACATTCCCACCAACAGTGTAGCGGAGTTCCCTTTTCTCCAAACCCTCTTCAGCATTTGTTAATTGGGGACTTTTTAATGATGGCCATTCTGACTGGTGTGAGGTGATACCTCATTGTAGTTTTGATTTGCATTAGGGAAAGCCTTTTTGAAAGAGTGACATTTGATCTGATATCTGAATAATGAGAACAAGCCAGCCATTCGAGGATCTGGGGGAAAGAGGTACTAGGCAAAAGGAATGGCTGGTACAAATTCCCTGAGGTAGAAGGAGGCTTGTACAGGAGTGCCCGTTGTGACTCAGCAGAAATGAATCTGACTAGTATCCGTGAGGACGCAGGTTCAATACCTGGCCTCGCTCAGTGGGTTAAGGATCTGGCATTGCAGTGAGCTGTGGTGTAGGTCACAGATGTGGCTCAGATCTGGCATTGCTGTGGTTATGGCATGGGCCATGGCTACAGCTCTGATTCAACCCCTAGCCTGGGAACCTCCATGTGCTGCGGGTGCAACCCTTAAAAAAAAACAAAAAAAGAAAGAGACTTGTGATTAAAAGAGCAGAAAGAAGCTCTGTGGGGCTGAAGAGTCCATGAGTGCTAGAAGCATGGTGCAGGATGAGGTCAGAGAGGTGAAAAGAGCTCAGATCATGTAGAGTTCTGTAAGCCATACAAAGATATTTAGGTTTTATTCCAAGTACAATGGAAAGCCACTGGAGGGTTTTCAGTAGGAGGATATGTTTTGATTTACATTTTAAAAAGATCACTAGTCTGTTGCAGGATAATTATCCATAGAAACCAAGATTCCCATGAGCAGTACAAAACTGAAAGCTCTATGACAGTCTAACAGTACACTGATACACAAGGGAGTGAAAAACCAACCTCAGGCTCTAGGAGTTCCCTGGTGGCTCAGTGGGTTAAGGATCCAGTGTTTTCACTGCTGTGGCTCTCGTTACACCCGTGGTGCGGATGTGATCCCTGGCCTCAGGGGGCTTCCATATGCTGGGGTGTGGTCAAAAACCAACCAAACAAAAACCAAGTGAAGGCTCTAATATACCCTCAAGAAAGTTGAGTGGCACCAGTTTTACAGATGGTTGGTGCCGGTCATGAAAACCTTACTCCTTTATAAAGAGACCTTTAAATTAAAGAATGCAGATCCCACTCCAGCTGGAAACTTAAAAGATGAAGAGGGAAGAAGAATAGTTCACAAAATGGCCTAGAATAGGCTGGGAAGGACATTCTTTGGTCCACTGACTGGTTTTATCATTAAAGTTTAAGTAGCTTTCAGCTCACTTTTAGTGGTCAAAGTCTGTGTTGAAAAACCCACCTAGATTCCCTAAAATTTAGGAGTTGGAAAAGAAATGGGCTGAGCAGGAAGCTGTCCACAGAGCATCCACTTTCCCCTTCTGATCAATCACTACAGAGAAACCACACAGCAGCTTGTCCCATTCTCAGCTCCTCTCTGCAAGCTACAGGATTTGGAGCCATATAGGTGCAATGACAGTCCCCTCATATCATAATCTGCATGTCCTGAGCCGTTCTGCATGTGGAATTTCTCTTCAATAAATCTTCAGATATGGGGACAGAGGGCCCCTGAAGTACTGCGTCAGAGAAGAGACTTCTGCCCAAGCCTGAGCAAGACAGGGCAACCTCATGAACTAGAGAAGAATTTCCAGAGGCACAATCATGGAGGCCATTTCAATCTCAACTCCTTTTCACAAAGAGGCAGGAGCATTGGATAAGGAAGGCAGACCTAGGACTCATAGCTTAGAAACCGTATATCTAGAGGGTTGAGCCCACAGAGGAGATTTAGAAGACAACCAAGAGGAGGTCCAGATGGATGCTGGAGACTGCTGGGAATCTAAGGTAACACACCGCTAGATGTACTAGTGATGCTGATAAGGCAAGGTCTTTGCACGAGAAAGAAGAAAACAAAAAGTCCAAGGCTTTGGGACTGCCTCGATGGAAGAAGGGGGCTCCTGATATGATTTGTCTCCAAAGGATATTTAGAACCCAGGTTCTACAGGCAAGGGGATCAGAGTCCAGCAGGAAAAGCAAGGAAAAGGTTTTAAATTCTTTCCCCCAATGGATACACAAAAATCAAGGGAGCCTCTAGACTGTGGATGTAGTTGAAATATCAGGTGGAGGAATTGAAGTTCCTTCCCAAAAAGTCAGGGGAGTTTGGCCATGTAGATTAAATTTAAAGCGCAAAGACCTTAACCAGTAATCTGGCATCTATATGAGGGCCCCCAAGAGGGGAAGGGCCTGGAATTTTTTAAAATGAGCACCTGGGGAGAGGTTTGGCTGGTCCCTCAGTGGAAAGGAGCCCCAAGAAGAAGACAGGGAGAGAAATGAATGGAGGAGCTACACGCTGTGAGTAAAATGACTTACCTAGTGAGAGGAGCCTAATGGAAATGTGTGGGAAGGGCTGATTAATTAACTGACTTGTATGGAGGGATATAATTATAAATCCCCCACAATTCTATTACAGTGGCTCCAGTAGGGGCAGCCATTTACTTCATGGCCCTTGAGCACCTGAGTCAACAGTGCATGCAGTGCTCATTCCCCTCCATATGCGACCATCATCCAAAAGTGACTGAAAAAGATTACAGATTGTCTATGAGCAGTGCATGGAACTGAACTAAGCCAGGCACGTGTGGGGTGAAGCGTGGAGCAAGAAAACAGTGACCTCAAGATACTGAGCCCATCTTTGAAGTTGCTGATTGGCTACACAAGTACCAAAGGCCTATTAAGAAATATCCGTCAAGGAGTTCCCATCGTGGCTCAGTGGGAATGAATCTGACTAGCATCCACGAGGATGCAGGTTTGATCCCTGGCCTTGCTCAGTGGGTTAAGGATCTGGCATTGCCGTGAGCTGTGGTGTAGGTGGCAGACGCAGCTCGGATCCTGCGTTGCTGTGGCTGTGGTGTAGGTGGCAGACGCAGCTCGGATCCTGCGTTGCTGTGGCTGTGGTGTAGGCCAGCGGCTATAGCTCCGATTTGACCCCTAGCCTGGGACCCTCCATATGCCGCGGGGGCAGCCCTAAAAAGCAGAAAAAAAAAAAAAAAAAGGAAATATCCATTGAGTCCCTGGTGGCTCAGTGGGGTGAGGCTCTGGCGTTGTCAGTGCTGTGGCTTGGGTTTGTCCATCCCTGGCCCTGGAACTTCTGCATGCCGAAGGCTCGGCCAAAACAAAACAAAGCAAAACAAAATATCTGTATCAATTGCCACTCACCCCTCCTCCCCAACATATTGCAGAGTGACATCAGGCCAGGGAAATATGACACCTGGTAAATTGGATGGGGAGACAGATAGCAACTGCGTGATATGCCGCCCGGAAGACAGCTGAAGCTGCAGGTCGGATGCAGGACATTAAGGAAGGAATGAATGTCACAGCTCCTATAAAGGGACATATCACAAAGGAGTCAATTTTTATTATATTGTTTGACCTGATGTGCTTGAAATATAGCAAACTGTCCAACTCTATGACACCCGAAAGATTTTGGCCTGACAGTTTCTGATCCTTTCAATATGGGTGGCATTTCATTTAGAAAAATATATGACCATTATCAGAAGAGATATAAAGCTGAGAGAGAGAGAGAAGAGATCCCAGCAGTAGTGAGTCCAAGCTCTTTTGGCCTTTTTCTCAACCTTGGGTTGATCTGTCAAGTCTAAATTGTATTTTCACAGAGCCTTTAGTTATTCTTCCAAAGTGTTCACAGAGGCAGTGGGCTGAACACTGAGTCTGGTTACATTCAGACCATGGGAGTTCTAACAAGTGACAGCAAGGGCACAAGTGGCTTAACATCTCTGAGCCTCAATTTCCCCTTCTCTAAACAGGAATGACAACAACCTCACAAGCTTGTTTTGAAAGTCAGCTGAGAGAAGAGGGAGGTGCCTTGTAGATCGAAATGCACTCTGTAGGAGTTCCCCTCGTGGCGCAGTGGAAACGAATCCGACTGGGAACCATGAGGTTGTGGCTTCAATCACTGGCCTTGCTAAGTAGGTTAAGGATCCAGCGTTGCTGTGAGCTGTGGTGTAGGTTGCAGATGCGGCTCGGATCCCGCGTTGCTGTGGCTGTGGCAAAGGCCGGCAACTGTAGCTCCAATTTGCCTCCTGACCTGGGAGCCTCCATATGCCCCGGGTGTGGCCCTAAAAAAGACAAAAAAAAAAAAAAGAGCGAAATGCACTCTGTAAATGTGAAGGGTGATTGTTCGTCATCACCATGGATCAGGGTCTGCAACGTTTTATTTGAAAGAGCCGTGGAGTGTCTATTTTAGGTTGGTCAAATTTGGCCTGTATACTGCAGAATGTCAACCCCTGTCCCAGAGTATAGGCCTACCTTGGGACTGATGATGCACCTTCTCTGTATTTTGTAAAGTTCCCCTCAAAATCTATCTTAACTCGAAAACTGTAAGGATTATCTGAATCTTTCCATTTTTATGGAGATAAAAGTCATATAACATAAGGTTCTCCATTTTAACCACATTAAAATGTACAATCCAATGGCTTTGAGTACATTCAAAATTATGTACAACCATTGTTACTAATTTCCAGAACATTCTGATAACACCAGAAAGAAACCCATGCCACTAAGCAGTCACCTCCCTTCTTCCCCTGCTGCCAGTCTCTGACAACTGCCAATCTGCTTTCAGTCTCTATGAATTTGCCAATTCTGGACAGTTCGTATAAATGGAATTATGCAATATTTGACTTTTCATATTTTGCTTCTTTCATTTAGCGTAATTATTTCAAGGTTTATTGATGTATCCTATATAAGTACTTCATTTTTTAAGGCTAAATAATATTCCATGGCATGGAGATTTTGTTTATCCCTTCATCAATTCGTGGATATTCATATTATTTCCACATTTGGACTCTTAAAAGATTGCTGCTATGAATGTTCATGTACAAATTTTTGTGTGGGCATATGTTTCCATATTTTAAGCATATACCCATTTTTCCTTGGGTATAAGTTAACAGTAGAATGGCTGGGTCATATGGTCATTCTATGTTTAAATCTTTGAGGAACTTCTCAACTGTTTTCTATAGTGGCTGCACCATTTTATAGTCCCAGCTGCAATGATGTATGAGGGTGCCAATTTCTCCACATGTTCATCAACACTTGTTATTTTCTCTTCTGTTTTGTTTTATAATTATAGCCACTTCTGCCGTCTTATTTATTTTTTCTTTTTATAGCCTCACATGTGGCACATGGAAGTTCCCGGGCTAGGGGTCAAATCGGAACTGTAGCTCTTGGCCTACGCCTCAGCCATGGCAACACCAGATCCAAGCCAGCTCTGTGACTTATGCCACAGCTTGCAGCAATGCTGGATCTTTCACCCACTGAGACCAGGGATCAAACCTGCATCCTTATGGACACCATGTTGGGTTCTTAACCCACTGAGCCAAAACGGTAACTCCCACCTCTGCCATGTTAGTATTTGTTTTCTATATGTCTTTTTTTTCCATGTTAGTATTTGTTTTCTATATGTCTTTTTTCCTGGTTTTGTTTAATTTTATTTATTTTTTGAATTAAAACATAGTGGAATACAATATTGGTTGTAAATCAGTGTTGTACCAATTGTTTTCTATATATCTTACTTCATTTTGGTTCATCAGTTCCCGTTACTGCCTTCCCAAAGTTAGATATTTTTGTAGTATACGATCTCATTTATTTTACTAGATAATTTTTGTAAATTTTCCTGGGGACTACAATTAACATCTTTTTTTTTTTTTTTTTTTGTCTTTTTGCCTTTTCTAGGACTGCACTCACGACATATGGAGGTTCCCAGGCTAGGGGTCTAACTGGAGCTGTAGCCGCCAGCCTACACCACAGCCACAGCAACGCCAGATCCGAGCCATGTCTGCAACCTACACCACAGCTCACAGCAACACTGGATCATTAACCCACTGAGCAAGGCCAAGGATCGAACCCACAACCTCATGGTTCCTAGTCGGATTCATTAACCACTGAGCCACGACAGGAACTCCTACAATTAACATCTTAATTAATAACAATCTAGTTCAAATTAATATCAACTTAATTTCAGTAGTTTACAAAACTTTTGCCCTATATAGGCAAAAGTTCTTTCCTCTTCATATTGCTTTGATCAGAAGGTATATATTTATACATTTTTTTATTTACCAACGTAGACATAATTATTATTTTTTGTCATTTAAGGGCCACACCCATGGCATATGGAAGTTCCCAGGCTATGGGTCGAATTGGAGCTGTAGCCACTGGCCTACACCACAGCCACAGCAATGCCACAGCTGTGACCTACACCACAGCTCACGGCAATGCCAGATCCTTAACCCACTGAGCGAGGCCAGGGATTGAACCTGCCTCTTCATGGATGCTATTTGTTTCTGCTGAGCCATGATAGGAGCTCCTGTAATTATTGATTTATATAATTGTCTTTTAAATTGTATAAGAAAAATAGAGGAGTTACTAACCAAAAATATAGTAATACCGATTTTTGCATTTACTTATTTAATTATCTTTACCAGTGCTTTTTATTTCCTCATATGAATCTGAGTTATGTTAGTTTGCTTCCATTTCAGCCTGAAAGACTCTCTTTGGCATTTCTTATAGGACAAGCTTACCAGAGATGAATTCTCTAGGATTTTGTTTATCTGAAAATGTCTTAACTTCTCCTTCATTTTGCCAAGTACACTATAGAATTCTTGACTGACAGTCATTTACTTTCAACATTTTGAAGATGTCACCCCACTGCTTTCTGGCCTCCATGGTTTCTGATGAGAAATAAAGTGTTCACCTTTTTTTTTTCTCTTTTTAGGGCTGCATCTGCAGTATGTGGAAGTTCCCAGGCTAGAGGTGGAATCAGAGCTGCAGCTGCCAGCCAACGCCACAGCCACAGCAACGCCAGATCTTTAACCTACTGAATGAGGCCAGGGATCAAACCTGCATCCTCATGGATGCTAGTTGAGCTCATAATGCCCTGAGCCACAACAGGAATTCCCCCTATTTATTTTATGAAGGATCCCTTCCTTACGTGTGAGTTACTTCTCTTTTACTGCTTTCCGATTTTTTGTCTTTTGACAGTTTGATTATAACACGTCTTGGTTTTGATCTCTGGATTTATCTTTTTTGGAGTTCTTAAGCTTACTGGGCACGTAGCATGTCTTTCATTATAATTAGGGAGCTTGGGGCCATTATTTCTTCAAATATTCTTTCTGGAACCCCTCATCTCCTTCAGTGACTACCACTATGCATATGATTGTACACTTGATGGTGTTCCCTAGGCCTCTGAGGCACCATTTATTTTTCTTCATTCCCTTTTCTTTTTGCTCCTCAGATGGGATAATTTTAATTCTCCTACCTTCATCTATTCTTTTTCTTCAGTTTCAGATCTACTATTGAACACCTGTAATGGATTTTCCAATTTCATTTGTTGTAGTTTTCTAACCTGAGAATTTCTGTCTGGTTTCTTTTTATAATTTCCATCTCTATATTCATATTATCTGTTTGGTGAGGCATCATTCTCATGGTTTCCTTTATTTGTTTGTACATGGTTTGCCTTATTTCTGAGTATATTTAAATGATTTAGTCTTTTTTTTTAACTTTCATGGCCAGATCCGTGGCACATGGAAGTTCTTGGGCCAGGGATTGAATCCGAGCCATCACTGCAGCCTACGCCGCAGCTGCAGCGATGCTGGATCCTTTAACCAGGGATCGAACCTCCACCTCCACAGAGACCTATGCCACTGTAGTCAGACTCCCAACTCATTGTGCCACAGCAGGATCTCCCATTTAGTCTTTTCCTAATAAGTCCGACGTTTGGGCTTCTTCAAGGACAGATTCTATTAATTTCTTGGTTTCCTGTGTATGGACTCTACTGTATTAAGTATGTATGTGTATATTTATTTTGTCTTGTAACTTTTTTGTTGACTACTGAACATTTTGACTATTATGATATATGGTATCTCTGGAAATCATGTTGCCCCCTGCCCCACGTAGTTTTCTGTTTGTTCCTTGTGTTTTCTGTTGTTCCTTTGTGTTTGCTCTTGTTTGTTTGTTTGTTTAGTGACTTTTCTGAACCAGTTTCGTGAAGTCTGCATTCCTTGTTGTACATGGCTATAGAAGTTTCTGTTAATTTAGTTTCTGTCAGTTGGTGGTCAAAAGTCACAAAGCTCTTCTACAAAGATTCATCCCTCCCCCCATTTTTTCTTAAGCACTTGCCTGGTTGCTATAAATCTTTGATTATTTTCCAAGGCTCCAATAAAGTTGATTCTGACAGTTTTGTCTATTTATTCACTATTTTGGTGGAGAAATGGGCTCTTGGAGTTCTCTGTTCTGATATTTTCACTGATAAATTTAACTTGTTTAATTTCTTTCACCTCTCTGGCCTCAGCTGACTTATCTGATAAATAGGAAGACTATAAATTATCCCACCATGTTGCTGTAAAATTAAACAGTGCATGGTAGGTTAGCAATACATGTTTTCCAAATGCTATTTGGAAAGGGTATCACACTAAGCTTTATAGGTCATTACCACCTTAGCTCTAATTCGTTTCTAGGGTGAAGGTGGATCTTGAGAAAAATGTAGACATAGGACAGGTGAGTTGATTTAAGTAGAGCACAATGACTTGGATGCTACCCCTTATCTCCTAGGCAACCTGAAAGCGTCAGACATTGCCTAGGGAAAGGGGTAGAATGGGAAGACAGAAGATACAAATTTTTAAGTTTATAATTTTGTCCTAGACCAATTACCAGTGGCCACCACTTGTGATGGAGCCCCACAGAAAGACTCTGAGACTCATAAAAAGCCTAAGATGAACAAAACCAGAAGATCCTTTGCTTATTAAGACTTTAATTTACTGCTTTCTCCCCCAAACTTTCCCGACCTGTCCAATTCATAGATTTCTCCATCTTTATCCTGATTTTTTTGGGGGTGGCATCATTATTCTGGAATTAAGTCATAAACTGCTTTTGTACCATTGTAGTGTTAACTCTTCACGTATGCCAACTCAACTCATCCTCTACTGGCCCTCCCTAATTGCACTATAATCTCCTTGAGAGTATGTTTTGACATCTATTTCTTTATATCTGTTATAGCATTCGGCCAGTGCTATGCACATAGCAGGTATCCAGTAAACACTTAAAACTATTTATAGCATCATAAAAAATTTCTGTCTCAGAAGTAGCTAGAATTCTTCCAGCATCTCCATGTCAAGGCACAAGGCACATTATTTGAGTAATAATTAGTTTTCTAAGCTCAGCTACAAGCTTTGCCATGCTTGAGCAGAGAGCAAGGGTCCTATGTAATACTCGATATGGAACAAAATTCTTGACCCAAATCAAAGAAATTCTCTATCAAGGAGAACCCTTCTAGCTCCAAGTCGTACTGGTCTCTATTAACTGGGCATCACCTCCTGCTGTATCATAAGCCCCAGAAGCTCTTTTAGCCCAAACAATCCTGGTTTCAAAGTCAAAAACTTATTGTTGATTCTCCATTCCAGAGCTTTTAGGAAGCAACAGAAACTTTGCACTTGCCCATTTCTCCACAGCCTGTGAAGTCAGCTACCTCTGGGATGGATCAGTGCATTCTTCTAGTATCTAGGCTGTCAGAAAGTGATTATAATTATAGGGGTTCCTCCCCAGCCTGTTGCTTTCATTACCCCTCTTGATTATATAGGGCAACCTGACCCGTTCTACAGAGCTTCTTCCTGCCATCATATTATTGGCCCTTAGTTATGAAAGCTTTTGCCTGGAACGCTGTGTCAGAGGTTAATGTGACTATTTTTTTTTCTCCTCAGACTCACTTTACTGGAAACAAACTCCCTATAATGCTGCTTAGATAGTTATTTATCTTTATAACTTGAAAAGGCCATGTTCATGCTAGGGGCTCTGGGTGAATCGTACCATTGTTATTTTCACTCTGTCACCTCCCACTAGTCTCATCAGCTAAAAAGATCCAAAGAGAGTGAAAGAGAGTAGGTCAATGGGATGCAGAGCTTGGCCTTCTAAAGGGCATGCTTTTTTCCCAAAATGGTTTGTCACCGGACACTGGAAGACAAGGACATGGATGGCTCTCTTGGGCCTTTCCATCTTGAATTTGAATTAGCCTGGCCCAGGGTGAATCAATAATAATCTTTGCTTTATGCTTTTCATCCACCCTAATATGCTACTCAGAGCATCATCACTGGTAAAGCACAGGTTGGAGGGCAGTTTCTTTGTACTGGAAGAACAGTCACATTTTCTTTCTAGTTCAATCTTCAACTCAGAATTTTAGCAACTTTCTCTGAGGCTTGAAGTTTTGGGGGATAGTGGGCGAGCCACCCTACTATTTGAGAAATCACATTGTAGCTTCTCTGGAGATGCCTCTGTCATCTGGAAGGATAAAAATACAAAAAATTGAGCTATGTCCTGGACGTGAGAGAGCCATAGGGCTGGATGGAAAAGCAAGGCCTGGGACAGCCCTAAAACCTGGTTCAAAGGCTACCTCCTCTGGAACATTTAATGGTTCTCTCTTTTGTGTTTTCAGAGCATTTACAAAAACCTTAAAATAGCATTTCTTTATTTTTAGTTGCTCAATTAATATATGAATGCATTCTTATTTTAAAGGACTCAAATGATACAGAAAAAGATAAAGACCCCTGGAGAGGGGATTAGACTTGCAAGGCAAGCTTATCCTCTCCAGAGATAACCACTATTATCAGAGTGGTTTAACTCCTAGACGTCTTCTATGCATGTGCAAATATATATATACATATATATATATATAATATTTATCAAACGTTTATATATGTATATACATATGTATATATAAACACATTGAAAACCTAGTGATGTTTTAAAAAATATACTTTCACACTGTCTATTTCACTTCGCAACTTTTTTCCTTCTAACCAGTGTTTCTCAAATGTTAGCATGCATCAGAAAAACCTGAGGCGGGGGGCTTGTTAAAACACAGATTTCTGATTCCCACCTCCAGATTTTCTGATTGAGTAGGTCTGGGATGAGGCCCAAGAATTTGCATGATGTACACTACCGCCCTACACACACACACACATGCGCGCGCGCGCGCATGCACACACACACACACACACACTCACAATAGCTTGGGCTCTGTGCAAGAAGAGATTGCATCTTTGTTTCGTATAGCCCTCATTGTGCCTGGCATGTAATATACACCAAATAAATTAGTGAAAGGAAAAAATAAATGACCAACTGATCTGCTGGGCTATTTGAAGCTATTTGTGTTTTGGGGGAGGTCCAGTAAGATTTAGGAGCACTAGACATCTTGGACTCTCTTTGAACTCTGATGAGTCAGATATATCAATGGTAAGGATGTGTGTGTGTGTGTGTGTGTGTGTTACAGTGGGGACAGAGAACATACACTAGGAGAAAAAAACTGTAAGTTGATTTCTTATCTCACCGCCACTTTCTCACCCTTCCACCTCCTCCAACACTGTCCACTTCTTTAAAAAAAAAAAAAAAAGCAGCTGCTTATATGAGGGCAAAATAAATGGCCTCTGTCTGTGCTCAGATGCTAATAATTGGCTGGTTATGTGTTACCAGAGGTAGAAATCACTCATCTTGCACTTTAATATCCTCATCTATAAGATGGAATGGCACTGGAAAGGGATACTCATTTTACACATTGAATTTAGCACTTTTCATTTGAGAGTCATAAGGCATTCTTATCGCTTTGGTCCTTATCTCTTCTGCCTGCGGCCTGATAATTTGCTATCGCAGGAACATTTACTACAGTCATATGCAGATGCCTGACATATCTCCAGTGGGCTTGCAGTCTGTTTCTCAGTCACATTTCTTTACTAACGTGTGAATTATAATCCTTTGCTCATTGTATGATGACACCCAAAATCACTTATTCATACTATTACCTACTACTAGCGTGGTATCATGCTAAAACTTGAGAGCCAGAGAAGAATTTTAAGGTGAGATTTCTGTTCTCAAGGAGCTTATGTGTTAGGTGGAAATACTAGACATTTACATGTGAAACAATCAAGTAGCAATACATCATGATGTATGATTAGGTGCCAGGGTATGCAGTAGAAATTTGTGTGGTTTAATATGCGGCTACCAGCCATTTGTGGCTGTTGAGCAACTGAAATGTGACTAGTCAAAATTGAGATGTGCTATAAATGCAAGATAGACACCAGATTTTAAAGACTTAGGATAAAGAACATAAACTATCTAATTAGGATTTTTATTTTATTTTATTTATTTTTTTGTCTTTTTAGGGCAACACCTGCGGCATATGGAGGTTCTCAGGCTAGGGGTCGAATTGGAGCCACATCTGCGACCTACACCATAGCTCACAGCAACGCCAGATACTTAACCCACTGTGTGTGAGGCCAGGGATCGAACCTGAGTCCTCATGGATACTAGTTGGATTCGTTTCTGCTGAGCCACGATAGGAATTCCGAATTAAGAATTTTTATATTGATTATAGGTTAAATTGATATTTTTGAATACATTGGCTTAAATAAAATGTTAAATATTTCTCCTGTTTCCTTTCACTTAAAAAAATTTTTTTTCCATCTTTTTAGGGCCACACCTGCAGCATATGGAGGTTCCCAGGCTAGGGATCAAATCGGAGCTGTAGCCACTGACCTACGCCACAGCACAACAATGTCAGATCTGAGCCACGTCTGCGACCTACACCACAGCTCATGGCAGCACTGGATCCTTAACCCACTGAGCAAGGCCAGGAATCGATCCTCTGTCCTCATGGATGCTAGTCAGATTCGAATCTGCTGAGCCACGACGGGAACTCCTCCTTTCACTTTTTAAAATGTGGCCACTAGAAAAATTAAAGTTACGTATATGTGGTTCACCTTGTCTTTCTGTTGAACAGTTGGTATAGAGAGTTGTGTTGTAAGAATCCGCAGAAAGCTAGAGCGGTCACAGAAGAAATGGGACTCTTGGTAATGAATGATGAAAACACAGCTCAGCTTAATTAAAACACACACACATATACACACAAGATGGGGGGGTTACTTTTTTGGCTCAGTTAACTGGGAAACCTACAGAGTATATTTGTGACTGTAAGAAGTCATCTTGCACACCATGTGAAAATAACATAGTAAAGGCATGAACGTTCTGATGATGCTGTTTGAGCCCAAGACTCACAATGTCCTAGGTAAGCAACCTGAGCAGGAAAGCAGGTAAGCAACCTCTAGCTTCAATAGATAGGTCCTAAGGAGGACCCTAATTGGCCCAGCCACAGCTGTGGTTGGGGCGAGGACAGAGCTCTGTGACTGCTAGCTTTCCCAGGGTCACAGGTTCTCCAATGGAACCAAAAGAAAAGTAGGAAAGAGTAGACAAAACCCATAGTTACTATGTCCACTACAGCTGGACTATACATACATAAAATACAGTTTTATATATTAGAATATAAATGTGGAGTTCCCGTCATGGCTCAGCAGAAACGAATCTGACTAGGAACCATGAGGTTGCGTGTTCAATCCCTGACCTCGCTCAGTGGGTTAAGGATCCGGCATTTAGGTGAGTTGTGGTGTAGGTTGCAGACGTGGCTCGGATCCCGCGTTGCTGTGGCTGTGGCGAAGACCGGCAGCTACAGCTCCTGTTAGACCCCTAGCCTGGGAACCTCCACATGCTGCAGGTGCAGCCCTAAAATGACAGAAAGACAAAAAAAAAAAAAAAGAATATAAATGTACTTTAAATAAGCTAATGTGTTACATAATGCTAGAGACAGACTTCGTTTTTTTTCTTTTAATTAACTTAAAAAATTAATGTCAAGGAAATATTATTTTAAGTTTTGCCTCACCCGTTTTCTCTGGTATGTAGTGTCTCCTCCTCTCTAGAGAGCCAGCATGGTATAGGGTGTTGAGCTTAGACCCGAGACTGAATTAGCGCTCTGCCATTTACTTGACATGCAGCATTGATAAAATACTGAATGTCTTAAATCTCAGTTTCCTCATCTACAGTATGGGTAGAATAATACCTACCTCATAAAGTTGTTAAAGAGAATTATATGCATTAACAGATTCAGTAGGTGCTCGATTAATACTTCCTTATCTCCTTCCTCTTAATGGCAGAGAACATGCTTGGAGTGAAGTGTATAGCATGTGCTAATAAATGTTTACCAGCCAATTCCCTGGATAAAATGTACTCTGCTTGGTAGTGTTTGCCAGTTTCTGTGGTGTAAATACTCCCACCATGGCAGATTTCAAGGTGCAAATGTAAGGTCACTGAACACACAGTCTCCCTCCTTTAAAAATAAAAGATTGACATCACCACATACCTATTCAGATGACTAACAAAAAAAATAGTGATACCACCTAGTGCTGGTGAGGATGTAGAGAAACTGGACCACTCATACATTGCTGGTAGGTATGTAAAATGGTACAGATACTCTGGAAAACATTTGGCAGCTTCTTAAGAAACTAAACATGCCACTACCAAACCACCCAGTGATTGTACTTCTGGGCATTTATCCCAGAGAAATGAAAATTTATATTCGCACATAAATCTGTGCATAAATGTTCATGGCAGATTTTTTCATAATAGCCAAATATCAGAAACCCAGATGTCCTTCAAAAGATGAGTGGTTAAACAAACTGCGAAACATCTCTACCATGGAATACTACTCATCAAGAAAAAGAAGCAAACTATTGATATACACAGTAACTTGAATGAATCTCCAGGGAAATTAGGCTGAGTTAAAAAAAAAAGCTAATCACAAAAAGTTGCCCGCTGTATGATTTCATTTATATGACACTTTGATTTCTTCAGTGATCCATTGGTTGTTTAGTAGCATGTTGTTTAGTCTCTACGTGTTTGTGTTTTTTGCAGTTTTTTTCTTGTTGTTGATGTCCAGTCTTATAGCGTTGTGGTCGTAAAAGATGCTTGATATGATTTAAATTTTCTTAAACTTACTCAGGCTTGATTTGTGGCCCAGGATGTGATCAATCTTAGAGAACGTTCTGTGTGCACTTGAGAAGAATGTGTATTCTCTTACTTTTGGATAGAATGTCCTGTAAATATCTATTAAGACCATCTGGTCTAATGCTTCATTCAAGGCCTGTGTTTCCTTGCTGATTTTCTGTCTGGATGACCTGTCCATTGCTGTAAGTGGGGTGTTAAAGTCCCCCACTATGATGGTGTTATTGTTTATTTCTCTTTTTAAGGTTGTTATCAGTTGCCTTCTATATTGTGGTGATCCTATGTTGGGTGCATAGATATTTAAAATTGTTATATCTTTTTCTTGGATTGATCCTTTGATCACTATGTAGTGTCCTTCCTTGTATCTTAAAGTATTCTTCATTTTAAGGTCTATTTTGTCTGATATGAGTATTGCTACTCCAGCTTTCTTTTGATTCCCATTTGCATGGAATATTTTCTTGCATCCTCTCACTTTCAATTTGTATGTGTCCCTAGAAGTGAAGTGGGTCTCTTGAAGACAGTGTATGTCTTGTTTTTGTATCCATTCAGCCAGTCTATACTTTTGGTTGGGGTATTTAGTCCATTAGCATTTAAGGTAATTATTGATATATATGTTCTTATTATCATTTTATTAACTGTTTTGGATTTGTTTTTTTTTTTTTTGCTCTTTTTTCTTCCCTTCTTCTCTTGTTCTCTCCTCTTGTGGTTTGATGACTGTCTTTAGTGTTGTATTTGAGTTGATTTTTCTTATTTGTTTGTGTATCAATTGTAGATTTTTGGTTTGCAGCTACCCTGAAGTTTTGATATAGGAGTCTATATATAGATGAGATTGTTTTAAGTTGTTGGTTTCTTAATCGCACATGCGTCTCCAGGGACCTGCATTTGTGCTCTCTTCTCATGACTTCTGATTTTGGTAGCATAATTGTGCATGGATGATTTAGTATCTTTACTGTATATATGCCTTTACTGGTGAGCCTTGTCATTTGTGGTGTTTTTGTTTCTGGTTGTGGCCTTTTCTGCCTAGAGGAGTTCCTTTTGCTTTTTAAGGCTGCACCTGGGGCATATGGAAGTTCGCAGGCTAGGGGTTGAATTGGAGCTACAGCTGCCAGCCTACACCACAGATCCCAGCCACATCTGTGATCTACACCACAGCTCACAGCAACGCTGGATCCTTAACCTACTGAGTTGGGCTAGGGGTCAAACCCACATCCTCATGGATACTGGTTGGATTTTTTTCCGCTGCACCACAATAGGAACTCCCTCTCTGTATTATTTGTTACAACTGCATGTAAATCTACAATTCTGAATAAAACATCCAATTAAAAAGAAGTCAGAGAAAAGCTAAAAAAAAAAAAAAAAAAAAAGAGGAGCGAATAAAAGAAGATCCCCGACCTCAGGGTTCTCCAATGTGATAAAGGCCTTTCATCTATTTGCTTCTGCCAGATGTCTCATCCTTTCACACCGATCTTTTTCTCCATTAATATCCTCACTTAAATGCCTGTACTTTTTCACTTGCCCCCAATTTGCTACTGTGTGCTGTGTGCATCACACACAGTGTTTCTTGGCCATCTTCTCCTGTCTAATCTTACACAGACACACACACACACACACACACACACACACACACACACACACACACACACACAGTATTCTTATTGATTTGTCTTTTTATAAATGCAGTGACTTAAAAACAACAAAAATTTTGAAGACACTGGCCCAGGGCCTTACTCTGCTAGTCTATCTCTGTTTGATCTGGCAGTCTCACTTAATCTTCCAGGCTAGGCCTTCTTTAAGCCATGCCTCAAGCTGCTTTCCTGCATTTTATTTAGACAGAGGTAATCTAGAAAACTTGTTTTTTCATCATTTTAGAGTGTGCTGTTGACAGACCTAGGTTTGAATCAAGGGTTTAGTACTCACTAGCTGAGCCCTTAGGCCACTGAGTCTCTTTCCTTATCTGTGAAGGGAGATAAGAATATCTTCCTCATAGTTGCTTTGAGGATGAAATGGGACAATAGATGTTAAATGCCTAGCATTCAGTAAGTGCTCCTTTATCATTATTCCGTTATTCTTGCACTTTCTGCCTTTAGACTTCACAGCATGCCAGCTTTGCACTCTCAGGCCCTTCCCCCCCTCCCTATCTTTTTAGGGCCACACCCACAGCATATGGAAATTCCCAGGCCAGAGGTCGAATTGGAGCTGCAGCTACTGGCCTAGGCCACAGGCACAGCAACGCCAGATTTCAGCTGCATCTGTGACTCCCACCATAGGTCAGGGCAATGCTGGATCCTTAACCCACTGAGCAAGGCCAGGGATTGAACCCACATCCTCATGGTTACTAGTCAGGTTCATTACCACTGAGCCACAACAGGAACTCTTCTCAGGCTTATTTTGGTATGTATATTGAAGGCCAGGATCCATTTTTTTCCAGTCTTCGGCCTTCTGATGCCCTGCATGCTTTTTCTAACTAGTGCTTTTATATTGGTAAAACCGATGACTGTGGGCAGCATAGAGGAAGGATGTGGCTACTGACAAGGGATATCTCGAGTTCAGTTCCCCCTTGTTTGAGTCCTAAGCCTAGACTGTACTGAAGTCCTTTCTTGCCTTCCCAGCCTTTGGGTGGGTTTAGCAATGTCCCATCTAGTCCACAGTAGGTGGGGAGGAAACGTTTAGGAGCTGGTAAGCTTGTCCTTTTCCCCCAGTTCCACCATAACCCTCAGTCCCTAGAGCTCAACTGATCTCTCCTGCTAGTTATTTTTATATTTTTCATTTTTATTTTTTTGTCTTTTTTTTTTTTTTTTAGGGCCACACCTGAGGCATATGGAAGTTCCCAGACTAGGGGTTGAATTGTAGTTGTAGCCACTGGCCTACACCACAGCCAAAGCAACACCAGATCTGAGCCATGTCTATGACATACACCGCAGCTCATGGCAACACTGGATCCCTGACCCACTGAGCTAGGCCAAGGATCGAGCCTGCGTCCTTATGAATATTAGTCATATTTGTTTCCCCTGAGCCACGACATGAACTCCCCTCCTGTACTAGTTAGAAATGTGGTTGCTTTACTAAGATATTTGTAGTCAGAAATATAGTCGCGCTACTAGATAGTTCTAGGGGGGTAGGATTATTCTTCCTCCACAACCTAAGGGAGAATTTTTCAAACCATTTGGAGAAAGCAAGCAATACCAACATTATCACAAGCCTTTCTTTCCCCAGGAGAGGTCATATACAGAAAGCAGTGGTTCTCAAAGTGTGGTCTCTGGACCAGTGGCATCAGCACCACCTGGGAGTCCATTTGAGATGCGAGATCTTGGGCCCCATCCCAGACCTTTTGAATCAGAAACTTGGGAGGTGGGGTTCAGCAATCTCTGTGTTCGCAAGGCCAATGTGACTCTGATAAACAATGCGTATTGTTGTTGTCTTTTTAGGACTATACCCACAGCATATGGAGGTTCCCAGGCTATGGGTGAATCAGAGCTACAGCTGCTGGCCTTCACCACAGCCACAGCAACACGGGATCCAAGCCACGTCTGCAGCTGTGAGTGAGGCCATGTATCAAACCTGTGCCCTCATGGATACTAGTCAGATTCATTTCCGTTGATGGGAACTCCAATAATGCAGTTTGAGAGCCACTTGTGCAGTGGTTAGTGACACAGAATCTGAAACTGGATTGATTGGGTTTAACTTCTTGCTCTTCTATTACTAGCTATGTGACCTTTGGCAGGTTACTAATGCCCCCATGCCTCAGTTTCCTTACCTGTAAAGTGGGAATAATAGTACTCTCTCTCCTTGAAACTCCCACTTTTTTTCCTCTCAGCTACAGTGACACTACATTTTCCTGATTTCTCGTACACTTCACTGGCCCTTCAGCCTCTTTTGCTAGTTCCTTGTCCTCTGCTTGACCTCTACCTGTTGGAGGCTCCAGGACTCAGTCCAGGAACCTCTTCCTCTTTCCTATTCCATTCTCTCCCTAGACAATGTCATCTGATCACAGGAATTTAAATATTATCCATGTGTTTTTGACTCCAATATTATTTTTAATTTGTTGGTTTTTAAATTTCCTGCCAAATTTTGTGTGTGTGTCTTTTTAGGGCAGCACCCACAGCATATGGAGGTTCCCAGGCTAGGGACCGAATCCGAGCTGTAGCTGCTGGCCTATACCACAGCCACAGCAACACAGGATCCAAGCCATGTCTGTGACCTACACCGCAGCTCATGGCAATGACAGATCCTCAAGGCACTGAGCGAGGCCAGGGATTGAACCTCTGTCCTCATGGGTGCCAGTCAGATTTGTTTCTGCTGAGCCACAACGGGAACTCTGACTCCAAAATTAAGTTCTATCTCCAACTCTCCTATCACTCAGAACTCAGACATGGATATCTGATTACTTGGCACATCAATTTGGAGTTTTATTAGGCATCTCAACCTTTGCATGTCTAAAGCGGAACTCTGGCTACCTGACCAGGTCCTTCTCCTTGAGTCTTTTCTATTTTAGAAAATGATCTCATCATTCACATGAGTCAAGAAACCTGGGAATACGCTTGAGTCTTCTCTTTCCCTTTAGACCCTACATCCAGACCATCTCCCAAACCCTAACTCCAAAATACATACAGAATTGTCCTTGCCTCTTCTTCCCATCACCTTACTCCAAGCCACCACTGCCTCTCACATTGTCTACTTGCAATAGTCCCCAAACTGTTTTCTCTGCTTCTGCTCTCACTCCATTATGGTTTATTCTCCAGAAGTTATCAGGGAGATCTTTAAAAATGTCAGTCTGACCACCTCACCCCTCTGCTTAAGACCTTCCAGTATCTTTTCTGAACAAGTATTCCGAAGAAGAATGAAATCCAGGTCTCTGGCCCTGGCCCACAAGGCCTCCATGATGGAAACCCTCCCTGCCTCCCCAACCTCCTCGCATATGGCAATCCCTGTTGCTCGTGACACTCTTGTCATACCAGCTTTCTTTGTACTTCTCCAACACATCAAGCTCTCTCCTGCCTTCAGGCTCCTGGTACTAGCTGTTCCCTCTGTCTGCAACATTTCTCCCCTAGATCTGCAAATGGCTAGCTTTGCATCGTTTGGATCTTGGCTCAAATGTCACCTCCTCAGAGAGCCATTCCCTTATCAACCAATCAAAAGAAGACTATCCATCTCAATCAATGACCTTATTTTTATTTTGTTCATAGCACTTATTAAAGCACTTGTCATAATATATTTCTTTGTCATAATATATTTCTTTGTGTGTTTATCTGTTTCTTTGCGCTAGAATGTAAGCTCCGTGAGAACAGGGACCTATCTTGCTTACTGTTGTATTCCACTGTCTAGCACTGTGCTGGCATATAAAAGGCTCTCGATAAATATTTGCTGAATTAATAAATATTCTCAAATACAGTCATCCTCCAGTAATCTCAGGGGACTGGTTCCAGGACCCCCTTGGGCATCAAAATCTGTGGATGCTCAAATCCCTTATATAAAACGGTGCATGTAACCTATGCACATCCTCCTGTATACTTTAATTTCATCTCTAGATTATAAGACCTAATACAATGTAAACGCTATGTAAATAGGAGTTCCCGTCATGGCTCAGTGGTTAACGAATCCGACTAGGAACCATGAGGTTGCGTGTTCGATCCCTGGCCTTTCTCAGTGGGTTAAGGATCTGGCGTTGCCGTGAGCTGTGGTGTAGGTCGCAGATGGGGCTCAGATCCTGTGTTGCTGTGGCTGTGGCGTAGGCCTGTGTCTACAGCTCCGATTAGACCCCTAGCCTGGGAACCACCATATGCCACGAGTACAGCCCTAGAAAAGGTAAAAAGAGAAAAAAAATAAAAAATAAAAATAAATGCTATGTAAATAGTTGCCAGCACTCAGCAAATCCAAATTTTGCTTTATGGAAATTTCTGGAATTTTCTCCCAAAGATTTTCAATATGTGGTTAATTGAATATGCGGATGCAGAACCTGCGACTATAGAGGGCCAACTGTAACTGTAGTTCTAGGAAAATGGATAGTTCTCCATTTGTATGCTGAAACATACCAGACACATATTCCTACCTGCATGCCTGTATTCACACCTAACCTTAGGCTCTTTTTTTCTCTGAGCAATGGTGCTCTCTCTCTCTCTCTGTCTCTGTTTCTCTCTGTCTCTGTCTGTCTGTCTCTCTCTATATACATATATATGTATATATATTCAGTAAATATTTCTGAAATTAATAAACGAAGGAATGAAATTCTACAACCTCCTCTCTGTTTAACCTAGCACATAGATACATGCAACAGTGATGATTCTGATATTTGCTTGTTATATTGCCTTAAAACACCCCCTCCCCAATGAAGGAAGAGGGCTACCTACATGTCATAATGGAAGAAAGTAACAGTTAAAACAGTTAGCAAATGCAACGCCACAGTTAGCCAGCTGCAGGCCGTGCATGTGTAGAGGGGGTGGTCTTTAGTGGGGTGTGGAGGAGGCGGAGTGCTTGCGTCACTGCAGTGGTTCTCACACTTTGGTATTTATAAGAAAGCAGTGGTTCTGACTCAGTAGATCTATGGTAGGGGTGACCAGCCATTCTGGTTTGTCCAAGACTTTCCTGGTTTTCGTACTGAAAAATCCAGCATCTGGGGAACCCCCTCAGTCTTGTAAAAACCCAGATGATTGTTCACCCTGGTTCTGAGTGAGTTGTTTTGGAACAACACCCCCAGGTGTTTCTGATGCAGGTTGTCCCCAGGCCACACTCTGACACATTGTGACATGAAAAAAAAAAAGGAAAAAAAAAGGTTTGGTGGAGACCCAACTTGCCTCACTAACTCTGATCTCCATTCTAATACGAAATCATAGGGTTGGCTCAGCTGCTGCTGTTCTCTTTCCAACCTTAGCTAAAAGAACACTTTGTAAGGCTTCAATTGATTCAAGAAGATTGAAAATGCAGGGCTAAGTGATTAAACCTCTTACAGATGGAAGAACATTTAAATGCCTAAAGTGCCTGAGTACTTTAAAAATAGGGAGAAATGGCCAAATTGTATCACCCAAAAAGGTCTAAAATAATCAACTAAAAGGAACCACTCAGAATGTGAGTGGCATCATGTCATTTCTTCCCAGTCTGCTGACCTCTTCACTTCAATGGCTATGGGCAGAGTTGTTAAGTGATCTATGAAATGTTAACCTTTCTATCACGGCTGCAGATGCTGTCACTGGAATAAATTTAAATTCAGTCGATGAAAAGGTGTCAAAGGACACCAATCTCTCTTTCCTCAATCATCTCCAGTTCTTTCAAAGATTTTCTGCTCAGTTGTCACTGTGACTGGAAATCCATTTCAGTTTCTTCACCTTAGATTTCATAGTTGAAATGTGTACAATTAAGGATACAACCTTAGTTTCAAATAAGCCAGTCTGAAGGGAGACAACTACCTAAATAAAGGCATATCTTCAATATAGGTGCTACTTACGGTTTGTGGTATGTGTTGGTGGGGATGTGGAGAAATTGGAGCCTTCATACATCACTGGTGAGAATGTAAAATGGTACAGCTGCTATAGAAAATAGGTTGGCAGTATCTCAAACAGTTCAACATAGAATTGCCATATAACCCAGCAATTCTACTTTTAGGTATATGCCTCAAAGAACTGAAAAGAGACTCAAACAAATACTTGTATGCAAATGTTCACAGCAGCATTATTCACAATGGCCAAAAGATGGAAACAATCCAAATATCCATAGATGGATGAATGGATAAACACACTGTGCTATATATATATATATACAGTGGAATATCATTCAGCCTTAAAAAGGAATGAAATCCTTTCATCTAGAATGGAGATCTGACACATGATACAACATGGGTGAACCTTAAAGACATCATGCTGAGTGAAATAAGCCATGCACAAAAGGACAAGTATGGTTTTATTCCACTTATATGAAATATCTAGTATAGGCAAGTTCATAGAGACAAAATGTAGGTGAGAGGTTAGCAGGGGCTAGAGGAAAGGAGAAACGAGGAGTTATTACTCAGTGGGTACAGAGTTTCTGTTGGAGGTAAGGAAAATATTTTCAATATAGATTGTAGTCATCATTGTACAACGATGTGAACGTAGTTAATGTCACTGAATCGTACCCTTAAAAATGGTTAACACTTTATGTTTTATATATTTTACCTCAATTAATGGAAAAAGACCTGAGGATAGGTAAGCACGAAGAAGTTGGGTGTGGTGGTAGGTTGGAGGAGAGGATGAGAAAGCTGCTGTCCTGAAGGTAATTGTCTGATAAGGCTGCAGCTTTGAAGATAAGGACTATCTAGGGCCTGGATCACTGCAGTAAAGCTACAGAAGGTAATATGCGAGGTGCCACTCAGGTGAGTGGTGCGTGTAGTCCTAGGAGTACCCTTCCATAAGCAACAGAGTACAAGTATGGGTCAGTGATCAGCAAAGTCTTGGTGAGTGGAATTTGGGTGAGTGGATAAGTATCTAGGAGCTTAGGACAGCACCTAGCAGGTGTCCTAAAAAATTGTGCTGCATTATTGATTGATGGGAGGATAAGCAGCACTCAACAAATATTTGTGAATAAATAAATTAATATCATTACCTCTTTTGGAGATGCATTTTCCCCACATCTTTGGGGAAATCCTGTTCCTGTTCCTCAAAACTTGGCATAAACACAGCCTCCTCTGTGAAGCCTTTCCAGATTTCATGTCCCCTACCCTCAAGGTGATGTGACATTTCCTGTGACCATGAGAGGTTACGGGGAGGTATTAGTGCTGGAGTTCAAGGGAGTATTGATGCTGGGAAGGGGAAGCTAGGCTGGAAATGGCAAGAAGGGCCACAGGTTTGCACTTAGAGTTTGGACGCAGAAGTTAGGGTTGCTACAAGGGAAGGAAGCTAGGAGTCAACCAATAACAAAGTGAGGCACCTCCCACCCTCGACTGGTCAGAAAAATAAATGCAAACTACAGTTGAAACCAGTAAACCTATGATAGAGTAACCCAGGTCTAGCCCTCTGATTGGTCCCAGTGACAAATTCAATCCATGTAGCAACAGCCCTTCTCTATCTTCATATTCCTGGATGGTCTTGCCTCCTTCTGGAACATTCTTTCTCTTCCCATCTCTGCATGTGGAAATCCTGACCTGTTCAAGGTTCAGTTCAGGCTGAAGCCCCTTTTATGAAGCTTTCTCCATTTTCATATCTCCATCTCCAACAGGAAGATGAGCCTGCTCATAAATGCAACAAAAAGGAGATATGAAAGCACCAGATGAGTTGCAGGGAATTGTTGGAGGTTTTGGGATAAGAGAGATGGGATAGTGCTGGAAGGAGGCACTTAGGTTTTGTATTAAGATTTTTCAAAAACCTGGGACTTGGAGAACAGACCTTTGTTTACCAAGGGGGAATGGGAGGGAGTGGGATGGACTGGGAGCTTGGGGTTAGTAGATGCAAACTATTGTATTTGGAGTGGATAAGCAATGAGATCTTGCTGTCTAGCCCGGTGAACTATATCCAGTCACTTGTGATGGAATATGATGGAGGATAATGTGAGAAAAAGAATATATATATATGTGTGACTGGGTCACTTTGCTGTACAGAAGAAATTGACAGAACACTGTAAACCAACTATAATGGAAAAAATTAAAATCATTAAAAAAATTAAAAAAAAAAAGATTTTGCACCTGGGGGAGTTCCCGATGTGGCTCAGCCAGTTATGGACCCGACTATTATCCATGAGGATACGGGTTTGATCCCTGGCCTTACTCAGTGGATTAAGGATCTGGCATTGCAGTGAGCTGTGGTATAGCTTGCAGATGCGACTCAGATCTGGCATTGCTGTGGCTGTGGCTGTGGCCGGTAGCCACAGCTCCAATTTGACCCTTAGCCTGGGAACTTCCATATGCCCCAGGTGTGACCCTAAAAAGAAAAAAACAATTTTGCACCTGAATTTGTTCGTTTACATTATGGTTATTATGTATGACAAAACAACCAATCCTGGTCTCTGAGGGCAAGAGCTAAACCAATGAGACAGAACACATGTATGAAGGCAGGGAGTTGGCAGTGAAACCTGGAGAAAGAAGGTAAAACTACTAATTGACAGAGCTGAGATTTGAACCCAGGTTCTTCTGGCTCTAAAACCCATGGAGTCATTTTTACACCAGTTGTTCTCAGACTTCAATATGCACTTGAATTACCTAAGTAGCTAGTGAAAATGCAGACTCTTAGGCCTCATATCTGAGATTTTGATTCACTATATTAGGGCCCAGGAATGGGCATTTTAATAGACTCCCCAACTGATTCTGAACTTAGTTGTCCAAGGACCTCATTCTGGGAAGTTTTCCTGTTTCCTGATGCCAATGACCCATTTTCATCATTCATCTTTAGCAATGTGATACACACCTCATTTTTACCTCATTGTTTTTGGCTGTGCCCATGACATGTGGAAGTTCCTGAGCCAGGGATTGAACCCCAGCCACTGCAGTTACCCAAGCCATAGCAGTCACAACACCGGATCCTTAACTGCTAAGCAACCAGGAAACTCCAACACCTCAATTTGGAAAAGACTCTTTTCCCACATTCAGGGCTCTTGGCACAGTTGTAGAAAATCAGTTGACCATAGATGCGTAATGTATGAGTTTTTAATTGGTTACACATATACATATATCCATTCCTTTTCAGACTGTTTTCCCATGTAGGTTATTACACAGTATTGAATAGATTTCCTTGTGTTATACAGTTGATTATTGTTACCTATTTTATATACAGTAGTGTGTATATGTCAACCCCAATCTTTGCAAATGAAGCGACCAACAAGGGATTAATCTCCAAAATATACAAACACCTCATACAGCCTTATACCAAAAAAAAAAAACCCAATTAAAAGCCAGATGTTTGTGTTTATTACTGGATTCTCAATTCTTTCTCAATGTATATGTCAATTATCTATACTAGTACCACATATCCTTTTTATATTGACGTAAAGTTCACATCACCTATAATTCACCATTTTAACCATTTTAAGTGTAAGATTCAATGGCCTTTAGTACCTTCAAAATATTGTGCAACCATCACTTATATCTAATTCTATAATATTTTCAACATATCAAAAAGAAAACCTGTACCCATTAGCAGTCACTATTCATTCCACTTCCCCCTACCCCATCTCTTAGCAACTACTAATCCACTTTCTCTGTCTATGAATTTGCCTATTCTGGACATTTCATATACATAGAATCATATACTATATAGACTTTTGTGTTTTCAAGGTTCAACCATGTTATAGCATGTATTAATACTTCATTTCTTATGACAGAATAATATTCCCCATCCATCAGTTGATGGGCAATTGAATTATTTTTGCTTTTTCACTCTTAGGAATAATGCTGCTATTTATGTACAAGGTTTTGTGTGGACATATGTTTTCATTTCTCTAGGAGTGGAATTGCTGGATCATATGATAACACTATGTTTAACTTGTTGAGGAACTGCCAAAATGTTTTCCACAATGACTGCCCTACTTTAGATTCCTACTAGCAGTGTGTGAGGGTTCCAGTTTCTTCACATCCTTGCCAATATTTGCTATTTTCTGTTTTTTTTTTTTTTTAATTATAGCCATCCTACTGGGTGCAAGATGGTATATAATTATGGTTTTGATTTGTAGGTCGCTAGTGACTAATGATGTTGAGCATCTTTTCATGTGCTTATTGGCCACTGGTATATTTCATTTGGATAAATGTCTTATTCAACTCCTTTGTCCATTTAAAATTAGGTTGTTTGGCTTTTTTGTTAAGTATGGACTCCTTATATATACTATTTATGCTAAACCCTCATCAGATATATGACATGTAAATATTTCCTATCATTTCATGGGTTGCCTTTTCACTTCATTGACAGTGTTTTTTTGATGCTCCAAAGTTTCAATTTTGTTAAAGTTGAATTTGTGTCTTTTTTCCTTTGTCACTTGTGTTTTGTCACATCTATCTTGTCAAGTTCAGGGTCATACAGATTTTACTTTTATGTTTTCTTCTAAGAGACTTATAATTTTGCTGAGTGTTTTACTTCTTGCATTTATACCTTTGTTCTGTTTTTAGTTAATTTTTGTATATGATGTGAGGTATGGATCCACCTTCATTCTTTTGCATATGGATATTCAGTTGTCCCAGTGCCATTTGTTGAAGAGACTATTCTTTCCCCATTGCACAGTCTTGGCACCTCTTCAAAAATCAACTGAATGCTTGGATTTCTGTGACTCCCAATTCTATTTTATCAATCTAAATGTCCATTCTTATGCCAGTACCACACTATTTTGATCACTGTAGCTTGTAGTAAGTTTTGAAATTGAGAAGTGTGAGCCCTCCACTTTTGTTCTTTTTCAAGACCATTTTCTTTATTTAGGGTGTCTTGAAATTCCATATAAATTTTAGGATAATCCTGTTTATTTCTGCAAAAAAATCAGTGGGATTCCATTGAATCAATAGGTAGCTTTAGTTAGTGTTGTCATCTTAACAATATTTAATCTTCCAATCTATAAATACAGGATGTTTTCTCGTTTATTTAAATCTTAATTTCTTTCAACAATGTTTTGTAGTGTTTAGTGTATAAGTCTTATACTTCCTTGGTTATATTTATTCCCAAGTATTTTTCAATCCTATTGTAAATGTAATTGTTTTCTTAATTTCTTTTCCAGATTGTTCTTTGCTAGTGTATAGAAATACAAATGATTTTGTATATTAATCTTGTATCTTGCAACTTTGCTGAATTCACTTACTAGCTCTAGAAGTTTTTTTTTGTTATATAGAATTTTCTATGTATAAGATCATTACATCTGTAAATATAGTTTGATTTTTTCCTTTCTAATTTGGATAACTTTTATTTCTTTTTCTTAATGAATTGCTCTATTTAGAACTTTAAGCACAGTGTTTTATAGAAGTGGTGAGAGCAGATATACTTGTGTTTTTCCTGTTCCCCTTGGAAAACCTTCCAGTCTTTCACCATTGAAGTATAATGTAAGCTGTGAGTCTTTCATACCTACTCTTTTATCAGGTTGAGGGATTTTCCTTCTATTTCTGGATTGCTGAGTGTTTAAACCAATGTTACATTCATGGAATAAATCTCACTTAGTCATGGTGTGTATTTCTTTTTATATGTTGTTGGATTAATATTGCTAGCATTTTGCTGAGTGTTTTACTTCTATATTCATAAAGGATATTGGCATTTGTGTGTGTGTGTGTGTGTGTGTGTGTGTGTGTGTGTGATGTCTTTGTTATCAGCATAACATTTCATCAAATGTGTTAGGAAGTTTCCCCTTCTTTCAATTGTTATTGGAAAAGTTTAAGAAGGATAGGTGATCATAACTCTTTAGACATTTGGCAGAATTTTCTATTGAAACCATCTAGTCTTGAGGGGTTTTTTTTTTTTGGTGGAAAAATATTTTTAGTTCTAGATCAATCTCTTTACTTGTTACAGGTCTAAACAGATTTGCTACTGATTCTTAAATCAGTTTCAGTAGTTTCTGTGTTTGTAAGAATTTGTCCATTTCATCTAGGTTATTTAATTTGCTGATATATGATTGTTCATAGTATTCCTTTTCATTAATTATTTCTGTTTGGATTGCTAATAATGTCTCCTCTTTCATTCCAGTTTTGGTTATTTAAATCTTCTCTCTTTTTAGTAGGTCAGTCTAGCTAAAGGTTTGTCAATTTTGTTTATCTTTTCAAAGACAAAATTATAGTTTTATTTTCTCTATTTTTCTATTTTCTGTGTTATTTATTTCTACTTTATTCTTTATTTTTTCCTTCCTTCTATTTGTTTTTGGTTTAATTTGCTCTTTTTTTCTGGTTTCTCAATGTGGAAGATAAGATTTTTGGTTTGAGAATTTTTTTTTTTTTTGGCTTTTTACGGCCACACCTGCAGCATTTGGAAGTTCCCAGACTAGGGGCTGAATCGGAGCTGCAGCTGCTGGCCACAGCCACAGCCACAGCAACACAGGAACCAAGCTGCATCTGTGACCTATACCACAGCTCATGGCAATGCCAAATCCTTAACCCACTGGGAGAGGCCAGGGATTGAACCCTCGATCTCATGTATACCAGTCAGATTCCTTACCACTGAGCCACAACGGGAGCTCTGAGACCTTTTTTTTTTTTTTTTTGCTGCTTCTAGGGCCGTACCCACGGCATATGGAGGTTCTCAGGCTAGGGGTCAAATAGGAGCTGTAGCTGCCGGCCTATGCCACAGCCACAGCCACGCGGGATCCAAGCCGCGTCTGCGACCTACACCACAGCTCACGGCAACACCGAATCCTTAACCCACCGAGTGAGGCCAGGGATTGAACCCGCAACCTCATGGTTCCTAGTCAGATTCGTTAACCACTGTGCCATGACGGGAACTCCGAGATCTTCTTTTTTTAATGTAGGCATTTATAGCTATAAATTTCCCTCTGAGTACTGGGTTAGTTCCATCGCCTAAGTTTTTAAATGTTGTACACTCATTTTCATTCATCTAGAAGAATTTTCTTTTCTGCTTGGTGACTCTTTCATGATCCGTTTATTGTTAAAGTGTGTATTGTTTAATTTCAACATATTTGTGAATTTTCCAGATTTTCTTTTGTTATTGATTTCTAATTTCATTATTCTGCTGTCAGAAAGCATATTTTATGTGATTTAAATACTCTTAAATTTATTGAGACCTGCTTTATAGCCTAACATATCTTCTGTCCTGAAGTATGGTCTATGTATACTTGAGAAGAATGAATAGTCTCTCTTGTTATTGAGTGGAATATTGTTCCTATATTTGTCATGACTGCTTGGTTAATAGTGTTGTAGAAGTCTTCTATATCCTTGCTGATCTTCTGTCTAGTTACTCTATTCATTATTGATAATGGTGTGTTAAAATCGCCAACTATTTATTTTTATTTTTAAAAATTAAAGTATAGTTGATTTACACTGTTGTGCCAGTTTCCACTGTTGTTATTGTTGAATTGTCTATCTTCCACTTCAATTCTGTCTGTATACGCTTCAGGTATTTTGGATCTCTCTTGTTGGGTACATGTATGTTTGTAATTGTTATATCTTCCTTTTGGACTGGTCATTTTATCCTTATAAAATGTCCTACTTTGTCTCTCTATATAATGCTTGTCTTCATGTCCATTTTGTCTCTTACTGGTGTGGCCGCTCTCACAATCTTTTGGTTACTGTTTGTGTGATATACATTTTCCAGTACTTTTATTGTCAATGTATTCATCTTTGAATCTGAAATGGATCTTTTCAAGGAAACATCCAGTTGGATTTTGATTTTTGTCCATTCTGCTGATCTCTACCTTTTGATTGGAGAGATTAATTCATTTACATTCAATATAATAACTGTTAAGATAGAATTTATGCCTGCCATTCATCTATTTTTTTTCTATGTGTCTTATGCTTCTCTTGATTCATTATCCCTCAATCTTTGCATTCTTTTGTGTTTATATATTTTCTGGTGTACCATTTTAATTCTTTCTCTTTTTCTTCACTTTATATATTTTTGAGTATATTTTTCTTTGTGGTGACTCTAGGGAGTATAGTTAGCTATAATCTATAATAAAATAGTTTAGATTGAAACCAATAGCATTAAAACCTGCTCCTGTTTTGCTTAATCCACCCCTCTTTTATCCTTATTATTATCACAAACTATGTATGTCCAACACAGATTTATAATTTTTACTTTATGAAGTTGTCTTTTAAATCAGATATGAAAAAACAGAGTTACATACAAAAAATACATTTGTACTGGCTTTTATATTTTTCTATATAGATATTTTTGCAAGCACTCCTTATTTCTTCATGTTGATTCAAGTTAATATATTATTTCCTTTAATTTCAGCCTGAAAAACTCTGTTTAGTGTTCTTGAAGAACAGTTCTGATAGAGATGAATTGTTTTTTTCTGTCTATCTTTTTTTCTTGCCATGCCCATGGTATGTGGAAGTTCCTGGGCCAGGGATCGAACCCAAACCACAACAGTGACCCAAGTCACAGCAGTGACAGTGCTGGATCCTTAACCTGCTGTGACACACGGAAACTCTTCTATCTTTGAAGCTTTTAGTTTCTCCTTCATTGTGAAGATAATTTTGCCAGATATAGAATACTCGGGTGACCTATAAAAATTTTTCTTTCAACACTTCTAATATGCCATCCCATTGCCTTCTCGCCTTTATGGTTTCTGATGAGAAATCAGCTATTAATCTTATTGTGGTGCTCTTGTACATGCTTAGTCACTTCTCTCTTGCTTCTTTCAAAATTCTTTGTCTTTTAACAGTTTGACTGTGATGTATCTCAGTGTGGATCTCTTAGTTTGTTCTATTTTAATATCATTGAACTTTTTTATGTGTAATGTTTTCCAGAAAATTTGGGAGGTTTTCCATCATATTTCCTCAAACATTCTTCAAATATTATTTCTGCCTCCTCTTATCTCTTTCCTTTCCTTCTGGGGCTCACAATAAATGTATGTGGGCATACTTTGTGATATCCCACAGGTCTCTGAGGTTCTGTTCAATTTTCTTCATTCTTTTCTCTTGCTGTCTTGCAGACTGATAATTTCAGTTGATCAATTGTCATATTCACTGACTCTGCTGTTTACATATGCTGTTGAACCCCTAAGTGAAACTTTTATTTCACTTATTATACTTTTCAACTTCAATATTTCCATTTGCCTCATTTTTATAATTTCTATATCTATACTGTCTATTTAATGAGATATTATTCTCCTAATTTTCTTTATTTTTTTAAGCAATGGTTTCCTTTACATCTTTGAACTTACTTAAAATAACTAATTAAAAGTCTATGCCTGATATTTCCAATGTCTGGGCCTCTTCATGGACACTTTCTACTTCCTGGTGTTTTTCCTGTGTTAAGACCATAGGATTTTTTCATGTCTCATAATTTTATATAAAATACTGGATATTTTAAATAATGTAATTTGGACCTTCCCTGTGACACACAGCATAACTGTATGTCTCTGCAATGGCTCTGGTTCAGTCCCTGGCCCTGGAACTCCTACATGCCGGATTTGGCCAAACACGTCAAAAACAAACAAACAAACAAACAAATAAATAAATAAATAAATAATATAATTTGACAATCCTGGAAATTATACTATTCTCTTTCTCTAGAGTTTGTTGTTATTGCTGGGTTTTTGTAGTTGTTTGTGTGTTTGGTGAATTTTCTAAATAAATTCAGTAAGCTCTTACACGTCGTCATATGTGGTCAGTGAAATCTCTGCTCAGATAGCTTAGAGGGCAGCTGATGTTTAGGTAGAGATTTCCTTAAATGCCTAGAACTAGAACATCCCAGTCTTTACCTAGGGGCTCTGCAAGTATGTTGGGCATCTTTAACTCTGAGCCAAACATTGCATTAGACTTCATTTACTGCTTCTACAGAACCACAAGTCAGTCAGGGTGAAAGCTTACGGCTTTCTCAGGTCTTCCCTGAGTGTATGCACAGCCCTACATATGTGTTTTGTTTTCTAGATTGCAAGAAGATATGTAGTAACCCTTCAGAGTCCCCATGGACAACTTATTTTTCAGTTTTTCCTTTTAAGCTTTTTAAGTAATCTATTGTTTGCTCTAACTGTTATCAGTTACCTCAGAGTTCTCTTGTGGTGCAGTGCATTAAGGATCCAGTGTTGTCACTGCAGCGACCCAGGTGTCACGGGTTTGATCCCCGGCCCTGGAATTTCCACATGCTGCAGCGCAGCTGAAGAAAAAGAAAAAAAGAAGCTTCATAGAGAACTTGGTATCCATCCCATGAAAACATTTGTTGAAATCTTCACAAAGTTAATTTCTCAGTACTTCGAAGCAACATATTGTTTTGTTTACATTATTTCCTAGAATACCAATGAAAGGTAAATTTGAGCTCAGTTCAAGTCAAACTGTTTCAAAACAATACAATTTTCTAAGCACTTTAAATGTAACTGAGGATCAGATTAGCAAGCTTTCCCAGAATTTTGTTGCTAAATCATTCTAAGCTTTAAAAAGAGAATATTTAGAACAAGCAGTTAAGTAGGAGAATGCTAACACAGTTAATGAGAGAAAGCGACAATGATGCCTTGCCATATCAAGATTCAAAGGTATTAACTACCTTCAAAGCTGTGAAATAGTGAAGGTACGGTATTCATAATAGAAATAGTCTGAGCCACAATTTAGTCCTAGGTTTATCTGACTCAAGAGGCTATTCTCTTTAATTACTAGGTTATATACTGCCTCTTCTCTCTGTACCATGTCAATTATCTGATAAACATCTGGATTTACTGGATCAAGGCTAAACTCCTCTTCTGATTTTTCAAGCTCCTCTCTCATTTTTCTTCCACCTACCTAGCCAAATTTATTCTCTGCTAATCCCTAAAGCAATCACCCAATTTAGTCAGATCAGTTTACATACTGTGCTTCAAATCTGTCATATTCATTTCTCATTCTGGGCTTTCACTTACCAGGAGTGCCCAAAACTTGGCCATTCTGCAAAAGCCAGATCAAGACCTATCTCCTGTATGAAGATTTTCCTTATCTAATCCTCCGAAAACCTACAGAATTTATCATCTATAGCACATATTTTCATCTGACTTATTTTTCAATGATTTAAAAATTGATCTATAATTTACATGCCATAAAATTTACCCTTTTAGAATATACAATTCAGTGTCTTTTAGTATAATTCACAAAAATGTACAACGATATTTTTATTGCCTGCTCTTAACCCCATTGGTGAGAGAGGGAGTCCCACTCTAGGGTTATGAGAATGGCCAAGCACATGACACCTGACACTGGACAGATGAGATTGACAGCAGTTTCTTAATCACTTATGCTCAATTCCCAGGGGAAAGACAGCATGTCACACAAGGTCACAGAGCTGTGCTTGGGAACAGAATGAATAAGCAAGGGCTGTGGGAGGCAGGCTCTGTAGTATAAGGAGGGTGGGGTGATCCTTCATTTCCATGTGAGAATGTGATTGGTTTATTTGAATAATTTCACAGACTACCGGGGAACTGAAACTTTTTACTTAAGCAGGAATTTTGCCTGGTCCCTGTGGTAATGAGGGTTGTTTAGCTAGGGGACCTTATCCACAGGAATAGATTGGGAAGGATAGCTTATAGTTAGGCTATTAGATCCACACCTTCCTCCTCATTTTAGATATCAAGGCAGTACATAATTTTGAACCACAGACCATCTCTACTTTATAGAACATTTTTATCACTCCCCAAACCATCTGCCTGTTCATTATCTCATTCCTCTATGTTCCTCCTCTGCCAGACACAGGCAAACACAAATCTACATTCTATCTCTATGGACTTGCTTATCCTGAACATTCTTGATTATGATACCTTTGTAGTAGGTGTTGAAATTGGGGCATGTAAGTTCTCCAACTTCGCTTTTCTTCTTCAAGATTGTTTGGGCTATTCTGGGTCCTTTGCATTCACACATAAATTTTAGAATCAGTCTGCCAATTTCTGCAATAAGCCACCTGGTATTTTGATAGGGTTGGTGGGTTTGTATAGAATCTGTAGATTAATTTGAGGAAATCTTACCATCCTAACAATATTTAATCTTCTATTCCATGACCATGGAATATCTTTCCACTTACATAGGTCTTCTTTAATTCTTTTCAACAGTATTTTGTAGTTTTCCATGTACAAGTCTTGACATTCTTTTGAAAAATTATTCATAAGTCTTTTATTGTGATGCCAGTATAAATGTAATTAATTTCTTAATTCATTTTCAGATTGTTCATTGCTAGTGTTTAGGAATTCAACAGATTTTTTTGTGTTGATTTTATTTCCTGAAGCTTGATAAACACATTTATTAGTTCCAAGAGGTTTTTTTGAGGGTTCTTTGGGATTTTTCTATATATAAAAATCTATAGATTTTTTAATATATAAGATCATATTACACGCAAACAATTAGTTTTACTTCTTCCTTTCCAATCTGGATGATTTCATCTCTTTTTCATGCTTAATTGCCCTGGTTAGAAACTCCAGTCAAATGATGAAAAGAAGTGCTGAGAGTAGACCTCTTTGTCTTGTTCCAGATCTTAGGAGAAAGCTTTCTACCTTTCACCATTAAGTATGTTGGCTATGAATTTTTCATAGATGCCCTTTATTAAGGTGAGGAAATTTCCTTCTATTCCTAATTTATTGAATGTCTTTGTCATGAAGGGTATTTAAGTTTGTTAAATGTTTTTTCTGTATCTATTGAGATGATCATACTTTTTTGTCCTTTATTCTATGAATATGCTGAGTTACATTGATTTTTATATATTGAACCAACCTTCCATTCCTGAGATAAATTCCACTCAATCATGGTATATAATCCTTTTGATATGTTTCTAGATTGTGTTTGTTACTATTTTGTTGAGAATCTTTACGTTCGTATTCATAAAAAACATTGGTCTATAGCTTTCTTTACTTGTGATGTGTTTGCTTTGTCTTTATATCAGCATAATACTGGGCATGGGACTTTGAAGGAGCTCTGTATTAGTTAGGGCTCTCTAAAGAAACAGAACCAACAGGAGATATATATGTGGATATAGAGCCAGATACAGATTTATTATAAGGAAATGGCTCACACAGTTACAGAGGATAAGAAGTCCCATGATCTGCCATCTGCAATCTGGAGACTCAGGAAAGCCAGGGATGTAATTCAGTCTGAATCCTAAGACTTGGGAACCAAAAGAACCAATGACATAGATTCCAGCCTGGGTCTGGCGGCCTGAGAAATATAGGAGCACAGGGGAAAAGAAAAGATTGATGTTCTAGCTTAAGTAATCAGGCAGAAAGAGTTGAATTCTTCCTTCCTTCACTTTATTGTTCTATTTAAGCCCTCAATGGATTGGATGATGCCCACCCATAATGGGAGGGCAAACTGCTTTACTGAGTCCATAGATTCAAATATGCTAATTTCATCCAGAAACACCCTCAGAACACAACAGAAATGATGCTTAGTCAAATATCTGGACCCTCTGTGTTCCAGTCAAGTTGACACATACAATTAACCATCACAAACTCCCTCCAATGGTTTCTAGGCTGATTGTTTTCACCTTGATTGTAACCTGTTGATTTTTAAAGTTACCGTGGAGCTGGAAAGAAAGTGCAAGTAGGAATAGGGTAAGTTAAAATGCCACAAATCTTGCTATTTTTACTCAGGTTCAGCCATTTTTCTTAAATAAATATTCCATGGGTGGTTGCAAGCTTTTAGTTAATTTCCAGAGTTGTTATAAAGTTAATTCTTGGGATTTTTTGCTAATTTTCTCATTGCTTTTATGGAGAAGAGGATTTTCGGTGGTCCTTACACTACCATTTTTTGCTAACATCCTGCAGTGTAACGTATATATATTATTTGTTTGCTGTTGTATCATGTGCTTCTCATATTTTCCAAAGTAAACTGTAGATTTTTTTTTCGGTTGCACCTGTGGCATGTGGAAGTTCCCAGGCCAGGGATTAAAGCCACAAGACAACAGTGACCCCAGCCACTATAGTGACAATGCCAGATCTTTAACAGCTAGGCCACCAGGGAACTTGTAAACTGTAGATTTTTTTAACTGTATACTTCTATACACCACCTGTACAATGTCTAGCAAAGAAGTTCACTTATCAACCTTATTGGAACTGAGATTGGGCTCATTTTTTATGTCTTTATGTTGAACAGGTTGTATTTGTGAAATAAAACCAGCTGTCATCTACAAATAGATTCTCTGCTTGGTGGAGTTTATTCAACAAAGCTTGAAACACTCCATAGGTGAGAATGGCAAAAAATAAAAAGACCCAAACTGCAAAGGCAGACAGAGCAGTGATGGAGTGATTATAATTCTGCAGCTGACTTTCACCTCTACTGACTTTTTAAAACAAACTTTTTATTTTGAAAGAATTTTAGACTCACAAGAAGTGCCAGAAATTGTATAGAGAGATTTCATAGTTTATCTGTTTTCCCCTAATGTAAACGTCTTGCATTACCATAGTACAATTATCAAAACTGAGAAATTAACATTGGTACAATAATATTAGCTAAACCATAGACTTTATTCAGATTTCTCAACTGACTTTTAAGGTCTATAGTGCAGCAAGGATTATGAAAAGAAAAAATGGAGGATGCAGAGAAAGAAAGACTGCCTGAAATTGTGCATGGCCAAAAGCAATATGTAAGTGGAAGCAAGTTGAGCCCAAAATTCAGGATAGGCACTATATACACTATTTTATATATATATGCACACACACACACACACTCTATGCATAGTATATATACGCTATACTATATATATATTATAATATATATATTATACAGTGTCTCTTTCTAATTGGCTTCTGGAGAGTTTGCCTTTTTCTGTTAATGAAAGCACTTATTTATTTATTTATTTATTCCACAAATATTTCTTACACAACTGTAATGTTCCATACATGGAATGATATCTGTCCACAAGCAGGTCTGGTAGAAGGAACAACCGTTAGCAAATATTAATTATATAATGTAATCCTTATTATTTGATGGAAGTGTGTACCAAGTGAGTATTCCTTTTTGTTACTAGTCTTTTTGTGGAGGGTGCTTTTGGGGGAGCCTCTTTGTCAATGCGTGGGGCAGTGGAGCTTTTTATTTGCATCAAGATTCCATGTCAACCTTAGCTTTGCCTTTCCCTGTACTCTGAGTTATCCACAAGGCAAATGTTGTAAACAAAAAAAAATTGCCTTTGCCTTTACTACCTAGGACAAAGGAGTGCCCCCCACCCCACCACTCCTGAATGTGGGCATATTCAGACAGTATATTTAGATAAAAACATGCTTAGGTTGAAAAGGGATGCTGTCCTTTTCTGCATGGAATATGAAACAACAAAACAGCACATCTCTTGTTTGGTGTTCATAATGAGGCTTCTTAAATTTGTACTAGTATAAATTCAGTGTAAGTCTTATTCATACATATGTGAATGTATTTTAAAGTCAAATAGAAATATTTAAAAATTATCTTGTCAGCGGAGTTGACTAAAAGTGCATCGCACTCAAGTAAATTCTTTTACTTTGTAATATATTACAAATCATCAACTGCTCTTCTAACAGCATAATTTATGGATGATTTCATGGTAAAATTAAATGGGAGAAGCCAGAGTGTGACAGTGAATGTTTTAAATGCATTTTATAATGCTCAGATTTAGTATTAGAAGGCTAAAAATTAATTCTTCTAAAATAAATTCCAGATGGATATAGTTTAAAAGTAGAAGATGAGACCTCAAAACCACCAAAATACAAATAAGTGGATAATCTGTCTACAAATAAACTACATAACAGTAAAAACTTCCTATTAGAAGCACTATAAACAAAACTAGGAGTTCCCTTTGTGGCTCAGTGTAAATGAATCTGACTAGTATCCATGAGGATGCCGGTTCAATCCCTGGCCTCACTCAGTGGGTTGAGGATCTGGCATTGCCGTGAGCTGTGGTGTAGGTTGCAGGCACGGCTCGGATCTGGCGTTGCTGTGGCTGTGGTGTAGTCCAGAGGCTACAGCTCTGATTTGAACCCTAGTCTGGGAACCTCCAAATGCTGTGGGTGCGGCCCTAAAAAGGCAAAAGACAAAAAAAAAAAGCTGAATTATAAGGAGATACCAACAAATCTGTCATCACTGGTAAATCTGAATACACCTCTTTATGTTGATACAGAAAGCAGACCAAAAATTAACAAGAATTATGGAAGATCTAAACAATACAATTTAAAAAAAACTTGAATTCTGGGGTTAGTAGATGCAAACTGTTGCTTTTGGAGTGGATAAGCAATGAGATCCTGCTGTATAGCACTGGGAACTATATCTAATCACTTGTGATAGAACATGATGGAGGATAATGTGAGAAAAAAGAATGTATATGTACATGTATATATATGTGACTGGGTCACTTTGCTGTACAGCAGAAATTGACAGAACATTGTAAATCAACTATAATAGAAAAAACACAAAAATCTTACAAAAAATAAAAAACTAAGTCGAAATATATATATGTGTGTATATATATGTATATATATATATATACATATATATATAAATTCTGTACCCAATATTTATCATCCTTTAAAATACATGTGGATTTTTTATCAGACCCTTTTATCACAATGCAACAAAATTAGAATTCCCAGAAACAAAAAGATAATAAAAATAATTTACTTGGGAATTAAAAGAAAGTAGATTATAAAGCCAGTTTGCATGATATACCATTTTTGGAAAAATAGTATCTATGTTATGCCTTGAAAACAAGTTGGAAAGAGGCACTAAAAATGGTTAAGATTGGTTTATGGTTTGTTGGCTTACAGGTGATTTTAAATTTTGCTTTGTTTTTAAAAAGCTTGTCTGCATTGTTAAAAAATTTCCTGCTTGGAGCATTAAGCATGTATTTTTTTTTTTTTCAAATTAGGAAAAAAACAACAACAATGAATTTTACTAAGGATAACACGTAGAATAATAACTTGCCTGAACCATTACAATAGCCTCCTAACTGGTCTCCCCATTTCCATTCTTGTCTCCTAATACATTCTCTTCTCCAAAGCACTTAGAATAAAATTCGATTCCTAACCTCAGCCTGTAAAGTTCTACATGACATTGCTCCAGCCTGTGTTTCCAATATTACCTCCACTCACACTTGCTGGGTTGACTTTACAACAACCATACAGACTTTCATTTCCTTGAGCTCCACTCTCCAAGTTCTTTCCATCCTTGCACCTAGAAGCCTTCATGACCTCCTTTCCTCAACATTCTCTTTGCCTGGCTGAATCCTAGGTATTCTCCATGTTTCAGCGGAAACACCGTATCCTCAAGGAAGCCTTTTCTGCTCTTCCTCCCTAGCCTAGGTTTTGGTTTCTCTAATATTCTCAAAGCACCCATTCGTTTTCTTCATAGAAACAATAATCTTGTAAATATATGTTTCCGTGTTTATTTGGTTATTGTTGGTCTCCCTTGCTAAACTACTTGCCCCATGAGGACAGAAGCCACATCCGGTTTGCTCATTACTATATCCCTAGCACCTAACGTAGTGTTAGGCATGTGATAAATGTTCAGTGGATATTTGCTGAAAGAATTAAATGATGAGTGCATGAATGCATGACTAAATCCTCATAAATGCTGCTAGAGATTATAGAACCAAAAAGCGAGGTGAAGAAGTTCATGAAGGAGAAAGATAATGATATGCCACAACTGTGGTTTTAACTTCTACTTCTCCTGGCAATGTCTGAGATTCATTGAAACATTCTGAGGAGATAAATTTCCTTTTGCATTTTTTTTTTTCTGCATTTCCTTTAGTGGACTATTCCTCTTAAAAAAAAAAAAGTTCTTTCGGAGTTCCCTTCGTGGCTCAGTGGTTAACGAATCCGACTAAGAACCATGAGGTTGCTGGTTCGATCCCTGGCCTTGCTCAGTGGGTTAAGGATCCGGCGTTGCCGTGAGCTGTGGTGTAGGTCGCAGATGCAGCTCAGATCCCGCGTTGCTGTGGCTGTGGCGAAGGCCGGCGGCTACAGCTCCTGTTAGACCCCTAGCCTGGGACCCTCCATATGCCGCGGGTGTGGCTCTAGATAAAGGCAAAAAGCCAAAAAAAAACAAAAAACAAAACAATTGTTGCTTCTGAGGCCAAGGACTGTGAAGTAGGGTGGTTTGTAGATGGGTATAAATCACTGGATCACATTTCATTGTCTTGAAGCTCTATTTCATTATATAATTGATACAATACCACATAACCAAAGCCCAATTCAAGTTGGCCTGGATATGCTCTATATTCTTTTCCAGGGACAACTTGTACACATTCAGTCAGCTTGGGTAATAATGGCCTTGGTAATTAGGGCCAGTACATAGGAAAAAGATATATCTTCCACTGACTCATTGTTGCTTTCTAGAGAAGAAAAATATTGGTTACTGCTTAGACTTGCTCCAGAGTTTCCGGTTTAGGGTCTAATCTTAAATTCTTAAAATACACCCTTTTAAAAGGATGTTAACAAAGCAAATTAGGACACTCTTTTGATCCTGTAACACCATGAACTTAAATTCACAGACACTAAATTAATCCCATTCTCAATTCTTGCCCTCACAGAAGAAAGTCATTGGTAATTTCAAAGTCCAATTCTCTACAAGAGTTTCATGTTTGAACACAACCACTTTTTCCAGAATCTCGGTCTCTTCTTTCTGTTTGACCTAGTCACAAACTAGATGCTTGGTAGTTATCGGCATAATTAAGTTAAAAAAAATCTCTGTATTTAGTCCCTTAATAGTTCACATTTTTCAGCTGTTCATCTCTTTTCAAAATGTACTTGCAGGTAACCCCAGAGTTCTACAATGATGTGTGAGACAAAAATCACGCAAGTTTTAAAATATAATTTATTCATAAATAATTCTAAAATAAACTTGTGCAATACAATACAGAAGAGGTAGGGTACATTGGCATAATTCATAAAAATAAGTATGTCCAATTAAGAATAAATATAAGAAATGAGAGAAAACAGGATTTGTAAATGCACCACACTTTATATTACTTTTAAATGTCAAGGGATTCAATTACTAAATATAAACACAGTACTCAACAAAGCATTGTTAATAATTCTTAGTGCACAAAAGGAAAAATAATTTTAATCTAAATAGAGCCAAACACTGAGAGCAGGACTGAGGAAGCTGAATAACACTGTGCTCAAGAGTCTTTCTTATCCAATAAAGCACGTTGTTAGCATGGCACATCAAACTCTTTGTAATCCTTTGTTATTTGTATATTCCAGAATAATAGTGAGAGCCTAAACAGAGAGCACTTGAAATCATGTGATTAAATCAGCAGAAAAGCAAACCAAATAAACTTTTCTAATGATAATAATGGCCAATTGCTATGCAACTGATTGTATCATGGTATAATCAATTGGCTTAAGTTCTGCAGACTACTGAAATAAGTAGACCAACAATTTCATGGTCATATTTCAGTTATTTAATTGACCATGTAGTAATCTAAGTGGTTAACCTGTAAATTCTATCCAGCTATCACTATAAAAATGGAATAGCTTATTAGTATGAGAAAACAGTATTTCCTATTAGAGTAATAGAAATGACTATAAATGATCAGAGTATCAGAAGAATTGAATTAAGACCCTATCTGTAATATTTCAGAATAATAAAGAGAAGGTAGAAAACATTAACTGATTTTTTTCAGTGTTTACTTTTTGTCAGTGCTATTTTACCGCTCTTCCTCCTTATTCATGCAGTTTCAGAAGAAATTAACAAAATCCAACTCTCGTTTCATAGTTACAGTGACTTCAAGAGTCTCAGTTTCAAGGATATAGTAAGCTTTGGCACTGCTGCATTCCACAGGATGGGGAAGGGTTATCAACAGCTTTCTAAAAAATAAAAAATAAATAAATAAATACCTAGAATCAATGATACCCAGAAGATACCACTTTTAATAAGGCAATGGGAAGCAATATATTCCATCAGAATGTTAGGAACCAAAAATTTATTTAGACGGCATGAATACTGGATCAAAAATATGCCTAAATAACACAAATAGTATACCAGGTTTTTGGCCTTAAAAATCCAAGCAGTAGTTTTGATCCCTCTTTTTTCTAAATTGACCTCCTTCTGCATGATGTAAACATAGTCTCAGGCCAGCTTCATTGGCATGGAAATAGAACCATTATAACTTTAACTTGGTTGGATAGATCTGTTGCCAGGCGTGCTTATGTGCAGATGGGATGTGGCTGCCCGAGAGAAATCTGAAAACTGGAATCTGAAAACTATAATAATTCCACTAACACAGCTTTAGGCTGAGTCTCTACTAGAGGTGTAGTTAATGAAACTCAGGCACAAAATAATTATCAACACCAGATCAATGAGAGCACTTTGCTTGCTTCTGGTTCCTTCTACCCTGCACTGACAAAAACTTCCTGTGCGAGATCCTTTTTTTTTTTTTTTTTCTCAATGGATTTTATTTCACTTATTGGTGTGCATAAATCATCACAAGTCAATTTTACAGATTTTGTATCCCAAACCCCCAGTGCATCCCCCCACCCCCCCAGATTGTCTTATTTGAAAAACCAAGGTTTTCCAAAGTCTGTGAGTCATTGTCTGCTCTGTAAGAAGGTTCATTGTGTCTTTTAGTTTCCACATGTAAGCGGTATCATTGGGTGTTGCTGTCTA